>OX459192.1:1841511-2441511 GCA_949775195.1 Diarsia dahlii
GTATGTGAGCGACTGGCGAGGCGAGCGGGCTCCCGGCCCGGCGGCTATCAAAAGTGCCAATCAGCATTTTGCTTCGCTAGGGTCGCTACATCCAGCGACCCTAGCGAAGCAAAATGCTTCCCAATAACACGCACAACAAGTGGTGACCCCGAACGTTTAGTAAAAAATAGTTTTTCCCCGCGTCGTGAGCGGCTCACGTGTGACGTGGCAGGAGCGCGTTATAACCGCGTGGGTGTTAAAGATTGCGTATAACCTCGAAACGTGAAGCAGCAACCACGATGATGCCAACACCGACACCAACAGCAGCCGGGGCGGTCACGGCTGCCCAGGCAGTTGCCACCGGAGTAGCAGCAGTATCGGTGCAGGCAAGGATACCAGATTTTTGGACAGATTTGCCGAGGTCATGGTTCTGTCAGTTCGAGGCTATAATGGCACCGCAGAAGCAGGGTGACGCGCAGCTATTCGAGGTGGCAATCGCCAGGTTGACCCAGGACACAGTGCGGCAAGTTACGGATATAATCGAAGCCCCGCCAGAGTCAGGCAAGTACGCAGCATTGAAAAAGCGTTTATTGGCGATTTATGAGGAAAGCGCAGAAAAGCAGTTCCAGAGGCTGATTGGAGAGATGGATCTGGGTACACAGAAACCATCGCAGCTATATAGGGTAATGGCGGCCCTAGCCAAGAATTGCAACATAACGGACGAGCCACTAAGAAGGTTGTGGTTAAATCGTTTACCCCCGGGCGTGCGGGCGGTCCTGGCAGTGACCGGAGACACGAAAATAGAGGACCTCGCCGAAAAGGCAGACAAAGTAATGGAAAACATAGGTACCGGTGAGGTCGCGTCAATAACACCGAGTACATCGGATTTGACATGCGACACGAAGACAGATTTGGTCAAGCATATCAGCGCGCTATCGATGGAAATGAGGGAGTTGCGCGGGGAGATAAATGACATCAGGAGGCGAGACGCGCTTCCACACACAGAACACAGCGTGCAAGCGTGCCAGCGCTTGGTGTGTTGTGAGTGTTTGTTTCTTTCTTATGACTTTCTCAGAAATCACAGTGAGTCAATTTACAGTTGCGCTGCAGAACAAGGTGTAAATTTCCACTTCATTCCTCCATATTCACCCCACTTCGGGGGCCTATGGGAAAGCACTGTTAAATCAGTGAAACATCACCTCAAAAGAGTACTAGGGATGGCACACCTCACATATGAGGAAATGTACACATTGCTAGTCCAAATAGAAGGCATTCTTAATTCAAGGCCTCTCACACCACTTTCATCCGATCCATCTGATCTCTCAGCTCTCACTCCCTTTCATTTTCTCATTGGTCGTACTCTCACTGTTCTACCTCATCCACAGATGTCTGACTGCGACTCGGCACGACTGCCGCGTCATCAACGAGTCGAACTACTACGTCAACATTTTTGGAGACGCTTTAATAAGGAATATATTTCCCAGTTGCACCAAAGAACGCGCTGGCAGCGCTCACACGGTGCGCTCACAGAGGGCTCATTGGTCATCGTGAAGGACGAGGCGCTACCGGTGGCTCAGTGGCCGTTGGGACGTATTGTGAAGCTGTACCCGGGACATGACGGAGAAGCTCGGGTAGCGGACATCAAAATAAAGACCGGCACAATCAGACGGGCTTTTCATAAAATATGCCCATTGCTGGATGGATCATCGGACTGACCAAGAAGCATAATTCTTCATACATCATCATCATCAGCAGGGCTTGCCTTTCCATGGTGGCCCGGGAATATGTTAACGCACACGTTAACACCTCCGATACACACATGCATCATCAAGCAGAGGGGAGCGGGCGGCGTGGTAGCGGAGCGGCTCGACGATGGCCCGCGCGCCCTCCACACTCCTTTCAACAGCGCGACCACGATCGCATGATTTTCTATTTAATTAAAATTGATCATTGTAGAAACTTAATATACCTTTGAAATACAGTCCGCTTTTATTACCACCTGGGCCTATCTATGGTAGGACCACACGAAAAATGATAACCAGTCGTTATTTTTGGCCCGACATGAACAAAGACATCGCCAAATGGGCGAGATCGTGTATACAATGCCAAAAAGTAAAGATACACAGACACACAATTTCAAAGTTAGGCACATTTCCGATAACAGAGCGATTCGAGCACATACACGTAGATATTATAGGGCCACTACCAACAACGGAGGAAGGCTACCGATATTGCGTCACCGTCGTAGATAGATTTACCCGTTGGCCGGAGGCATTTCCGGTCACAGACATAACCGCGGACACAGTAGCCAAGGCGATCTATGAAGGATGGATATGCAGATTTGGGTGTCCTAAAACCTTAACCAGCGATCAGGGTAGGCAGTTCGAGAGCGAGATTTTCACCAGTATGATGAATATGTTAGGCATAAAGAAAATTCGTACAACAGCATACCACCCACAGGGAAATGGTATGGTAGAGAGAATGCATCGCACCCTTAAGGCAGCAATAAAGGCAAGGCTGTTAGAAAATAGGTCATGGGTTCACGAATTACCTACGGTTTTGTTGGGACTTCGTGCAGCCTGCAAAAGCGATCAAAATGTAAGTTCAGCAGAATTAGTTTTAGGACACACGTTGCGATTACCGGGCGATTTTTATCACGAGGCAGAGAAATCGCAAATAGGACATTTACCAACTTTTGTAAGCAAATTGAGAAATATAATAAATAACATGCGCCCGAAGCCACGAGCGGATGGCGGCTCACGAAAAATATTCGTCCATAAGGATTTAAACATTTGCACACACGTATTCATTAGAAATGACATGGTTAGGAAACCGTTAACACCATCGTATAGTGGTCCATACCTAGTAATTAGTAGAGGAGAGAAAACGTTTGACATACAAAGGGACGACCGTCAATCAACCGTGTCCATTGACAGATTAAAGCCGGCCTATATGATTAATGAGGACACAATACCAGAAAGCGTAGGGAGTAATAACAACGCTGAAACGCCAAAACAGCAAGTTGAGCAAAACTCGCTACCGCCTATGAATAAAACCACGCGCTCAGGCCGAGTAATAAAGAGACCCGTGCGATTTTTGCTCAACTAGCAAAAAGTAGCAATTATTAGCATTGTAAGACATTCATGCACAATTCACTAGTAATTACCAGAATCAATTCAAGTAAAGAGCATTCAAACAACAGACATGGGAAATACACAAAATAAGGAAAATATCTCCATAGCTCAAGCCCAGACGGTAACGGGCCAACAGTTAGAAAACAAACTGAATCATTTTGGGATAATACTCCTCATCATCGCGATAATAATGGGAATTCTGTTATGTTACGCAATAAAAAGAGGCTGCATGGGCCAACTGAGAGGTTGGTTAAGAAAGGAGGTGGCGACACTGACAGCGTCAACGTCCGGGAATATGGGTATTCCGGCAGCCACAGGAACCGCAGCAGGTTACGTGTAAACAGTGAACGAAAAGTGAATTGTGCAAGAATCATTAAGTTAAGATTTCAGTGTAATGCAAACCATGTATTTGTTCATAGTAAAATAAGAACGGTCGTAATCAGTTGTGTTATCCGGTATAACGAACGTAATGTAATACGGCGTTAGAAATTAAGGCGTTAGATAAGTAAGTAGTGTGTAAGCATATTGCATTGTAGTGTATTGTATGTCCTGTTGACGCCGTTTTGTAAACCCAATGTATTTGTATTTTATGTTTAAAAATTATTCTTAGTAACTTATGAAAATTTTTTGGAAAAAGGGGGGTGTGATGTAGCGACCCTAGCGAAGCAAAATGCTGATTGGCACTTTTGATAGCCGCCGGGCCGGGAGCCCGCTCGCCTCGCCAGTCGCTCACATACTTCCGCCCTGCCACGTCATATTTCAGTGTATTAATAACTATTTTGTGAACCTTTTATTAAATTCATATCAAACTTCATTTCAATCAGTGTTAATCATTTAACTGAACCTTTCCCAATAACACGCACAACAATCATTACAATATTTTCCTGCACGAAGTCCCAACAAAACCGTAGGTAATTCGTGAACCCATGACCTATTTTCTAACAGCCTTGCCTTTATTGCTGCCTTAAGGGTGCCATGCATTCTCTCTACCATACCATTTCCCTGTGGGTGGTATGCTGTTGTACGAATTTTCTTTATGCCTAACATATTCATCATACTGGTGAAAATCTCGCTCTCGAACTGCCTACCCTGATCGCTGGTTAAGGTTTTAGGACACCCAAATCTGCATATCCATCCTTCATAGATCGCCTTGGCTACTGTGTCCGCGGTTATGTCTGTGACCGGAAATGCCTCCGGCCAACGGGTAAATCTATCTACGACGGTGACGCAATATCGGTAGCCTTCCTCCGTTGTTGGTAGTGGCCCTATAATATCTACGTGTATGTGCTCGAATCGCTCTGTTATCGGAAATGTGCCTAACTTTGAAATTGTGTGTCTGTGTATCTTTACTTTTTGGCATTGTATACACGATCTCGCCCATTTGGCGATGTCTTTGTTCATGTCGGGCCAAAAATAACGACTGGTTATCATTTTTCGTGTGGTCCTAACGCCTGGGTGGCTAATGTTATGTACTGTGCTATAGACTGTCTTTCTGAATTGTAACGGAATGTATGGCCTTATTTGGTTTTTTGTAATGTTGCAAAATATCTTACTTTTACATAACGGTGACTGTATTTCTTCTAATTTAATGTTGCCTCGTGGATTTGCTAACATGTGACAATTGAGCGTCTGCTTCCTGTGCCCGCGCGATTTCGTCATAATCTATGCTCGTGTTGCATACAACGGACTCTACCCGTGATAGCGCGTCAGCAACCGCGTTCTCGGTACCGGTGACGTATTGTATGTCGCTCGTGAATTCGCTGATGTACAATAACTGTCGTGCTCGCATTGGCGTTTCTCGATCCGTACCTATTTTGGTGAATGCGTATGTTAGTGGTCTATGGTCGGTGAAAATGGTTAATTCGCGGCCTTCTACCATGTTCCTGAAATGAACTATTGCCAAATAAACTGCTGTTAGCTCGCGGTCGTATGTACTGTATTTTTGCTGTCGATCGATTCAACCGAGCTCGCATTGTTGAATGTGACTATGCACAAGTGTGGCGCCTGCGGTAAATTCCAATCACCGATAGATGGCGCTAAATGCGACATTTGCCTTAAATCATATCACCGTCGGTGCGTTAGGCTTAATCTGACTGGCATAATAACCACACCCTGGCATTGTCCTGAATGCAGTAAAAGCCAAGTGCGGGACAACCGGAACGAGACACCAGTGAGGGGACAGGCAGTGGCGTCGCTGGAAGATAGCTTGGTAAATTTGATGGACACAAGTCCCATCAATACCACGGCTATGGACACCACACAGGAAATGACTACAGAAATTAAAGACTTGCGGCCTATCAGCATATTGCCCTGTCTGTCAAAGGTAATGGAGAGAGTGGTGTGCCTTCAGCTAACTCGGTTCTTGGAAGAAAATTAATTGTTACCGGACTTACAATCCGGTTTCAGAAAGCAACGCAGCACTTCTACGGCGTTATTGGATGTCACTGATAACATTTTATCAGCCCAAGACAAAGGCATGTGTACACTGATGGTGCTACTTGACTTTTCCCGCGCTTTTGACTGTTTAAATATGAAAGAAAGAAAGAAAACATATTTATTTAGTACATGCCACAAGTGCACACAACAAACAATAAAAATAAAAAAAAGAAATTGAAAAAAAAATAACAAAACAAAATAAAAGCGTGTGTGCATCTCGCGGCTGCGCCAAATAGGAATATATCGCTGTTACTGGCTAAGCTTAGCTACTACGGTTTTGATGACAATGCTATACAATGGTTCCGCAGCTACCTCAGTGACAGGAAACAATTCGTTGAACTGCGCTTGGATGACGGTACTTCTTTGACTTCAGCTCTAGCTTCATTGGAAAGGGGAGTTCCTCAAGGCTCGATTTTGGGACCAATACTGTTCATTATTTACTGTGCAGACATAATTAAGTGCCTTGAGAATTGCAAATATCACATATATGCTGATGATGTTCAAGTCTATCTATCTTTTAGGCCAGAAGACTACAACTCGGCAGTTCAGCGTTTAAATAATGACTTAAATAAAAAAATAGCCACCTGGTCAGAAGAGCACTGTTTGGCATTAAACCCGGCCAAGACCAAATATATGTTGTTTGGTTCAAAACAGCAGTTGAGGAAGGTTCCCTTAGTATTGAACCTATCCCTCATGGGAGAACCTATTGACCGGGTTAACGAAGCGCGCAACCTCGGTCTATGTATGGACAATGAACAACCTTAGATTCGAGAAACATATTGTCAGTTCGGTACAAAACTGTTTCTATAGGTTGAAACTATTGTACAAAATGAGGCCTTTTTTACCCGACTACGGCAAAGCCAAAGGAGGGTTATGATTTTGACTGGCTATGTATGTATGTATATATGTATGTATGTATACCCGACTACGGCAAAGCCAAAGGAGGGTTATGATTTTTACCCGACTACGGCAAAGCCAAAGGAGGGTTATGATGACTGGCTATGTATGTATGTATGTATGTATGTATATATGTATGTATGTTTGTATGTATGTATGTATGTGTGTATCTTCATCTGTTCCCTCATAGCTTCTAAACTACTTATCGGAACTCGACTTAAGAGGTATCGTTAGAACCGTCTTAATTTTCCGCTGAACATAGGCTACGTGACGTGTCACAAAAAGCGATTTGGCGCCCTCTAGCGGTCAAAAAGTAAGGCTTAAAAAATAAAAATGGAGATAAACACGCCGTGTTTTGTATCATTTAAAAGGGCCTCACTTGTACATTTCCAAAATATTGCTCAAATTTAAAATCACGCCCTCTAGCGGACAAAAAGTCAAGAGTAAAAAAAATATTAAACACCAAAATTGTTTAAAAAAAAAGTAAAAAACTAAAACCCGACTACGACAAGAAAAACGACGCTGAAAAAGTATGAAACAAGATTTTCAGGACAGAACAAAAAGAAAAGCCGTAGTCACACGTTATAGGTACCAACCTAAACACTTTAATACCGTGTGACTACGGCTTTTCTTTTTGTTCTATCCTGAAAATCTTGTTTCATACTTTTTCAGCGTCGTTTTTCTTGTCGTAGTCGGGTTTTAGGTTTTTTTTGTCTGAGCAGCTACGCGAGCAGTTGATCGAGACCCTTGTTCTATCGAAATTAAACTACACTGACACGGTTTACAGCCCTCGCTTGCTAGCTCGTACAGACCGGCTTATACAAAGAGTCCAAAACGCGTGCGCGCGCTTCTGTTATTCGGTTCCTCCTAGAAGCCATATCACCCCCTTCCTAAACAAACACTTTGTACTAAAAATGAAGTCAAGACAAAAATTACACCTGGCATGCCTACTTTTCGGTGTAATCAAACATAAGAAACCAAAGTACTTATATGATAAGCTGTGTTGGATGACCAGTAGACGCGATTGCGCTCCTCGCCTCTGTGCACAGCAACTGACAACACAGTCTCACAAGACGGCTGCTTTCAGGGGCAGTTTTAGATATGCCGCATCGAAAGTTTGGAACAATATTCCACCACCAATAAGGGTGGTTGGCACGATACGCACTTTCAGAACCCGTCTGCGGCAGTATTTGATGGATGCGCAACGAAAGTTGGATTTGGTTCAACATAATAGTTCAATAATATGATTTGTACCTACTTCACAAAATAATACTCATTGTTGCCATGCCGATTAAATTCCGATGTGTATTTACGTTGCCCTGGGAAAGCTCGTGATGACTGCTGTCGCTTGCGCGGCGAAGCGTGCTTCTTTTAGCTTCCTCTTCCGTCCCAGGCTTGGGTGCCGTCTTGAGATTACATGCCATCGCATATAGGAGACCTAGACAAAAAAAAAAGAACTATATTTTACAGCTCATCCAACCACGCCACGTCTATAGACGTGTTAAATGAGAGTTGCTGCTAATCAAATACAAATATAAATGCATACCTACTTACAGAATGTGTCTTGCTGCAATTTCCACTCTTCACTCTTCTTTTTTTTTTACGATACCAGTACCACGATAATCTATTTCTATCCTAATCAATGTAATATTATAATCCTTATTAGTATAAAATACAATTCACATTAGCACTCACTACTTTCAAGTTATTCTCTAGGAATTCAATCTCATCTAATTAGTCTACTTTTCGTCATTTTATTATAATTCATTTCAATTCTGTCGTAAAAAAAAATATAACGTGTCAAGCGCGTGATCGTCCGCTGCGCTCCGCTGCTTGCAGCGCTTTGTCGGCGGGTAACTGGCTAACTGCACTGACTGATAAAATTTTGATAAGCACCGGCATCGCACGCGCGAATTATTACTTACTATAGGTACCTACTTATTATTATTATTTTATACTTTGGATTATTTACACTTTGGATTTATTTATGATTAGACTATTGTATTATTTTCTTAATTGTGACACATAAAATATCTATTTATACTTACTAAGTATTAGTATTATTTAGTATACACAATTACATAACTGGTTCGGTGTACACACCTCTCAACCAGGTCCAGTTGAAAACCAGCGTCAGGCACTTGGTTGCCTGACATTTATGCTGAACTGGGCCTGTTTGGAGCAGCCGTGGGGCAAATATTTTTTTTGTACCTGTTCTAGTAGTCTACAGGGTTCTTCAATAATGATTAAGCACTGTTTGACTATAATCTTTAATAAAAACTTCCAAGTCATCATGAGTACATGACATGAGAGGAAAACCCCTCCAACATTAAAAGCGGGCTGTCATCCGTCCAACTGTCACTGTCACAACATCCCCATCGTCAAGCTAAATAATAAAATTAAACATGTTACAAACTTATATTATTACAAACATAATCTTCTAACCACTTAGGCTTCGTTATTACTCTTTTAGGCAAGTTATTCATTTCTACATGTGATTGTATTTCAGGAATTCCATAATCATTACTTTCCAAATTATTATTGTTACTTTCGGAATCTGTTTCCTTTAAACTGTTTTCCCTATTTATTTCTTGCTGATTTATTTCCACTTGAACTTCCGAAACACAATCATTATGAAATTCCTGCAGATCATCATAACTTAGCTCTCTACTATTTTCCCTTCTCTCTTTGAAAGGCGCTGGAGCCAAGTGCCATCTATTTCTCCTGTACTGAACTCCTTCAATTGCAACAAAATACGATCTTGGCTCCTTCGCCCTTCGTACAATAATTCCATACTTTCTCAAATCAATAACCCAAACATGATCTCCCACCTTTAAATCGTCTAATTTACAAACTTTATGTCTTCTGTTATAATTCTCTGCCATTTTTTCTCTATTAATATTTCTCTTCTCTCTAAATACTTTAGTATCTATTTCCACATTAACATTTAATTTACTAGGATACATTGGCAATATATCTCTAATTTTTTTGTTAAACATTAATTCACTAGGACTATATCCGGTCTCATTTGGAGTGTTTCTATATACTAACAATGCTAAATATACGTCTGCATTCTTATTTAATAGGTTTTTAGCAATTTTGACTCCTGCTTCTGCACAACCATTACTCTGGGCAAAATAAGGACTGCTGGTTATGTGATTAAAATTATAAACCTGAGAAAATTGTTTGAATTTACCCTTAAATTGTGTTCCATTGTCAGTCCTGACTACTTCTGGAATTCCAAACCGGGAAAAGGTTTCTTTACAATGCATAATTATACTATTTTCTGTCAGATCTTTTAATACAAATAATTCCAAATATCTAGAGAAATAATCAATTATTACCATATACCACTTATTATTGTTTTTAAATAAATCTATGCCGACCTTCTGCCATGCTCTATTTGGAATTTCTTCTACAATCAATGGTTCTTTACCGTTAGTTTTTTCCTGAATGCACTGTGGACAGTTCTCTATGAGTACTTTAATTTGAGATGACAACCCTTGCCACCACACTGATTGTTTGGCTCTCTCTCTGCACTTAGTAATGCCTAAATGACCTGTATGAATATCCTCTAAAATACTTTTTTGAAGTGTAATTGGAATTACCAATCTATTGTTAAATAACAAAAAATCCTCTTGCACCGAAAAATTATATCTATACTGATAGTAATTTAATAATTCTGATGGTATTTTATTAGGCCAACCACTCAAAGTGTATTCTTTTATTATCTTACATATTTCGCATTTACTCTGCTCACTCTTAATATTGATCAGTTTATTATCAACTAAACACATACTTGAAATGGAATTAATGTGGTGCTCAAGTTGCTCAGCCTCTACCTCTGTAACATTTACTGGAGCCCTGGACAGTGCATCAGCTACTACTAATTTCTTTCCTGGAACATAATTAACTTTATATACATATCTCATCAACTGAAGTCTAAATCTCAGCAACCTAGGTGTTAGATCATCTATAGGTTTAGTCTGCAAAATTTGCAATAGAGGTTTGTGATCCGTCTCTAATAAAATCTCTATACCTACTATAAAATCTCGAAATCTATTAACAGCCCATGCCAAAGCTAGACACTCCTTCTCTATTTGTGCATAATTTTTTTCTGTTGCATTTAATGTCCTGCTAGCATATGATACAGGCCGTCTATTCCCCATTTTATCTTCTTGTAACAGTACTGCACCTAGGCCATAAGAACTACTATCAGCAGAAATTATGATTTTCTCTCTAGGATCATAATGACACAATGTAGGAGCTCTTGATATAAGGTATTTAACTTTTTCAAATGATTGTTGTTGACACTTATCCCAAATAAAGGCAACATCCTGTTTTAATAATCCATACAAAGGTTCTAATAAAGATGATTTATCAGGAATAAAACGACCTACATAATTTACTAAGCCTAAAAATTGCATTAACTCTTTTTTGTTAGATGGAACTCTGAATTCAACAATGCTCTCTATTCTGTTAGGATCCAATGATATGCCTTTACTATTAATGACATGCCCTAAATATGTAACTTCTTCGACCATAAACTCACATTTATCTTTGTTTATAGTTAAACCTTCTTTAGTCAATCTATTACAAACTTCCCTTAATAATTTAATATGACTAACTCTGTCCTTACTGTATAACAATATGTCATCGACATGTATTACTACCCCTTCTAAATCACTGAAAATATTGGAAAATTTCATAGAAAAGTATTCAGGTGCACAGTTTAACCCCATAGGTAATCTGTTATACATGTACCTACCAAATGGTGTAAGAATAGTTGTCAATTTCCGAGACTTATCACATAAACGTATTTGGAAAAATCCAGATGTAGCATCGATTTTCGAAAATATCCTTGCTTCTTTCAGTCTACCTAGTGTATTTTCTACTTTATGAATTGGAAAAATAGGACGGACAATATTCTTATTAACCTGTGTATAATCTCCACAGATTCTAACACCATTCTGACCTTTTGGTACAACCACAATAGGAGATACAAACATAGTTGGCTCTTCCACTGGTACAATAACGCCTAAACTTTCTAATCTATTTAATTCCTCCTTGACTTTATCCAGCAGAGGTAATGGAACTACTCTAGGTGATGACTGGACATATGGAACGGGGTTGGAAATCAATTTAATGGTAAAAGTATCCTTAAACACACCTAAACTGTTAAATATATTAGGGAACTCTTTTTCTACATTTATTTCACCTTCACTAACATGGTATGTGTTACACAATCTTAATATATTCATTTTTATAATGGCTGGTTTCCCTAAAATAGGTACCTGTAAATTTTTGATTACAAATGCTTTACCTTTGTATACACTACTTTTATGACATAATTGTATCCAAATAAAACCTACTACATCTAATGGAATACCTTCAGGTCCCCTAATAATATCTGAACAAGCAAATATGTTACTTGTATTTTTCAACATTTTTTCAGGTATAGCAACAATATCAGCCCCTGTATCTACTAAAAATTTTACCTTTTTCTTGAAATTTTCGGTTTCAACATCCACCTCCAACTCAAAGTCATCCTTTTCCATGTCCATGCAATTGATTTTTCGCTCTCTGCAGCATCTAGCAAAATGTCCCCTACGCTTGCATTTATGACAAATTTCTTTCGAAGCTGGGCATTTCTCTTTATTATGTGTTTCCCATTTTCCACACCACCAACATTTTCTATTTCCTACCTTTCCCTGCTGCATCTTGCCCATTCTATTTACTATCACTTCCTCTTCCCGACTCCACATAACTTTGGTCTCTTGCGCTTGAATTTCAGCCTGCTGAGCCATGTTGACTGCTTCTTCTAATGTCAATTTTGCCTTTAACAGCATTCTTTCACTGACCTTCTTGTCCTTTAACCCAACTACGAGACGATCTCTTATAAGCTCTTCACATAGACTTCCAAATTCACATGTCTCTGCCTGAGTGGTCAAGGCTCCCAAAAAATCACTCACTGACATTCCTTCCTTTTGTTCAAGCATATTAAATTTAAATCTCTCATATACAACATTTTTCTTAGGATTGAAATGACCATCTAAAGCCTCCAATACAACATCATATTGTTTTTCGTCAATGTTCAATATCTTGATAACTTCTTCCACCTTTCCTCCCATGCTGTATAACAACATATCAATTTTGTCGGCATCCTCTCTGTTCTCACTGCCACTTATTTTCATAAATCTCTGGAACCTCGTCTTCCAAGTTTTCCACGATGTCGGATTTGTAAAATCGAAGGCCTCCGGCGCCCTCACATTCTGCATTGGCAGGAACTTCATTACCTTGTCTTCTCCCATCTTTATCTCTTTATTCGCACACCGCTGCCACCATGTTCTAGTAGTCTACAGGGTTCTTCAATAATGATTAAGCACTGTTTGACTATAATCTTTAATAAAAACTTCCAAGTCATCATGAGTACATGACATGAGAGGAAAACCCCTCCAACATTAAAAGCGGGCTGTCATCCGTCCAACTGTCACTGTCACAACAGTACCAAATAGTTTTAAGTTATTTAAAAAAAAAAAACATTGTTCATTTTAATTTTGTATGTTTATTTTTATATGTATGCCCTGTGTCTGTACCAATAAATGTTATTTCTTTCTTTCAAAAATGAGGTCAAAATGAAAATCCAAGATGGCGGCCATGGAAATTTTTGGTTTTTCCGTCATGTGTGTGGTTTTCATGGTTTTTGGGGTCGCTGATTACGAAAATAAGCTCAAAATTAAAATCCAAGATGGCGGCCAGGAAAATTTTAGTTTGTCCGTCATGGGTGTCGTTTTCATGGTTTTTGGGGTCACTGATTACGAAAATGAGGTCAAAATGAAAATCCAAGATGGCGGCCAGGGAAATTTTTGGTTTTTCCGTCATGGGTGTCATTTTCATGGTTTTCGGAGTCGCTGATTACAAAAATGAGCTCAAAATGAAAATCCAAGATGGCGGCCAGGATTTTTTTTTGTTTTTCCGTCATGGGTGAAGTTTTCATGGTTTTTGGGGTCGCTGATTACGAAAATGAGGTCAAAATGAAAATCCAAGATGGCGGCCAGGAAATTTTTTGGTTTTTCCGTCATGGGTGTGGTTTTCATGGTTTTTGGGGTCGCTGATTACGAAAATGAGGTCAAAATGAAAATCAAAGATGGCGGCCAGGAAATTTTTTGGTTTATCCGTCATGGGTGTCGTTTACATGGTCTCAAAATGAAAATCCAAGATGGCGGCCATAATTTTTTTTGGTTTTTCCGTCATGGGTGTGGTTTTCATGGTTTTTGGTGTCGCTGAATACGAAAATGAAATCAAAATTAAAATCCAAGATGGCGGCCAGGAAAATTTTAGTTTTTCCGTCATGGGTGTCGTTTTCATGGTTTTTGGGGTCGCTGAATACGAAAATGAGGTCAAAATGAACATCCAAGATGGCGGCCAGGAAATTTTTGGTTTTTCCGTCATGGGTGTGGTAAAAACCATGAAAACCACACCCATGACGGAAAAACCAAAAATTTTTTGGCCGCCATCTTGGATTTTCATTTTCAGACCATGAAAACGATACCCATGACGAAAAAACCAAATTTTTTCCTGGCTGCCATCTTGGATTTTAATTTTGAGCTTATTTTCGTAATCAGCAACCCCAAAAACCATGAAAACCACACCCATGACGGAAAAACCAAAAATTTCCATGGCCGCCATCTTGGATGTTAATTTTGACCTCATTTTCGTATTCAGCGACCCCAAAAACCATGAAAACGACACCCATGACGGAAAAACTAAAATTTTCCTGGCCGCCATCTTGGATTTTAATTTTGAGCTTATTTTCGTAATCAGCGACCCCAAAAACCATGAAAACCACACCCATGACCGAAAAACCTAAAATTTCCATGGCCGCCATCTTGGATTTTCATTTTGACCTCATTTTCGTAATCAGCGACCCCAAAAACCATGAAAACGACACCCATGACGGAAAAACTAAAATTTTCCTGGCCGCCATCTTGGGTTTTAATTTTGAGCTCATTTTCGCAATCAGCGACCCCAAAAACCATGAAAACGACACCCATGACGGAAAAACCAAAAATTTCCTTGGCCGCCATCTTGGATTTTAATTTTGACCTCATTTTCGTAATCAGCGACCCCAAAAACCATGAAAACCGCACCCATGATGATAAAACTATAAATTTTCTTCGGCGCTATCTTGGATTTTCATTTTGAATTCATTTTCATAATCAGCGACTCCGAAAACCATTAAAACGACACCCATGACGGAAAAAACAAAAATTTTCGTCGGCGCCATCTTGGATTTTCATTCTCATTTTTGTAATCAGCGACCCCAAAAACACTACTCTATCAGCAATACCTAAAACTAGTCGGTTTGATTGAGAACGCCGCGTGCTTTGCTACCCGCTTGAAAAGTCGCCGCGATAATCGCGGCGGCCGTCGCCGCGGGCACCGCCCCGCGTCTGTATGAACAGCGTAGTACATTGCCATACGTTTGTGTTTGCGCGTGTGTGAGAAAGTGTATGTAAATCTATGTGTATATGTATTAATATCCACCAATCAATAAACTGTGTGTCAAGATGATTATTCGTTATTTAATGTGTTTGAAAGTATCTTGTGTATGTCGCAGATTCAACACCGAGGCACAATATTTAGAGTTGACAATTTAGAATAACGCCATCTATCATCGTTTGTCGGAAAACTCGGAAACGTCAAGCAGTGAGCTTGGGTGAGGTCGATACAGAGCGTGGCAGGTCTGGTTTGACAGCTGTCAGTTGTCATATGTCAAATGTCAGTTGTGATATGTCAGACGTCAGTGGTCAGTGGTCGGTTGACGTTGACATTAGACGCATTTGATTTGAGGGACGGGACTTTTTGGTGAGACACGAGTGCGAACGGTCGTTCTGCCCGCCTGTATCGAACTTACCGCGTTTCCGTACTTTAATCCATTTCCATCGGTTTGATCGTTTGAGATTTTGTTAATTTGTTAACGGAAGTAAATAAATAGGCGGTTGTAATTAGTGTTGAGACTATTATTTCGTACCTCCGCCATGCCGAACTTGGACTCTGACAACGATGAACCCGAAATAGTTGAGCTACCTTCGTCATCAGAAGTGCGATGTAACTTTAACGCCTACATAGTGTAAGTGACAGTACTAGGCCGGAAAAGTGTAAAGACAATGCGCGTGCGTCTGAAAGTGACATAGAAACGGAAATGTGGTGTTTTCTGTTCGAGCAAATAAACAAAAACTTTATGACTATTGTGCAAGCAATGAAATCACCTTTTGCGGGTACGGATATTCGCCTACCGCATTTTGACCCTGAAAAATGGAATATTGTCCCGCGGGCTTGGTTGGCAACAGCCGACATGTGTGTTATCGATCTGAATAGTCAAGGTGCATCGTTGATGATTGCTTTGAACCGCGCACTCGTGGGAGACACGGGACGGACGGGAGTCACACATCCACTGTAGGTGCGTCGTAAGTCGGCACCTCCGTCGCTGGTCGTCCTCCGCTGGGCCTCCTCCGGGTAACCGTTGGTCTCACCTGGTGGGGATGGACCGCCGGGGTGCTGTGAAGACAGCAGCGCCGTGAAACCGGCGCTGTGGCGTGCCTACAGGGGAAGCAGCGAATTCCACGAGACTCATGGGAGAAGTTTCGTCATGGCGGTCGTCCATATCTTGTCCTGGGATGAAATGGAGCGATTTTAAGGAGCTGTTTATAGTCTGGAGTGCCCCGTATGGTGATGACGATCGCGAAGACCCTGATGCGACATCAGAACCGGGATTCACTCGAGCTGAAGAAAACACGAAGAATGGCGCGATGACGTCACGGTGCGCTGAGAATTTACTTCGGCAGCGGCGCCAGCGGTGCGGCGGCGGGACGCGGCTTGGCGGCGCGTGGTTGGCAGCGCGGCGGCGCGGCAGGCTGACCAAGCAGTGCCTGCAGCCTGCAGCAGAGGCAAATAGCGAGCGACGTGTTGAAGTTTGCTATGTGAGCAATCCCAGCAGTGTGCTGATGAATATCTGGTGAGTCGTATCCATTTTATTATGTTTCTGTTGCCGAATGCTCTCTGATCAAAAATAATGTTTCGTCACAGTTCAGTGGCAAGCGTGTAAACAACATTGTAAATTGACCCGGGTTGGGTCATGATAGTCTGTACCTTTTAATTATTTTCTGAGGTTGTGATTTACGATTTACGATTAAAACATTTTATTTCATGTTGTACCGGATAGTTATTTTAAAAATGATATTTTAATTGGCCTTGAGATTTTACAACAAGGATTTAACGATAGTATGAGGTGTGATAGTGTTCTTTGTGTCTTGAAAAGGTCGTTAGGTTATGTTGTGATGTTTCAAATAAGCTCAAATATGCTTCTAATTTTCAAATTGATTTCAATACAGTTGATACAGATGTTTCGTTAGAATTTCGTTCCCAATTAATTAATCTATTGACAGCATATTCATCTTTGTTTTCTAGTGATTTCTAGATCCCATATTACAACAAGACTAGTTGAATACTAAGTGGTCAACTTAACATTTAAAGTACCTAGCATAGTAAGAGTTTTCTTATAACCTGTGACGTTACAGGAAAAATAAAGTAACATGTTGAACTACCCTACTTTAAAAATTATTTTGATAAAGGCTCGAAATGATTATCTTGATGGTGTTGTGCATGTAACCGGACAGGGGTTACATGTGGAGGTGACCGGATAGAGGTTGCCTGTTGTGTATGTAACCGGATGGAGGTTACATGTGAAGGTGACCGGATAGAGGTTGCCTGTTGTGCACGTAACCGGATGGAGGTTACATGTGAAGGTGACCGGATAGAGGTTGCCTGTTGTGTATGTAACCGGATGGAGGTTACGTGTTGATGACCGGATGGAGGTCGATTCGTTTGATGCTTATAACCGGATGGAGGTTATAAGTGTGATGATGAAGACCGGATGGAGGTCGATTGTTTTGATGCTTATGGCCGGATGGAGGCTATAAGTGTGATGATGAAGACCGGATAGAGGTCAGAGTATGAGCACTGCAATATTTTAATGATTTTCCTATTATTTGAATGAGTATGGGTGTTGTTCGACATGTCAGCTTTAAACGAAAGAGTTTGTTATGATTTTCATTAGAACCTGTAATGATTTTGATCAGAATAGCTTTTATTCCCCACCCACTTGGGCCAGGAGTGGCCGAACGACTGGTATTGGGCGGACTTCTGTAAGGTCAACTGTACAAATTTTGACTTCTGTTGAGACCGATGGAATTGTTTTAGAAATTCTATTTCACGTTTTACCTGACAATTATTTGCGATTAGTTTTGGTTCATAATGTCATCAAATGAGATACGATTTGAGAAAATACGGTCAATTGCGACATGTGACGCAATTGCTGACTGTAAAATTGACTTTGACACGATAGACACTGACAAAACGAGATCGGGTGATGATGAAGGGGTCAGACCTTAAGTGAGAGGTAAAAGATGCAAATGTAGTATGCAAGTGACTCGAATTGCATACATTGCAATGCTGTTCGTTGCTGCACGCGTGTAAGTGTTTATTTGAGGGCTGTGACCAACGTCCATCATGGCAATGTAGCTAAAGGTGCTAAATAAGGGCAATGTGTTGAGTTGATGTTGGGTACCGGATGAAAGTCCCATGGTTGCCGGATGGAGGCAATGAGATGTGTTGAGGTTGGGTACCGAATGGAGGTCCCATGGTTGCCTGTTGGAAGCTGTGTGTGTTGTATGGTACCGAGCAGAGCATTGCATACTGGATTTGATCGGATACTAGATTTGGTCGAAAGTTGATGATTCTTGAAGAATGTTGATTTCAATGATGAGATTTTCTTTATGAGATTTGATGAGATTATGGATCAGAACAAAATTTTGTTTTGAATTGTGTGTGTGTGTTAATACTCCGACGTTTTGGTCAGGGAGGCCGAGTAAGGGACGATTTACTTTCCGTGACTTCTTGTTGCAGATACCTCACACGAGGACGTGTGAAATGTCAAGATGGCCGTGTCGCAGATTCAACACCGAGGCACAATATTTAGAGTTGACAATTTAGAATAACGCCATCTATCATCGTTTGTCGGAAAACTCGGAAACGTCAAGCAGTGAGCTTGGGTGAGGTCGATACAGAGCGTGGCAGGTCTGGTTTGACAGCTGTCAGTTGTCATATGTCAAATGTCAGTTGTGATATGTCAGACGTCAGTGGTCAGTGGTCGGTTGACGTTGACATTAGACGCATTTGATTTGAGGGACGGGACTTTTTGGTGAGACACGAGTGCGAACGGTCGTTCTGCCCGCCTGTATCGAACTTACCGCGTTTCCGTACTTTAATCCATTTCCATCGGCTTGATCGTTTGAGATTTTGTTAATTTGTTAACGGAAGTAAATAAATAGGCGGTTGTAATTAGTGTTGAGACTATTATTTCGTACCTTCGCCATGCCGAACTTGGACTCTGACAACGATGAACCCGAAATAGTTGAGCTACCTTCGTCATGTATATATGTATTAATATCCACCAATCAATAAACTGTGTGTCAAGATGATTATTCGTTATTTAATGTGTTTGAAAGTATCTCTAATCAAGTGTGTAGGGAACAGGGTTGTTATGAAATAAAACCACAAAAGACAAGACCATTAATTGAATTTATTTTGGTCTTGTCAAACTGAATCTCGAAACTCTATTCCATTCACTAGGTCCCTAGGTCTTCGTGGAGAAGAATGGACAAGAAACTCCACGGGAAACATCTTTTAAGGTATTATACAAAGACAACCTGACATTGTCTTGGACTGTCTCAAGTTATAGAAATTTATCAGTTTACATAAACAACAATCAATATAACCCATATTATAGTACATATTTCTAACACATAGTTATCAGTAATATTCATAGCATAATATCAATTAACTTACATGAACATTGTAGGTAGGTCTTTAGGACAATACACATAGGTTACAGCTTGCTACACTTGGTAGTCTTGATTCATTAGACACATTATGAATATAACACTCTGGGTACAGATCCAGATATTACTCGTATTTAACTAGCTAACTCGTAGAATAGCTGCAGCGTAACTGAACCCGAATTGCCAGTCCTTCTAGTTTTATAACCGTCCAATCTTAAAAAGTAACTCAACGACTACCGCCATAATACACCAATGGCAAATGGTTATACATTACAGCTAAATAACTAATAACATAAATAATAATTAGCAAATCCTATATAGTGAAACTATTTTAAAACGTCTTAAGTTAATTTTAACAATATAATATGTTTTTATTTGTAATCTTTATGACTATCGGACGAAATATGAATATCAACCGATAGTTCAGAGAATTGATTGAAACTATTTAATTTATTAAAATTGGAAGATAAAATCTAGAAAACATTATAAGTATCGTTTAATAATAACTATATCATTTATTGGCAATTTATAATAAATAAACATTTAACTTGACTTAACTATTCAAATACCACCAATAGTAATTGTGGTTCGGAAACCAAGGCTTTTAAGTCACAATAAAAACTACTTCTATAAAATACGTCGGGATATAAAATATCATTAGAATAATGTAAATTAGGTTTATTTGAAATTAGAATCTTTGTTTTAACGATGATTATTAAATCAACAGTATTTCATAATAATATTGATAGTATTTTGATGAGGAACTGTTAAATGTTGTGTATCACATGTAAACAAGGTTATAATTATCATAGGGATGTTTTTATTTGTGTTCAATTAAAGAAACAGTGTAATAAATAAACTGAAATTATTGGAATAATCTATCACGGCCAGACTGACCTGTACTTCGCTCTCGAAGTACCCAACTAATTATATTTAATTTCAAGAACATCAAAGTCAAAATCAAAATTCATTTATTCATACTAGGCTGATAAACAGCACTTTTCATAATTCATATATCATAATTCATATCACACATCATAATTGATCTAACAGCCTCTGGCCTTGACATACCAGTCATATCACCTGCTGCACATGAATTTCAGACTGATATCAGGGCAGTGACCGACCAGCAGTTCCTCTAATAGCCTCTGGCCTTGACATACCAGCCCTATCACCTGCTGCGCATGAATTTCAGGCTGATATCAGGGCAGTGACCGACCAGCAGTTCCTCTAATAGCCTCTGGCCTTGACATACCAGCCCTATCACCTGCTGCGCATGAATTTCAGGCTGATATCAGGGCAGTGACCGACCAGCAGTAATGTGAAAAATGTTTTGTTATAATCAATGTCATTGTCATTGTCGTCATTGTCATTGTCATTTAATAATTTTAACCATCCAATGTTAATTGAACACAAACTAACAATCAATATTTGTGTAAATGATCCCTTTACAATTATCCCTAAGTATACATCACTCATTATAAGAAAAACAATTAAGTTGCATAAAGTAAAATTTAACAACATAAACATAATAATCTATCATGGCTAATGATGCTGGAGCTATGGGGACTCCTCAAAAGAAGAATTTTGTTCGACCCATTCTCCCGGCCAAAGCCTTAATTTTTGTTTTGCCACAGTAAGATTCCTTAATGTGTTAAGCCCCTTCAAAGAAATTTTCAACAGCAACGTTTTTGTCTAGGTATCTATTTATTCAAATACACTGGAATAGCATTTTTTTTTTTTTTTTTTTGCCTTTCATCTATGGCTTTATCGTGTACTGTTTCTGATAGTAATCAATTGTATATTCTAACCATTGAATCATATAAATCTCATTTACATCACCAAACAGTCACCGCTCGGTCAATCTGACAATATCACTGCGAATCTAGTTTACCATTTTGTACTATTCCATAAAAATACAGATTGTTATTATTTCAACAAACTTATTATCTAGAATCTAACAAAGCCAAACGTAATTTTTAAGATAGATTAACATCACGCCTTGTAATCTCAGAAGGGTTAAAGTTACCTAATTAAGTTTAAACAAATAGGTAATCATCTAAATGAATAATTATCACATTGGTAATATTAAATAATAAAAATACTCAATTAGTAAGTAATTAAGTTATTAGTATTTTGCCATGTATTGCCACATCTAGTAAAAAAATATGAAACCCACTTTTGGTTTGTCTCAGTGTTTGCTTGGCAGGTGATTAGCTACCAGACATTTGTGTTGTTATTTTAATCGTTTATCCTCAAATTCGTTGTTTTTGGTTTTTTTTTTTTTTACTAAACGTAAATTTCTTCGTTTTCATAAACATGTTTTATTTTTTTGTTTAATTTAAATTATCAGCAAGTGAATTATTGTTTGTTCTTGACGAGGAAACCACTGAGCATTGAAGAATAATAAAGTTCTTAATACATTAGCTAATATAATTATTATTGTATTTGTTTTTTTTTTTTTTTTTAAACATGTTTTCGTATGAATCAACAAGTCTTTTGTATTGATTAAACATAAGAGTTGGTTTGCGCTGTGACGTTGGGCCGTGCGCACGCGTCGTTGCCTTTCGTTGCGAATAGCTTTAACTTTTTACGTACACCCACGAAACGTTGTTTGTGAAATGCAAGGTGATTCAAGTGGTGAAGATCTGAGCGATTCAGAACTTTTGGATAAATGCGAACAACAATTAAATGACATGGATAAGATGGATGAGGAAAGCGTAATAAGAAGAAATGATGATGAAATTATAAGAAGTGTTGAGAAGAGAAAGGAACGAGAAGATGACAATAGTGAAGATGACTTTATTACTGTAATTAGAAGTAAAGCTAAACGGTTATTCCGAAGTAATTCATTGGAGGAAAACAATAATCAAGTGGGAAATAACGAACACAGTGGTACAGCTGAAATATTACCTAATCATGAAGTTTGTGTAACCTCGATGGACAATCTACCAAAACCAATAGCTTTCGCTAAATTGCTTCGTAGCGAAAACATTAAAGATATTCTTAAAATAAAATATAAAAGCGCGAATAAAGTACTCATTCAATTTCAGAGAAAAGAGGATGCTAATAAACTAATTGAGTGTAAACAAATCAAAGACAAAGGTTGGCGTTGCCAATTAATACAGGAAATGTCGATATCTTATGGAATAGTGAAAGGAATCGACCTTGAACTAAGTGAAGAAGAACTTAAGAATATTTTAAAAGCGAGCGTCGATATTTTATCAGTAAGGAGATTAAAACGTTTAATACCAGAAGGGAAATGGATTGAATGTGAGTCTGTTAGAGTGAGCTTCAAAAGTAATGTGTTACCTCAGTATATTTATGCCTACGACTGCAGATTTAATGTAGAAACATATATATTCCCAGTATCACAATGTTCGGGCTGTTAGCAATTTGGTCATCACATTAAATTCTGCCCTAAAAAAAAAATCGTATGCCCAAAGTGTGGAGGAGGTCATGAAAACTGTTCTATAACAGACTTTAAATGTTTAAACTGTAAGGGGAGTCACTTTGTCCTAGATAAAAAGTGTCCCGTTTACCTGAAAGAAAGAACTATCCGGAATATCATGAGTGAAGAACATGTTACGTACAGAAGAGCCTTACAAATCTTTGAAGAGATGAAACAAAACCAAGGAACAATAAATGAGGTCTCGCATGCGGGGGATAATAAAATTAACCAATCTGTAACTACACCTCGCACTGAGAAGGAAACCTATAGTAGTGTGTTGGCCAATGCCGTAATACGCCAAGAACTGTTATCTAATATACCAGAAGAAGAATATGAGATGAGTGTAAACACAGTACAAGACACTAACAAAACAAAACAAAAATCAAAGAAACAGAAAAGTTATCAACCGCGAAATGAGGAACCCTTAGAACAACCAATAAATGAAGGAATAAATATTTCACAGCAAGAAGAAAGAAATAGTAAGCAAAGTGCACAACTGCGTTATAAATTTGAATGGGCGAAGATATGGTTGAAGTTAAAAGGTATTTTTGAATCGAATCTCAATGTGAAAGGTAAATTATTATCATTGTTAAAAATTATTGGTGAGCAAGTAAAGAATTTTTTGATTAATGTTCTGCGCGGAGAAGAAGTCTTGAAGTATTTTATAAACTGTTTTAATAATGGATAATTTACAAAAAGTCATAAAAATAAACATATTCCAATGGAATGCACAAAGTATACGGCCGAAACTTGTGTCCTTTTCGGAACTATTAGTACAAGAAAACATTCACATCGCAATATTAAGTGAGTCATGGCTCAGCTGTGACATAAATGTAAACATTCGCGGGTATATTTATTTATTTATTATTTATTTATTTATTGACACACCAACGACTTATTCACTAAATCCTTACATTAAGTTATATTCTATTTAACAATTTTGCGGTGAATTCGTCACTTATAGGTGTGCACAGCACTTGTATAAAATCAATAATAAAAACTGGAGCGGAAATTTATCAAAATTAAAATTTACATTGAATTTAAAATGTCAAGTACATAGTTAAATTAAATTAAAATACAGTAAATTAAAGATTACAAATAAACGTCAGTTAAATTGAGATAGGAAATAATTATAAATTAAGACTATAACAATGAGAAATACAGACACATTACATCAATTACAAATAAAATTAAAATTAAAAGATTAGAGAATTAATGTAATAAAGATTAAAATTTGAGTTCAAAAATTAGATTAAATAAGTTAAATTAAATTATACAGAATTAAATTGGCACATTGAATAGGTACATTGAATGGAGTCACATAAATTAACATTTTTTAACATTTTGTAACAGAAATAGATAAGCACATTTATCAAGAACTGAGCACGTATCGTCTGAATTCATTCAGACTGTTCGAAAATATGTCCAAATTGTTAGTACGCGTGCTCAGCTTATTGTAGCTAGACAAAAACCGGTATAAAGGAGCTGAACGACCAAGATTAGTTCTATTTTTAGGCATTTGAAATGTTTCCGTTTTAAAATTGGATCTGAATGAGGTACGGCGGGGCACACTTACACTGATTTCCGAAACCAACTCCGGCACATTCGCCAAATTGTGAATGGTCTTATATAGGAAAATTAAATCTGTGCAACTTCTTCGTTGCTCCAAGGAGCTCAACTTGAAATGACAGAGCCTTTGATGATAATCAGCTTCCCGATCACAAGTCTGTGATCTGTAGCGCAGGTATCTCGTGAACTTTTTCTGAATGCATTCTATTCTGTCGATGTGGACACGATACGCTGGATTCCATACAGGAGATGCATATTCCAGTATACTCCTCACCAGAGAGTTATAGAGAACCTTAAGGGTGCCACTTGACCGGAATTCCTTGCAAGTTCTTTTTAAAAATCCGGACATTTTATTTGCTTTGGCGACAATTGTGTCATAGTGGTTTATAAAGGATAGTTGACTATCAAGTTGGACTCCCAAATCACGAATGGTATCGACTCTCTGAAGAGTTATACCGTTTAAGTGATATGCTGAAGGCTGAATCAACTTTTTCCGTGTAAATGTTATATGATAACACTTCCCGGCATTGAGAGTCATCATGTTACTATGACACCACTCATGAATTGCGTCCAAGTCCTTCTGAAGCAAAGCAATGTCGGTACTTGATTCAATTTCCCGGTACAGTTTCAGATCATCTGCAAACATAGAGCATTTCGAGTTTTTAATGGAGTGTATGATGTCGTTCACAAATACCAGGAAAAGAACAGGACCAAGATGTGATCCCTGTGGCACCCCAGAGGTTGAGTAATAAAGTGGCGACTGATAACCCTTTATAATAACTCTCTGTTGTCGTTCCGAAAGGTATGATTCAAACCAGCGCAGCAAAAGACCATGCACACCATAGTTCTCAAGTTTTTGAAGAAGAAGCACATGATTCACTTTGTCGAACGCGCTACTGAAGTCAGTATAAATTGAATCCACTTGCACCCCAGAGTCTACGGATCTGCTGATATCATTAATGTAGTGAACTAAGTTGGTGGTAGTGGATTTATTGGTACAGAAACCGTGCTGTTGCGCAGCCAATTGAGTTTTAATGAGCGAAGTTAATACAGGACAAACTAATGATTCGAAAAGTTTCGAGAAAATTGAAAGAAGAGATATGGGCCGATAATTTTTAACATCATTAGGCTCCCCTTTTTTAAATATTGGAACTACGTGTGCGATTTTCCACTGCGTGGGAAACTTAGAAGACATAAGGGATTTATTAAAAATAAGTTTGAGCGGTAATGATAAATATTTGGCACATTGTCTTATGAAATGCGGCGGTAGGCCGTCAGGCCCTGGACCTTTGCAGATATTAAGTTTTTTTAATTCTTTAAGTACGTCTCGCTCTGTGAAATAATGGCTTCCTAGCGCAAGCTGTGGGTACTCTTTTGACTTTGTTTGTACCGCGAGTGTACCAGCTGGAGATGCAAAGGTGGCAGAAAAGTGTGAGGCAAACAGTTTACTCACTTCTTCTCCAGAAGTTGCCACTTTCCCGTTCCAATACAACTCAGATGGAATGTCGTTAGACTTGGCTTTCTTGGCCTTAACGAATGACCAAAATGCCTTAGGATTCAGTTTGATGTTATTTTCAGTGTTATTTACGTATGTGCTGTAGCACTTTTTGATCATCTTTTTAGAGCGTTCGTCCAATATACGGTATTCATGTTTGTCCCTGGGATTTTTGTATTTCTTAAAACGCAGTCTTAATTTTTCCTTTTCGTTGAGGAGTCTGATTAAACATTTTGAAAACCATACCGGAAATTTGTTATTGCGTCTGGTATATCTAGGAACACATTCATCCACTATTCGATTCAATTGTGCGTAAAACGTGTCCACCATTAAGTCCACATCCGGCAGATCCGAAAACAAACGCGCCCAATCGATGCTCCTCAACCTCTCATTTACGATTACATAGTCGGCTTTCCAGAAGTTATATTTGATAGAACTCTTACTTTTTAATATTTCGGGTGAAATATTCTTGATGGTGATGTCAAGAGGAGGGTGATGAACATCGACCAGCGACATCGGATTTTTACATTCACTGACACATCCACCGCGGAAGTTACACAAAATAAGGTCCAAAGTTCTGTTGTTACAGTTCCTAACAGTGTTAATCTGCCTAATGCTATTTGACGACATAAAATCGACCAGTGAGTAGCCTAACCTGTTCGCAAATTTCCCAGCAGTTGTACACGGTGAGCTGGAGAGAGTATTGTCCGTGCTCCAGTCGATGAAACCGAGATTAAAGTCCCCAGCAATTATTACATCCCCTCCCACTGATTCAATCACTGCGTCCACGTTATCTAGGATCAGGTTAAGTGGGGCATGTTGCACAGGTGGTGGCAAATAGGCCGCACAGATGTATAGGTCACCGTTTCTACTTTTGGTTTTGAGCTTGACCCACAGATCCTCAGCATCTGATTCCCATTTTGTTACACGTGCTGAGTCTATTGCCCTAGAAACAGCGATCAGTACACCTCCACCTTTTTTGCTGCCAAGAGGAGTAGAAGCTCTGTCTCTACGATAGATGATATATCGGGAGTCGAACAATTCGCCATCATTTACGCTGTCATCAAGCCATGTCTCTGTTCCAATTATCACATCATAGTTATTAAGTAGTGCGGCTAGCCTGAGATTCTGCAATTTGGTCTTAAGACCTCTGAAGTTCTGATAGTAGATGGTGAATTCTGACAGCAAGATCATGGTCTTTGTGCATCTGTGATCCCTTTATAGTAAAGAGACAGCCTCCAGGCTTTTTAGTTGCTTTGCTTGTTGTCCATCCTCCTTCCTTATCAAGATTTTGCCATCTCGAACCCAAACATATTTGTATCCTTTTTCTTTCGCGAATTTTCTGGCAGCCGCATGAATTTTTTTGTTTAGGGGTGACAGGTGCTCCGCAACGAAGACAGGTTTAGCCAAGTTGCCGTACCCAAGGTGTTGCGAGTTAAGTTTTTTGTCGGGGTGCGCTTTGTTATACTTAATCACTGAGGTTAGAATGGTATCCCTCAGCAGCATGCTACGCAGCTTGACAACTACAGCTCTGGGGTTATTGCTTTCTGGGTCCAGTTTCCTTACCCGTACTACAGACAGGATGTCGTCTTCTTTGACCGAGCAAGAGACTACATTTCCAATTTGCTGAACAGTCTTAACCAGATTTTCTGCTTTGCTTTCCGGTATGCCGTTGATTTCTAAATTCTGTTGACGTGCATGCTGTTCAATCAAGTTTACTCTTGTTGAAAGTTCAGAGACTGCGTGCTTGAGAGAATCATTCTCTTTGTGAAGGATTTTATTGCCGTTTCTGCAGGTCTCAAGTTCGGCTTTCATCCGATCAAACTCTTCACTCATAAAGTCGACTGACTGCTTAAGTTCACGGAACAATGATTTTATGTCACCCAGTTCATTAGTGAAACTTTTTTTGATATTGGCTGATATTTCCAATGACAGGACACTCCGTATTTCTTGACGAATACAGTCAATCAGTTCACTTTTTGAGGGTTGAAATTCAGGCTCAGGTGGGCCATCAATGCGTGGACGTTTATGTCTAACACATACATTCGATAATTCAGGTGTACTGACAGCAGGTAAATTTGGTTCGGAGGATGCCTGAGTTATGTTACTCCCACCGGATTTGTTAGGCGGGGTACGCGCTTGTTGTGACATTTTATTTAAATTAAGTTGTGCACTTTTTCAATCTCAGAGCACTTTAGCTTGATCGGTATCCAGGTATGCAAACACACGGTTAAATTTGGGACAAAAAAAAACGATTTTTGGTTTAGTCGATTTTTTGTATTTATGCCCTTTCCAAAAGCCCAGTGTCCAAATCTGGGATAAAAAACACCGCTGCGTTTCCGAACGAAAATATATGTGTCAGAACTCAGAAGTTGTTTGTGCTTTGATTGGTGGATTAACTTGGCGTGACTCAGCTGCTGTTTGTTTACATTAATTGTTTGAAAAATTAACTGTCTTTGCAAGTAAAAGCGTGTATTTCTCACAGTATTAGCATTTTTTCGCGCACAACCAGGTAGTGATAATTCCTGTGTGCATAAGTTTGCCGAAATTCACTATGTTCGTAAATAAGTGATGTATGTGTCCGTACTCACAGTTCACTTTAGGGTTCACTATGAACTTTGGTTTGTTTTTACACCTTATTCTTAGGATATCACTCCGATAACACTTGTGCACGTTCTTTGGGCTTCTAAGTTAGTATAACTTTGTTAGTCCGTCTTTATAATGCGTTTATAATAATTTAATTGATTAAAATGCGCGGAGCTGAAGTAAACCGTGGCACTTGATAGTATAATGTCTATAGGAACGATAGATGCGATAGTTATGGCGGTGTCGCTTTACTGATTCATAAGTCGATACAATCTCACCTAGTGTCGTTTAATATTAATAATGCGGGTATTGAGGTAATATGTGTTAAGTTGTTAAATTGCAAAGACTTAGAATATATTGTGTCGGTATATTGCCCTTCGTCGGTACGAACTCAGATATCAGATTGGAATGAACTTTTTTCGCGATTTACACGTAAAACATTAATAGCAGGCGACTTTAATGGCCATCATACTAACTGGTCGATAAGATCCGATGTGAGAGGTAATCAAATCTTGGACTCATCCCTAGAAAACGACTATATATCCCTTATTAACGGCATGGCAACACGGATTAAGTTAGTAAGTGGCAATCTACAACAAACTTCCCCAGATGTATCGTTCGTCTCCTCCGACGTGGCAATAAAATTTGACTGGCAGGTATTTAATGAAAACCTCGGAAGCGACCACCTGATAATTAAAATTACTGCAAACTTGTCTACCTCAGTACATATTGGCCGAAAAAGAAACTGGAAAAAGGCGGACTGGAATAAATTTCAGCAAGCAGTTTCAGATAAAATTAATTTTACGGAAGAATTTCCTAATAATGTAGATATTCAGCAAATGTATGACCATTTGGTAAATATTATTGAATATGCAGCTAATAAATATATCCCTTATTATAAATTCAATCTAGAGACAGAGGAGAAATTTAAACCAAAAAATTATTGGAATTCAAAATTATCAGAAATAGTCGCACAACGCAGGTTAGCATTGTCAAATTTCCGTAAAAATCCCACCCCTGAAAATTTAAACAAATTGGAATCCAAAACCTTAGAATCGCAAACTTTAATTAAGAAGGCTAGGTACGGCAGTTTTCAAAAATTTTGTGATTCTATTGACGAAGCGACTACGGTACCAGAGATGTGGCGGCGTATGAGATGGATGAAAGGTTTTAAACAGCAAGGATCATGTTTCCCCATTGAAAAACAAACTGCGTTGTTACGCTCACTTACACCGGAGTATGCTTCTAATCTAGTCCCGAATTTTAAGTCAAGAAATGATTGCTTAGAAGCTGAATTTACTAGTCAGGAACTAGATAATTGTATTAAAAAAAAGGACTCGGCCCCGGGGCAAGATGGCATATCTTACTCAATGTTACACAATTTACCGAAATGTGGTAAACTGTTGTTACTCAAAATATACAATGACATTTATAAATCTGGTACCGTACCCCACCAATGGCGAGACATACAAATTATCCCTATACCCAAAGGTGTAAACACACAGAATAAGGACACTAAATTAAGGCCTATTTCGCTTCTTTCATGTGTATGTAAAACGTTCCATTTAATGATATGCAAACGGTTAGAATGGTACGTTGAAAAACAAAAACTTCTGTCCCAAAATACAGTAGGATTTAGAAAATTACAGTCCTGTTCAGATGCACTATCTCGACTAGTTTCTCACATCCAAATTGGTTTCACTAAAAATGTTTCTACAGTGGCATGTTTTGTGGATATTGAAAACGCGTATAACAACGTTTCAATCGAGTCAGTAACTAAAGTCTTGGATGATGTTCAGGTCGGCTCTAGAATTTGTATTTACCTTTGGTCTTTTATGAATGAAAGACACTTGCAAATTAAGTCATTTAATAGTGAAGGACTTGGTGTTAGATGGACTAATAGAGGATTGGCTCAAGGGGACCCCCTCTCACCTTTATTATTTAATTTAGTTACGTATCAAATCTGCCGTAAGATTCAAAATGTCGAGATATTACAATATGCGGACGATTTTGTAATTTATGCAAGTGACAAACACATTCAAACCTCTGAACGTAATATACAAGACGCGTTAAACTTTTTAGTAACTTTACTGGGTGAGATTGGACTGACGTTATCACCAACAAAATCCAATTATTGTGTTTTTAGTAGGGGTCGAAGAAAAATATTGCCTTCCTTAAAAGTAAATGAACAAGCGTTATTACTATTAGATTGTGTCAAGTATTTAGGTATATGGTTAGACAGAAGTTTACACTGGCGTAAACATATTAATGAGATAATAAGTAAATGTACAAAATTTTTAAATTTATTAAAAGTACTTGCAGGGTCTTCATGGGGTGTCCTAAACACATTCGTAGATTATATATATCGTTAGTAAGAAGTCGTATTGATTATGCATGTTACTTGTATGATTCCAGTGCAAAGACACATGTTTCTAAATTGGATAAGCTGCAAAATCAAGCTCTTAGGGTAATAGGAGGTTTCATAAGGAGTACCCCAATCCATGTGATGGAAAGTGAACTTCACATACCACCACTGTTTGTAAGACGTCAATATCTAGCATTTAAGTACTTATTAAAATTACGTTCATGGTCTAATAGTATATGTTTAAGCACAATTTCAGAACTAAGTTCTCTTAGTCATTATAGTTATTGGTCAAATAAAAAGAAACCATTATTAGCTACTACTTTTATTGAAGTGGGGCAACTACAAATTACTTCTGCGGACATCCTTATAATGTTTTCTCTAGAAACTTGGGTATCTGCTATACAAATTAGAATGGCCATTAAAACGGATTTGGAATGTATCAAGCAATCAAAAAACTTTTATAATCCCAATGTATTGGTTCATGAAGTGATATCAGAACTAGGTGACAATTACAGTGATTGGTGTAAAATCTTCACAGATGGCTCTAAAAGTGTAAATGGGTGTGGAGCCGCCTTCTTCTGCCAAAATACAGGTTATAAGGCTAGTTTTAAAATTGATGCAACTGTCTGTATTATGTCTCTGGAGCTCATTGCAATATATCAAGCAGTGGCTTATGCAGTTAGTGAAAAGCTTAACAAAGCAGTTATTTTTACTGATAGCAGAAGTGCCATACAACATGTGGCTCGATGCGTCTCTGGTACCAGAGGTGCATCGATAGCCTACGATATCCTCAATTTAATTAATAATATTAACAAGGACGAGTCTAGAGTAATGTTGCAATGGGTCCCAGCACACATAGGTTTACGTGGCAACGAGGAGGCTGACCGTCTGTCAAAGCTTGCAGTAGACATGGGTAGCGAATATATATACATGCCAGATTACTGGGAATATTGCTGGAAATTTAAACTGACTTGTTTTGACAGATGGAAGAACAACTTTGACGAAGTATCTAAAGAGAAAGGCATTTGGTACAAAGTCATTCAGAACGAGCTTCCTCGCGTGTCTTGGTTCGAGGATACAAGTTTGGGTAGAAGCTATATTAAGTTAGCACTAAGGTTACGATCTGGACACTATCCATCAGCAAAGTTTGCTTTCCTAATGAAAAAGGTCGAATCACCTAACTGTGAAATATGCAACAAAATTGAAGATGTGCAACATTTGCTGATGGAGTGTGTTAGGAGCAAGAATGAAAGGGAAGCACTGATTAGAGAATTTAAATTAAACGCTCTGGACGTTGGACTAGTACAAAATATTTTAGCAAACCCTACATCAGCAATTGCAAAGAGGTTGTGTAGCTTGGTGAAGATGTCGAATCAGTGATTCTCTTTCTACTACATAGTTATTTTAATATATGCTTATATTTAGTTCATAAGGTACGATGGGGTTGGCATATCCATGTGGATAAAAACCCCTTTTAGTTAATAAAAGGATTAAAAAAAAAAAAAAAAAAAAAACATAAGAGTTATCTTCTTAGCAACCCAATGCACAACCAAATAAAGGGAACTATCACTAACCCTCTACCTTGTCACACTAAATTATAAACAATAATTATGGTGTTTTTATTTATTACATCACATAAATTAATTTGTTTATCCACTTGATACATCTATGTAGTAAAATATTAAATTTCTTCATTACTACATCAAGTAATAATATTATTTAAAAAAAAAATGTTTTAGAAAGGAGACGGTAACCTTTTGTATGGAACTTCGGCCATAATCTGTGTCCTTTAGGAATGTTGGGAAACTAATCTCTGTACAGAACAAAGTAACATTTTTCTCCATTTCACTGTTTGTGTGACAGTTATAGGTTTTTAGGTTGTAAGAAGTTTACAAAACAAAATCTCAATTTTGAATTATTTGATCAGAAGTATACTTTAGAAAAATAGAAATAAATGAGTATTTCAAAGTGATAAAATCGTCAAACTTGCTTATTAAATAGTCGAAAAAGATTTCTATGAGAATAATACAAGTAATGAATATTACAAGCACTGAAGTACAAGTAACATCACCTATTTTTCACATTTAACGTCTAGATTATTCAATTTTATTCTGTGATCATGATTCCAGATTGAATAGAATATTGCAATAATTGAAAAACGATTACTATGTGTACACAGGAAATAGGGCTTAAAATCACGAACAAATATTTTTACTCAATTTGTGGGTTTCTTTTTCCTAATAAATGCACCAAGTTCTCATGGCCGATAATATGTATCTCCCATATCTTTAAATTATTTAACTTAGAAAATATATTCTTTAATATTAATAGTCAAAGTCAAAGTCAAAGCATTTATTTCAAGTAGGCCGTTACAGGCACTTTTGAATAGTCGAATTAAACTAACTGCAGCACTCAGAGATATCCAACGATTACTCAAGCCGCCACCCAGCAAAGGCCTGACATACTTTTGTATGACAAAACTGCCAAAAACCTTTACCAAACGACGTCCCAAGCAACCACTGAAGCTCTCCGAGTGCGGCAGTAAACTACTGAAGCTAAATAAACTAAGCCACAGTCCCAGTCACAAGGCATAATAACTCGTGATTGTACTGTAGTTGCCCATTCCAAAGCGTTGGTCTCATGAGAAGAATGGCAAGAAACTTCATGGACACTCTTTTAAAATCGTTTGGGTTTACAATATGTTCAAGGTACAGACATAATCTTGGTATAATACACACATGAAGACTATGCAAATTAGTGTCTGAGATGGTCTTTTGAAGAAAGCACCACACAGATTTGAGTGGACCCGTCCAGTCAGTGCAAGCATTTGTCAGTTATCGTGGAGCTCGACTTATAACTCAAGGAGCTCAACGTCACGACGAACAATACCAAAGAAAGGACATTTGGGTGGGTCGCTTATAGTACTCAAACTGCCAGACAATCGTTAAAATTACATAAAAACCCACACGGTCCTCACATTCACAATATAAAAATAATAAAATACATAAAGATTATGCAGATTAGTGTCTGGGATGGTCTTTTGAAGAAAGCACCACACAGATTTGAGTGGACCCGTCCAGTCAGTGCAAGCATTTGTCAGTTATCGTGGAGCTCAACTTATAACGCAAGGAGCTCAACGTCACGACGAACAGTACCAAAGAAAGGACATTTGGGTGGGTCGCTTATAGTACTCAAACTGCCAGACAATCGTTAAAATCAAAGAAAGACCCACATGATCCTCACATTCACAATATAAAATAATTAAATATTAAGCATAACAAATAATAATGTCAAACTATTTAAACATGTCAAAAATACGCAAAATTAATAAAAAACAAAATAAAAATATTTAACAAGGTAAATATTCATCAAAAAAATAATAATATCATACTTGAAAAAGTAAATAATGTCAATTTGTATACAGAAAAATAAAATGTCAAATTGTAAAAGTAAAAATAAAATAGGTATTATGTCAATTCAGATTGGAGCAGTTCAATCCCAAGCTTTTTTGTCCTCTATATAATCTTTAACAGCATAAAAAGCTTTCTGGCAAAGTTTTCGTTTTATGAAGGATTTGAATTTATTTAGGCTTAAATTTTGAACGTGGCTTGGTAGTTTGTTATAAAAACGAATACATTGGCATTTAAATGATCCACCTATTTTCTTGAGCCTTGTTGTGGGTACAATAAATTTATGCTTATTTCTAGTATTTACATTGTGAATATCACTATATTTCTTAAACATCTTTATATTTTTGTGAGCATACATAAGATTTTCATAAATATACTGAGAAGGAACAGTCATTACATTAATTTCCTTAAATTTTTCTCTGAGTGAGTGTCGGGGGCTCAATTTATAAATTGATCTAACCGCCCGCTTCTGCAAAACAAAGATAGTCTGAATGTCGGCGGCATTCCCCCACAACAAAATGCCGTACGACATTACGCTATGAAAATAACTGAAGTACACTAATCGGGCTGTCTCTACATCGGTTAAGTTACGAATCTTTCTAACTGCGTATGCTGCGGAACTTAGCTTTTTCGATAATTTATCTATATGAGGTCCCCACTGAAGCTTAGCGTCTAAAGTTAAGCCCAAGAACACCGTGCTATCATCTATAAATAGGTGAGGTGGGTAATTTAAGTAGGTGAAATCAATAACTTGTATTTCACCTACTTAAAACTTATCTTTTAGACAAATTCTCAATCTTATCTATCTAGATCGTATTAGAATTTTATTGTAGTTTCAAACTTCATACTACGTAACGTTTCATTATATTCACAATATTTATTTTGCGAGAACTAGAATTATCAAGGAAACAAATATTTACATTGTCATTAATACTATTTACAAGACAAGGTTCAAAAATAACGTTAGATATCTGTATATCTTCAATCCCATAATCTCATTAATTGAATTGAGGACGAGATACTTATTTTTCTTTAATTGTACATATCGGATGTTTCATGAAAACTAACATTTAACTTGGGGGTACTAACCAAGACAGGGTAATGCTTTGCATTACGAAAAATCTATAAATATTTTCATCACAAGTTTTTGATGTCATCAAAAACTTTTTGAAAGAAGCTTAACTTTGAATCAACAATTTCCTAAATTATTCTAGTTTTATTTTTACAATTGCTAGGATCTTAATATCCCTTAGGATCTTTTATTACTACGTTTTTAGAGAATAAATAAATAAAAATAAAGCAAAGCCTCTAAAGGCCTTACCGACATTAGCTAATTCGTACTGCTGCTTGATTTGATCCATGGCCTGGCTTCCAAGTGGTTCCAGCAGGTTCTCAATCTCGCTGTCGGAGTACGTGCTGTCGACGTTCTGATCATAGCCAAGTCGAGGCGGTGAGCTATCGGCGTCACAGCTTTCATCATCACACCAGCAGCAGCTCCAGCATTGATCATGAAAATAAAACAGGAAGACCATTAGAAATTATATCAGAGAGCCGGAGACGGTCCCACTTCTGATGTGAGAAAGTGTATGTAAATCTATGTGTATATGTATTAATATCCACCAATCAATAAACTGTGTGTCAAGATGATTATTCGTTATTTAATGTGTTTCAAAGTATCTTGTGTATATGTATTAATATCCACCAATCAATAAACTGTGTGTCAAGATGATTATTCGTTATTTAATGTGTTTGAAAGTATCTCTAATCAAGTGTGTAGGGAACAGGGTTGTTATGAAATAAAACCACAAAAGACAAGACCATTAATTGAATTTATTTTGGTCTTGTCAAACTGAATCTCGAAACTCTATTCCATTCACTAGGTCCCTAGGTCTTTGTGGAGAAGAATGGACAAGAAACTCCACGGGAAACATCTTTTAAGGTATTATACAAAGACAACCTGACATTGTCTTGGACTGTCTCAAGTTATAGAAATTTATCAGTTTACATAAACAACAATCAATATAACCCATATTATAGTACATATTTCTAACACATAGTTATCAGTAATATTCATAGCATAATATCAATTAACTTACATGAACATTGTAGGTAGATCTTTAGGACAATACACATAGGTTACAGCTTGCTACACTTGGTAGTCTTGATTCATTAGACACATTATGAATATAACACTCTGGGTACAGATCCAGATATTACTCGTATTTAACTAGCTAACTCGTAGAATAGCTGCAGCGTAACTGAACCCGAATTGCCAGTCCTTCTAGTTTTATAACCGTCCAATCTTAAAAAGTAACTCAACGACTACCGCCATAATACACCAATGGCAAATGGTTATACATTACAGCTAAATAACTAATAACATAAATAATAATTAGCAAATCCTATATAGTGAAACTATTTTAAAACGTCTTAAGTTAATTTTAACAATATAATATGTTTTTATTTGTAATCTTTATGACTATCGGACGAAATATGAATATCAACCGATAGTTCAGAGAATTGATTGAAACTATTTAATTTATTAAAATTGGAAGATAAAATCTAGAAAACATTATAAGTATCGTTTAATAATAACTATATCATTTATTGGCAATTTATAATAAATAAACATTTAACTTGACTTAACTATTCAAATACCACCAATAGTAATTGTGGTTCGGAAACTAAGGCTTTTAAGTCACAATAAAAACTACTTCTATAAAATACGTCGGGATATAAAATATCATTAGAATAATGTAAATTAGGTTTATTTGAAATTAGAATCTTTGTTTTAACGGTGATTATTAAATCAACAGTATTTCATAATAATATTGATAGTATTTTGATGAGGAACTGTTAAATGTTGTGTATCACATGTAAACAAGGTTATAATTATCATAGGGATGTTTTTATTTGTGTTCAATTAAAGAAACAGTGTAATAAATAAACTGAAATTATTGGAATAATCTATCACGTGCGATGATCGTGTGTTCAAATCTTGCTAGACTAACGTTGAAGAATTCAACTTTTTGTATTTTTTTAAGACTTACTACATGTTACCGACATCATGGACAAGTCTGAATTAGAAAATATTACTTTTCGCAAACCACAGAGGTCGAGTTCAATGGACAGCGTATTTAACGTTAACTTGAGCACAAACTCCACACTATTAGATACAACGATGTTGAGCCTTCCAAATACCTCACTAAATGACAGCGATGCTGTTCTACATTTTAAAGAGACAATTAATAGGTTAAATATGGAGCTAAAAAGTGCACATACCGAAATTGAAAATTTGAATAGCGAGAATTTTCGTCTTAAAATCGATATTGGGCAGTACCAGAGACTTATAGAAACGTATAAGAAAGTAAATATATTGGACAAGAAGAGCTTTTCACCGAGGTCCGCAAGTAAGCGAAATAAACTTCGAACAGACAGCGCCTCCACACCAACTAAACTATGTCTCTCGCCCATGGTGACTCGACTGCCAGACTCTGTCGTACTAACCCAATCCACAGGCAATATAGATGACGACTCTTTCAACTCGGCTCTGTCAATCGGCAGCTCAGAGGCAATTACACTCACCAAGTCGCCACCGAAATTCGAACAAAGCATAAAATACTGCAAAGGTACAAGTGACCACATATCTGCCTCGGACACTTTCAATGATAAAAAGGAAAATCACTCGAAACTTAAGAGCGTTGTCACAAAATCGAGTAACTTCGAAACGAGCGGCGACTGATAGTTCTTGCGCCTGTGTGTGTGATGTACGCTTCTTCATACACACACGTGCAGAGGCAGAGGTGCGTAACACGTTTCACTGCGGTATAATTAGAATTGAATTGGGAAAAAATACAAGATAAGGAATGTTTTATTTTATTATTGTGATAATGAAATATATAATATTATTATGTTATACATATTATAAGACAGTGAAACATAGAAAATTTTGAGTTTTTAAGTCATAGGTGTCGTTGTCTTGGTTTTTGGGGTCGCTGATTACGAAAATGAGCTCAAAATGAAAATCCAAGATGGTAGCCAGATTTTTTTTTGGTTTTTCCGTCATGGGTGTCGTTTTCATGGTTTTTGGGGTCGCTGAATACGAAAATGAGCTCAAAATTAAAATCCAAAATGGCTTCCAGGTAAATTTTTGGTCTATCCGTCATGGGTGTCATTTTCGTGGTTTTCAGGGTCGCTGATTACAAAAATGAGGTAAAAATGAAAATCCAAGATGGCGGCCAGGAAAATTTTAGGTTTTTCCGTCATGGGTGTGGTTTTCATGGTTTTTTGGGTCGCTGATTACGAAAATGAGGTCAAAATGAAAATCAAGATGGCGCCGACGAAAATTTTTGGTTTTTCCGTCATGGGTGTCGTTTTCATGGCTATAGGGGTCGCTGATTACGAAATTGAGGTCAAAATGAAAATCCAAGATGGCGCCGACAAAAATTTTTGGTTTTTCAGTCATGGGTGTCGTTTTCATGGTTTTTGGGGTCGCTGATTACGCAAATGAGGTCAAAATGAAAATCAAGATGCGCCGACGAAAATTTTTGGTTTTTCCGTCATGGGTGTCGTTTTCATGGCTATAGGGGTCGCTGATTACGAAAATGAGGTCAAAATGAAAATCCAAGATGGCGCTGACAAAAAATTTTGGTTTTTCAGTCATGGGTGTCATTTTCATGATTTTTGGGGTCGCTGATTACGAAAATAAGGTCAAAATGAAAATCAAGATGGCGACGACGAAAATTTTTGGTTTTTCCGTCATGGGTGTCGTTTTCATGGCTATAGGGGTCGCTGATTACGAAAATGAGGTCAAAATGAAAATCCAAGATGGCGGCTAGGAAAATTTTAGGTTTTTCCGTCATGGGTGTCGTTTTCATGGTTTTTGGTGACGCTGATTACGAAAATGAGCTCAAAATCAAAATCCAAGATGGCGGCTAGGAAAATTTTAGGTTTTTCCGTCATGGGTGTCGTTTTCATGGTTTTTGGTGTCGCTGATTACGAAAATGAGCTCAAAATTAAAATCCAAGATGGCGGCTAGGAAAATTTTAGGTTTTCCCGTCATGGGTGTCGTTTTCATAGTTTTTGGTGTCGCTGATTACGAAAATGAGCTCAAAATTAAAATCCAAGATGGCAGCCAGAAAAGTTCTTGGTTTGTCCGTCATGGGTGTCGTTTTCATGGTTTTTGGTGTCGCTGATTACGAAAATGAGCTCAAAATTAAAATCCAAGATGGCGCCGACAAAAATTTTTGGTTTTTCAGTCATGGGTGTCATTTTCATGGTTTTTGGGGTCGCTGATTACGAAAATGAGGTCAAAATGAAAATCAAGATGGCGCCGACGAAAATTTTTGGTTTTTCCGTCATGGGTGTCGTTTTCATGGCTATAGGGGTCGCTGATTACGAAATTGAGGTCAAAATGAAAATCCAAGATGGCGCCGACAAAAATTTTTGGTTTTTCAGTCATGGGTGTCGTTTTCATGGTTTTTGGGGTCGCTGATTACGCAAATGAGGTCAAAATGAAAATCAAGATGGCGACGACGAAAATTTTTGGTTTTTCCGTCATGGGTGTCGTTTTCATGGCTATAGGGGTCGCTGATTACGAAAATGAGGTCAAAATGAAAATCCAAGATGGCGGCTAGGAAAATTTTAGGTTTTTCCGTCATGGGTGTCGTTTTCATGGTTTTTGGTGACGCTGATTACGAAAATGAGCTCAAAATCAAAATCGAAGATGGCGGCTAGGAAAATTTTAGGTTTTTCCGTCATGGGTGTCGATTTCATGGTTTTTGGTGTCGCTGATTACGAAAATGAGCTCAAAATTAAAATCCAAGATGGCGGCTAGGAAAATTTTAGGTTTTTCCGTCATGGGTGTCGTTTTCATAGTTTTTGGTGTCGCTGATTACGAAAATGAGCTCAAAATTAAAATCCAAGATGGCAGCCAGAAAAGTTCTTGGTTTGTCCGTCATGGGTGTCGTTTTCATGGTTTTTGGTGTCGCTGATTACGAAAATGAGCTCAAAATTAAAATCCAAGATGGCGCCGACAAAAATTTTTGGTTTTTCAGTCATGGGTGTCATTTTCATGGTTTTTGGGGTCGCTGATTACGAAAATGAGGTCAAAATGAAAATCAAGATGGCGCCGACGAAAATTTTTGGTTTTTTCGTCATGGGTGTTTTCATGGCTATAGGGGTCGCTGATTACGAAATTGAGGTCAAAATGAAAATCCAAGATGGCGCCGACAAAAATTTTTGGTTTTTCAGTCATGGGTGTCGTTTTCATGGTTTTTGGGGTCGCTGATTACGCAAATGAGGTCAAAATGAAAATCAAGATGGCGCCGACGAAAATTTTTGGTTTTTCCGTCATGGGTGTCGTTTTCATGGCTATAGGGGTCGCTGATTACGAAAATGAGGTCAAAATGAAAATCCAAGATGGCGCCGACAAAAAATTTTGGTTTTTCAGTCATGGGTGTCATTTTCATGGTTTTTGGGGTCGCTGATTACGAAAATAAGGTCAAAATGAAAATCAAGATGGCGACGACGAAAATTTTTGGTTTTTCCGTCATGGGTGTCGATTTCATGGTTTTTGGTGACGCTGATTACGAAAATGAGCTCAAAATCAAAATCCAAGATGGCGGCTAGAAAAATTTTAGGTTTTTCCGTCATGGGTGTCGTTTTCATGGTTTTTTGTGTCGCTGATTACGAAAATGAGCTCAAAATTAAAATCCAAGATGGCGCCGACAAAAATTTTTGGTTTTTCAGTCATGGGTGTCATTTTCATGGTTTTTGGGGTCGCTGATTACGAAAATGATGTCAAAATGAAAATCAAGATGGCGCCGACGAAAATTTTTGGTTTTTTCGTCATGGGTGTCGTTTTCATGGCTATAGGGGTCGCTGATTACGAAATTGAGGTCAAAATGAAAATCCAAGATGGCGCCGACAAAAATTTTTGGTTTTTCAGTCATGGGTGTCGTTTTCATGGTTTTTGGGGTCGCTGATTACGCAAATGAGGTCAAAATGAAAATCAAGATGGCGCCGACGAAAATTTTTGGTTTTTCCGTCATGGGTGTCGTTTTCATGGCTATAGGGGTCGCTGATTACGAAAATGAGGTCAAAATGAAAATCCAAGATGGCGCCGACAAAAAATTTTGGTTTTTCAGTCATGGGTGTCATTTTCATGGTTTTTGGGGTCGCTGATTACGAAAATAAGGTCAAAATGAAAATCAAGATGGCGACGACGAAAATTTTTGGTTTTTCCGTCATGGGTGTCGTTTTCATGGTTTTTGGTGACGCTGATTACGAAAATGAGCTCAAAATCAAAATCCAAGATGGCGGCTAGAAAAATTTTAGGTTTTTCCGTCATGGGTGTCGTTTTCATGGTTTTTTGTGTCGCTGATTACGAAAATGAGCTCAAAAAAAAAAAATCCAAGATGGCAGCCAGAAAATTTTTTGGCTTTTCCGTCATGGGTGTCGTTTTCATACGTCGTTTGTCGTTGTGTCGTTTCAACGACACCCATGATTGAAAAACCAAAAATTTTTCTGACCACCATCTTGGATTTTCATTTTGACCTCATTTTCGTAATCAGCGACCCCAAAAACCATGAAAACGACACCCATGACGGAAAAACCGAAAAATTTCATGGCTGCCATCTTGGGTTTTCATTTTGACCTCATTTTCGTAATCAGCGACACCAAAAACCATGAAAACGACACCCATGACGGAAAAACCAAAAAAAATTCTGGCTGCCATCTTGGATTTTAATTTTGAGCTCATTTTCGTAATCAGCGACAAAAAAAACCATGAAAACTACACCCATGACGGAAAAACCTAAAATTTTCCTAGCCGCCATCTTGGATTTTCATTTTGACCTCATTTTCGTAATCAGCGACCCCTATAGCCATGAAAACGACACCCATGACGGAAAAACCAAAAATTTTCTTTGGCGCCATCTTGATTTTCATTTTGACCTCATTTGCGTAATCAGCGACCCCAAAAACCATGAAAATGACACCCATGACTGAAAAACCAAAAATTTTCCTAGCCGCCATCTAGGATTTTAATTTTGACCTCGTTTTCGTAATCAGCGTCCCCAAAAACCATGAAAAAAATTCCTGAACGCCATCTTGGATTTTCATTTTGAGCTCATTTTCGTAATCAGCGACCCCAAAAACCATCAAAACGACACCCATGACGGAAAATCCTAAAATTTTCCTAGCCGATATCTTGGATTTTTTTTTCGAAAGATTCATAAAAGTGAATATTTCAATGCAACATTCGAAAGATTCCCCATTATTTTCTAAAATAAAGATTTCTGTTACTCGTAATTTATTGTGTACCTATGATTTTCTATTGACTAGTAAGTATTGACGAATAAACTTTATAATAAGGTTGCACAAAACGTTCCTTTCCAACATAGAACAATGACTACAATTTTATTTTATCATAATAAATTACAAAGAATACTTACGTTTAAACTGTGGACAACCTCTGGCTTACCTGTATTCGTATACGTAACTCACACTTAGGCACGCGGGAGCGCGAGCAACATAGGTCCGTTCTCCACAAGCCCTCAGGCGCGACTGAGCGTTTGGCGGGCGAACATCAGCTAATAAGGCATTATTTTGGAAAATCTTAATTAAAAAAGTAAAAAACTAAAACCCGACTACGACAAAAAAAACGACTCTGAAAAAGTATGAAACAAGGTTTTCAGGATAGAACAAAAAGAAAAGCCGTAGTCACACGGTACTAAAGTGTTTAGGTTGGTACCTATAACGTGTGACTACGGCTTTTCTTTTTGTTCTATCCTGAAAACCTTGTTTCATACTTTTTCAGAGTCGTTTTTTTTGTCGTAGTCGGGTTTTAGTTTTTTACTTTTTTTTTTTAAACAATTTTGGTGTTAAATATTTTTTTTACTCTTGACTTTTTGTCCGCTAGAGGGCGTGATTTTAAATTTGAGCAATATTTTGGAAATGTACAAGTGAGGCCCTTTCAAATGATACCAAACACGGTGTATTTGTCTCCATTTTTACCCGACTACGGCAAAGCCAAAGGAGGGTTATGATTTTGACTGGCTATGTATGTATGTATGTATATATGTATGTATGTATGTATGTTTGAATGTGTGTATGTGTGTATCTTCATCTGTTCCCTCATAGCTTCTAATCTACTTATCGGAACTCGACTTAAGAGGTATCGTTAGAACCGTCTTAATTTTCCGCTGAACATAGGCTACGTGACGTGTCACAAAAAGCGATTTGGCGCCCTCTAGCGGTCAAAAAGTAAGGCTTAAAAAATAAAAATGGAGATAAACACGCCGTGTTTGGTATCATTTAAAAGGGCCTCACTTGTACATTTCCAAAATATTGCTCAAATTTAAAATCACGCCCTCTAGCGGACAAAAAGTCAAGAGTAAAAAAAAATATTTAACACCAAAATTGTTTAAAAAAAAAGTAAAAAACTAAAACCCGACTACGACAAGAAAAACGACGCTGAAAAAGTATGAAACAAGATTTTCAAGATAGAACAAAAAGAAAAGCCGTAGTCACACGTTATAGGTACCAACCTAAACACTTTAATACCGTGTGACTACGGCTTTTCTTTTTGTTCTATCCTGAAAATCTTGTTTCATACTTTTTCAGCGTCGTTTTTGTTGTCGTAGTCGGGTTTTAGTTTTTACTTTTTTATTTTTTAAGCCTTACTTTTTGTCCGCTAGAGGGCGCCAAATCGCTTTTTGTGACACGTCACGTAGCCTATGTTCAGTGGAAAATTAAGACAGTTCTAACGATACCTCATACGTCGAGTTCCGATAAGTAGATTAGAAGCTATGAGGGAACAGATGAAGATACACACATACATACATACATACATACAAACATACATACATACATACATACATACATGATTCTGATTCTGATTCTGATTCATACATAGCCAGTCAAAATCATAACCCTCCTTTGGCTTTGCCGTAGTCGGGTAAAAAATGAGAAGGCGAAAAATTAAAAAAAATATAATTAGGGAAGGTAAAGTGTTCTACTATTAGTATGTCTAAATTTTTTTTGTTAATTTTGTCTTTATCCTATGTTTAAACCATATTTAAAATGCATACATTTTAGCTCAGTGTGGCTTTTGAATATATATTTTTTTTGCTGCGATTCCATTTCTATCTCAATTCTAATTAGATAAGGTCCTTCAGGACTATATTACCAGTAAATAGACATTTTTTTCAGATTTTTACGTGTTGCCAGTTTGTCACCAGTAGCAGGGAAAAACCATATGTTTTACGTTTGCTTGAAATTGGGTGTCGGAAAATTGCTATTTCTCTAAATATTAACATTTAAAACGTGATTCTAATTAAATAAGGACCTAAAACAAAGTCAGATTGATAAATTCTCATTGAAATATTATGCTTTTATCTATAAATAAGACGTGTGCAGGACTTGTAAAAGTACGTATTTTCGGCAAATCGCCCAAAGTTTGTGACAACGCTCTTAAGCAGTGCCCCAAACAGACTAAAAATCTACGAGGAAACATCACTGAAAATCGCAAGCTGTGTATCTTAAGTAGTAATAAAAACAATAAGAAACTATCAATTGCAGAAGATTCATTCCCTAATTATGAAATTTGCCACTACATAACGCCTAACTGTGGAATAAAGAAACTTCTTGATAATATTGAACAAAAGTAAAAAAACTATACAATGTACGACTACTGCCTAATTTTAATTGGCGAACAGGATTTTCGACGAACTAAAAACTATGTCGAATTAACAATTTATATACGTGAAGCTCTTTTAAAAATACAGCACACAAATGTTGTAATTTGCGCCCCTACATTCAAATTGAACGACTATTCAACGATGTTTAACCTAAGAATAGAGACATTTAACAGCCTTCTGTACCTTGATGAATGTACTCATAACTTTGCATACTTGTTCGATTCAAAATATTATCTTTGCTATGATTTCGAAATGTTTTGGAAGAAAAGTGGGTCAGTAAACAATCACGGAATGTCAAATATATTTGTAAATCTTAGTTTAATGATAAACGAATTTGTATATTGTGATAACTGGAATACAAACCACTCAATTGACGCGGAACTTGGAGGGTCCCCACCCAAAGGCACTTCAGTTCATGCGAATGAGTTTTTTCTTTTATAACCACATGTATCTGTTGCATCAAAACATAGCAGGGCTTCTTAATAAATCGGACTCATTAACAGTACATATCCAGGAATTGATTGAAAAGCATGTAGATGTAGATGTGATCTGTATAACGGAACATTTTGTAATGGCTGGTCACGAAAGCTTAATAAATATACCTAACTTTAAGATAGCTGCGTGTTATGCAAGAAAATCACAAAAACGTGGAGGTTCCTGCATTCTTATTAAGAATAGCTTTGAATACAAAGAACTAAAGATCACATCAAAGTTTTCCGTTACGGGGGTTATAGAATGTTGCGCTCTAAAACTAATTGGGTGGGTTCGATTCCCACCCAGGACAAATGTTTGTGTGATGAGCACGATCATTTGTTCTGTGTCTGGGTGTAATTTATCTATATGTATGTATTTAGAAATATATAAGTATGTTTATCAGTTGTCTAGTACCCATAACACAAGCTCTGCTTAGTTTGGGACTAGATGGCGTTGTGTGATAGTTGTGGAATATTATATTATTATTAATTAAGCAAAATATTATAATTATTTGCATATATCGTCCACCCAGTATGTCTAACATAAGCCTCTTCTATGATTACCTGGATGCTCTACTAAAGTCATTGTGTACTAATTCTAATAAAAAGGTGATTTTGTGTGGGGACTTTAACATAGATGTAATTAAAAGAAATAGATTTACTTTGGACTTTGAATCCCTACTTCTTAATTACAATCTTAAATTGGAAATACATCAACCTACACGACTAATGAGCAAAACGTGCCTAGATAACATAGCTCATAACTCTAAGCAAAAATGCAATAGCGAGATTCTCGATCTTGCTTTATCTGACCATACAGCTCAACTACTGAAAATCCCGGTAAAAAAAACATGTATTATTAAATATTGGCGGGTACAAAAACGTAATATCACAAAGGAAAATTTAATCAAATTTAAAAAATATCTACAGTGTCTTACTTTTTCAGACGTATTTGGTACTGAAAACGCTAATGAAGCCTATGATAATTTCAGAGACATTTTTTGTTTATTGTACGATCTTTGCTTTCCGACAAAATGGGTTACCGTTAAACCAGACACAAAAATTAAGTGGATATCTCGGGGTATAAGAATTTGTAGTCGGAAACAAAGAAATTTACTGTGGAAATACAGACTATCTCCTACGCCTAAAAATAAATATATTTTCAAAACTTATGCACAGAAACTCAAAAAAATTATTAGACTCACCAAAAAAGCTCAAAATAACTATATTATAAATAATTCTGAGAATAAGACCAAAGCAGCATGGCAAATTATTAATAAAACTAAATTCATTAAAGATCCGATTTTACAAATCAAAACACAAAATTCGATAATTAAGGACCCTCAAGAAATTGCGGAATCTTTTAATAATTTCTTTGTTGACCAGGTTCAAGATGTATCTAACGGAAACCCGGAATCAGATAAAACCACTAGGATAGTTAATAACCCGAACTCAATGTTCATGCCGCCAGTTGTTCCACATGATATAGCTAGAGCAATAAAAACATTAAAAAATAAAAAAAGTCATGGCTATGATGGTGATGGCATAGCAATATGTATAAGAATATCTAGGTAACTATTTAGAAACTCTCATTATTGACCAAAATAACGTAGCAACGTCGGCTGTCAAATGTCAAGTGACAATGACGTAGGGCGACGTTGCGTCAAGTATATTGTTGATTTAATAATTATCGTAAATATATTAAAAACAAAGGTTCTAATTTAAAATAAACCTAATTTACATTATTCTAATGATATTCTATATCCCGACGTATTTTATAGAAGTAGCTTTTATTAAAAGACTTGGTTTCCGAACCACAATTACTATTGTGGTATTTGAATAGATAAGTCAAGTTAAATGTTTATTTATTATAAATTGCCAATAAATTATATAGTTATTATTAGTGATGGCATAGCAATATGTATAAGAATATCTAGGTAACTATTTAGAAACTCTCATTATTGACCAAAATAACGTAGCAACGTCGGCTGTCAAATGTCAAGTGACAATGACGTAGGGCGACGTTGCGTCAAGTATATTGTTGATTTAATAATTATCGTAAATATATTAAAAACAAAGGTTCTAATTTAAAATAAACCTAATTTACATTATTCTAATGATATTCTATATCCCGACGTATTTTATAGAAGTAGCTTTTATTAAAAGACTTGGTTTCCGAACCACAATTACTATTGTGGTATTTGAATAGATAAGTCAAGTTAAATGTTTATTTATTATAAATTGCCAATAAATTATATAGTTATTATTAAACGATACTTTAAGTGTTTCCTAGATTTTATCTTGCAATTTTAATAAATTAAATAGTTTCAATCAATTCTCTGAACTATCGGTTGATATTCATATTTCATCCGATAGTCATAAAGATTACAAATAAAAACATACTACATTGGTAAATTACCTAATGACGTTTTAAAATAGTTTCACTACATATGATTTGTTAATTATTATTTATGTTATTAGTTATTTAGCTATAATGAATAACCATTTGCCATTGGTTTATTATGGTGGTAGTCGTTGATGTACTTTTTAATATTCGACGGTTATAAAAGTAGAAGTACCGCCAATTCAGGGTCAGTTACGCTGCAACTGTTGAAGGGTATAGACAGACCCAAAGTGTATTCCATTTGTGTATCATTGTGTAATTGTGAGAGAATTAAGTTTACATATTGTGGCCTAGTTATGAAGATACCAAATGTGTAAAAGCGGAAACCTATTTGTATTACTCTAAAGGATCCATAATGTTTATGTAAGTTATTTGATATTATTCTATGAATATTCCTGATTACTATGTCTTAGAAATATGTACCATAATATGGTTTATATTGCTTATTATTTATGTACACTGATAAATTGCTATAACTTGAGACAGTCAAGGACAACGTCAGGTTGTCCTTGTAAAATACTTTAAAAGATGTTCCCGTGGAGTTTCTTGTCCATTCTTCTCCACGAAGACCTAGGGACTTAGTGAATGGAATAGAGTTTCGAGTTTGAGTTTGACAAGACCTAAATAAATAAAATTAATGGTCTTGTCTATTGTGGTTTTATTTCATAACAACCCTGTTCCCTACACACTTATTTAGAGATACTTTCAAACACATTAAATAACGAGTAATCATCTTGACACTCAGTTTATTAATTGGTGGATATTAATACATATACATATAGATTTACATACACTTTCTAACAATGGCGTAACAACCTCCGTGGTCAAATTTGTGTCCGATATAATAGCTGGTCCTCTAAGTCACATTATGAATACAAGTATTAGCTCAGGTACCTTCCCCAATAGTCTTAAAAAAGTAATCATAAAACCACTCCACAAAAAAAATTGCAAAGAAGACATGACTAATTATAGGCCAGTAGCCTTAATTTCAGTGTTTTCCAAAGTTCTTGAAAAAATTATGTATGAGACAGTTTATACATTCCTAACAAAACATGAAATCTTGTGTGACGAACAAAAGGGGTTCAGAAAAAATAAAAATATCAATATGGCATATATGATTTATTGAATAACGTAATGCCAAGTGTGGACCATAAAATGCCTGTATGCGCCATATATACAGATATGACGAAAGCATTTTGACTGGCCTGTTGGTCTAGTGGTTAGTGACCCTAACTGCTATGCCGGAGGTCGTGGGTTCGATTCCCACCCAGGACAAATGTTTGTGTGATGAGCACGATCATTTGTTCTGTGTCTGGGTGTAATTTATCTATAATATGTATGTATTTAGAAATATATAAGTATGTTTATCAGTTGTCTAGTACCCATAACACAAGCTCTGCTTAGCTTGGGACTAGATGGCGTTGTGTGATAGTTGTGGAATATTATTATTATTATTCGATTACGTAAACCATGACACTCTAATAAATAAACTTTACACGTACGGGATAAGAGGAAATGTCTTAGATCTAATAAAGTCTTACCTTACTAATCGAATGCAATACACTGAAATATCCAGGATATGTGTGAAAACAAAAAGAGAACATAAATATCTATCCGGCTACAGAAAAGTCAAATATGGCGTACCACAGGGCAGTGTGCTTGGACCGTTGTTGTTTCTTTTATATATCAACGACTTGCCTCGCCATATTCAACAACCTGTGGTTTTGTTTGCGGATGACAGTACGGCAATAGTAAAATGCGACAATAAAATTAATTACGAAAATGATATTAATAATACATTAAAAAGCATAATAAATTGGCTTAATGAAAATAATCTAATCATAAATATTCAAAAAACAAAAGTTATGCATTTTCATCAGCGTGTAAGAGCAGAAAATTATGAGGTTGAATTTAATGGACAAAGAGTAGACTCGACAAATGATACAAAATTCCAAGGTATACTAATTGACAATAAATTGACCTGGAAACCGCATGCAGAGGAGGTATGTAAGAAGCTAAGCAAGTCAGCGTACGTACTTTATAACCTAGCAAAAAAAGTAAGCATTCGCACCGTGCTGGAAGCTTATCATGGTCTAGCTGTGTCAGTTTTGAGATTTGGCGTTATATTCTGGGGTAACTGTTCTGAGAGGGAGATGATATTCCAGGTCCAAAAACGTTGCATAAGATCAATGACTAGTCTTCAAAATACCGACAGTTGTGCACCTGTGTTCAAGTCTCTAAAGTTACTCACCTTTCCGTCTCTGTATATCCTTGAAGTAGCTATATTTCTTAGAACAAACTTACACCTTTTTACCCGACTACGGCAAAGCCAAAGGAGGGTTATGATTTTGACTGGCTATGTATGTATGTATGTATGTATGTATGTATGTTTGTATGTATGTATGTGTGTATCTTCATCTGTTCCCTCATAGCTTCTAATCTACTTATCGGAACTCGACATATGAGGTATCGTTAGAACCGTCTTAACCCTTTTCTTGACAATGTATCTTGTAAGATACATCATGAAAAAAAAAAACATAGCTCTTTTATAATTTATGTAAAACGGAAAGTTCAGTTATTTATTTTTAAAGTATACTTTTCTGAAAGCACACATGTGTCACAATGACAGTTTACGTCAACTGCTTTTTCAAAATTTATCAAAATGGTGAACAGTTGAGTGCAACTCCGCGGAAGGAGGTAAGAAATTATTAATTTAAAAAAAAATCTTTTAAAATTTCGTGAGAAATTGGTGTTATACTAGATTTCATATGTTTGTACTTTTGCTGGAAATTAATTAAGCAGGAGAAATAATTACGCTTGGCTTCAAAAACTAACAAATAAAGTGAATGTATCCTACAGGATACGTTGCTAGGTGTACTAAGATTCTTTGTACAAGTTTAGTGTATCTTATAGGATACATTGCCAAGTGAGAGAGATCATTTATATTATTTTTGTAACTGTGTTTTGGGGAAAGGAAATTATATGCTTGGCATGAGTGTGCGAGTGGAATATTTTTTTCAGGCAGAGATGTAACCATTTTTTTCCAGAGCAAAAAGAATTTGTGCTCTAGCACCAAAACCACGTGCAAGACGCTGTTACTCAGTCAGTCTTTGGTGCCTTCGCCTGTGCTGCCTTCACCTCAGCCGCATCCAGCTCGATTACCATTTACATTGACGCAAAATGGCTCTCCTTGACAACTATCTTTGCCACCATCTCCATTAATTGCCTTTAACAGCCGACCAAGAAGACCTACAACATCCGGAAGGACTGCAAGATTAGTCACACCCCGACGTATTTTTCAAAAGCCTCTAAATTTTCAGTGGGCTAAGAATAAATTCAAAACTCCTTACGAGTATTTTACAAACTTTTTTACAGAAGACATTTTTGATTACAATATCGAGCAATCAAAACTAACCGACCGTGTATGCAACACAACACTGCACCCCAAAGCACAATGACTGACGTTGCTCATAAATCCGCTAAGCTTATGTGGGACAAGACTGGGCAAGTCTGCCGCATTCCAAATGAGCTGTGGGTCAAAATAGCCACAGTCTGGAGCCCTGACAGTCAGAAGGAGTCGCGGCAGACTTCATAGAAGATGGTGAGACGATCTGGACGACACCAGCGACCACGGGATCCACATTAGCCTTAGATCGAAACAACTGGAAGTCCTGGGGAGAGGCCTTTGCCCAGCAGTGGCATACAGGCTACCAGTATCAGTATCAAGTAGCACAGAGCTTCCTGAAAATGGGGCGGGGAGATATGGTAGACAATTGTGCAGTTTCTGGACCAACACTGTCGAAATTAATACAGGCACCTGTAGCACCACGACCTCCACCGGATGTAAGGTACGATCAGGTCGGCCATTTTCCAATGTTTGGTGCGAAAGGCAATGTAAAGTTTGTGTCAAGGGCCAAACTACGGTAATATATGCCAAGAGTTCGTTACGATTGTGTTTTAAGCCAGAAATAAATTGTTTTGTGAAATTCCATACTGATAAGTAATTATTTCAGCTTATAGTGCACCTCAAATGTTTTGGCAATATAATTTTTTTTTTTGTTTTAGATAGTCTTTAAGTTGATTTTGATTTTTTAACTATATTATTGTTATTAAATGCCAATTTTATACATATATTTATAAAGATAATTTTGTGTATTTTATTTCTTCAAACCTGGCAACGTATCCTCAAAGACACATAAACATAAGGTCAAAGTTCTCTACTAAGCTGGCAATGTATCCTCAAAGATACATGTAGAATCTCATTATCTGGTCATGTGCGATTTTTTTATATATTTTTCCCTAAATCCTAGGTTCATAATTAACATCATATTTGAAAATTATTTGAAAATATTAATTTTATTTTTTTGCCAAGAATAGGGTTAATTTTCCGCTGAACATAGGCTACGTGACGTGTCACAAAAAGCGATTTGGCGCCCTCTAGCGGACAAAAAGTAAGGCTTAAAAAATAAAAATGCAGATAAATATGCCGTGTTTGGTATCATTTGAAAGGGCCTCACTTGTACATTTCCAAAATATTGCTCAAATTTAAAATCACGCCCTCTAGCGGACAAAAAGTCAAGAGTAAAAAAAATATTTAACACCAAAATTGTTTAAATAAAAAAAAGTAAAAAACTAAAACCCGACTACGACAAAAAAACGACGCTGAAAAAGTATGAAACAAGATTTTCAGGATAGAACAAAAAGAAAAGCCGTAGTCACACGTTATAGGTACCAACCTAAACACTTTAATACCGTGTGACTACGGCTTTTCTTTTTGTTCTATCCTGAAAATCTTGTTTCATACTTTTTCAGCGTCGTTTTTTTGTCGTAGTCGGGTTTTAGTTTTTTACTTTTTTTTTTACCCTTATGGACGAGATTAGAAAACGTCCGGGATCTGTTAGATCGCAATACAAAAATCTAATGTATACAGGTAGATACAAAACAGCTTTGTTAAGAAAAAACTTACTCTCAATGGGGCCAGTCATTTATAATAAAATACCTCATGCCTACAAAGAAGAATCATTTAGCTTATTTAAAAAGAGGCTTACATCCTTACTTATAGATAAATCTTCGATCAATAATGTACTAGATTCCCGATAAGCGCTTCAAAAACGGCCCGAAATATAAGACCACAAACGTATTTGTGGTCTTATTTCAAATTAGTATGGTCCAATCATAGCCAACATTAAGACGTCAAAATACCGCAGTATGCGTTCAAAAACTGCCTAAATAACCACCGTAACACCAAAGTTTTGGAAGGAATATCTTTTTTTCGGTAATTTAATATCATTATGTGCTTTTTCATAATATTTAAACATAAATAAACTGTAAATATAATTAAATCAGCGAATATTATAATTGTTTGGCCAATGTTTGCTACAACGCACCAACTATTGTATCATGTCATCTCAATCCTTACATCATTGTCAAAAGTATTTGAACGTGTCATAAATGGTAGGCTTATAAATTATCTAGAGTCGAATGAACTATTGTCCTCATCACAATTTAGTTTCAGAGCAGGCAAATCTACTGATCAGGCTGTTCATAATTTCACCACCTTCTTAGTTAACAAAATGGATGCAAATAAGAAATGTATTACCATCTTCCTTGACCTTGCTAAGGCATTCGACACAGTCGTTTGTTCCAACCTTTTAAACAAATTAAACAAAATGGGAATTCGGGGGAAACAGCTTGATCTTTTAGCTGACTATTTATCGGGCAGATCCCAGTGTGTGAGTATCGGTGACTACACAAGTGATGATCTTAAAATGACGTTCGGAGTTCCGCAAGGGAGTATTCTTGGGCCCACCTTATTTTTATGTTATATAAATGAGCTCTGCCAGCTTCAAATAAAAGACTGTAATATTATTTCATATGCAGATGATACGACTTTAACATTTGTAGGGGATACCTGGGAAGAGGTTTATGCTGAGGCTCAGGCTGGGTTTGACACTGTCTGCCACTGGCTTGCTGCAAATTCGCTCACATTAAATGCGGACAAGACCAAATTCATGCAATTCTCTATTCGCAATCAAGCAGTGACTTCACAGAACGTGCCTCAAATATTTGCTCACAAATGTTCTGTCCCTCCAGTATTACAGTGTAATAATTGTCCACAAATAGAATTTGTAAAATCTGTACGTTACTTAGGCGTTACTATTGACAATAGGCTTTCTTTTGGAGACCACATTCATAACGTCGCCCAGAAAGTTCGGAAACTAACGTACATTTTTAGACAACTCAGACACATAGCGGACAAGAAGACGCTGATCATGGTTTACTATGCCTTGATTCAATCTATTGTAACGTACTGTATTACTACATGGGGTGGCACGGACAAAACAAAATTGTTGGAGCTGGAGCGAGCCCAAAGGCTGATTTTAAAAGTTTCCTTCTTTAAACCGAGACTATTTCCTACCCGGAAATTATATCAGGAAACTGGTGTACTAACGGTGAGACAACTGTACATTCTTCTGAGTGTCCTTAGACAACATAGGGATAAAGAAGCGTTTAACCAGGAAATTAGTAACACAATAGAGGGAGAGCCGGCTGCAAAAATACCTACCTCATCAGGTACCCCAATAGGCTATCTTTAGATCGTTAACCGACACTTAAACACGTAAAAAAAATCAGGTCTGCCAGTGCCGATCCTGCCGGGTCATGGAAAAAATTCATATTTTTTGTCGTATTTTTTTGGTGAAAATTACGTCACAAGGTACCCGAATCAAAGTGCTGGCAACAGTTAACCATTGATTAATTACCTAAAAAAAAGTAGGTCTGCCATTGCGCACTCTGCCGGAAGTACTTGGCAGACCTCTAAAATATGGCCCCTCCAGCACCATGAACCTACCTCATCGAGTACCCTGATGGAACCTACGCCAAATAATAGCCAAGATGCCCTCGATAGAGGATCAAAAGGTCTGCCAGGTCTAATCTTGCCGGAACTTAGTGTTCAAAGCATTTCAAGTTGGTATGGTAAGTAGGCAGCATTATTTCATACAAAGAAGAAGGGGCGAAATGTCCCTTGTAACACTTTCTCCTATATATCAAATGAAAGAGCGTAAAAATAGATCATTTTATTCCATAACAGTAAATGTGTGAATACTGGGGGAAAAAAGTTATTCACCGATAAAGAGAGAAAATATTTTTTTTATTTGTTTTCATCGGACATACTTGGGTGAGGTGTCTATTGATAGGTCTTTTAATATGACCGTGATGTTTCTAAGATCATTTTTTCTCAATGTCAATCGTTTGAAAGATGACAGTTTCAAAGTGGTAAAATGTGTCCCCACCCCCTCTAACTTTTAAACTAAGAGAGTGAAAACTCTAAAAAAATATATGCTGTAGATCGCAATGAAAAATTACAACCAAGATTAGTTTGAACGAGATGAAGTTAGCCGTTTTTGAGATATAGCACATTTAAAAAACCGCAAATATAACTTTGTCATTTATACAGTTACTATGAAAAACAAACTTATCACAAAATGTGTATTTTTGTTGCCGCTTTAACAAAAAAATAATACAAATTAAAGGTGGCTCCTACCCGCTCGCTTGCTTTCGATTTCAAGAAAACCGTCGAGCTTTGCTCGTGACATTTGACCTTTAAACACTTGGCGCAGCCGCCCCTCATTAAAACTTGATTTACAATCAATACGAGAGACCTAGCGTAATTTTGTTTATTGTTTTGTGTAGACAAAAAGATAAGGAAACGAGTAACGTTTGTTATTTTGACAAAAGTTGAGTGTAAAATATTTTATAAGAGGCTAAAGTTAAGGTCGAGCATATTTTGCCGGTTTGTCGAATAACGTGAAATTGTGAAAAAGTTTGCGCGAAAGGCATATAGTTTTTCATCATTTTTATAAAACTAGACTAGTTATTTGTACTATTGAACAAGAAACAATAACGATTGTGGTAAAAAATCGCCATTAAAAATAAAAGGACACAAAGAACAAAGAAACACAAAATGTCGGCCTCAAACTTCACTTATTAATTGTAAAAAAAAATTCGTCGGGTGATGTTGCAAACTTGCGTCTAAATGATAAACAATCTAATAATCTATGGTTTAAAGGCGTTTTGAAAGGACTTTACAGTCTTTAAATAGAGTTTAGGAGTTGTTTAACAAAAAATATATTTTGGCAACGATCGTTGCCGAAAGCAAGCGAGAGAGTTTTGGTTTGGAAACAATCGTTGCCAGAAGCAAGCGAGTGGCTACGATGGTACGGAACCCTTCATGTGCGAGTCCGACTCACACTTGGCCAGTTTTTTTTTAAATCCAATTTGTTTTTATCTCCAATTATTCGCGTTTACTGTGTGAATAATTGGAGATAAAAATTATTCACCTATAAAGAAATTATTTGTTTATTTTATTTTTTAGTAGTGCTAGTGACCCGCCCCGGCTTTGCAAGGGTGCAATGTGCGGAATATAAAACTTCCCCTTGAATCACTTTTGTCTATTGCTGAAAACTGCATTAAAATCCGTTGGGTACCATCTATCTGGCAGAAACTTGATGCTCCGTTTATTTGGCATACCACACTTGGCATATTCTTCTTTGAACGAATGTGTTTATGGCAGATCAATTATTTAGTAGAATACTCATTTCGCAGAATGTTTAAATAGCCGAATTTTCAAAGGCATACTTTTAAGATGGCAGAATTTTATTTGGTAGATTTTTATACGGTTTAACGACCGTCTCGCGAAAGTATCCTTTATGGGCGGCATGGGCACCGGGCCTTAGGCCGACGAAGGAGGCCGGCGGAGGCCCGGCACTTCGGGGACAGAAGATATTAGTGTTATTTAATATGCGAGCGAAGCGAGCGCGCGTCATGGAGTACATGCGTTGCATGTATGAGTGACGTCATTATTATTATTATTAATAATTATTATTATTATTTTTGACATACATTTAATGTTCTCAGATAGAAATTATAGCCGGGATGAGCAGATAATAATAATTAATAATAAAAGTTATTATTATTATTGCATGTTACACGTATGTATGTATGAAATGAAATGCGTGCCAAAAGACGATTCTGATTATGAATTTTCGGCGAAATGATGGTTCTGGAAATGAAGTTTATGCTCAAAGATGATTCTGACTTACAAAATTATGCGTTTTGAATTTATGGTAAATGAGTGTATGCCAAATGATTTTCTGTGAAATGAAGTTTCTGCCATCCACTGTTATGCAAAACAAAATTCGGGTATAAAAAATTCTGCTAAAAAAGGTAGACCCAAATCCGTTACGATGTTTGTGTGTTTATGAGCAATACACTCAAAAAGTATTCGTACTTTCTACGATGACATCGTCCCAAGCACGAGCAGGGCCAACGAAGTTTTGAAAATGGCGGCGATGTGTTTCTGTGTGATTTCTAATCATCATTATTTCATCAGAGCTGTGGTGGCCCAGTGGCTGCCCCGACTTACGAACAGTAAGTCGTGGGGCTCGAACCCAGGCAGGCACATTACTTTGTGTAATTTATTTCAACACCACTGCTCTCAAAACGGTGAAGGAAAATATCGCGAGGAAACCGGCATGTCTTAGAACCAAAAAATTCTAAGATCTGTGACATCTACCATCCCGCACTGGGCACGCGTGGTGGATTATAGCCCATCCCTCTCCCAGAGACGAGGCCTGAGTCCCTGCAGTGGGAACATAATAGGCTGAGGATGATGATTATTTTAGCCGAAAGACGTCCACTGCTGGACATAGGTCTCCCCCAAGTGTCGCCACATTGACCGGTCCCGTGCATCTCGCATCTAACGGATCCCCGCAACCTTCACCAGGTCATCGGTCCACCTAGTGGGAGGCCTTCCAACGCAACGTCTTCCAGTTCGCGGTCGCCACTCCAGAACTTTCGGCCCCATCCGTCATTCGTTCTGCGAGCAGTGTGTGGTTTTATAAATATCCTCATGCATGGTCTCCCCTTCATCGTCGGCGTGGTGTCCCGAGGTCGGCGCGTAGACCTGTATGACCTTCAGCACACATCTTGAGGATATTCTGAGTATAAGGTACACCACCCTGGTCGACACACTCTCGATCTTCACCACGTTATTCATGAGGGACTTGTGGACGATAATCCCAACACCACCCTGGGACTGCCGGTAACCCTCTCGGAAGTAGAGTCGGATTTCAGGATTATCTTGTCCTCCCCCTCTCTTCGGACCTCAAATAATTCCACAATACTCCATCGCAACCTGCTCAATTCCTCTTCGAGTTCCGTTACTTTTAGGTAGCCGGACCTTTTCCCTTGCCACGCCGCTGCCTCGACCGCTACCGTAGTCGAGGGGTATTAAGGGCCATTTTTGTGCGCTCATTTCCATTTGGGAAGGTTTGCCATAATCGCCACGCTTGGCAGACGGGTTGGCAAGCGCAGTAAGGTCATAACAAAGCACAGTAGAATGCTGCTGCCCATTCTCTGGTACGTACCTTAGTCGCCTCTTGCGACACTCACGGGTAGATATGGGATGGTGCTATTCTTTACGCCCGACACCATATGGAACGCGTTTCTACGTTTAGATCTTGTAAACTACGCAATGGATTTTAATGCAGTTTTTAGAAATAGACAGAGTAATTCAAGATGAAGGTTTATATTCAGCAATTTCACCCGTGCAAAGGGCGGGGCGGGTCGTCGTCATTCGGCAGAAATAATGATGATGAGAAATTCGGACGATGTCATCGTAAAAAGTGCGAATACTATTTGAGTCTAAAAAAAAAAATTGGTTGCCTGTAAAGTTGGTATACGGGCGAAAGTTTTACGTGACAACGACTTTGAGTGGTAAAATAATTTTAATGTGAATATTCATTCGTATAGTAGGAAGAAGGATGAAATATGTCTTTCTCTCTCGCTCTTAGGCGGGCTAACCATGCCCGAGTGGAAGGGACGCGTGGCTCTCACTCGCTCTCATTGTGAGCGCATAACGTGAGCGGAGCGTAACGCAGTTTCTTGAAGTGTCACCCGGCAAACCAATTTATAAGACGTTGTCACGTCAAAATTAAAAAAATCATTTCTTTAAAGGTGAATAACTTTTCTCTCCAATTATTCACACAGTAAACGTGTGAAAAATTGGAAAAAATAAATCAATTATTCACTCACACAGTAAACGTGTGATGGACGGTGTGAATAATTGGAAAAAAATAAATTGGATAAAAAAAAAACTGGCCAAGTATGAGTCGGACTCGCACATGAAGGGTTCCGTACCATCGTAGGAGCCACCTTTAATTTGTATTATTTTTTGTTAAAGCGGCAACAGAAATACACATTTTGTGATAAGTTTGTTTTTCATAGTAACTGTATGAATGACAAAGTTATATTTGCGGTTTTTTAAATGTGCTATATCTCAAAAACGGCTAACTTCATCTCGTTCAAACTAATCTTTGTTGTAATTTTTCATTGCGATCTACAGCATATATTTTTTTAGAGTTTTCACTCTCTTAGTTTAAAAGTTAGAGGGGGTGGGGACACATTTTAGCACTTTGAAACTGTCTATCTTTCAAACGATTGACTTTGAGAAAAAATGATCTTAAAAACATCACGGTCATTTTAAAAGACCTATCAATAGACACCTCACCCAAGTATTTCCGATGAAAAAAAAAATAAAAAAAATATTTTCTCTCTTTATCGGTGAATAACTTTTTTCCCCCAGTATTCACACATTTGCTGTTATGGAATAAAATGATATATTTTTTACGCTCTTTCATTTGATATATAGGAGAAAGTGTTACAAGGGACATTTCGCCCCTTCTTCTTTGTATGAAATAATGCTGCCTACTTACCATACCAACTTGAAATGCTTTGAACACTAAGTTCCGGCAAGATTAGACCTGGCAGACCTTTTGATCCTCTATCGAGGGCATCTTGGCTATTATTTGGCGTAGGTTCCATCAGGGTACTCGATGAGGTAGGTTCATGGTGCTGGAGGGGCCATATTTTAGAGGTCTGCCAAGTACTTCCGGCAGAGTGCGCAATGGCAGACCTACTTTTTTTTAGGTAATTAATCAATGGTTAACTGTTGCCAGCACTTTGATTCGGGTACCTTGTGACGTAATTTTCACCAAAAAAATACGACAAAAAATATGAATTTTTTCCATGACCCGGCAGGATCGGCACTGGCAGACCTGATTTTTTTTACGTGTTTAAGTGTCGGTTAACGATCTAAAGATAGCCTATTGGGGTACCTGATGAGGTAGGTATTTTTGCAGCCGGCTCTCCCACTACAAGAAGGCACTACGCCGTCTGCAAGACCTCTAAAACTAAAACTAGATTTGCCCAAAAGTTTTATAACTTTATTGCACCTAGATTATATAACCAAATTAATAAGCTTCAAAATATATTTGGTAATAACTCAAAGCAATGTAAGAAAGAAGTAACTTCATGGCTGTTGGGTTTCGACTTTATAGGGACTGAGGAACTCCTGGAAATAAAGCAGTAGTTTTAAATAAATTTAAATTTAATATCATGTTTTTGTAGTATTTTAAACACATACATCACACAACACACAATCACCACACACCACACATAGTAGGTACACTCTTTCACAAACACACTCATACATTACAACACAACTCACATACTCTGTCACATTATCACACACTCGTTTAGTCTTGTACTTTACCATAAATAATTTCTGTGTAGTTTTAGTTATTATAAAATATTGCAATCTTTGGCACCACTTTTGTTGTATTTTCGAATAATATCTTAGTGGGAACCTGGTGTCCTGAAATACAGGCTTCGGCTTAGTTTAGGCACCAGTCTCCCACAAATAAAATTTTCTGTATAAATATGTTAGTTTTTAAGTACTGTTTGTCTTTATTTTATTTGTGGAAGAGAAATAAAACAAATTTATTATTTATTATGTTCTTGAACAGGGAACGCTAGTTCCGCAATAGAATAAGCACGACATTGTACACAAAATGTTTTTAACCGTATTGCTTAGAGGTTAAGTTTCATTTTAGAATGAATATTTTTGTACAGATGACTTTTTACTTTGGAGCGACATTTAAAATGTTTTGCTTCTAATCTTTCTCCGATGAAAGGGCTTAAATAAATATACTTTACAATGATAATTAAACGTTATGTTTAAGTGTTAAGGTTTATAATCATCTGAAGTTGTTAATAATATTGAACTTTTTTCTAAGATGTTATGTAGATGTTTACGTGTGTGCAAACGTGGCCACTTGAGCGACTTAGTTTTGTTCCTGATGCTTAATCTAGTACTATTATTGATCGAAGAGATAAATGCTACTATTCTATACAAGATTTTTTGAATGATAAGAGTATATAATGTTATTTTGATTTATTCTATTTTAATTGAATGATAAGACTTTATTGTGATAAGTGTATAATTTATGTCATTATATTTGAATGTTATGAGTTCATGTTTTTTTTTATTGGTTTATGATGTTTTATTTTGATTTTGATTGTGTAATTATCGTGTTAATATACGAAAAATAATCAATTTTAAATAATTATTTGTTAATTATAGAAGAAATATTGTTGTTGTTTATACTAAGTTGGAGAGAACGTAAGCGTGTCTGTATTTTAATTTATTATTTCATTTTATTTCTTTGTTATTATTTCATTTTATTTATTGATAGTTAATTGAGTATATTTATAATAATACTTACTTTACTTTTTGCATGTCGTAAGGTAGAGTGTGTTGAAACCGTTTTACAATGCTACCATCATATTTTGTACACATATTCTTTGCAAAATAAATTATTTCTGATTTCTGATTTCTGATGATATCTGCCGCTGCACGCATCGCGTGTCCGTAAACACAAAAATCGCACGACGCGTCGCTCGTCGTAAACATGCACTAAGTGCATGTTTACGTACGCGCGACGCGACTCGCGGCGCGACCTGCGACGCGACGAGCGGCGCGTCGTGCGATTTTTGTGTTTACGGACACGCGATGCGTGCAGCGGCAGATATCATCGCACGCGCAAACACAAACGTATGGCAATGTACTACGCTGTTCATACAGACGCGGGGCGGTGCCTGCGGCGGCGCCCGCGGCGACGGCCGCCGCGATTGTCGCGGCGACTTTTCAAGCGGGTAGCAAAGCACGCGGCGTTCTCAATCAAACCGACTAGTTTTAGGTATTGCTGATAAAGTAGTGTTTTTGGGGTCGCTGATTACAAAAATGAGAATGAAAATCCAAGATGGCGCCGACGAAAATTTTTGGTTTTTCAATCAATCAATCAATCAATCAATTTATTCGCAATAAAGCATTGGTACAATTTCGGTCTTAACATAAATCATAATCTAGATCCATAACACTTTGTCATAATAATGTGACATGCAAACATTTGGATTTATAATTATTTCTTAAGTTCTAATTCATAATAATTCAAATTGAGTAGTACGTAATGTCATTAAAATAAATTTCCATAATATTATTAATGTCAGAGGGTAATAAATGATAATGGTAATTATTTATTTTCCAACTTCTTATTGAATAAGTCAGTCACTGAGTAGAAATTCTTTTCCCTTAGCCATAATGCTTGCACTGACTGGACGGGTCCACTCAAATCTGTGTGGTGCTTTCTTCAAAAGACCATCTCAGACACTAATTTGCATAGTCTTCATGTGTGTATTATACCAAGATTATGTCTGTACCTTGAACATATTGTAAACCCAAACGATTTTAAAAGAGTGTCCATGAAGTTTCTTGCCATTCTTCTCATGAGACCAACGCTTTGGAATGGGCAACTACAGTACAATCACGAGTTATTATGCCTTGTGACTGGGACTGTAGCTTAGTTTATTTAGCTTCAGTAGTTTACTGCCGCACTCGGAGAGCTTCAGTGGTTGCTTGGGACGTCGCTTGGTAAAGGTTTTTGGCAGTTTTGTCATACAAAAGTATGTCAGGCCTTTGCTGGGTGGCGGCTTGAGTAATCGTTGGATATCTCTGAGTGCTGCAGTTAGTTTAATTCGACTATTCAAAAGTGCCTGTAACGGCCTACTTGAAATAAATGCTTTGACTTTGACTTTGACTTTGACTTTGACATACTTTAAGACATTTTGCAAATTTATACGTGGGCAAGATTTTAATATTGTCAGGTATAGCATTAAATATACGAACACACATTGCGTAACTGTTTTTACTGTATAGCGCTGTCCTTGGAATTATGGGCAAAACTATTCTATTCCTGTGCCTAGTGCTTTTCGAAAATATTTCATGGTGTTTCTTAAATAACTCTGGATGCATCTTAACAAATTTCGCGCACTCAAATATGTAAAGACATGGAAGGGATAGTACCTTGAACTTTTTGAAAAAGGGTTTGCAAGATTCCCATGGTCGTATTCCCGCTATAGCGCGGATGCATTTCTTCTGCGCGATGAACACTCGCTGACTCTCTGTTGAGTAACCCCAGGTGATGAGACCATATCTCAACACGGAATCAACATACCCATAGTATGCAGATAATACGGTTTTTAACGCCGATGTTTTTGCGAGTTCGTATAAAACGTACACGAATTTATTTATTTTATTGCATACTTTATTGACGTGGGCCTTCCAGTTGCAGTTTTTGTCAATCGTTATACCGAGGAATGTTGTTTCGTTTACTTCATTTAGTTTAAGTCCTCTATAATTAATGTCTAATGTCTTATTTTCTTTTCCAAATGTACTAAATTGAATAAAATTGGTTTTTGTCAGGTTTACGCATAGATTATTATCGTCAAGCCATGTAATTATCGATTCAATTGTCTTATTTATGTCAGTAGTATATTTATCAATGTCAGTATTATTCGATGTCATTATTAACGATATGTCATCAGCGAACAAAAAACAGGGGTGATTAGTAACGTCAGGAAGGTCATTTATATAAAGTATAAATAATAGGGAACTCAGCACACCCCCTTGGGGCACACCAGACCCATTATGTTTATAGTTCGATCTGTATGACTTAAGTGTTCGTTGACTATCAACTTTTTCAATTTCTACACACTGCATTCTGTTACTTAAATAACTATCTATCCATTGGAGTGCTGGACCCCGTAACCCATACTTTTCTAACTTGTCCATCAGCAATTTGTGTGATACGAAATCGAACGCCTTAGACATGTCAAAAAATATGCCTGTTGTTCTAATTCGCTTATCTAAATTAGTTAATATTGTGTCAATTAGGTTGAAACACGCTAGTGTTGTGGATTTTCCCTTTTGGAACCCGTATTGTTCTTCCCTTAAGATAGCATGCTTATTGATGAATTGAATTAGGCGTTTATGCATGGCAGTTTCAAAGATTTTCCGTCATGGGTGTCGTTTTAATGGTTTTCGGGGTCGCTGATTATGAAAATGAATTCAAAATGAAAATCCAAGATGGCGCCGAAGAAAATTTTTAGTTTTATCATCATGGGTGTGGTTTTCATGGTTTTTGGGGTCGCTGATTACGAAAATGAGGTCAAAATGAACATCCAAGATGGCGCCGAAGAAAATTTTTAGTTTTATCATCATGGGTGTGGTTTTCATGGTTTTTGGGGTCGCTGATTACGAAAATGAGGTCAAAATGAACATCCAAGATGGCGGCCAGGAAATTTTTGGGTTTTCCGTCATGGGTGTGGTTTTCATGCTTTTTGGGGTCGCTGATAACGAAAATGAGCTCAAAATTCAAATTCAAATTCAATTCAAATTCAAATTTATTTATTGTTTGTCACAGTTGAATGTTTGTAGTGAGAACAGATAAATTTAATTTCATAATTCAACTTCCTCTCGTTTAAATAATTATTAAACAGAACTTCAGATATCATAACATTAGTATTTCTGGTATTATTCAAAAAGTTACTTAAACAGAGTTGAGTTTCTTCCGGATTTCTGTCATTAATACCTCCTAAAACAATTACAAAGTCGTTTTTATCTAATTTGCTTATTTCAACTTTTTCTGTCACTAAAATTTCCTTTAGGGATGCCCCTGACTTCCAGAAACACTTGACTTGATAATCATTGCCGATAAGTCTTTGTAGGTTTTTTTGAACATAGCGTCCCTGCTGATCCGCAATTATGATTACGTTTTTCTTTTTCTTTTCTTGTTTAGTTTGACATTGGATGGCAATATTACAAGACGTATCGTTCGACTCATCTGGGATCTGCTTAGGCTCTGATGGGTTGATGTTGTTTACAGACCCTGACACCCTGTTCTTTAGTGAAGGTTTTGCCAATATGCCCTGCGTCTCGCTATGGTGATGTATTGTAGTAGTTGTAGTCTGGTCTAAGCCTAATTTATTTCCTGTTTCATCTTGAATATAACTTGCAGATATTATTTTCTCTTCCGTATCAGTATCATTGTTTGTATTCTGTACAGTTGTCACTGATTGCTGCATATTTGTCGTAGGCGTACCTTTATTGGTTTGGTTGGAAGAAAATATAGATATAGATAGAATAGATAAATCCAAGATGGCGGCCAGGAAAACTTTTAGTTTTTCCGTCATGGGTGTCGTTTTCATGGTTTTTGGGGTCGCTCATTACGAAAATGAGGTCAAAATGAAAATCCAAGATGGCGGCCAGGGAAATTTTTGGTTTTTCCGTCATGGGTGTCATTTTCATGCTTTTCGGAGTCGCTGATTACAAAAATGAGCTCAAAATGAAAATCCAAGATGGCGGCCAGGATTTTTTTGGTTTTTCCGTCATGGGTGTGGTTTTCATGGTTTTTGGGGTCGCTGAATACGAAAATGAGGTCAAAATGAACATCCAAGATGGCAGCCAGGAAATTTTGGGGTCACTGATTACGAAAATGAGCTCAAAATTAAAATCCAAGGTGGCGGCCAAGGAAATTTTTGGTTTTTCCGTCATGGGTGTGGTTTTCATGGTTTTTGGGGTCGCTGAATACGAAAATGAGGTCAAAATGAACATCCAAGATGGCGGCCAGGAAAATTTTAGTTTTTCCGTCATGGGTGTCGTTTTCATGGTTTTTGGGGTCGCTGATTACGAAAATGAGGTCAAAATGAACATCCAAGATGGCGGCCAGGAAAATTTTAGTTTTCCCGTCATGGGTGTCGTTTTCATGGTTTTTGGGGTCGCTGATTACGAAAATGAGCTCAAAATTAAAATCCAAGATGGCGGCCAAGGAAATTTTTGTTTTTTCCGTGATAGGTGTCGTTTTCATGGTTTTTGGCGTCGCGCGTACGTAAACACGCACTTATGTTTGAATTTAGTGCGGGCCGCGACGCCGGTCGCGCCGCGCATCGCGTCGCGCGTACGTAAACATGCACTAAGCGGTAAAACATACAGAATGTAGCAATGTTTACTGTTTTCAAGAAGATGTTTGTAATTACTTTTAAACACTTTAACAAGGAGTACTTTTAATAATTATATTATGGGGCCTTACTAAAAATAAAACCTAAATATTTGATTAATTTTATTGTTTTATTTCAGCTATCTTATGTTAGGTTTTTTCGTTTTTAGTCTTTTCACACTTTCCGTAAGCGTTTTGTCACAGCTCCTGACTAATTGGTTTTAAAGTAGAACAACCTTCAAAACTATTGTATTGGACGCTTTTGCTCTGGTTATTCGCTTTCGGAAAAAACTGAAGCAGCTGATAACGAGTGTAATGGCAACAACCCAGTATAATGCAGGGCATAATATTTTCCGGTTATGTAAACCACAAAATATTGAGTAAAAGGTTGAGTAAACCTAAATAGTGCTTTTTTTGAAGTTACAACAAATTCTGGTAGATAATTATACACAAAATAATATTCAGTATAGTAATATATTCTAGTAGCCCATAAACATTATGCAAAATAAACCAGAAATTATTGTTAATAACATAGTACGGTTGTGTAAACATAAATAATACTTATTTTAAAGCTACAATAAATTCTGGTAGATATTACACTAATTATACTCGTGCATCGTCCGCGAGATTAGTAAGTAGTATAGGGTGTCCGGTGGCAGAATTCGGATTTCAAATTAAAAAAATAAAAAAACTTAAGTTATTTTTTTTTTATTTCTATGACTATAACAAAGAATCCCGAAGTGCGGTGTTTTATTTCTTAAAAATTATTTTGTCTAAATGTTGACCGTCACGTCGGACACACTCTTGGAATCTGGCTTCAGTATTCCGCGCCACTCGCTGGAGAAGAGACGTCGGGATGCCATTAACCTCGCGAACGATATTTTCTTTTAATGCTGAGATGGTCAGTGGCGCGGTTTCATAAACTTTACTTTTAAGGTACCCCCACAAAAAAAAGTCCATGGGGGTAAGATCCGGCGACCTGGGTGGCCAGGGGATGTCAGCGGAAAGGCTTTTCAATTTGTTAGGGAACAAATCACGAAGAAGCGCCATGGTCTCTCTAGCAGTGTGTGGCGTGGCGCCATCTTGCTGAAACCATGTCTGTGAACTGTAGGCAGGATGTTCTTTTAATATTGGCAGAAAAAAATCGTTAAGCATGCGCCGATAAGAAACGCCGGTCACAGTAATGGCTTGTCCTTGATGATTTTCAAAAAAATAGGGTCCGATTATGCCTCTGGCTTGACAATGCACAGCAAACCGTCACTTTGGAACTGTGAAGTGGCTGTTGATGTTTCAATCGTGGGTTTCGTCCTTAAGTGACCAATAACGGCAGTTCTGTTTATTTACACTTCCATTTAAATGAAAACTGGCCAAGTGCGAGTCGGACTCGCACATGAAGGGTTCCGTACCAAAACGGTATGCTATAATTTATACAATTTCTTCTATGGGCCAATGAAACTTGACCTCTGGATTGTATAGGCGCTCATACGATTCAGGGACCAAATTATATTGGTTAACTGCTGTTTCCATCTGTTGTTTCCATCCAAGTTCAAAATGATTTTCCTAGAAAGTCCTTATAAAGTTCTACTTTTCAGATTTTTTTCATATTTTCTAAACTTATGGTTCAAAAGTTAGAGGAGGGGGGACACATTGTTTTTTAACTTTTGGAGCGATTATTTCCGTATTTATTGACATTATCAAAAAATGATTTTAGTAAACCCCTATTCATTTTTAAATACCTTTCCAACAATATATCACACGTTAGGGATGAAATTAAAAAAAAAATCACATGAAACATTTTTTTCCAATTTTTATTTTACCACTTTGTCGGCGTGATTGATACACATATTGGTACCAAATTTCAGCTTTCTAGTGCTAACGGTCACAGATATTAAGCGAGGACGGACGGACGGACAGACAGACATGGCGAAACTATAAGGGTTCCTAGTTGACTACGGAACCCTAAAAATGGGCTTCATCGCTCCAAAAGATTGTGTTCACTGTACGAAATCGCTGCAAAATTATCTCGCAGAAACTTTTGCGCAAATTGTAATCATTAATTGGTCTTAATGCCCTGTGAGAGACTTTACGATAGTCACCAGGTGCTACAATTGCCAGCAGTTTGGCCACGCAGCTAAGTTTTGCCGTAAAACCAGTCCTACGTGCAACCACTGTGCAGAGAGTGGACATTCCTCGAAGGAATGCAGCAGCAAATCTTCTTCCCCTCAGTGTGCGACATGCAAAAGGTTCAAGAGGAAATGTGACCATCCAACTGGTGATGCAAGTTGCCCGGCACGTAAATATGCCGAGACGAATTATATTAATTCAATAGACTATGAGGGCGCCTAAGAGCGCCACAGAATTTGCTATTTAGTGGGCACATCTTAGTTTGTAATTATTATAATTAATAAGCTTATTAGTGATATAGATAGTTTTACTATGTCAGAATCAGAAATATGTAATGTTGAAGTCTGTCTACATTCTGGTGACAAAACGCATACCTTGCTCCTAACACTAAATGCTGACAAAACGAAATACGTTTTATTTACAATGAAAAATACTAACACGCTGCCTACTACCCTAAACATTTACGCGCATAGCTGTATCACGTGCGCTGACTCTGCATGTTTCTACCCAACTTTTGATAAAGCTGACCATCTGAATTCTAGGTGTCACTATTAACTCTAATCCACCGAAAACATTGTGGTTTAATTATGTTTCACGTAATATCTACTTACAAATATGTCGTGGATTGATGGCGCCAAGGTGCAACGGACAGCGCCATCTAATAATTCAATTTGGAACTAAATAAATCTTTACCGGAAACGCAAGCGCGCCCTACCGCTTGGACACGATCGTCGGTAGAGGGGATGCAGAGAAGACTGGCGAAAGGACGGAGTGTTCACTCACTTGAACTCCGACAGTCTAGGCAGACGCTCAGTAATAATAATAATAATAATAATAATATTCCACAACTATCACACAACGCGATCTAGTCCCAAGCTAAGCAGAGCTTGTGTTATGGGTACTAGACAACTGATAAACATACTTATATATTTCTAAATACATACGTATTATAGATAAATTACACCCAGACACAGAACAAATGATCGTGCTCATCACACAAACATTTGTCCTGGGTGGGAATCGAACCCACGACCTCCGGCATAGCAGTTAGGGTCACTAACCACTAGACCAACAGGCCAGTCAAACCAACGCACGTGTTTGTTTCTCTTAAAATGTAAAACCGTCAGCCTATTTAAGGACGCTGTTACATTTTCAATCAACTCATGTTTAGGTAACTAAAGTCGCCCAAAGCATGGTCTCACAAATAGCGCTCGGTTGTATACCTCCTATAGATAATCTTGATCTTTGATATTATTTTTTAATTGTATTGAAATAGAATTTGGTAGATTACTTGGAACTTTGAAAACGCATTTGATAATTGTTAATTATTAGTATCGTCGTCATGATAAGTAGGTTAGTATTTTCAACCGAGTCGAAAAAAAAGATGGTGCTGTATTTGTATGTATCCGCGATTTTCCCAAAAGCTACTGATCCGATATCAATCGGATTTTCGTTGATAAATGCATATTGTGTTTTTAAGTAAGGTTTTACTGTAAAATATGATTATAATATTGTTAGAAATCAGAAGTGAAATACGTGATAAAAAAAAAACAATGTTTAATATCGTTTAGATTACACTTTTACAAAAATATCACGACAAACATTTTAAACAATAATCAAATAGAAATAGCACTAGCAAAATGGAATAATCAGTACACGAGCAAATATATAAACCAAAAATAGCGAAGCACACGATAGTAGTCGGGTAGCAAGTCCTTTCCGAGCGCCGTCCAAGCAAAAAGTGACCGTTGCAACATTGATCGAAGGTTGCAACGCCGCTCGCCTCGTTTTATGAACTTCTGTCGGTTGCCGCACGACGACCGCACGTTGCCGCACGGCTACTGGCTGATGGCGTGACTTTGAGCCAACAATATAATAATAATAATAATAAGTTTATTTATTTCTCTCACAATGGTTTTGTAGCACGTTTTGAACACTATAATATTCACATTGTGAGAGCTGGTGCCTGAAGTAGGTTTCAAAAAAACCTGTATTACAGGTCACCAGGATTGGAGATCTTCCGAAGTAGACAATGGAACTCTTCAATAATATAGACAGCAAATGACTCACGATAGCTGTGATCGTATGTTTATGTATTGTTTTCGCCATTTCATAACATAATAATTATCAAGCTTGTTCGGGTTTAAGGGGCAAACAGATGTACACCAAATATGGGGTAGGTACCTACCAACCAAACTTAATGAAAAAGACCAACCGGTACAGACAGCGACTTCCGAAAAGAAAAATACGCCACCTACGTGAAATAACATGGAGCACAATAACCAGTGGAGAGCGCGTGCGGGGGCTACCGCGGGCGCTAAACATACGCTATATCAAGCGTACGCGGCGACGGGCGAAATTTTGCTCAGTCGCAAAAATTGTAGGCTAACGCACGAACGTCACGCGCTCCTGTTTTGAAAGCATTTTTATCGAAAAATAATGCCTAGTTGTGCAATTAAATGGTGTGGAAAGTGTACTACAACTTCAAGTTACACAAAAGATGGGATAACATTGCACAGTTATGTGGTTTTCTATTCAATTTGATCAAAACAATGAAAAAAGAATCATATAATTGCTGTCTCTTTCTGGTACACTGATTTGCACTAATGCAGTTGTCTCTTTCTTTCATGATAGTGATGTTCGAGTTCGCAGTATCGTGACGGTTTATGGTATCGATAAAATTTAAAATATAAGTTCTTAAAATACCTTATATTTTTTTGTTTCATTATTGCTATATTTTCAAACATGCTTATTCCCTTGGCTTTACTCGCAAATGTGTATAATACTGGCATAAACTTGTACATAACAGTAAAAAATGTAAGTGTATGATATTTCTGCCTGCCTTTTACACAAAATTTAGACGCGTTGCTTGGAATCTATTTGAATCATTGCAATTCTAGACAATAGGGGATCGGACTATCGGTCCGATAATATGATTCTGATTCGACATCGATCGGTCAATATAATATGATTCTGTTTAGTCCGTAAGTTAGATTTTCGAAAAATATTGAATACGTGTTTTTTGTTTTATCAAATCAATAAACAATGACGAAGATAAAACGCGTCAAAGATCTTGGAGTGGGGCTTGAAACGTCACTTGTGTCGTCAAAATGTACTATCATATGACGTCACACGAGTTTTCGAAGCACTGTATCGTCTTCATTTTAAGTTTACGTGAAAAAAGAAAAAATACGTGTCCAATAATTTTTGGAAATCTATCTGACGGACTAATTAGTTTTTTTTTGTCCGATCCCCTATTATGTTTTTTTAAATGTTTTTATATAGGCCAGTGTAGGTATGGAACAGACGTTTTCAATTTTAGTTTTGGAGTAAAGGTGGCCAATATGCGCATCGGCATGTGAACACATTGCTGGTAGTGGCGTGCCTGCAGAAAAACGGAGGCAAAGGCCTATGAAAAACTGACACGATAGGGGTAAAAAAAAAATTGTTTGGATTGTGTAGCCTAGCTATGGAACGAGGACTTAATTTTTTTTTATTACCAATTTTATTGCAGTATCGGGTTAACCTGCGCCATATACACCATTTAGGGTCCAAGAAGCATGGTCCTACGATGCACCGTTTCCGAGTTATGGGCGTTTTAAATTATTGTACCAAAATAAGTTAAATACAAATATCTTGAAAACGGAGCGTCCTAGGCAAAAAATGACCGAAATTTTAACCCCCCTTTGCCACCCCCGTGATATCATGATCTTAACACACAAAATTAATTTGAACTAATTTGAGGTCCTTTTACTTTTTTTTTCACCAATTTGACGTAGAATCGACTAACCATTTAATTGATTTAGCTTCATGTGTAGTAAAAAATATATTGATACTCGAGTACTCGACTGACATTTATTACGAAAAATAATACAAATAGAATATATTATAAGAAAAACATATTCAAAACTAATCCATTTTAAAAACCAGTAGGTAAATATATTATATTTTTTTAATTACAGTCTTCTAAGTTTAATAATTACCTGTTTTATTTCAAAATAGTCAAACAATTCTCGATATCGATACTTTTTCAATTACTTTTATGGAATCCCTAGAGAATGAGTTGTCATTTGGTTGTCAGTTCGTCTACCAATCACAGAGTCCGAAACGTACCTCTCCCCCCGCAGTATATAAGTGACTTTGATTTAGAACAAAAACGTGCCCATACTTTTTACCCACGACGGAACGGAGACGGTACATGCGTTTGGGGTGAGAGGTTGTTTGTTTGTTTGTGTGTTTGTGCAAATACATGTTGCCATTTTTCTCCAAAACTACTTGTCCGATTTTGATGCAGTTTTCAGTTATGGGTTCGGGTTTGATTGGTGCATGTTCTTAGATAGGTGTTACGGTGACAACTCACCAGGGGGCGCTGCAGCAAACATTTTTTGTGCAAATCAAAGTTGCCAATTTTTTCACTGGTTATTTTGCTCCATGTGAAATAAGTAGGTACTTAAAATGAAATATTTCAATTCCAAACCTCTCCGTCGAAAGCTTGACCTGACCCATCCATTTCCAAACCTCACCGCCGACAGCTTGACCTTACCCATCCATTTCCAAACCTCACCGCCGACAGCTTGACCTGACCCATCCATTTCCAAACCTCACCGCCGACAGCTTGACCTTACCCATCCATTTCCAAACCTCACCCCCGACAGCTTGACCTGACCCATCCATTTCTGAACCTTGTCAACAAACTGCTTAACCCCACCCATCCAAATCCCGGTCGTACCCAACATAATTTCTAAATCACATTCTAATAATAAAAGTATGAAACTCGTACTTACTTTTATCTCATTCTTAAAAAGTATCAACTCCTTCCGGTCGTCGTCGGTTGCCGTGGTAACCGACGACGGTCTAGTACACTAGAATCTTTTTCTATCACGTTTATCGTACGTATTTTTTGCGAGAGAGCGATACACCCGTCCTTCCACTAGCGCTGCTGAGCGCGGAATGATGAACCGGGAGCGAAAAATTTATGAAGAAATTGGCAAATGTTTTTATTATAGCTAATTCTTGAATAAAAAAAATTATATAGACAAAAAAAATATATCTCAACATCTAAAGGACTATATTATTATGTACCGCAATTTATAATAATTTTGGAGATATAATATGCTGTTTACCTATAATGGTACCTATTCGGACCCTACTTTTTTACATTTTCTGCGATTATTGTGATGGGAAAAACGTATTTGTGCGATTTTTTTGTATGACGTTATACAATTTTTCTGATGCCAATCTGGAGACGAATAAATTATCTATAAATTAAGACCATGATATCTTCACATTTGTGATTGCTTATACGTTAAAATGGTACCTGAAAACCACTGTTATTTGTAGAAAAATGTTTTAGCGTCCTTAAATAAAAAGATTTGATTTAAATTCTGTTTCGCTCGAGTACCCACAACAGTGCCCATATCTAAGTAAAACTATGTCGGATCACGAATAAGACCCGATGTTTCGCATCTCGGCCACCAATGATGTGACATCAGAAGTGGGATTCACTCGAGCTGAAGAAAATACGAAGAATGGTGCGATGACGTCACGGTGCGCTGAGAATTTACCAAGCAGTGCCTGCAGCAGTGGCAAATAGCGAGCGACGCGGACGCGTTGAAGTTTGCTATGTGAGCAATCCCAGCGGTGTGTTGATGAATCTGGTGAGTCGTACCCATTTTATTACGATGCTGGTGCCGAATGCTCTCTGATCAAAAATGTTTCGTCACAGTTCAGTGGCAAGCGTGTAAATAACATTGTAAATTGACCCGGGATAGGTCATGGTAGTCTGTACATCACAATTATTTTCTGAGGTTATGATTAGCGATTTACAATTAGAGATTTTATTTAATGTTGTACCGGATAGTTGTTTTAAAAATGATGTTTTAATTGGCCTTGAGATTTTACAACAAGGATCTATTGTTAGTTTGACGTGTGATAGTGTTGTTTTTGTGTCGTGAAAAGGTTGCTAGGTTATGTGATGTTTCAAATAAGCTCAAGAATGCTTCTAATTTTCAAATTGTTTTCAATACAGTTGATACAGATGTTCCGTTAGAATTTTGTTCCCAATTAATTAATCTATTGACAGAACATTCATCTTCGTTTTCTAGTGGTTTCTAGATCCCGTATTACAACAGGACAGTTGCATAATAGGCTTGTAGATCATAGTGGAACGGTTAATCGTTGCCCTTACAGGGTTAGTGCTGTTTAAAGCGAAGTTGATACTGTAAGCATATTATTAGGCCAAGTTGTTTACATTTTTCTAGTCTAGTGTTGCTTGTGAAAAAGAAGGGTGGTTCAGATCGTATGTGTGTTGACTATAAGGAACTGAACGACAACGCTGTGTCGGAAAGGTCATCATATTTCAGTGCATCCTGAGTCAATAGAGCAGACTGCAGCGTCACACCTGGCGGTCAGTGGGACTGTGGGAGTATTTGACCATGTCGTTCTGTTTGAAGAATGCAAGCTTAGTTTATCAGCGTGCAGTGATAAAAGCATTGGGTGATCTTGCTTATAGCTAGGCTGTTACATACGTTGACGATATTCTAGTGATAAGATCATCAGTGGAGCAGAGTTTAGTTCGTCTTCGCATTGTACTCGATAAATTAACAACTGGTTTTTTACTGAATTTTCTAAAGTGTTTATTTCGTAAGCGACGGGTTGAATATTTAGGTTTTGTCAGTTGAGACAGTTCATAGGGCTGGCCACTTATTTCAGACAATTTATGCCTCGGTTTTAAAAAACAATGGCTCCTCTATTTTGTTTAACGAGTGGCAAGAATAAGTCCATTGGTTGGGAACCGAGTCAAGGGGTCATTCGTAAGAAAATTGTTTTTTATTTAACCAGTATGCCAGTTCTAACAATCTTTGACCCTGCGCATGAAATCGAGTTACATACCGATGCCAGTGCTAAAGGATATGGTGTCATTTTTATTAAAAAAAAATAACGGGAAACAACATGTAGTTGCTTATTACAGTCGTCGTACTTTCCAGGCCGAATTCAAATATCAATCGTTTGAATTGGAAACGTTAGCTGTCTTAAAAGCCATTAAGCATTTCGAACACTATAAATTGCTGGTCGTTTACCGTTGTTATGGATTGCAGTTTTAAAGCCACTAAAAGCAACGAGTTCATCGTTGGTGGGCCTAAATGCAGTCATTTGAGTTTGACATTGTTTATCGGGAAGACTTTCTGTCTAGAAATCCCCTCTCTATTTCTAAAGTACCTTTCACTCGATGTCTTTCTATTGTACCTAGATCGCTTCGGTGGTCTGTGATTAATAGTGTTCATGAATTCGTCATGCACTTAAGATGGGAGAAAACTCTCGAAAAACTTTCGGAGCACTATTGGAGACGTACGAACGTCAAACAGCTGAGAGCTCGATTTGTTTACCTTTACATTTTAAAATAAAATAAGTAGTCCTTTGCAAGTTTTTATTGTTTAAATCTTAAGTATACATGGTTATACTCAACATATTGTGTTATACAGTGAAATAGTGCTTTATATGAACAAAAAAGTGCAAAATTACAAAACAAAAATCAAAAGTGTATAAAAAGTACCTACTAAAGTAAAAAAGTGAATGTTAACAAAGACATTTTACAAATAAACCGAAATCTTTTGTTTTTGGAGTGCATCCGGTGTGGTGTGTGTTGTGGCAAGACAAGTGCAGCGTTACATGGGGTTTGTCACACCATAGATTCTACCATACCCCAATATTTGGTACACAGCACCACCTATTGACACCCCGGGGTACTAGGCAGCAAAAATCAATCACTGATCGAGCGCTGCTAATTGCCCGTGTACGCAATGCCGGCAGCGAAGTGTGGCGGATGCGCTTAATTTATTTCGCCACTAGAGGCCGCTAGGTGTGGCACTTGCAACGCCCTATATCATCGCGCTTGTGGGTTACTGCCACTAACGGGTTTAATTGCTCCCACTTGGGTTTGCACTAGTTGCAAAACTACATCATTAAAGGCTAAGGAGGACGTTGCGCCAGCGGAGGTATATGAGGAGTCAATGGATACCAGCTGTTTAAGCTGCAGCACACAGGCTGACACTCAGGATATCGGCCCGGGTTTGTCTACAATCCTGCGCACTTTTAGGGAAGAGTTGCAAACCGAGTTGCGACAGATGTTTAAGGAGGAGCTGCAGGCGATGCGGAAGCAATTCCAGTGCGAGTTTCAGAGTCTTCGCACAGACCTGGCCCAGCTTCAGGCGGACAGAGACCACATGAAGGGGGCATTAGAGAACATGGCAAGCAGAGTGGTCACCCTGGAGCAGAGAATCACAACCGTGAATGATTCGGGCGCTGTCGAGGAAATTGCTCAGTTAAAGCGCGACCTGAATGACCGGGACCAGCAGCTGTTCTCTAGTGACCTAGAGATCACAAATTTGCCGGAGCTGGTTTCGGAAAACCTGACGCACACTGTGAAGCTTATAGCAACTAAACTAGGCGTAAATGTTGACGATCGCGACATAGTGAGCGTGGACCGTATGGGTCGCAGACAAGTCAACGCTACGAGCGCCGCAGGCCCTGTGGAGACCCGGCCGCGTATCATAGTAGTGCGCCTTGTACGCCGCGACCTACGCGATCAGCTGCTGCGCGCTTCTAGAGTACGGCGAGGGGCAAACACCGCGGACCTTGAGTTTAGCGGTCCACCAAGTAGGTACTACCTCAATGAACGCCTAACAAAACTGAATCGGCAGTTGTTTCGTCAAGCACGGGAGGCGGGCCAGCGTCTCGGCTGGCAATTTGTGTGGACGAAGAATGGTCGAATCGTCGTCGTAAACCCGGTGACAAAACTAAACTCGTGCGTACTGAGACGGACCTACGGGAAGTCTTTGGACCGGACGCAAATAATCTCCTTCTTAACTAACTTTGTAAATGTTTTGTCTAGTCTCCTTATTATACTAGGTTATGTAATGTTTGTTGCATGGTCGGGCCAGCTTTTTTTTTTTGTTTTTTCTTGTTATGCAATGTTTAGCACACCATGCCTAGAAAGTACTAAAAGCATGTATGTAATTTTTATCAAAACAATGTACGAATATAAACAGTTTATTGTCATCTTATTAATTCTTCACTGTATTGCTTTGCCGAACCCTTTGGTTACTAATATTTTGTTTTGTTATGATATGTACTATTATTGCTCACATGTTTTGTATATACCCAGTTTGTCTCGCTCAATGCCTAGTCTAAAAATGTATAACAATTCTAATTACATAATCAATGCCGCGAAATAAGCACATAAAATTCGGACTTCTGAACGCAGGGTCATTATCAACAAACCATGATGAGTTTATTATTGCTATGAACGATCATTCAGTCGACGTGATGGCAATAAACGAGACGTGGTTGCGTGAGGGGGAGGAAGGCCGGGCGCCAGTGGTACCTGGTTATCAGTTGCGTCATAGACCTCGTCCGGAGTCCATCCGTGCGGGGCGGGGGGGAGGGGTTGCGTTTTTTGTCAAAACCGGAACCAGCGCTCGAACCAGAGCTCACCCGCAACATCCACAGGTTGAGCAAATGTGGTTGAATATAACCGTAAAAAAAAAAAAACTTTTGATAGGAACCGCATACCGGCCTCCTTGGTTAGACTTAAATATATTCCTAGATGCGATCACAGAAAGCATCTGTGCACTGGCTCCGTACGACAACATTATTTTACTAGGTGATCTAAATGTAAATATGCTCGACCCTAATAACTTAAAAACAAAAAAGCTCATTGAATTTCTCGACCATTGTAACTTGGAACAGATAGTAACCACGCCTACGCACTTTGTAGGAGAAAGCGCTACCTTAATCGATGTAGTATGTACGGATGCGCGATATCGGGACGTTACTGTGAACCATATAGCGGAGCTCGGTCATCATTCGTTTGACTCGACTAAGGGAAAAATCCGGAAGTCGGGCAGCAGCGGCTTCTGTGTACTTAACAACTTCACTGCGATCCCCAAGACGCCTGCCAAGCGTGGGGATTATGGCAACTCCCCCCTTAAAATGTCAGACAGATTAAGCACACGGCCCCCAGTCCCCGGCGGCTCCACTATTCCTGGCCTCGGTAGCGGGTCAGGTAACGGTGGAGCAGGGGGTGCTAAGAATCCCCGGCAGATGCCCCGCTACCACCCCCAACGGACTTTGGCCCTGGCAACACACAACATTCGCACATTGCGGACCGACGAAAAGATTGTCGAGCTGGAGGAGGAATTGAGCAAGTTGCGATGGGACATACTGGGATTGAGTGAAATAAGACGAGAGGGTCAGGACACGATAATCCTGGATTCCGGCAACATGTTCTTCTTCCGGGAAGGAGACCGAAAATCCCAGGGTGGTGTTGGGTTCCTCGTCCGTAAGCCCCTCGTTAACAACGTAGTAAAGGTCGATAGTGTGTCGAGCAGGGTAGCATACCTTATACTCAGAATCACCGATCGGTATTCGTTGAAGGTCATACAGGTATATGCGCCGAGAAGAAGCGCTGAAGTGTGAGAGTAATATGTATGCTCCTTTAGTTTAGTAAGTAAGCACGCTACTTTATAACAGTATGTATGCTGAGTTTGCACTATACCTTATATGCATTATTTTAGAGTATTACCAAGGCATTCATTAAATAGTACTTAACCGATGTGGTTGTTTCTTTAATAACACCCATTAGGAACCCCAACATTACATGGCGACCCTGCCACGGGACTCTGCCAAGGGGATTGTTGGTTCTAGTATAGTTAACATAACTACGCAAATAATATAAATAATGTGTCGGTCAACTGTGGAGAAAGAAGAGGTTTTCCTCAGCCAAAACGCGGCTGGAGGCAACAATGACGCCACGTTGAAAGAAATCGGAGGCCACGTGGAGCGGCTTAGCATTGTGACCTATATTGTTCTGGCCATTATTGGACTCGTTGCAGTTTATGTGGGCCTGCGGATGTACAGGAGCTGCCACCGTGCATGGATACAGCAGGAGATGGGGATGACTACCATGCAGAGAATAAGATCATCCATCAGCGGGCGCACAGAAGGTAACGAGAACCAGTAATAAAGAAGTGAAGTGAAAGTGAAAAATAAAAGTGATGTGGATTGGTCATTTTTCGTAAAAAATATATAAATATCAGTGAGTGAGCTAGTTACGCGGTATCATATTTCATAACGCTATAATTCTAAAGGTGCTCAAACCGGGCGCGGACATTCAGCAATAAGACACCGAACGGAAACAAAATGCAACGTCGGACTTTTTTTTACCGCTTCTTCGCATTTATGTAGAATGTGTTACATTTCTGCAATTCTATTATTAGATTAAGAATATTATGATTGATATTTTGGAACAAAATTATGCCTTATTAGTAGAAATACGTAATTATTTAGTAAAAAAGGGACAAACTAGATAAAAGGGTAATGTTATTTCAACTAAGTTAGATCTAGCAAAAAGCACATACGAAAATTGTTGTAAAATATATTTACTTATTGACAAAAGTAAAGATATTCATTTGAAATCGGCAATAGATCTTTATCAAAAAATTAAACAAAAGTACGAGGAAATAGAGAAATTGTGTACTTTTCCCGTTACAGTAGATTTAGATTTAGGCAAAATGGATTTTGACATAAAGGTGGCGTGTAGTTTGATTCCAGTAATGGACGGTGTAGAGGCCACCACTAAGCGCTTAATAGACTCAGTGGAGATGTATGCTGACATGCTGGACAGCCCAGGTAAAGTATTATTAATTACTTTCGTTTTGAAAAGTCGGTTGAATGAAAATGCAAAATTACGAATTGCAAGCTCATACAAAACTATCCAAGAACTAATTGATGATTTGAGGAAATTTCTTTTACCCAAAAAATCATTTATGGCTATACAGACGAAGCTTCAGAATATTCAACAAGGCACGAGATCCATTGAGGATTATGGTACAGAGGTAGAAAAGTTATTTACAGAGCTGACAATTACCCAGGCAGATGGAAAAGAAGAAATATTTTCGATTTTAAAGCCAATTAATGAAAGTTTTGCCATAAAACGTTTTTCAGATGGCCTGCGTAGCGCAAAAATGAGCACCATCATCTCAGCACGCGGCTTCAGCAGCTTGAAAGATGCCATACAAGCAGCGAAAGACGAGGAGTGCACGTCTTTCCAACCACCAGGTAACATTCTGTATGCTTCTAAAAATGGACGAATGGCACACAATATTAGGCGTTCTCAAGGTCAAAGAGGTATTTACCGTAGTCAATATGGTAACAATTACCATCGTGGTCATCAATTTTATAACCACTATAATCAAGGAAGTTTTAGAGGAAATTATAGAACAAATTTTAATTATCGGCCTTCATACAATAATCAGCGAGGAAATAGAGGTTCTAGATATGTTAAGAACCGTGGACGAGGTCAAAACACATTTCCAGTAGAAAAAGTAGCTGAAACTCGTCAATGCGATAAGGACGACAATGCAGGTACATCGAATCAGTTTTTTCGTTCCTAAACATTTTATATTATCATTACAAGGTGATGCAAAATATGTTACTTTTCATATTAAAAACATTAAATACTATTGGCTTATTGATACGGGTGCAACATTGTCAATTATTAAAAATGAAGTATTACCAAAAGATATCGTTGTTAATAGAGATAATACTTTAATAAATGGAATAGGTGGTCAGCAACGCTCTCAAGGTTCTGTAAATTTAATATTAAAATACGACAATGCCACGTTTCAGCATAATTTTCTTGTTTTTAATTCGCTACCACTAAAAGCTGACGGAATCATAGGGTTAGACTTTTTAGAAAAATTTGGTGCGAATATTGATATATGTTCAAATAATTTAACACTTTTTAACAGTAATAAACAACATTATCTACATTTTGTTGATGAACATGATAGGATGAAAAATTCTATGATTATTCCGGCACGCTCAGAATCAATTCATTTTATTATTGTGAATGAGAATGTAAATGGAGAAGTTGTAATATGTAGTAAAGAATTAGCGAAGGATGTCTTTATAGCAAACGCAATAACCACAGTAATTAATAATAGAATTCCAGTTAAAATACTTAATGTTAGTAACAAGGATGTAAACTTGACATCTTTCACACCAGATTTGAAAAGTTTGGACGATTATAATATTTGTCAATTTAATAAGACCAATACTGACGTTACCAGGGTTAAAACTTTGCTATCTGAATTAAATTTAAATTATTTAGACGGAGAAGAGAAACAATCAATTGAAGCAATTTGTGCAAAATATTCTGACGTTTTTCATTTAGAGGGAGATAAGTTAAACACAACTAATATTTACAAGCAATCTATAGTTTTAAAACAAAACTCTACTCCAGTTTACGTCAAGCCGTATAGGTTACCACAGGCACTAAAACCAGAAATAACTAAGCAAGTTGATAATATGTTAGAAAATGATATAATCGAAGAGTCAAATAGTGAATGGTCCAGTCCAATTTTATTAGTACCTAAGAAAAGTAGCAAAGGTAATGAGAAAAAATGGCGTTTAGTTGTATATTACAGAAAATTGAACGAGGTTATTTGTGACGACAAATTTCCTCTACCAAATATTAATGAAATTTTAGATACGCTTACTGGAGCCATATATTTCACTCATCTTGACCTTCACCAAGGTTACTATCAGGTAAGTTTAGAGCCGAGTAGTCGTAAATTAACAGCTTTCACTACAAATACTGGTCAATACTGCATGAAACGATTACCAATGGGTTTAAAGATCAGTCCTAATGCTTTTAGTCGTATGATGTCTGTAGCGATGTCTGGTTTAACTCACGATAAATGTCTAGTATATCAGGACGATCTCATTGTATTTGGAAGAAATCTGTCTTCCCATAATAAAAATTTAATAACTGTCATGGAGAGATTGAGAAAAGTTAATTTAAAACTAAATCCTCAGAAAGGTGAATTTTTAAAGAAAGAAATTCTTTATCTAGGACATTTAGTCACAGACAAAGGCGTATTACCAGATCCAGAAAAAACAAAAGTATTACGAAATTATCCTACTCCCAAAAATGCAGATGAAGTAAAACGGTTTGTAGCATTCTGCAACTATTATCGTAAATTCATAAGAAATTTTTCAGATATTGCAATACCTTTGAATAAGTTAAGTAGGAAAAATGAACCATTTATTTGGTCTGATGAATGTCAACACGCTTTTGAATTTTTAAGAAATGCTTTAGTATCGTCACCGATTTTACAGTATCCCGATTTTTCCGAAAATCATGAATTTATTTTACAAACAGACGCTTCGGGTACTGCTATTGGTTCTGTATTATGTAATAAAGATCTTAGACCAGTTGCATATGCCAGCAGACCCTTGAATAAAGCAGAAAGAAACTATCCAACTATTCAAAAAGAACTTTTGGCAATAGTGTGGTCCGTTAAGTATTTCAGACCATACTTGTATGGAAACAAATTCACCATAATGACAGATCACAAACCATTAATATATCTTTTTGGTATGAAAGATCCGTCAAGTAGATTGCTTAAATTTCGATTAACTTTAGAAGAATATAACTTTAAAATAGTCTATGTGAAAGGAAGAGACAATGTTGTGGCAGATGCTTTGTCGAGAGTTTGTATAACGTCTGATGAACTTAAAGGTATGAATGAACAAGTAATGGCTGTAATGACCAGAGCGCAAAAGAAAAAGCTAAATGACCTAAGTAAGAGTAAGAATGACGATGAAAAGAAGGATCTTAATAAATCCACTAACAATTGGACTGATCAACCAAGAGTTGTGGATATATTAAGAAAACCGTGTGATTCGGTAGAATTGTGTTTGATTGAAGGCAACAAATTAAAACGACTTAGAGATAATGATATGATAACTGAAGAATTCGAATGTTTTGCATTTATAGAGGGTAAAAAGACATTATACACTAATCTTGATTTCAAGGCGCATTTCTCGCGAGCCGAATTTGTGCAGAAATTGAGCTATTTTTGTGAAAAGATACGTATTAATGAAGTGTGTATAATTAAAAATAATGATAATATAGAATTTATCAAAAGTGTTTGTGATGAGATAACAACACTTACTAATTGGTCCGGACCGCGAATATGCATATTACGAGGCGTAAAGAGAATAGACGACGACAATGAAAAGACACTTATTATGAATGACTTTCATTTACTGCCATCCAGCGGTCATGCTGGAGTGCGCAGAATGATAAATACTATAAAAAGTCGATACTATTGGCCAAGTATCGACAAGGATGTCCAGGAATTTGTTAAAAAATGTACTAAATGTCAGAAACATAAATATTTTCGTAACATAAAAGAACCGATGGAAATTACCACAACAGCTTCCTCGGCTTTTGAAAAGATATACTTAGATGTAGTGGGTCCTTTAGATAGAGACGAAAATGGTAATTGTTATATATTGACTATGCAATGCGAGTTAACAAAATTTGTACAAGCTGTTCCTTTGCCAAACAAAGAAACAGTGTCCATTGCAGATGCATTTGTCAGACAGTTCATATTAAGATTTGGTATTCCGGCGACAATAGCTACGGATCGTGGAACAGAATTTATTTCTGCAACCATGGAACAGGTTTGTAAAATACTTAATATTGAAAAATTATCTTCTACAGCCTATCACCATCAGTCGATTGGAGCTCTTGAAAATGCTCACAAAACTTTGGGTGCATTTTTAAGGATACAGTGTGACAATCATACAGATACATGGAGTTATTGGTTACCATTTTGGTGTTTCAGTTTTAACAACACAATCCATTCAGAAACAAATTACACGCCATATGAACTTGTTTTTGGAAAACTTTGTCAAATACCAGTTAGCATAAGTAATACCATAGAACCATTGTATAATATAGATAATTATCCATTACAATTAAAATACAGGTTACAATTAGCTCATGAAGATGCAAAGAAAAATTTGTTGATTAATAAACATAAACGGAAAGAAATATATGATAAGTCTGTCAATTCTGCAAAATATGAGAAAGATGAATAGGTTTTAGTAAAAAATGAAGCACGTAGTAAATTAGATGCTATATTTAAAGGTCCCTATAAAGTTATGGAAGATTTAGGTTGTAACGTAAAAATAATTAAAAATAATAAAATTGAATTAGTACATAAGAATAGGACTAGGCCTTTCTGTCAGTAGATTTGAATGTAAGAATTAATTTTAGATAACATTGCAATGTATAATGATAAGGATTTTATGTACCATTTAATGTGTAACAAGTAACTATATGTCTATTAAACACTATTATTTTCAAAGAAGATACTTCAAGTAAATATAGAATCTAGTAATAATTATGTAAAAAAAAAAAAGATATCATTCTTTTTTTTTTTTCTATGTCCCCGGGAGGTGAAGTGTGAGAGTAATATGTATGCTCCTTTCAAGTCAAGTCAAGTCAAGTCAAGTCAAAGCATTTATTTCAAGTAGGCCGTTACAGGCACTTTTGAATAGTCGAATTAAACTAACTGCAGCACTCAGAGATATCCAACGATTACTCAAGCCGCCACCCAGCAAAGGCCTGACATACTTTTGTATGACAAAACTGCCAAAAACCTTTACCAAGCGACGTCCCAAGCAACCACCGAAGCTCTCCGAGTGCGGCAGTAAACTACTGAAGCTAAATAAACTAAGCTACAGTCCCAGTCACAAGGCATAATAACTCGTGATTGTACTGTAGTTGCCCATTCCAAAGCGTTGGTCTCATGAGAAGAATGGCAAGAAACTTCATGGACACTCTTTTAAAATCGTTTGGGTTTACAATATGTTCAAGGTACAGACATAATCTTGGTATAATACACACATGAAGACTATGCAAATTAGTGTCTGAGATGGTCTTTTGAAGAAAGCACCACACAGATTTGAGTGGACCCGTCCAGTCAGTGCAAGCATTTGTCAGTTATCGTGGAGCTCGACTTATAACTCAAGGAGCTCAACGTCACGACGAACAATACCAAAGAAAGGACATTTGGGTGGGTCGCTTATAGTAGTCAAACTGCCAGACAATCGTTAAAATTACATAAAAACCCACACGGTCCTCACATTCACAATATAAAAATAATAAAATACATGAAGATTATGCAGATTAGTGTCTGGGATGGTCTTTTGAAGAAAGCACCACACAGATTTGAGTGGACCCGTCCAGTCAGTGCAAGCATTTGTCAGTTATCGTGGAGCTCAACTCATAACGCAAGGAGCTCAACGTCACGACGAACAGTACCAAAGAAAGGACATTTGGGTGGGTCGCTTATAATACTCAAACTGCCAGACAATCGTTAAAATTAAAGAAAGACCCACATGATCCTCACATTCACAATATAAAATAATTAAATATTAAGCATATTAAATAATAATGTCAAGCTATTTAAACATGTCAAAAATACGCAAAATTAATAAAAAACAAAATAAAAATATTTAACAAGGTAAATATTCATCAAAAAAATAATAATATCATACTTGAAAAAGTAAATAATGTCAATTTGTATAAAGAAAATTAATAAAATGTCAAATTGTAAAAGTAAAAATAAAATAGGTATTATGTCAATTCAGATTGGAGCAGTTCAATCCCAAGCTTTTTTGTCCTCTATATAATCTTTAACAGCATAAAAAGCTTTCTGGCAAAGTTTTCGTTTTATGAAGGATTTGAATTTATTTAGGCTTAAATTTTGAACGTGGCTTGGTAGTTTGTTATAAAAACGAATACATTGGCATTTAAATGATCCACCTATTTTCTTGAGCCTTGTTGTGGGTACAATAAATTTATGCTTATTTCTAGTATTTACATTGTGAATATCACTATATTTCTTAAACATCTTTATATTTTTGTGAGCATACATAAGATTTTCATAAATATACTGAGAAGGAACAGTCATTACATTAATTTCCTTAAATTTTTCTCTGAGTGAGTGTCGGGGGCTCAATTTATAAATTGATCTAACCGCCCGCTTCTGCAAAACAAAGATAGTCTGAATGTCGGCGGCATTCCCCCACAACAAAATGCCGTACGACATTACGCTATGAAAATAACTGAAGTACACTAATCGGGCTGTCTCTACATCGGTTAAGTTACGAATCTTTCTAACTGCGTATGCTGCGGAACTCAGCTTTTTCGATAATTTATCTATATGAGGTCCCCACTGAAGCTTAGCGTCTAAAGTTAAGCCCAAGAACACCGTGCTATCATCAGGATTCAACTCTTCGCCCTTTACCAACACACAAGTTTTCAGCTGCCTAACGTTAGGTAGTGTAAACCTAATGCATTTGGTTTTCTTTTCATTGAGAAGTAAATTATTAGCGTTAAACCAATGTACTACTTTCGAAATCGCGATATTTACGTCGTCAATAACTAGCTGCTGACGTTTAACTTTAAACAAAAGCGAAGTGTCATCCGCAAATAACACTATATCATGGTTATCCTTTATGAGGTAAGGCAAATCATTAATATAAATAAGAAACAAGAAAGGACCAAGAATCGAGCCCTGTGGGACTCCCATTGTTACAATAGAACCGGGAGATCTTTCCCCGTTGACGTCAACTCTTTGAATCCTATTACTCAGATATGAGATAAGAAGATCCAGAGCGCCGTTCCGGATTCCGTAGTGGCGGAGTTTCCTGATTAACGTGTCATGAAGAACACAATCAAATGCCTTGGACAAATCACAAAAAATGCCCAAGGCATCGCACTTATCTTCCCATGCACTGTAAATATGTCCTAAAAGTTCGACACCGGCATCAGTAGTTGAACAACCCTTCGTAAAACCGAACTGTTTACTATGTAATAATTTATGTTTATTAAAAAATCTTTGCAATTGGTCTAGTATTAATTTCTCAAAAACTTTACTAAAAGTAGGCAGCACTGAAATAGGTCTATAATTAGTGGGGTCTGAAGTACTACCCGCTTTGAATAAAGGAATAACTTTACTACTTTTCATAAGGTCAGGAAACTCCCCACAATCAATACAATTATTAAAAATAGAAGCTAAGGTAGGTGCCACAATCTCAATAATAGACTTGGCAACTTCTACAGAATTACCCCACAGATCTGCCGTCTTCTTAACATTTAAGGTGTGAAAGGTTTTGACTATATCTCCACTTGTGACATACTCAAAATGAAACTCCGAGTCGCAAGCTTTAACATTTTCCTTTAGCAAAGATTCGGCAACAGTAGGTGACGAGTTTAGTGATTTCGTCGTTGAAACGGGAATGTCAGAAAAGAAACTTTCGAAAGCCGCGGCGACGTCCGAGTCTGATTTAATTACAGTATCATTAATAGTTAAGCTGTAGTCACTATTACGTTTAATAGACTTTCCCGTTTCATTATTAATAATATTCCATGTAGTTTTAACAATATTATTGCTGTTTTTAATTTTTGAGCTCAAATAATGTGACTTTGCTATACAACATACTTTTTTGAATAGTTTTGAGTAATTTTTAACATATAAATTAAATTCGGCAGTATTTACAAACACTCTTTCATTGTACAACTCATAAAGTCGTTTTCTACTCTTATGAATACCAATGGTAGCCCAGTCACTGAAAGATACGTTACAATTTACTGAGATAGTCTTGGGAATGAATGTGGAATTAAATTGCTTACAATACTGTATATTAAAAAAATTATCATATTGATGATGAGAATTGTCAGTAGACAATAATGGTAAGTTATCTATGATTTTACATTTAAATGTTTCCAAGCGTCTTGCAGTTTTAGGGTTAACAGTGATATCATTTTTAGCCATTTTAATTTTTTGGTTTTCAATGGTGATCATTTGTCCGCAATGATCAGAGTCTAGAGCATTTATGATTTCCTTATGAATCGGAATAACATCAGTATAAATATTGTCAAGACAAGTGGCACAAGTAGGCGTTATTCTTGTAGGCTCCGAAAATAGGTTTACGAGATTGTAGGACTGAAACAAACTTATAATTTTACTGCTTATACTAGACTTTTCTAATAAATTTATATTAAAATCACCGCAAGTGATAATGGACTTATTTGTGTTACAGATCTTGTGTAAAACTTCATCCATTACCTTTTCAAAGCAGTCATACAATCCCGTAGGTGGCCTGTACACACTTAATATAATGAACTGCTCCAATTCTATACAGGCTATTTCAATAATACGTTCAACAGATAGGCTCACAATGTCCTTTCGGTCTTTAAATTTAATCTGGTTATGGACTAAAATTAAAGATCCACCATGAATAGCATTTACTCTGTTGAATGAACTACCAATCTGGTGATTAGTAAAACTGACCATGAACTGGTGGTTTTGAAGCCAATGTTCTGTAACACAAAGTATATCAATATTATTACAATTCAAAAATAGTTCCACTTCTAAATCTTTGTTTTTAAGTCCCTGAATATTTTGATGCACCAGGTTGATAGTATTTGTATTTAAGGTCTCTTTATTAGGCATAATCGAGTGAATCTGTACATTATTGCTAGAGTTTGCCTCTATTGTCTTATTCTCTAATTTAAATGATTTATAAAGTCAATATTATGCACTAAATTATTCACTGGACTATGCAACATGTCATGACATTGCTCAATTGAAGCAATCTCTTTTGCAAAATTTTTGGCTGTAATGCTAAAATAATATGACAATGACACAGCTATCTGTCGTTTACAGTACCTAGAAAGATAGTACCTATCTAAGTGGAATCTATCTTTTGTCAAAAATAAGTTATTACCAACATAATTATTAGTGTCAATCACATGAAATAAATTGTTATTAAATGTCAAATTATGTAAAGTCATGTTAATGTCATATCTAAATAGGTTTTCTTCCTGTGGCAAACTTTGACTATAGGGGTATAGTTTAGTAAGTAAGCACGCTACTTTATAACAGTATGTATGCTGAGTTTGCACTATACCTTATATGCATTATTTTAGAGTATTACCAAGGCATTCATTAAATAGTACTTAACCGATGTGGTTGTTTCTTTAATAACACCCATTAGGAACCCCAACATTACAACCTCGACATACCCTGACGATGAAGTGGAGGCTATGTATGAGGATATATCGAAAGCCATGCATACCTCCAAGTCATACTTTACAGTTGTGATGGGGGACTTCAATGCAAAGGTGGGCACACGGAATGGCGATGAGTTAAGAGTGGGGAAATATGGTTATGGACAGCGGAACCAGAGGGGCCAGAGGCTGGTTGACTTCATGGAAAAGGAGGGACTCTATTCGATGAACTCTTTTTTCCAGAAGCGCCCGACTAAAAAGTGGACCTGGATAAGCCCTGATGGTTCCATCAAAAATGAGATCGACTTCATCATGACGACCAAGAAGCAAATATTCAATGATGTCTCCGTGATCGGCAGGGTGAAAACCGGTAGCGATCACCGTATTGTCAGAGGCACATTGAATATCGATGTTAAGCTTGAGAGGTCACGTCTGGTGAAGTCCACGCTCCGTCCTAATCCTGCCCAGATCCTAAATCCCGAAAGCTTTCAACTCGAACTGCATAATCGCTTCCAATGCCTAACCGAATGCGAAACAGTGGACGAGCTAAACAACGGGTTGGTGGAAACTGTCCATGCAGTGGGGTATAAGTTTTTCAATATCCCACGCCGGAAAAAGCCTCAAAAGCTCTCGGCAAACACAATCCAGTTGATGGAAGACCGGTCTGAGATGAGACTGCAATCTTCAGTAGATATGTCGGAATATGGCAAACTCAATAGGCGCATCTCAAAGTCCATGCGACACGACTTGCGGTCCTATAATACTCAATGTATTAAGACCGCAATTGAGCGAAACCAGGGCTCCAGAGTGTTCGCGAAGAATGCGTCTATTGGGCAAAGCCAAATGACAAAACTGAAGATCGAGGACGGCAGTATCATCTCATCGAAGCCAGAGATCCTGGAAGAGCTAGAGAGGTTTTATGGACAGTTGTACACCTCGACCCGACAGCCCGTTGTCAGTTCAGCTCAGGACACCAGAGCGAAACTGACCCGACACTACACTGAGGATATCCCAGACGTCAGCCTGTATGAGATTAGAATGGCCCTCCAACAGCTTAAGAACAACAAGGCGCCGGGGGATGATGGAATCACGACAGAACTTCTGCGAGCGGGTGGAAAACCAGTACTTTTAATCCTCCAGAAGCTGTTTGACTCCGTCATACTCGAAGGTATTACGCCAGAAGCATGGCACAGGAGTGTGGTGGTGCTCTTCTTCAAAAAAGGTGACAACACCCTATTGAAGAATTATAGACCCATCTCACTCCTGAGCCATGTGTACAAGCTGTTCTCGAGGGTCATTACGAACCGTCTCGAACGCAGGTTTGATGACTTCCAGCCTCCCGAACAAGCCGGTTTCCGAAAAGGCTTCAGCACCATGGACCACATCCATACGCTCCGCCAGATTATACAGAAGACTGAGGAGTATAATCGGCCATTATGTCTAGCGTTTGTGGACTATGAAAAAGCCTTCGATTCGATCGAAACCTGGGCGGTGTTACAGTCTCTTCAGCGGTGCTGTATCGACTATAGGTATATCGAAGTGCTGAAGTGTATATGTAGAAACGCCACTATGTCGATCCGATTACAGGACGAGAGCACGAAACCAATCCAATTGCAAAGAGGCGTGAGACAGGGAGACGTTATTTCTCCGAAACTGTTCACGAACGCATTGGAGGATGTTTTCAAACTCTTGGACTGGGACGGATTCGGCATCAACATCAACGGCGAATATATCACTCACCTTCGTTTTGCCGATGATATAGTCATCATGGCTGAATCGCTGGAGGATATGAACACAATGCTCAGAGACCTCAGTAACGTTTCTCAACAGGTGGGTCTTAAGATGAACATGGACAAGACGAAAGTTATGTTTAATGACCGTGTTCCACCCGTACCGGTAATTGTTGGGAGCGATACTCTCGAAGTTGTTGATAGTTATGTTTACCTGGGACAAACTGTTAAACTGGGTAGATCGAACTTCGACAAAGAGGTCGCCCGAAGAATCCAACTCGGATGGGCAGCGTTTGGGAAACTACGCGACATCTTTTCGTCCAAAATTCCGCAGTGTCTCAAGACGAGGGTGTATAACCAGTGTGTGTTGCCAGTGATGACTTATGGCACAGAGACATGGTCCTTAACTGCTGGCCTCTTAGAGAAGCTCAGAGTCACGCAACGAGCCATGGAGAGAGCTATGCTCGGAGTTTCTTTGTGCGACAGAATCCGGAATGAGGAAATTCGCCAAAGAACCAGGGTCACCGACATAGCTCGCAGAATATGCAAGTTGAAGTGGCAATGGGCAGGCCACATCGCTCGAAGAACGGACAACCGATGGGGAAGAAAGGTTCTCGAGTGGCGACCACGAACCGGAAGACGCAGCGTTGGCAGGCCTCCCACCAGGTGGACCGACGACATCGTGAGAGTCGCGGGCAACCGGTGGATGCAAACGGCAGGCTGCCGATCTTTATGGCGTTCTATGGGGGAGGCCTTTGTCCAGCAGTGGACGTCTAATGGCTGATGATGATGATGATTCCTTTAATTCACACCTGAATAATCTTTTTGATACCCATGCACCTATAAAAACCAAGGTGTTCAAGACACAACCAACACCGTGGATAACTGACGTTATAAAATTAATGTGTAAACTAAGAAATGAGGCCCGAAATAGATATCGTCAAACCAAACTGGAAGCACACAAACGCTACTACCTAGACCTCAAGCACCAAGCCATAGTTGGTTTAGTAAATGAAAAAAAAGCATTTTTTACGAAACATGTAAATGACAACATAGGCGATTGTAAATCTTTATGGCGTAATATAAAAAAACATGTGCTTCCAGTGAGCAGGGACAATGATGTGCTATTGGAAACATTTGACGACCCAAACGGTATAAATTCGGCATTTCTAGATGTCCCTGGTGACTCTAATGTTAACACCATTCAAGAAAACTTTTTTAAATGTAACCGTTTTGGGTCCGACAGTTTCTCGTTATTGCCAACAGACCCGACAACGGTTCTTCAAATAATTAAAAAAATAGCCACGAACGCCCTAGGTATTGACGGTATATCGAGAGACATGTTACTGCTCACACTTCCGCAATCTTTAAACACTATTACAGAGATTATTAACAGATCCATAACCTCAAACATATTTCCGGTTTTGTGGCGAAATGCAATAGTTCGGCCTATTCCGAAAAATAATAACCCGCAAAGTTATAAAGATCTTCGCCCTATAAGTATTTTGCCATGTTTGTCCAAGGTGTTGGAGAGGGTTGTGTATTTGCAGGTCACCGATTATCTCGAGGCGCATGGTATGTTGCCTGAACTACAGTCGGGCTTTAGAAAGGGGCGCGGAACAGCTACTGCCCTGGCAGATGTGTTGGGTAACATCCTGGAAGCTCGGGACCGTGGGGAGGGATCTATCCTAGTACTGCTGGACTACTCGCGCGCGTTTGACTCAATAAATATTCCGTTACTACTGTCCAAACTGTCGTATTACGGTTTTGATACACGTGCGACGAGTTGGTTCGAAAGCTACTTGACTGGTAGGTCGCAACAGGTTGAATTGCGCGAGAAAGACGGTTCCACATTATCTTCTTCCCCACAAGCAATATCAAGGGGAGTTCCCCAGGGATCCCTGCTCGGTCCACTGCTTTATATATTATATAGTGCTGACATAACGGCATGCATTGAGAACTGCAGGTTTCATGTATACGCGGATGACACTCAGTTGTATGTATCATTTAACGCCAGTAACACTGCTGCCGCCGTACGTGCCCTCAACGAGGAGCTCGATAGAATTGCTAAGTGGGCCAAGGACAATTCCTTAGTACTGAACCCTGAAAAATCTAAATTCATGGTCATGGGGAGCAGAAATCAAATAAAAACCATTCTTTCTGCTAAGCCCGATGTTAAAATTATGGGAGAAAGTATAGGAAGGGTAGAAATAGCTCGTAACCTCGGCCTAACTACTGATCCGGAACTACGTTTTGAAGAACACATAAATGGCGTAGTAAAAAATTGCTTTTATAGATTAAAGATTCTGTACAGAATAAGGGATTTCCTTAGTGTCGCAGTAAGGAAAAGATTGGTGGATAGCCTAGTGCTATCCAAACTAAACTATTGCGACACTGTTTACGGGCCATGTCTTCTATCTCGAACTGAACGTTTAATACAGCGGGTGCAAAATGCATGTGCTCGTTACTGCCTAAGCATACCCCGGAGGCATCACATCACGCCATATCTTAATGACAACGACATTCTAAAAATGGCTGCACGTCGGAAATTACACTTAGCAGTATTGATGTTCGGTATCATAAAAACACACAAACCGGAATACCTATACACAAAAATTAGCTGGAGGCACGACCACTACAGCTACTCCGCTCGTTCCACGTCCAATCCACTATCAATGCCCCGACATAAGACCATGGCCTTCAGGGGATGTTTCAAATACGCCGCCACTCGCTGCTGGAATGATCTGCCACCTCCCATTAGATCCCTTAAAACAAAAGAAAATTTTAGACTACATTTGAAAAAAATCCTTTTACAAAAACAAAAATGTGACCAAAAAATTCATTATAAATAAATACTTACTTAAGGTTTGTCATCTATTGGCATTGACAAGGCATATTATCCATGCAGCTCGAGACGGCATTTTGTTTACTACGAAAACAAAATTACTTGTTATAAATCGTCGACTATACAAGTATGTAAAACAGGTAGCTACCGTCAACCAACATCCTAGTAAAATAGCACGCGAGGCGCGTCGTGACGCATCGCTTATCACGTCTTCGCGCCAAGCGCTTGTAATGGTGAATGTTTGGCAGCGCGTAGGTACGCAGCTACGCAGGCAAGGCGCTGCGACGCGTAGGGTTGGGAGGGGAGCGAGACAACATAATTATTTAAAATTATATTTATTTAGGTTTTTTCTTTGTTTGTTGGGATTATTGTGTTCCATAATACTTAATATATTTGGTTTTAAATTGTATTAAAGGTACTGTTCATTTTATGTTCTTTTTTATGTGGGTAACACTAACATTACGGTTATGTCTGTCTTGACGTTCGTACGTTTTTTGTTTTAAGGGTTACCACTGAAAACCAGCGCTGTGCTGTGGGTCCCCATAGCGCAGCACCATGCTGAGTGGTAACCTATTTGTCGCAGTTGTTTTTTATTTTAACTTTTATGTGTTAAGTAAACTCAATTTTTTTTTTTTTTCTTCTTTGTAACAATATTTTTTTTTTTTTGTTGTAAGTTGTGTTTACTGCTTTTTTATTGTACCTTTAGAATTCTGCGGCAATAAATATTTTTTCTTTCTTCTTTCTTTCATTGGTTTGAAGGCATGTCAAAATATGTGAGAAAATTTGTCGATAATTGCATCACTTGTAAAGTAGCGAAACCCTACTTGGGTAAAGTTCAATCACAACTTCACCCAACTCCTAAGTTCAATATTACATGGCATACAATATTCATATTGACGCTTCTGGAAAAGGACATGTTATGTTTTTATATGGAGGCTGGGCTTTTATTCGAAACTGCTGTGAACAGAGAAGAGATTATATTTTTGTGAAAGTACATAAATTAGGGATACTTCATACAATTTTTTTATTTTTTTAAAAAGCCCCCTTCTATTTTTATTTTATTTTAAAACAATTATAATTAAAAAAATACATTGCAACCCACATTAATTATTGATTTAGGCAACATTGTTCTGTTGGATGTCATTGTTGTCATTGTGAGTGTCAAATCAAGTGTCATGTCAAATGTCAAATTCAATTCAATGTACGGACAAAAGTGATTTGAATTTGTTGTTTTTGTCTTAGTAAGTTTGATAAGTTTCTTCTTTTAAGTTTATCTTCATTTGACCTTGCTTTTAATTTGGATTCTTTGATACTGCACACGATTTGAACACCCGACGGCCGGCGATACCGACGACCCTGATTTCTCCCTCGGACTTAGATTTTGCACACGATTAACATCCATTTATCGCTGCTGTGTAAGGTTGGTAGTAGTACCTATTTTGTATGAATTCTAACAAACGATCAAGTCACAGTCATGGACTTTAGACAAGTAATTCATAAGGTCTGTTGTTTTCAGACTTGCCTTTTAACACAACGAATTGATTACCGATTACCGTAGACTGACTCTGAAACCAGACTAATGTTTTTATCTTTCAGGTAATCCTCACCATCATGCCTTGCTGCATTAATTGCTGGATTGCTATTCCAATTAGACAACAATATCAGTACAATACAACCCATTTGGATCTTGAGATTATCTCTGTATTAGAAGAATGGATTGCAACACAGGTATGTAGCTAAAATATGCATGATTTTAAATCTAGACTCCTCATCAGTTTAAAACTGATTTTTATTTGCCATATAGTGTATTTACTATTTATCTGTCCACATTTGTGCAAGCAATTGTCTTCTTTGTTTTCGGCAGTATCGCAGACTATGTACTTATCAAGCTACATATTATTATGTAGTAACCACTAGTTACTATGTATGTAGCTTGCTATTCAAGATATTATTATAACTATACTAGGGTAGTGTTGAACAGAAAAAGTGATTCCTAACTACACCATCGGTGGTTTCGTTCTGGTGATATCAAGTAGAATGAGTGCAAACATTGAGTTACCTTATTATCATAGTCATTATAACCATCATTAACTTAAAAAAGACTAAGAAAACCAACAAATTATATTCCGGTATAGATTAAAATATGAAGTTTTTCTTGTTTAAGGTAATTGATGAAGACTACCTATGTCAAGAATGTGTTAGCCTATTAATTCATGAAACAAATAACAGGAGTGAAGGCAATATAGGTGAACGTCAATTTGGCCATGATTCAGTGTGTGTATGTTGTGGTATATCCATTGCCAGAAGAACTGGGAGGCACTCTCATCCATTAAATTATGGTGATGCTGAATGGATTTATTCTGCAAATTTATTCAGCCCTCTTGAAGTAAGTATACCTGCTTGTTGTATAGATTATTCCTACTTTATTAACTCTAATTAAGTTTAAAAAAATTAATGCCATAATAATTATTATTTATAACTTAATTCAGCAGCAATTCAAGTTTAACTTGACCAGCTTCTGGACTTGTACTCACTTTTTCTGTTTGTATAAATAATATTCACCCACATTAGAATTACTAAAACTAATTGTAACTTCAATTGCAGATGCTATCTAACGCCCGGGCATGTAATGCTTGTTGGTTAAGAGCTCATCGGCAACCACCACCACCTGCAGAAAGTCAGGATCTGGATTATACGAAGTTAGTACTGCCAGCACTGAAAATGAGGACATTCTGCAAGAACCAAATCCATTCATCAGTGGATCCAGCTCTGTTGCGGAGCCTCCCAGTTCTGCCAGCACAGACATTGAAAATGTTCTCCGAGAACCAGTTATTACCATTACATTAGATGGTTATAGTCGCACTCCGGATACCACTACTCATTGTTTTGTTCCGGAATGTGTGAATCGCGAAAGGAAACGTGTGCCATTGTATTTAAAGAAAAATATTTTAACACATCAAAAACTTGTACATCACTCAAAATGCTCGGGTGTGTGAAGAACATTTAAGCGTATACAATTGGGACTTTCTTGCTGAATTTGAATTTGTAACTGAATTCAACCCAGGGCATATTACTAAAATGCTTGACTTATTACGGAGGGATGTGAATAACACCAACATTATTACCGCCTGCACAGTTTCTTTATGATATAATTGTTAGGGAAAATGTTGAAAATGAAGAAGTAGAATAAATTATTAGGTAAATACATTATTCTTTTATTTCTCTACCTAATACACATGTTCACCTATTCCGACTTGCTGGAGTGCCCCCTATTCAGTCAGGTTTACCGACACACCGTGGAAGAGATGCATAACCTACAGTAGTCATTCAGTAGTGTACCGACCGACTTCATGGTCATAACGTAAATGGGGCTGCGGATTGTCGAAAGAGATGCCGCGGCCTCGGCACAAGGGCTAAGAAGGAACATGGGTGGTTTTTAGTCAGTAGAAGTCTGACACTCCCTTCCGCTCTGCCCAAGAGCGAGGGGGGGTTAATTGATGATTTTCCACCCACCTTATAAAAGGGTCATAGCAGGTGGCGTTCTGTAGTTTCTGCCTACCCTCATGGCCAATTCACTTGTAAACAAACAACTGTCAAAGTGACAAGTGTTATAACCATTGACACAGGTAATGTTTTCAAAGGCGGCAAAGGAATCAATACCATACATCCAAATCATGGAGATAATTGGTTTAGTTTTATTCTAAAGCCATTTAATATAACATAAAAGCGTGCAATATGCTTTAAAATAATATTTAACAGTTTTTTCTTAGTTGTAAAGTGTCAAAATAATTTATACGATTAAAAAAATATCTAGATTAAAAATATTTATTTATTAAATAATGGTGCTTTTAATTTTTTTTTTGTTTTTGTAAGGCTATCCTGGATAATTTTCCCTACCAGAAAAACCACACATGATAGTGGTTCAAGCACAAAATTATTTAAGCCCACTTCTTATCTCTTTTTTTATTTTTCATAATTATTTTTGTTTCAAACTTGTTTTTGTGAAGAGCGAAGAAGTGTTAACATGGCGACTTTAACACCGTCGTGAGGCTGTTGTGCCAACGATAATTGTTGTTTGGAGGACAGTAAAGGATTTATAAACTGCATGAAATGTAAAAAAATCATTTCATTTCGTCTGTCTATCGATCCCGGAAATTCCTTCTGAGACGGAAGCCTACTGCAAGTGGAATTGTTCAGGCTGCACGACTGTGATTGCAAATGCTTATAAGACAGCCACCCCGAACCGCAATGTGTCAGTTACTAGAAGTGGCAAGAGACCTGCATTGTACTCGCCAACTCAAGCTGCAGCTGTTACTACTGAGGATGTGCGTAACATAGTCCAAGAGGTTGTCAAAACCGAGTTCAATTCCATGCTTCAACAACTCAACAGCACCATACTCAGCGTTGTAAACAGGGAACTTGCGCCTATTAAACAAGAAATCAGGGAGTTGACGGCATCATTGACCTTCCATACCAAAGAATTCGAAGAGTACCAGTCAGAACATAAATTACTAGGAAAAACGGTGAAGGACTTAACTGAACAAAACTGTAACCTAAAAATCTTAACGACGGACCTAAGTCTACGTGTAAATTACTTAGAACAACAGACTCGTTCGAAGAACCTTCAGTGCCTGCCCGAAAACAAACAGGAGAACCTGTACACGGTCGTTAAGCAGCTGGGCTCTGTGGTGGGATGCAACCTAAGTGACAATGAGATTCATCACTGCATCCGTGTTGCTAAACAGCAAGCTGCTAACACCCGCCCCCGATCCATCGTTGTCCAACTCGACACCCCAAAAATTCGTGATACCCTCCTGGCGTCAGTCATAAATCATAACAAAAACAAGAAGTTGAACTCGGAAAAACTCAATACAGCCGATCTGGGTATTGCTGGCGATAAAACGCCGGTGTTCGTGCTTGAACATCTTTCCCCTGCCAATAAAGCGCTACATGCAGCCACGAGACAAAAGGCAAAGGACAAGGGTTATCAATTTGTATGGGTGAGGAACAGCAAGATTTTCGTTAGAAAAAACTACCGAAGATGAACATATTCTGATTAAGAATTTTGATTCATTGAATAAGTTAGTATAGTTTCAAAATAGTTTCTTATCCTTCACTATCTAGAAAATGCATGCCCCTATGGAATTTATAACTTATATAATTCGATAAGAACTTGAATATATTCTATCAACACTGCAGAGGATTGCGAACAAAGACGCATATGGTTTTTTGCAATGTTAGTATTAATAACTATGATGTTATAATTTTTACGGAGACGTGGCTTAACAATTCCATACAGAGCAGTGAGTTATTCGATGGCAGATATACGGTACATAGGAGAGACAGAGAAACTTCCCAACTTGCTGGCAAAGAGGGTGGGGGAGTTTTAATAGCTGCCAAAAAGGAACTTAATCCTCCTCGGCTGCTTGCAGCGTATTGAGCGACGAAATGCATGGATTCATAATAGTGCGTTTGAAGGTCGGAAGTATGCGAAACAGGTTTAGGATTCAAAGCGCCCGTTTCATTTATTTGGATGCCTTATTTTAAAACTATGTAGTTGTTTGATATTACATTATGCTGTTATACCAATTTTATTTTCTTATAAAAATATTTATTCTGTCTTGGCTTATCTCTGTATTTATTTATTGTTACCAGTATTATTACTTTCTTACACAAAAATATATTTATTGCTTACTTTTTTCTTTTTTATCTGAACTCGTACTTACATACACATTTTCTTAAACTTTCTCGATATCTATTTATTGTAACCATTTATTTACTTTATTTACTTAATCATAATAATTATGTTTGAAACTGTTTTTTGTCCGTCACTTACCTCCTCAAGGTTCATTGGAAGACCAGCGTCAGACAGCATCACCTGTCTGGCATGAATGCTGAAATGAACCTTTTTGGCGCAGCCGTGAGGCACACAGCACATAGGTACCTACTATGTTTTTCCATTTTTGTATTTTTTTTTTTTTTAAATATTATTGTGTGTGTGCTTGATGTACTGACGTCAATAAACATTTTTTTCTTTCTTTCTTTAAACGTGCTGAACACTTTGAGAGTGGATGTGAAGATCTCTGGGTTACCTTGGACCTTCCATCCAATAAATGTTTTCGTCGAGTGGCTCTCTGCGCTGTGTACTTGCCGCCGCCATTACGTTTCTCTCAGTTGGAAAATTTCCTAGAAAATTGTAACGCTGTTTTTGAGCAATTCCATGAATCATGTACATGTGACATGTGTGTATCATAGGTGACTTCAATTTAGGGTGCATAGACTGGAAACTTGACAGAAATCTGAATAAAAACCTAAAACTTCCCAATACCTGTGAAGCGTTGTTGGATTTTACATATGTTAATAAATTCAATCAATGCAATAATGCATGTAATGCCTCCTCTCGCATACTAGATCTTGTGTTAACTGATCACCCGCTGTGTAATGTAAGACAAAGTATTGGCTCCTTATGTAATATTGATCAGTATCACCCACCTCTAGATATAAATATTAGTTTTAAAAAAGAATCTAAACTTCCATATAATATTAAGAATGAGTTACGTGATTTCCGTAAAGGAAGTTATACAATGATAAAAAAATACATAAAAGAACAGGACTGGGAGGAATTATTTGAGGGACAACATAACGTTAATGTTATGGTACAAACGTTTTATGACATCCTCAATGGAGCCATTCAAAGATTCGTTCCTATTAAAATACCCAAAAATAGTAAGTACCCCCCGTGGTTTAACAAAACTCTAATTAAAATATTAAACACTAAAAATAAGATTAGGAAACGCTATAATACTTATTATAACCCGTTGGACAAGATTGAGTTGAAGATAATCACTAAACGCTGCGATGCGCTTGCCACGATTTGCTATAATAATTATTTAAAAAATCTTGAACACATTCATAAAAAAAGTAACCCTAAATCTTTTTGGAATTATATTAAAATAAAACGAGGTGGATCCAGCTCGTACCCTTTATCTATGACGGATGGTACAGCTGCATCATCAGATGGAACGGAGATATGTGAGTTCTTTGCTTCTTACTTTTCCTTGGTATACAGCCCGGCGGAAAACGGATGCAGTACTCATAAAACAACAATAACCAATTTAAGTATTCATGAAGGTAGCTTATCTCTGAACAGCCCAGTTATCGAAAACGAAGCCTTATTAAAAAAGCTAAAAAGTTTAGACTGCAACAAAGGTGCTGGTCCAGACGGCATACCACCAACATTTATATACGAGTGTGCAAATGAGCTGGTCACGCCTATGTTGCTTATTTTTAATAAATCTTTGTCAAGTGGTGTCTTCCCCTCAAAGTGGAAGGAAGCAAAGGTCGTCCCCATTCATAAATCGGACAGTGAGGACTTAGTTTCGAACTATGGACCCATTTCGATTTTATCAACCCTAGCTAAAGTCTTTGAGTCTATGATCTGCCCCCACATTCAAAACCATCTTAAAATTTACTTAAGTGAGGGACAGCATGGCTTCGTGGAGTCTCGATCCACGAATACCAACCTGACACTTTTTACTGAGTTTTTGACAGCGGTAATAGACTCTGGCCATCAAGCTAATGTCATATATACAGATTTCAGCAAAGCGTTCGACCGGGTCTCGCATCAAATTCTTATTGACAAATTAAGAAGTTATGGTATCAATGGGACCTTACTCTCATGGTTGAGTTCGTATCTGGAGAACAGAACTTTCTACGTAGTAGTCAATGGCTTTCGATCATCTGTCAGACACATATCCTCAGGTGTGCCACAAGGATCTCATTTGGGGCCGGTTTTATTTAACTTTTTTATTAATGATATTCCGAACTGCTTTAGCCACTGTATATTTTTTATGTTTGCCGATGACTTGAAATTCGTAAAAATTGTCAAATCTAATCATGATGCCTTTGAATTACAAAGTGATTTGGATAAATTGGTGATATGGTGCCAAATAAACCAGATGCTCTTAAATCCTGGCAAATGTTACCAGTCCTGCTGACTGTTCACTACAGGAACTGATGGACGCTACCGAAAGCGCCAAACTAGTAGCCCAATTCTGGGCCGACACAATTTAGATTGCCATCGACACGCTAAGAAGAAGATCATCTCATTGACCAGGATTATTATATTAACGGAGAAAAAATAAAGGAATTGGACACAATAAAAGACCTTGGTGTTACGTTTGACCGGAAATTAACTTTTATCCCACATATTGATAACATAGTGAAAACGTCTTCCAAAATGCTGGGTTTTGTTATTAGAAACGTTAAACAATTTAAAAACTACAGAACTAAAATTATTCTTTATAATTGTTTAATTCGTAGCATATTGGAGTATTGTAGCGTGGTCTGGCGGCCACACTATGCTGCACACTCATTGTGTCTTGAACGAGTACAAAAACGTTTTCTGGGGCACCTGGCCTATGCTAGTGGATTGTCCAAGAAAATGCGTTCATATAGTGATAGGCTCAAGTATTTTTAAAATGGTTACTCTGGACAAACGTCGACGACTGAATGACGCGATGTTTGTGTGTAAAGTGATGGCTCATAAGATCGACTGTCCGCTAATATTAAACAATTTTAACTTCCGTGCCCCCTCAAGAATTCCTCGCAGTCCTATAACACCACTCTGCCCTCCGCAAAGAAGAACCGTTCTGGGTGCAAATTCTCCCTACGCGAGGTTTTGCAAGGTTGTGAACGGTTGCAGTGATCGGATCGACCTACATTTTGACAGTTTAGACAAATTGAAAGCCAGTTTCCATAAGTATCTCCCCGAATATTGAATTTATTGTCCCTGCATTATCCCACTGTGTTGGTAAACAAGGCTACATGTTTATTACCCTTTTTTTGCATTAAGTTACCTTATACCTTACTTTATTTAATTCAGTTTAATTTAGTTTAATTTATTTATTAAGATTAAATCAGCGCAACTTAGTTATATCTTAGACATATAATAAATCGTATAAAGTCTTTTTATTTTTACTTGTTCTCTTTGAAAGTTACGACAACGTTTTGTGTGCATGCAGAGTTTACCTATAAGTAATTGTTACATTTTATTCTAATTTGTTCATTCTGTTTCATTACCATGTACTAGTGTAAACAATTGTTGGTGAACCAATAAATAAATAAATAAAAAAATAACATGTCCTTTCTCTGGTAAGAACGACATCAAGGAGTACGTGTTTTTTGTGCTGCTTCGTCATTCTTTAAATAGAGATACTAAAAGTAGTATTTGTGCTATTGCGTTTTGTATAGCGTTGTTTGGTGAACCGAAACGCATTAAAGCAGATTAAGGTCGTTGTTACAACTTACCCCAGTGTCTCAAGACGAAAGTCTATGACCAGTGTGTGTTGCCAGTGATTACATACGGGACCGAAACGTGGACGCTCACAATGGGCCTCATCAGAAAGCTCAAAGTCACCCAAAGGGCAATGGAGAGGGCTATGCTCGGAGTTTCCTTGCGTGATCGAATCAGAAATGAGGACATCCGCATGAGAACCAAGGTTACCGACGTAGCCCGAAGAATCGCCAGACTTAAGTGGCAATGGGCAGGGCACATTGCTCGCAGAACGGATGGCCGATGGGGCCGAAAAGTTCTGGAATGGCGACCGCGAACCGGAAGACGTTGCGTTGGAAGGCCTCCCACTAGGTGGACCGATGACCTGGTCAAGGTTGCAGGAACCCGCTGGATGAGAGACGCACGGGACCGGTCAATGTGGCGACGCCTGGGGGAGGCCTATGTCCAGCAGTGGACGTCTTTTGGCTGAAATGATGATGATGAAGGTCGTTGTTTCGCTAGCAAAGATTTTTCTAGTTTCTGCACTTTTAACAACACAGAGTTGCACTTGATAGCTACTGGAGGCAGTCGCGCAAACGGTCAGGTCGAAAGGGTAACGACTACCCTAGTTTAGTTTATCTGGGCATACGCATCTAGCCTCTTGATTGGGCCATTCATGAGTACCGTCAAAACTATGTTGGCAGCTGTAGAGACTAGTGGTGACCGCTATTGGCAGGACGCGTTAGGAGAGGTTCAGCTGGTTATGAACTTACTATTAATAGGGTGACTAAATCTAGCCCTATAATTGGAACTGGAAGGGTAGCGAGACCACTTAGTTTTGTGACCGCTGAATTTGACTGTTGTTCATTTAGATGAGATAAGAGAGCACGCGACATAGAACATTAAAAATAATGCTAGATATTGATAAAAAAAAAATCAAAATAAGGCTCAGGTTTGAGTTAGCTGTTAGTGATTGTTTTAATAATCAGAGAAAATTAGATCATTTTTCAATTAGGTCATTTTAAGATTAAATACCCCCATGATCGTGTGAGGAAGATCCCCGATCACCAAGTTCCTCGAGAATTAGATGTCATAGTTGATGACAGTGGTAGTGAAACCAAATCCGATTAAGAATGGCTTGTACACTCATACTCGAAACTCTAGACCGCACCTCATGAGTAACATGTGGCGATGGGTCTACAAGGAATCGTTGGTGCGATTTCTGTCTGTGTTGGTGCACAGAGCGCTTCCTGTGTAGATATTTAAAGAGTCGTTGGTGCGATTCTGGCCTGTGTTGGTGCACAGATTGCAATAAAAGTTTCAGGAGTTTAGTATACGTTGCTTATGAAGTATGATAAAGAGTAACAGTATTGTTAGAACTACTTTTTTAACTTGTTGATCGGATCTTTTACAATGAATGATGTTGTGCAGGAAGCACTGTGTATGTAGCCTTAATAACAAGGCATTTTAAATCATGATAGTTGAGAATCAACCCTTGTTTCTACTGGCAGGATAGCCGAGCTAGATTACTCTCTGAGAATTTTGTCCACAGGTACTACACCCGAGGACGGGTGCTAGTCAGGGATGGCCGTGTCGTGGATTGATGGCGCCATGGTGCAACGGACAGCGCCATCTAATAATTCAATTTGGAACTAAATAAATCTTTACCGGAAACGCAAGCGCGCCCTACCGCTTGGACACGATCGTCGGTAGAGGTGATGCAGAGAGAACTGGCGAAAGGACGGAGTGTTCACTCACTTGAACTCCGACAGTCTAGGCAGACGCTCAGTAATACCAACGCACGTGGTTGTTTCTCGTAAAATGTAAAACCGTCAGCCTATTTAAATAAAAAGTTATTTGATTTAAATTCTGTTTCGCTCGAGTACCCACAACAGTGCCCACATCTAAGTAAAACTATGTCGGATCACGAAGAAGACCCGATGTTTCGCATCTCGGCCACCAATGATGCGACAAATATTATAAAGCTAATTTTATTGTTGATTGTACTTAATTGACTGTTCTTTCAATGTATATTTTATTTTGTAATTTCAATGTCCTACTTAAATTCTCGATGAAGCGATACCCGCGACGGAACTTTTTTTCTGATTCATGGTTTTCGGGGTCGCTGATTATGAAAATGAGTTCAAAATGAAAATCCAAGATGGCGCCGAAAGAAATTTTAGTTTTTCCATCATGGGTGTCGTAAGTCGTTTATATGGTTTTCTGGGTCGCTGATTACAAAAATGACTGATGAAAACATACACTGCAAACCTTACTACACACAAAATATGTGTCTAATATGCTGTAAATATTATAAGTAAACCACTTAGTTGCTAATTAATGTAGATAGACTTTGTTCCCACTAAAACTCATGTTAATAGCAATCCTTAGTCAAAATAGTTATTCTAGTAATAATATTAATTTTGAAATAAATTATCCTTAGAGTATTAACTGTAATTTTGAGAATATCATATCAATTAGCTTTTCTTTGTTCTTGGATTTTTAATTTTTCCTTTTCTTTTCTCTCACATACTTACCAACCTACCTCCATATTTTGATAATCCTTTCTAAAAACTTTTCTACTGTTTTTAAATATTTTTACCTCTTTTTAAATTCAAAACCCCTCCAACTTCCTCAAGTTCTCAATTGACATAATTATTCTCTTCACATACTCAGCTGTTTCCTGTCACATTTCAGGTCTTGTTTGTGGATATCAGTCAATATGATGACACGCGGAGCTACCATTCGTGACATGACTGACAAACTGAAAGCAGCGCTGAGGGAACTGGATGCTTCGAGAAATGAGTGCACCAAACTGCTGAGGGAACGAGAAGAAAGTGAAGTTGAAATTGAGTTAATGGTGAACAAAAACACTCAACTGAAGAATGAGCTTGCGGAACTTCACACACACCATATGGACATACTTGACCAGCATAAACACCTCCGTCAACTTGTTGAAAACTTCCAGCAATGTAGCGACACCTACGATCAGGCTTTGAGTCGCATATCTGAACTGGAGCAAGAACTAAGTAGGGCCCAACACTCAATAGTTCACTTAGAATCTCTTAGAGCCCGAGAAGAGTCTGCGAACACCTGCAGTCTTTATGATGAGTTGGTTGGTAGCCGGTCAGGACCTGTATGTGTTGAGCCAATAGTAACTATAGACTTAACCAATGAAACTATATCTAAAACTTATTTATTTACTAGTCATAATAAGATTAAAAAATATATTAAAATCAATAAACGAATTCAAACCATTATAAGATCTTTGAAACGCCTAAAAGTTAACAAACAAAACACAAAACTAAGGCGAAAAAATTTAAATTTAATTCAAGAACTGAAAAAGTGTGACAGTGAATTACAATTATGTCGGACATTGTATGATACCGACACTCAGAACCTTCAGGATGAGCTGTTTGTAAGGGAATATGCAATTAAGGATATTTTTAGTAAATATGAGGCTTCTCAACAAGACCTGAGTAAGCGCATGCAGGAGGCCAATGAGCTGGTGGACCTGGTCACGTACAATGCGGAGAGATATGAGTCCCTGACAAATAACCTCTCTTGTAGCTGTGCCTGCATGGGTACACCACAGCCTCAGCACCATTCACCTACACCCTCAGTGGCTCAGCCAGCTGGTAATGATAATAATAATTTTGCGAATACTAGTTACTTATTTTCTGATGGTTTAGGTAGAGGGCTAGGAAAATTAATTAGTAATAACCTGAGTTATTGTACACAAAATTATTGTATGCCTGGGTCAACCTTTAAACAGATTATGACATCAGCGGCAAAAACTGTTTGTGGTCCTGATACTACCATTACTATATGTGTTGGTAACAGTTCTAAAATTAAAAAAGGAAGACCTCACTGACTGGGTATCAGAGTTGTTAAAGTTAGATTGTAGTAAAATTATATTGTGTGCTTTTCCATATTTTGAAAGACTTTGTGATAGGAAAAACAATTATATACACATGTTAAACAATCATTTGCATTTCTTAGTAGGTCACTATTGTGATAAGCTTGTATATCTTGATATCAACACTTTTGTTGATAAGCTTAAGTCGACTCCAGGTAATGTGTATCTACCTGTTAGGTTTAGACACAAAATAGCTAGGCTATTAGCTTTTAATATTCACACAGACATAAGTAGTATGTCGAAGTTTGCTTATATTGTTGACACTGCGACTATTAGTCATGGTACTAATGTACAGGAGGTGACCTTAGATAAATATAGCACTAGTGCTATAAATGTTTACAATCATTGTACAGAGGAGGTTCCATATGTCACCGTGGAATACTCTCAATTAGAAGTTTTAAGTGACAGTATCTTGTTGTCTAGTGATGGCACAGGAGACTCTGGGCTCACTCCAGATATTAATATTAGTTTAAACTAGGAAGTAAGACAACAGAAGGTACCATTAACAATATTGTTAAACATATCAACAGAAAGGTATCTTCTTGCTCTAAATTAGTTAGTAAAAAAGGGCCTCAGCAGAACACTTTGAATTTATTCCACCAAAATATCCAAGGCATTTCTTCCAAATTATTAGAAATAGAATTGTTTTTAGAGAAAAGTATGTTTGACATTATTTGTTTTACTGAACATTGGCTTAAGGATTACCAAATGCTTATTAATTATGAAAACTATACGGTGGGTAGCTGTTTTAACCGTAAATCAATGCTGCGAGGAGGTTCATTAATCTTAATTAAAAATTCAATTAAATTCAAAACTCGTGATGATATTGTTAAACTATCGATTGAACATAATATTGAGCTATCTTGTGTTGAGCTGGATAAGCATGTAATAGTGTGCGTTTACAGGCCCACAAATTATCAAAACTACTCTACATTTGAGTCAGTAATTAAGAATCAAACGAACTTACCTTAGTGATGTTTGATTCCAATTATGTGAGTGTTCCAACCGAAGACGATTACAATATATTACTTGCAGCAGTACATGAGATGGTGCTATCCTTGTCACACATTTAGAGCTATATCTAAAAAAAAAACAAAAACATACTTCCGTCCCCCCCCATCGTAGCCGGCCCACCCGCGCCGGCGCCTTCCTGACCTCATTATTTTTCAGAGTGGTAGTACTTATTTTGTGTTATAGCCAGACTAGCTTTTTATTTTTTATTTTAACTTTTTTGGGTTGGGATGGGATGGGACGTTGTAATCGTCTTCGGTTGGAACACTCACATAATTGGAATCAAACATCACTAAGGTAAGTTCGTTTGATTCTTAATTATATTTCGTGTACCAACCGAAGACGATTACAATATATTACTTGCAGATGTTCAGAGCATTGCTATGTAAGTTAATAGTGTAAGAAAATAAAAAATAAAGAACCGTGTTTCCAATCACTATAATGACAATTAGCTACGAAATTAAAGTAACAAGTAAATGAAAGTACGTATACTAATTAACTAAGTTATGGAATCAGGCGTTACTTTGCGGTAATCCATGACATTAAATGCTATGAATTATATGTAGTTTTAATACCGCGTGACATATATTCAGGTCTGAAAGCAGGACACAAAACCCACCGTCATGCATATGTTCGAGCTCGAACGCTCGACGAGTCAACAACTCCTGAGGATGCCCCGTGGAGGGGCGAAACACGTGTCGAGTATAGGTTTGATTGCATGGCATGCTAATTATTTCACACTTGTTTTGTATGTGTGCATATGCATGAGGGCGGGAGGGTGGGCCCATGTGTGCATGTGCATATGCATGACGGTGGGTTTTGTGTCCTGCTTTCAGACCTGAATATATGTCACGCGGTATTAAAACTACATATAATTCATAGCATTTAATACTAATTAACTAATTTAAGGGTCAATTTTTACATTTATCAGATTCTTGACCTTTTTATGTTAATGGAATAAGTGCAATTAATCCTATTTATTGAATGTTAAATATGGCATCCGTAAAATCATTGTCGTTTGATTCCAGGATGTCTCTACAATAGTACTTAAGAAATACATTGGATCGATCACTCCAGCCTGCGGCCTTGCGAACCGTCTCCAGACTAACCCCGGCACGGTGCGCGGCAGATGTTGATGCTGCCCGTGTACTATGAGCGCCGAAAACGCTTATGTCAATGCCACTGTCTCGCAAAACCTTCTTTACCCAGTGTGCTAACGTCTGAGAGCAAACTTTTTTATATGGTCTTCTAGTTCCGATAAAGAGATGTCCTTCAGTCTGATTACATCGTAACTCTTTTGTTCTACTGATGTAAGTTTGGATTGCGAGTGCAGGACAGATACTTGGATTTTCGCGGATAAAGGGTAATCTGATGAGTGGTTGGCAAGCCCCAGGCCTCGAAGTTTTAATTAAATCGGAAATCATAATTACAATTTTATCATTATTTATCGTAATATTCTCTAATTTTATCAGACTAATTGTCTGCATCCTTTGCGCAGAAGCAATGGCGACAAGAGCACAAGTCTTGTACGATAAATCAACTAATGAGACATTATCGTATGGATAAATATTTGAGAGATGATTTAGCACTACATTTGTATCCCACGTGTGTTTATATTTTGGATTTGGGGGTTTTAGTCTGTAGGCGCCCTTAAGGAATCGATTTAAACAATCATTTGAAGTAACATTCGTATCAACAATTAGCGATAAGGCGGACCTGTGTGTGTTCAAACTACTGTAGCTAGCGCCTTCTTCAAATTTTACTGTCAAAAAAGTTAATACGTCCGCGACATTAGCCTCATAAACATCAAGGTTTTTTGATTTACAGAAGAGCCACCAGGATTTGATTGAACTATTATACTGATTTAATGTATTTTTTGCTAAAGAGGCCATCACTATATCTAAGGATCCTTGTGGTAGGCCACGTTTTATCATCGAATTCCTGATAATTCGGCTGCCACCAGGATAATGCTCGCATGAAGCGGATGGCAGGTTCTGAAAGGAGAGAGTAATAAGGATTCGTCAGGACCAAAAAACATTTTTTCCGATATGACAAGACTGGACCACAAGGGATACCATGCTTGTGACGGCCAGTAGGGCACTACTACAATACCTCTAGCTTTATCTGAAATGATTTTTTCTAATACTTTGCATATTAGACTGAATGGGGGAAAGGCATAAAATTTTATATTTTCCCAACTAAAGGTAAAGGCATCAATTATTTCAGAATATGGGTCTAATTTCCAAGACGCATATTTTCTGCATTTATAGTTTTGGGCACTGGCAAAAAGGTCAAATTCGGGTGTACCTAATATATCAACAATTTGTGAAAATACATGGGCAGAAATTTCCCATTCAGTGTCTATATTAATTTGCCTAGACTCCCAATCTGCTACTACATTATCGCAAGATCTTATGTAGGAGGCAAATACATAGATGTTTTTTGACTCACACCACTGCCAAATTTTTCTTGCATATTTATTTAAATGGGGATGTTGCACTCCGCCCATTCTGTTGATATAACATATGGCAGTGGTGTTGTCTATTCTCAATAAAATGTCGCAATCTCTAAGGTTCGCTGTAAATATCTTTAGTCCGTAAAATGCGGCTATTAGTTCCAGCGTGTTAATATGAAGTGTCATTTCGCTGGCTGTCCAGTTACCACTAGCACTTTGACCACCACATGCCACGCCCCAACCAGTCATAGATGCATCACTATAAATTTCCAATACGTAATTATTTTTTCGAATCGGGGAAAATGACGTCATTATGTTATCGATCTACCATGAGAAATCTTGACCCAGATATTTAACTAGTTTCATGTGTTTATTGTAATTCGTCGAATAGTCCAATGCTAAAAACTTCTCCCGTTCAAATAATTTAGTATACATCCACCCGTAATTAACGGCGGGACATGCAGAGGTCAAAAGTCCAATAAATTCCGCAAGATACCTAATTGTACATTTGTTCTTGCGCATGAGATCTATGGCTCGATTTTTAATACGATGTTTCTTTTCATCAGGTAAGGTGATAGTCATATTCATGGTATTAAAGACGAACCCTAAAAATTTACACACTTTACTTGGCGTCATACTACTTTTATTTTTATTGATGACAAACCCTAACGACTCTAAAAACTCTTTTGTAGTGTTTACGTTTGTTAAGCACTCGTCGTAAGATCTACCTATGCATAAAAAGTCATCTAGGTAATTAACTGACAATAGACCCGATGAACGTAGGTATTCTAAAACAGGTTTTAGTAATTTTGTATAAACAAAAGGTGCTGTACAGATGCCGAACGGGAGGACATTGTACTCAAATAATTGTGATCGCCACTTAAAACGTAATCGTTTGCGATCAGCTTTATCTATAGATACCAGGAAATATGCATCTTGTAGGTCTATAGTTGCCATAAAGGAATTATCATCGAGTAATTTTAGCGCAGTGCGATAGTCCTCCATCTTAAAGTGATGAACTCTAATAAATTTATTCAATTCTTTTAAATTTAGTATGAAGCGATAGGTTCCGTTAGGCTTAGGTACAGTGAATATAGGTGAAACAAATTGTCCTTCACAAGGTGTACACGGTGATATGTAATTAGAACTCAACAAGTCCGATACACATCCATCAATAATATCTACTTGGGATCGAACATTACATGCGTTATTTTCGGGTTCAATGGTTTGTATGGGTTCATCAATAAAGGGTATTTTATATCCTTTAACCCAATTTAAAATAATCTGATCGTTAGTGAGTTCACACCACTGGTTATAAAAGTTAGACAAGCGACCTGCAATCGGTACCTGCGGTTCTTCTAGTAGCGCCTCCTTGTGGTCGCGTGAGGCCGCGTGTAGCCCATCGAGCGGCGGCCCCGCGGCGCGTCCGTTCGACGGTCCCGCGGCGGCCGGCGAGGTGCGGGGGGCGGCCGCGGCTCGGCCGCTGCTGCTACTCGTGGCGGCACCCCCCTCGAGTTTAAAGTACCCCGTTGTTGCTGTACAGTTACTGGTGGTTTGTACGCTGGACGCCCAACTGTCGATTTCATTTCTGAACCGGTCCTAATGATCGCCTTTGAAGACTTTATATGCTCTGCTAAGTCTGAGCCAAAAAGATGTTCATCAATTTTAGTATTTTTGACGGTATCTCTAATATTTTTATTAAGTGTATTTAGGGCTGCGAAACGACGGGACTGAGATTCTCTGTAATGACTGTCGCATATGAGCCTGCCGGCGTCACTCAAAGTTTTTAATATATCTTGAGGCACTGCGTTCTTAGATGACAGCGCCCAATTTAACACTTGTCCTATTGCTGCGAGACTACTGGACAGCTGGCTTTGCTTACTTTGGCTGTATAGATCCTTTTTTAAATTAATTTCTAAAAGGGCCGCTTTTATTTCTAGGTTTAACTTAGGCACCCTCATATTTGGACAATTTTCAGGAGGTAAATAACATTTGACTAGTTCCAGTTGAATATCCTTGGATAAACCGTTTGTCAAAATATGTGCCCATCTTGTCGCAATATCCTTATGTAGGTTTTCTCCGTATTTTTTGTTACTGGTTGGGTCCTCGCCAAGAAGTTCTAAAATCTCTGGTTCCAAAGACGGCACAGTTTCCTCATCCAGGGTTTCTGTTGTGAGCGTGGGCAGTGCAGCCTCTGCAGGTGTCGTGGGCGCTTCGATCGGTAGGCCTAACCCTTCCTGTGTCACAGCACTTGGTGCGAGCGTTGCGCTCGGCGCGGTCGACACAACCGGCACAGTTGTTGAGTTGTCTAGCTCGATCAACTCAGGCTGCGCAGCCTCCGGGTCCCCGTAATTATCAGAACTATGATTACCTACGAGAAAATTATATAAAATGAATCATCAAAATTTGAATGTAAAATTTGTATTCTTAACACGGCTAGCGTGGAGTTTTTGCCGGCACAGTAATGATCCAAATGCGGCCCTCGACACTGTTTAGAGTGGAGCGGATGGTCTGATTAGAACCTATGTAACCTCTACACGATTTTACGTGGAGTATCTATGAAACCCTCGACACTTTTAAAGTGGAGTAGATGATCTGATTAAAACATAAGTATCCTCTACATGATTTACGTGGAGTACTTATGAAACCCTCGACACTGTTAAAGTGGAGTAGATGATCTGATTAGAACCTATGTATCCTCTACACGATTTTACGTGGAGTATGAAACCCTCGACACTGTTAAAGTGGAGTAGATAGACGCAATCACTAAATATATCCTCTACACGGCTCGCGTGGAGTATAGAAATGTCAACATTTTGTTTTCGTAATAGCATAAAAAACATTACTTTTTACACGTAACTTTAAGTTACGTGAAACTTACTATTTTTAATGATTTTATAGGTAGGTACTAAGATGCGAACATTTGAAAAGACCGTTATCGTAAGTACCTCCACTATTCAACATAATCAACAACAATACCTAATTAGAGGAAAAAAAAAAAAATTTTTAAATTACCTTGATAATCCTCGTAATGATGCTCGGTTTCGTAATACCGTTGATGTTCATAATTTGAGTTATCACTTTCCGACGACGACGTTAAGGAACGCCGTCGCTTTTTTGATGGTTTTTTCAATTTTCGTATTATATGGTTATAGTCCCGATCCCTGGACTTAGATCGCTTTCGTTTTCCCATGACACTACACGACACCACACACACAATACACTACACAACACTCTTATTCCGTAACGTTAAAATTTCGTGCGACTCGGATAACACACAAATATGTAATGAGGTCAGGAAGGCGCCGGCGCGGGTGGGCCGGCTACGATGGGGGGGGACGGAAGTATGTTTTTGTTTTTTTTTTAGATATAGCTCTAAATGTGTGACAAGGATAGCACCATCTCATGTACTGCTGCAAGTAATATATTGTAATCGTCTTCGGTTGGTACACGAAATATAATGGAAGATGTTTTAGCAAAACTTGTAACTGGTAATAAATCAGTGGTTATATGTGGCGACTTTAATGTTAATATTTTAGATAAAAATTCAAATAGCAGTAGATTTTTGCATCTTTTTAAATAATTTAATTTATTAAACGTGTTTTCGGATCCAACCCGAATTACTACAAATACTGCTACATGTCTGGATAATGTTTTTTGTTGCTGCGACTACTTGGATAAATTCATTGTAAATTACCTTCCTTCGGATCACAGCGGTCAAGTCGTTGTGTTTGAATCCTTCACACCAGTACAAAAAATCCAAATAAAATCTAGGCAGATAACACCCAGCAATTTAAATAAATTTAATGATAATTTAATTAGTAATTTAGGCATTCCAAGCCAAGAATTCTTTTCGGTGATTCACACGGAGTTCAATAATACAATAAAAACGAAAACTAAATCTATTTGCCCTAAGTTTATGTTCAGTGACTGGGCAACTAAGGGCATTAGGAAAAGTAGGGAGCGATTGTTTGAGTTGTACGGTCTTAAGCCCTACATTAACTCAGAAACTTTCAATAAATATGTTGCAAGTTACTCTAAAATCTTTAAAAACGCTTGCAAAGTAGCTAAAGCCTTATTCATTAGTAACAAGATTAAATCCGCCGATAACAAAATAAAGACGGTTTGGAAAATTATCAATAGTGAAACGAATAGAAATAAAAAATATAATAATGATATCACTCTAGAGACTTCACGTGGCCCTTTAAGTTCTAAAAACGAAGTTGCTCAAGAATTTGTAGATTTCTTCACTGGTATCCCACTTAAAACTACTGAAACCTTAAATTCGTCACCCTTGCTTTCTATTGAGTTATTAAGAGCGAACGTTTCAGCCTGTCCGGTTGAATTTCAATTTAAACATATAAACCCCATAGCAGTCATTATAGCTTTTAAGGAAATTAAAGTCAAATTAACCGAAGATCTATGGGGACTGTCGATTAAAGTTTGTCAAGCTATTATTGAGACTGTCGCTCCGTACTTAGCCTTAATATTTAATTTGTGTGTGGACCAGGGAGTCTTCCCGGACCTTATGAAATACAGCAAGGTAATACCACTTTTCAAATCCGGTGACAGTAAAGACACCAATAATTATAGACCCGTATCCGTTTTGCCAGTTTTCAGCAAGGTGTTTGAAAAAGTAATGCTTAATCAAATGCTCATCCACTTTAACACCAACAAAATCTTACATGAGAAACAGTATGGTTTCACCAAAGGACGTTGTACGACTGACGCCGGTGTCACCTTATTAAAACATATATTTACTGCGTGGGAAGAGTCACAAGATGCCATAGGGATCTTCTGTGACCTCTCCAAAGCATTTGATTGCGTCAACCACGAAACCCTTCTCATAAAGCTCAAACATTACGGTTTAGGGAATCTTGCGCTCAGTTTAATGAAATCGTATTTAAGCGATAGACATCAGCAAGTACAAATAAATGGTGTCAATTCAACGGGCTTAAAAGTAAGCATGGGTGTGCCACAAGGTTCGATATTAGGTCCCTTTCTCTTTTTAGTCTATATTAATGATCTACCCCATTTATTTAAAAACCAACCTGAAATGGTATTGTTTGCCGACGATACTTCTTTAATATTTAAGGTAAACAGACGTGCCACGAATCTTGATGACGTAAATAACGCCTTACTGCAGGTTCATAATTGGTTCACCGTTAATAATTTAGTATTAAATGGGAAAAAAACGAAGTGCATAAGATTTGCTCTACCAAATGTCAAAAGTACTGATTGTGACATAGTATTGAATCAAGAGAAACTAGAATTTGTCAATGAAACTGTTTTCTTGGGGATAACGATTGACTCAAGGCTACAGTGGGGTCCGCATTTAACATCTCTTGCAGGACGGCTGAGTTCAGCAGCATATGCTGTTAGGAAAATCCGTCAATTTACTGACGTAGATACCGCGAGACTAGTCTATTTTAGCTATTTTCATAGTGTTATGTCATACGGTATTTTACTATGGGGACGGGCTGCAGACGTCGAGTCTATATTTATTCTGCAGAAAAGAGCCATTAGAGCCATATATGGTCTACGAAGGCGCGATTCTCTGAGAGAGCTGTTTAAGGAAATTAACATCATGACAGTACCTTGTCAATACATCTATGAAAACATCATGTACGTCAGGAAAAATCTGCATTTATTTAGCAAAAGAGGTGATAGACACCACTATAATACGAGAAATAGGGACCAACTAGTTCAGCCAGGTTTCAGGCTAGCTAAAGTAGACTCATCTTTCATGGGGTACTGTTTAAAATGTTACAATAAAATACCCCCTCACATTCTTCAACTGAGTGAGACGAAATTTAAAACTTGTGTAAAACGCACACTATGTAGGCAAGCATACTATAAGTTGGGGGATTACATTGATGATAAAAATGCTTGGCTCCATGCTGGACCTGCTCCACAACCATAGGGGCAATTACAGCGATTATCATGTGAAGTTATTGTAGAGGCTGCAGAAGATTGTAAAAATATCTTTGCATTGTATAGATTCAATGTCTTAATATTGTATAATAGGGGATCGGACTGGGTCAAAATAATATGATTCTGTTTGGTCCGTAAGTTAGATTATCAAAGGGTGTTGAATACGTGTTTTTTGTTTTATTAAATCAATAAAAAATTACGAAGATAAAACGCGTCAAAGATCTTGGAGTGGGGCTTGAAACGTCACTTGTGTCGTCAAAATGTACTATCATATGACGTCACACGAGTTTTCGAAGCACTGTATCGTCTTCATTTTAAGTTTACGTGAAAAAAGAAAAAATACGTGTCCAATGGTTTTTGGAAATCTATCTGACGGACTAATTAGTTTTTTTTTGTCCGATCCCCTATTGCATGGCACATGTGTGAGTACTATGTACTATAAAGCCCCTTTTTACATTTTTACATTTAGTTATATTTTAGTGACGTTGCCCTGGTGGCTGAGAGAATGTCATGCTCACTCAAATGTCTCGCTGATGGTGGCGGGTGTGTCGGATCATTTAGTTCCCTTCAAAATGGTTGAGTTGAATGGTGCTGATCCATGCGTCATGTTCGTGAACGGGCGCTGTCAGTGGAGACTGGTCATTCCTTAGTTGCCATGGTGTAAATATATTTTTCTTTTTGATTTGTTTATTATATCTTTTTTACTCTGGACGCTTTTAACTTGCACGTCTTGCTACATAGTTCTCACATAATATACCATCTCAACATGAATGATATAATGTACCAAGATTTTGTAACAAATTCTAATTTAAAAGAGTGTCCATGGAGTTTCTTGCCCGTTCTTCTTCATGAGATCTACGTTAGGGAACTGGCAACTACAGTACTTTCACAAGTTATTATGCCTTGTGATTGTGACTGTAGCGTAGGAGTGCAATGCGTCGTTTCGGGAGTTGCTGCGTCGGGCTGCGCGGCGCCGGATGTTACCGGCGGCGAGTGGTGTGGGTGCGGGGGCGCGCGGCGGCGTGTGCCGTGGCGGTGGGTGTGCGGGGCTCCGGGTCGCGGGGCGGCGGTTGCACGTTGCGGCGTGCATTCGTTGTTCCGTGATTCGGGGTCTCGAGCATTCGTTGTTGCGGTTTGCGTCGCTGGGTGCTTTCGTGCTCGCAGTGTTCGTTGTTGCGCGCATTCGGTGGCGTGTGGTTCGGCGTGGTGGCTTTCGGAATGGCGCATTGCACTCGTAGTTTCGTTCTTCTTCCGTCCTTCGGACATTCAAAAGTGCCTGTAATGGCTTAATTGAAATAAACGATTTGAGTTTGAGTTTGAATGAGGTCAAAATGAAGACCAAGATGGCGGCCAGAAAAACTTTTGGTTTTACCGTCATGGGTGTCGTTTTCATGGTTTTTGGGGTCGCTGATTACGAAAATGAGGTCAAAATGAAAATCCAAGATGGCAGCCAGGGAAAATTTTGGTTTTTCCGTCATGGGTCTCATTTTCATGGTTTTCGGAGTCGCTGATTACAAAAATGAGCTCAAAATGAAAATCCAAGATGGCGGCCAGGATTTTTTTTGGTTTTTCCGACATGAGTGTGGTTTTCATGGTTTTTGGGGTCGCTGAATACGAAAATGAGGTCAAAATGAACATCCAAGATGGCGGCCAGGAAATTTTTGGTTTTTCCGTCATGGGTGTGGTTTTCATGGTTTTTGGGGTCGCTGATTACGAAAATGAGCTCAAAATTAAAATCCAAGATGGCGGCCAGGAAAATTTTGAGTTTTTCCGTCATGGGTGTCGTTTTCATGGTTTTTGGAGTCGCTGATTACGAAAATGAGGTCAAAATAAAAATCCAAGATGGCGGCAAGGAAAAGGAGAATGCCAGCGGCACTATGGGCAAATGTACTCAATTCAACATTTTTGTGTCTTCATCAAATCATCTTTAAAATACTGGATGGCATGTCTAAATACTACCTCAGAAGATTGAACACAATAGACAATGGCATTTTCGAGATATTTACAAAAATTAAATGACTATTTTTAGGTTATGCTCAACCAAAAATTAGTTGAAAAAAACTATTTGAAAGGGTCTGAATGGGATTACGAGTGAGCTTTGTGTCTTTAGAGCATTATTTTTGTAAAATCTGTTACGGTTTAGCTATTTCAGGTCGCCCGTGTCTGGTGACCACCTGTGACTAACTCACCAAGTCTAACTGATTTAGATTTTGAGCATTTCAAAATAATATTCTCGTGTTTCATGAAATTGCAAAGCATGGAAGAAATCATTACTTAGATAATCAATCGCTCAGTGTTATTTGTAGATACTATTCAAATCTTAAGGTAGTGGAAATCATGAAATTGTCTTTGTAAGTAGGGTGGAAAGGGAAAACACACAATACTAAATACAATAAATTAAAGAATGATTATTTCTGGACTTTATTATATTCATCTAAAAATAGTGTATCCAAAAATGGAGCTGGAACACTAACATTGTTATAACGTCCCCAGCTTAAATAGGTACCATACTATGCACATTAAATGCACACAGCAACCTTCAGTTCTTCTCCGTCCCAAAAGTTGTTATTCAAATGGATATTGCAGATCCGGGCACTCTAAGGAACATAATTATATTTTGTGGCGCCGCGCTGTATCAATAATCCTTTAACTATTGATGATATCAATAGACGCTCATTATTGTTGCGTTTGGTGTGGCAGCAACACGTTTATATGTTCTTGAATTAACCTTATTATTAACAATCCATAATACTGGTCGACCAGGGTTCTGGCAGGAGGGGTGGTATTGGAATGTTAAAATCTTGTTCAATATGTGTATGAGATCGGTTTTGGGTAGCAGAATCTTCCACTCAGTCAGCATCGTGAGTTTGTCTGGTTGCAGTTATCCAGCATGTTCGGCAAACGCTTTCCAGACGTGACACCTGTAGATCAATACAATGACTTGTTTATAATTTGACCAGCCTATATAATGTAAATTCACTGGTAATATGACAGTAAACAATGTGGACTAGTGTAGTACGCAAGGGAATTCGTAGTTGATAGGCTAGAAAAACAAGCTAACGTCCTCAATCGTATGTGTATAAAAATTTTTTATATATTACCTGATGAGATAGTACCCCTCGCAGTAATAATTAATTATTTGTGGGCAGTCTAATGGCACTCGGTGAGTTCTTGATCTCAGTACGGAAACCCCACAGCCGTAGCAGACGGCCGTTTGTCCTACTGCAGGTGTCAACTGTCCCTGGCATATGAGTGTATTTTGCAACAGTGTAACACACGCCTGACACAATGTGCCTTCGGTTGACAGCTGAAAAAAACATATATAAATAATTATATTTCTGTACAACTAATCTTAAATGATAGGTACCTACTACATACAATTAATATCCTCGAATACACACTGATTAAGATAAACCATCTTAGTTAATAAGTTGGTTATTAACAACACATCAGTATGAGGTTCCTACCTATATAAGTTATATTAAAATCCGGTAACTTAACTGGTGAGGTGAGAAACTAACATACACATGGATGTTACTTTTGCCCTCTAAGATTTGTTATTTGGTACATAAACATAAAAGTAGGTACAGTTCCTAAAAAACACCATTCTACGTTAAAAGACAATGTTTACTCTTACCGGTGTTGGTGAGATCCAGAGTTCCAGACTCGTAAAATGTTCATGATGTTATTCGGGATCTCCGACAACATAAGTCTGTGCATAAGTTGCGTTAATCTCAAAGAGCAGTTGAGACATCGCACCACAGTTGCACTCGCCATGATCACAACACAAAAAGTCCTGTATTTAGTTATAAACAACACACGCGGTGCAGCGGCGTTAGAAGTATGTTTATTGTCAATGGGTTGGCAGCATTAACGGAGTAACTAAAAGGTTCGACTAGAAGCACAATGTAATAAAACCAGCAAAAATAACATACCGTCATACTGTATTGTCAAAATATGACAAACGCACAATAAATGTTAATGTACCCGCACTACGAGTAACATAATCCCTAGTATTGTCAGGTGATAGTAAAAAATGGCGTACTATGACGTCGGAAATATAAAAGTACTCATTTATTGTTTGAAAAACTATCCCATTGTAAATAATCGTTAATGCTTATTTAAAAAATGTATTTTTATTTTAGATATTTAATGCCGTTTTAGGTTTTGATACACAAGTCTTTTATCAAGAGTACTGTACGCGGGCATTCTCCTTTTAGATTTTTCCGTCATGGGTGTCGTTTTCATGGTTTTTGGGGTCGCTGATTACGAAAATGAGGTCAAATAGAAAATCCAAGATGGCAGCCAGGAAAATTTTAGATTTTTCCGTCATGGGTGTGGTTTTCATGGTTTTTGTGGTCGCTGATTACGAAAATGAGCTCAAAATTAAAATCCATGATGGCGGCTAGGAAAATTTTAGGTTTTTCCGTCATGGGTGTCGCTTTCATGGTTTTTGGAGTCGCTGATTACGAAAATGAGGTCAAAATGAAAATCCAAGATGGCAGCCAGATAAATTATTTGTTTTTCCGTCATGGGTGTGGTTTTCAAGGGTTTTTGGGGTCGCTGATTACAAAAATGAGCTAAAAATTAAAATCTAAGATGGCGGCTAGGAAAATTTTAGGTTTTTCCGTCATGGGTCTCGTTTTCATGGTTTTTGGAGTCGCTGATTACGAAAATGAGGTCAAAATGAAAATTCAAGATGGCAGCCAGGAATTTTTTTGGTTTTGTCCGTCATGGGTGTCGTTTTCATGATTTTTGGGGTCGCTGATTACAAAAATGAGCTAAAAATTAAAATCCAAGATGGCGGTTAGGAATATTTTAGGTTTTTCCGTCATGGGTGTCGTTTTCATGGTTTTCGGAGTCGCTAATTGAAAAAATGAGCTGATTTCAAGAATCAAAATCAAAATTCATTTATTCAAACTAGGCTGATAATCAGCACTTTTCGAAGGTCAAAATTTACTTTACCTACTTTACTACAGTGAAACTTGGTTAACTGGGACTTGGATAAGTGAGAAACCTCTATAACTGGAACTCATACTGGGGTCCCATGAGACAGATTTGAATATCTGAGACACATTTAACCAGGTTTCACTGTATTTACATTTTTATAAGACAGTCCCCCAAAACGGGGCACCCATCGACGGAAAAATCCAATAAAATAATAATAATAATATTCCACAACTATCACACAACGCCATCTAGTCCCAAGCTAAGCAGAGCTTGTGTTATGGGTACTAGACAACTGATAAACATACTTATATATTTCTAAATACATACATATTATAGATAAATTACACCCAGACACAGAACAAATGATCGTGCTCATCACACAAACATTTGTCCTGGGTGGGAATCGAACCCACGACCTCCGGCATAGCAGTTAGGGTCACTAACCACTAGACCAACAGGCCAGTGACAATGACGGAAAAACCTAAAATTTTTTTAGCCGCCATCTTGGATTTTAATTTTGAGCTCATTTTCGTAATCAGCGACCCCAAAAACCATGAAAACCAAACCCATGACGGAAAAACTAAAAAATTTTTTGGCCGCTATCTTGGATTTTCATTTTGAGACCATGAAAACCACACATGACGGAAAAACCAAAAATTTCCTGGCCGCCATCTTGGATGTTCATTTTGACCTCATTTTCGTATTCAGCGACCCCAAAAACTATGAAAACCACACCCATGACGGAAAAACCAAAAATAATCTTGGCCGCCATCTTGGATTTTTATTTTGAGCTCATTTTTGTAATAAGCGACTCCGAAAACCATGAAAATGACACACATGACGGAAAAACCAAAAATTTCCCTCGCCGCCATCTTGGATTTTCATTTTGACCTCATTTTCGTAATCAGCGACCCCAAAAACCATGAAAACGACATCCATGACGGAAAAACTAAAATTTTCCTGGCCGCCATCTTGGATTTTAATTTTGACCTCATTTTCGCAATCAGCGACCCCAAAAACCATGAAAACGACACCCATGACGGAAAAACCAAAAATTTCCTTGGCCGCCATCTTGGATGTTCATTTTGACCTCATTTTCGTAATCAGCGACCCCAAAAACCATGAAAACCACACCCATGATGATAAAACTAAAAATTTTCTTCGGCGCCATCTTGGATTTTCATTTTGAATTCATTTTCGTAATCAGCGACCCCAAAAACCATGAAAACCACACCCATGATGATAAAACTAAAAATTTTCTTCGGCGCCATCTTGGATTTTCATTTTGAATTCATTTTCATAATCAGCGACCCCGAAAACCATTAAAACGACACCCATGACGGAAAAACCAAAAATTTTCGTCGGCGCCATCTTGGATTTTCATTCTCATTTATGTAATCAGCGACCCCAAAAACACTACTTTATCAGCAATACCTAAAACTAGTCGGTTTGATTGAGAACGCCGCGTGCTTTGCTACCCGCTTGAAAAGTCGCCGCGACAATCGCGGCGGCCGTCGCCGCGGGCGCCGCCGCCGCCGCAGGCACCGCCCGCGTCTGTATGAACAGCGTAGTACATTGCCATACGTTTGTGTTTGCGCGTGCGATGAAATCTGCCGCTGCACGCATCGCGTGTCCGTAAACACAAAAATCGCACGACGCGCCGCTCGTCGCGTCGCAGGTCGCGCCGCGCGTCGCGTCGCGCGCACGTAAACATGCACTTAGAGTCAAAGTGCAAACTGTAGCTCTACCATGAGTTTACACAGCATAAACTCGCTAGCGTCTCCGTAAATTAGTTGTATGAAATATTGTACAGCGCCCCTAGCGCTCACAGAAAGAATTAAAATTCATACCATGAGCGCTATAGATTACGAAAGGTTTAACACCTAGCGTAATCTATTCGATAGTTACTAACGTTCTTCAACTGTCACCATACAAAACGGTACCATGAGTCACTAATTTCACTAAACCTATCGAGTAAGACGCTTACTTTAGTAGTTACGTAGCTCACTAGCATTTTGGCGTGTGAAACATATGTTTACATCAAAATCTTATACGTTTTTGAGTCTAATATAGTCAAAATAATGTCTGCAAGTGGTTATTTAGCATGGAATATGTTAGTGGTCGCTAAGTTTGAAGACCAACGACTTGAATAACATGAATTTTAAGCCAAAATGTTAGATACCAATTGGAAATTATAATTTTGAGGAAAATTCAAACTTACCTTTCTATAAACTCTACCAACAATTGGAACTGTGTGACACTGGTCCTCATTGTATTAAATAATCTGTTTAAATCTATAGTATACTTTTAAACTACACAACGCAGCTCTGTCACTCAAGGTCGACTATCAAACTTACAAATTGAATACACGACAGTGACATATTATAAGGAATAAAAATTCAAAAACCACTTAACACTATGTGTAGTCTACTATCTGTCAACTTTTCAATTTCATCGGTTTATTTGTGTAGATACCGTTCTCTCTTCTTATTAGTGGGAAAGAAAGAAACAAAACATGAGTAGAGTGAAGTTAGCTAGACGACACAATCTATCGAGCTTACCTTAGCGCCTGCGTAAGACTCCGTAAATCTCATGGTGCAAACATAATCGAAATCTATTTGATCCACGTTAGCACGCTAGCGAGTACAACGCTAGCGATTAAGTTTTCGATGACAACTCATGGTAGAGCTACTGAACTGGCTTAGCTTTTGTATGACAAAAACTTGACCAAACCCTAATCTATTCTAGTACAGAAATTGACCGAAATCGCGTAGACTTTGTCAATTGAATTAATTCTAAAATTGCTGCAACAAATGCTATTCAATTTGAGACCGATAAATTAACCGATTGTTAGCTTCAATAATATAATAGGTGGATAGTTAAATGGAAATTGTTATTATTTTACAATAATTAAATTACTCGTTTCCATTACTACAAAAAACACTACATACCTACTTGTTGCGAGTAAAAATTAATTAATTCGTTTTCGTTACATATTTTTTACTACAAATAATAATAAAACTTAAAATATTTTTACTTTCGTACCTTTAATATAAAATACAAAACGCAGATAATTGTTTTTAACCCCCGACGCAAGAACGACGGGGTGTTATAAGTTTGACGTGTCTATCTGTGTGTGTGTGTGTGTTGTGTGTGTGTCTGTCTGCGGCATCGTAGCTCCGTATTTGCCTACGAGTGGATAATTAGACATTGGTAAAAAAAATCTGCGGTAGATTGTATGATTTGTCATTTTGAACTGGCTGAAATAGGTTACGTTAGGTTAAAACTGTGAACAACCGCTACTTCCAAGTTGCTCGCAGAAATTATTTAGAATAAACTTAGGTATTATTATAATACGTAACCGAACGAACGAGTCGGCGCCGATCAATCGCGTTCGCGATAAACAAATGTGTCGGTGAGCCTTTACTCGACTAGGTTTTGTCCATGCATTTTCTTTGAAAATATCAAGGCAAAAGTTAATCCATTTGAGTAAGTTTTTTTACTGGTTTTGTCGAGTAAAATGCATAAACAAAAGCTCATCTATTAGAGTCTGACTCGTGACTCAAATAGTATAGGCTTTGTAAATTCGCGTCCCGGCCGCGGATTATTTGCTGCTTAAGTTGTTGTTCTAAACTCCGCACCCACAATCTAATCAAATCTTCGCTTGGCGCATGACGTAACCGTCGGATATTGTACTGCAAACAAAATCTTCGAAGAGCAACAGCACATGAATCGTTTGCTTTAAAATACGCTTCGATTGCGAACGCACGTTGTTCACTCGTCCACTGCGACATGGTGACTAAAAATCCCGCACGAATGATAAATCAAACATGACCCCCCGCACGTCCCTCCGCTCAATGGTTCGAAAACAGTTTGAAATTTAAATCCTAATTCTGCCACCGGACACCCTGTATATGTAGTAACACGCTAGTGTACACCACTCTCCACTGAATGTTTAGAGATAGTTTTTTTTTTTTTGCTGGCCACCCTGGTTTCTCGCTCTTTCATTCACGTTGTCAGTGCGCCACCACTCGAAACATTTTTCCAAGTTTTATTATAAAATAAATGTTAAAATTATATTATTCACTGTGAATTACTGTGGAAAAGATGCCTAAAAAAAGTATCGATGATATTCAACGGAAAATAAAGAAGCTTCAGAAGAAATTAAAACGGAGACGACGCCGACGCTCGAGAAGCACTACGGATTCAGATTCAGATATTGAACAAGTTACACCTTTTTACATACATATTTAGGAAGAATTGACGAAATATCAATTTGCACAGCTAGCATACATGCATATTTTGTAAAAATATGGTATAGTAGCCGGTAAATTCAGTCGCTACCCAACAAACATTATGAAAGAAAGAAAGAAAAAAATATTTATTTGGGACAAGCACAGGAACTACAAAAAATAATAATAATAACAAAAAATAATATAAATCTAACTAAGAAAAACCTGTGCGAGGCCAAAAAGGCTCCTATCTCAGCATGATGCTGCGATAAATGAAAACAAATACCGCAGCGCTGGTATTCTGATAGGGCCCACTGTGATGTCACGGTCACACCTACGGACACAAAATACATACACACACAAAAAATAAAATAAAAAAATAGATAAATATAATACTCGCAAATAAAATAAACACTGTGGTTTGTAGCATAAAAGTAAAGTATATAAACAAAACTTAAAAATATTAATAATCGGCTCGGCTGCACCGAAACGTTCCGACTACGCTTGTCAATGCCATAGACTATTGTCCATGGTCCATGAGAAGCGAAGGGACGCAAGCGCAGACGGCTGGCTGTCAATGTCAATATGTTTTAGAAGAAACAAAACAACAAGAAAATCTTCCGAAACAATAAAGTACAACAACGGAATGATTATAAATAAATAATACTTCAGAGATGCGTATAAACTAAGTTATGACAGAAAGTATAAGGTAATCAGTGGGTCGCCTTGGTGAAAATATAAATAATAAAAAATAATAAAGTGGTGTTGTGTTAACATGGTAGTGATCCAGGCAAGAAGTCCGCTACGATACAAGTACTAGCTTCATGCAATCTTAGGGTAAGTACCATTAGTGACTGGTTTCTTTTTGTATATGTAGCAAGTATTGTTTATATTTATTTATAAAAGTACCTACTGTTCTTATAGCCCGGAAAGGCGGTGGCAAGTCGTTCCAGCAGCGGGACGCAGCGAATTTAAAGCTTCCACGAAAAGCTACAGTTTTGTGGGATCCGGCCAACAAGAGGTATGATGAAGCCCTAGTTTTAATTCTGCTAACATCGCGCGACCAAGTCAGTTTATTATATAAATAATCTGGTTTGCTTGTGAGAATTATGCCAAAGAGAAGGGTAGCCAGGTGAAGCTTTCTGCGTGCTGACATTCTCATTAAATTACCCTTATTTAAAAATGGTGTGATGTGGGAGCGAGGAGGAACATTGTAGCAGAATCTTGCACAGGCATTCTGGACCCGCTGGATAAGCTTTTCGCTTCTACCGAGAATGCACGTCCCATACACAGTGTCAGCGTAATTCAGCTTGGATAAAACGAGTGACTCACACAGCATGACACGCATATCCACACTTATGTAGGGATGTACACGATATAACAGCTTGAGTCGGTAGAAACAGTTGCGCACAGCCTCCAATATGTGAGTTTCGAAATGCAGCTGCCCGTCAAATATTACCCCAAGATTTCGAGCTTCCAGAACCCTTTCCACACCACAACCATCAATCCTGAGGTCCAGATTGCAAGCAAGCATTTTGTTAAGGAAATCCCTAGATCCCATAACAATAAACTTGGATTTACTTGGATTCAGGACCAAGGAGTTCCTTCTGGACCAACATGAAATCCTTTCTAAATCCTCATTTAATTCACAAACAGTTTCAGCAATATCCTGGGAGCGGAAGGAGAGGTACAACTGTAGATCATCTGCGTAAAGGTGGAACTTCGAGTTGATCAGACAGTTGATGATGTCAGCAGTGTACAAGATGAAGAGAAGCGGGCCCAGTATTGATCCCTGCGGCACGCCCCTGTCCACACCCCTCGGACCAGAAGACATGGTTTCCCCGCTGTCATTTGTCACCTGCACGAACTGTGATCGATTCTTAAGGTAACTCTCAAACCATTTGACTGTTTCGACATCACACCCATAATAAGACAGTTTGGACAGAAGAAGTGAAGTATTGATAGAGTCAAACGCACGTGAGAAATCTAGTAGGACGAGCAGGGCTCCCATACCCTGGTCTCTGGCCTCAAGTATGTTACCGACGACATCCAGAAGAGCAGTCGCCGTGCTATGAGCCTTTCGATGGCTGCAAATAGAGCTTACTTTAGAACCTAAAGTGTTATGAAGGTAGAGTTGTAGCTGCAATTATAGTTTGTAACGACAAAAGAGTGTTAGTAATAAAAAATAACGCTTATAGTGACAAAGCAAGTTTATAAGAGCAATGTATGGAGGTTAAACGAGTAGAGCAGCGATTATTATCTCTTCAATACAGACCAAAGCTTCTGAGTTATAGCTTTGAGCGAATCTTACGACTATCAGATCCATATCAGAAATCAACATTTACTATTAACTTCTAAAGTTCTAAGCAAGCTACTACAAACTCTTTCGGAGCGCTGATAGTTGCACAAAAGGAGCAATTAACGCTACTAGGTGTTCATTAAATCTTTTACAACACCAAACCCCTAAAGGGGTACAAAACTCCCTTGTATAATTTAAAGCCGAATAGTAGGAATATTTCACCATATTAACCCTTTCAGACCTGGTGTACACAATTGTACACTTATAATATAAAAATAAATTTAAGTATAAATTTCACATTATTTGCAACTAAAAACGGTTGTGTTCATTAGTTCACATAATAAACTACCGAAAACGATACTCCCAATGCCATCTCTTGGCGTTTAATGACAGTTTTTGGCAAGTTATGACCAGTAGCCGACCGAAGTTTGCATTGTGCAGGTAAGTTAAGAAAAGAGAAGAGAAAGAAAACATATTTATTTAGTACATGCCACAAGTGCACACAACAAACAATAAAAATAAAAAACAAATTGAAAAAAAAATAACAAAACAAAATAAAAGCGTGTGTGCATCTCGCGGCTGCGCCAACCAAATAGGACCAGTTCAGCAAACTGCCGAGCAGCTAGTGCCCGACGCTGGTTTTCAACTGGCCCTGAGATGGTGACGTAACGAACGTAAAACAGTTTAGCCCTTTGTGTGTATATTAATATGTGTGTGTATATAAGAAGATACTTACATTATGTGAAATAGGTGTGTAATAACATAAATAAGAATACTTAGAGGTAATTAAAAATAAAAATATTAAGAAAACGAACATGATAAAAAAAGTGTAAGACAGAACAAAACGAAAAACTATGGTATCTAAAATTAAGTGAAGCGGGCGGATTGAAACATAAAACCTGTTTCGCATGACCGCTATCAACCTCCAAACGCACCAATTCGAATCCATGCACTTCGACTATGCTTCGACGCTCAATACGCTGCAAGCAGCCGAGCGCGATGGACTAACAAAATTACGTCAGATGTCAACGGAAAAAATTGCAGAATTAGATAAAACAATTATTGTGTGGGTACAGACAGTACATATTTTAAGGTAGGCCTGTTTGTCTAGTGGTTAGTGACCCTAACCTAATCTGTGCCCTAACTGCTATGCCGGAGGTCGTGGGTTCGATTCCCACTTAGGACAAATGTTTGTGTGATGAGCACGATCATTTGTTCTGTGTCTGGGTGTAATTTATCTATAATATGTATGTATTTAGAAATATATAAGTATGTTTATCAGTTGTCTAGTACCCATAACACAAGCTCTGCTTAGCTTGGGACTAGATGGCGTTGTGTGATAGTTGTGGAATATTATTATTATATTATTACCTATGTAAATATATTCCGACGGGAGTGGAAGTAAAATTATACAAAGATGGAATAAAAACGAGGAGCATAAAAATATAATAAAAAAGGTAAGCTAGTCTAAAAATTGATTATAAAAAACGGTGCTACTTGGTTAAAAATGAAAAAAATACGTAGGTATTGGTATCTTTAATTGTTTGCATTGCATTTACAGTTGATAAGAATCCAGCCAGTGCACAAATCACAAATGGGATCAGCCACTGCCCGATATGAGAACAAGGAGTGTCAAAAAACACGACTCTGAAAAAGTATGAAACAAGATTTTCAGGATAGAACAAAAAGAAAAGCCGTAGTCACACGGTATTAAAGTGTTTAGGTTGGTACCTATAATGTGTGACTACGGCTTTTCTTTTTGTTCTATCCTGAAAATCTTGTTTCATACTTTTTCAGAGTCGTGTTTTTTTTTGTCGTAGTCGGGTTTTAGTTTTTTACTTTTTTTTTATTTAAACAATTTTGGTGTTAAATATTTTTTTTTACTCTTGACTTTTTGTCCGCTAGAGGGCGTGATTTTAAATTTGAGCAATATTTTGGAAATGTACAAGTGAGGCCCTTTCAAATGATACCAAACACGGCGTATTTGTCTCCATTTTTATTTTTTAAGCCTTACTTTTTGTCCGCTAGAGGGCGCCAAATCGCTTTTTGTGACACGTCATGTAGCCTATGTTCAGCGGAAAATTAAGACGGTTCTAACGATACCTCATACGTCGAGTTCCGATAAGTAGATTAGAAGCTATGAGGGAACAGATGAAGATACACACATACATACATACATACAAACATACATACATAGCCAGTCAAAATCATAACCCCCCTTTGGCTTTGCCGTAGTCGGGTAAAAACTGAGAGTACAAATTTGTAAAATGGATGGATTGATGGATGAAAAAATGTCATTACGACGCAGCTACGCCGCTTCTTACAGTCGCGAGCAAGTGGGCCAGGCAAATTGGGTAAGAAAGTTCATTATTTTATTTCTAAAAAGTAGAAAATATCAAAGTATAATCTAAATAAATATTTATAGGTCGATGTGTTATATTGTTGTCGTCATATTTTACATACATTTTGTTGGTTTTAGTTCATTTTTGTACAAATTTTCGCGATTTTTATATTTGTACACAAATGTACACATCAGGCGTATGCGATGTATTTCTGATTTGTTGTTGTAACATCGTAGGTATTACTAAAATAAATTATAATTGTTATTGAATGGTTAATTTTGTTGCTTTTGATGTTACAAATTGTGTTAATACTATTTTCAGATAAGAAATTACCAAAATGTTTGTACGGGTCAACCACCGTACAGTACGTTTACCTGGGTCATCATTATTGCGCCACTCGCTCAGTATGTGTCCATCATTTATATTATTGCACTTTCACAGCAATAGAATCTGTGGCAATAGTTTAGTACGTAATTCGGCGACATACCGTGCGCGTGACTCATAATCCCATATCGTTCACCAATCATCCTAGTATAAATTAATCTTAATCTTATATTTGTGGAAACAGACAATACAGTGAATTTATTAACCTTAAACTGACTTTCATCTCTTATCTCATCCTTTATCTCTATCTTAACCCAACCCCGAACATTGGTCCTTCGAGCACGTTGGCGGGACCGAAACGCGTGTGCAGAACTTTGTGCTTTGTTCGTTTGTGTGTGCGTTTTACCGGTTTCGTTATACGCAATCAGTAACATTGGAAACTACAGTGTGTGTTATCTCGTGATCCCGGTGTGTTCCGGATCGTCACATCGCGCCGGCCAGTAGTATCGCGACACATGATCCTACGTCACCGCAGCGCCCCACCTACCGCTAGGTCGTTGACCATATGTGGGCACACACGACACTCGCTCGCCGTCTCTTACCGTGCGCATACATCGGCCATTTACTTTCTTGTAACCCATTCAAAATCCAGTCAAAATTATAGTCTTCATATCGCAAAACAGAAGTTTTATTTAGTCGAGACCACCAGCATCACAACTGGAGCTTGACACTCAAACAGTGGTCCTTCGAAGCCTCAAGCCAAGCTACGTGGTTCTACAAAGAAAAAGTCGCCGTCTTTTGTCGCGTCACGCCACCCGTGGACTTTGGACTGCCGACTTCGTGCAATCGCCTACAAGCCGTAGAAGACACGTCGAAGACAGTCTACCCCGGGAGGAACATCATTCTAAGCCGCCTGTGGACTTTGGACTGCCCACCTCGTGCAATCGCCTACACGTCGTAGAGGACACGTCGAAGACAGTCTACCCAGGGAGGAACAAAATTCTGAGTGAGTCCGTTCCGATCTCCTTAATTCCTGCCTTCTTATTTTCCCTTTTCCAGGAATTTAAAATAGTGCCATAGTACGGATCAGACATAGTTGATCTCTTCATACTCTATAGCTTATTCATACTCCTTTGCAATCATTCATCAAGTAAACGTTACATAATACGCTTATTTCTCATACTGAGCTTCATTGCTCGCTTATCGCACCGATGAATGATATTTACAACCATTGAATACGTTTTAACGTAAACAAGCTCATTAGTGTTTTTTTCGCTAGCCCAACCGGTTTGCACACCTGGCTCGATAGTGCGTCATAACAGCTGATTTACCGTTAGTTGTCGTAACAAATTCATTCGTTTTAAATACTTTGCTTTAACTTACTTCATTTTTTCTTTGTTCTTTGCCTTTTTTGAACTTTGAGCCTTTGCTTTGTCACTGCCTACCCACCTACCATTATTTATTATGGCTGATGCAAAACTAAAGGAACTTATAAAGAAGCGTGGAAGTTTCAAAGCTAAGCTTACGCATTTTAATAACTTTTTAAGGTTACTGCCTAGTAACTCAGACTTAGATAGTTTCCAAGAGGTCGAATTACAAGGTCGTTTGGCTTTAATGGAAACGCTATATAAGGAATTCGACGTGTTACAGACCGAGTTGGAGCTGCTGTCGGAGAATGTGGACGACATGTATGGCGAGAGGGAGCAGTTCGAGACGCAGTACCATGCGTCGCTGGCGCGCGCGAGGGCATTCCTCGCCCCCGCGCGCCCCTCCTCGCCCGCGCTCGTGTCTGCTTCTTCTACCGATGATCTCGCGCGGCACGGCTCTGGCTGCAAGCATGACTTCGTTCGGCTGCCCAAGATAGACTTGCCTCACTTCAACGGGGACTATCAGCACTGGCTTGAATTCCGAGATACGTATCTTTCCCTTATTCATAATAACAATAGCATACAGGACATAAACAAGTTTCATTACCTTCGCGCAGCGTTAATCGAAAGTGCATCTTTAGTGATAAAAAGTATCGACTTTAAAGCAGATAATTACGCTATTGCTTGGCAAATTTTAACCGAAAGGTACGATAATGAGAACCTTCTCGTAAATAACCATTTGCAGGCATTATTTAATCTTGAATCCATTCAACAGAAATCATCTAGTGCATTACGCAATATGATTGACGTCACAAATAAAAACTTACGAGCGCTTGAAACACTTGGCCATCCAACACAACATTGTGACTTATTTGTTATTTACATTATGTCAAAGAAATTAGATTCTGTGACTAACCGAGAATGGGAAGAATTCAAAAACAATTTGAACAAATTCCCACATTTGAAAGATTTTTTAAAATTTATATCTAACAGAGCAGACTTACTGGAATCATTAAATCACAACAACAACACAATACAAACAAACAATACATCTACAAAAAACACTAATGAAAATAATAAATCTAAAACCTACCTTACAACTACTAAATCTAAACCTAATTACAAATCTGAGAACGTTAAGTGTCCTATGTGCTCCCAGAATCACTTTTTATATAGTTGTCAACCTTTCAGAGACCTTAACATTGAAGCTCGTATTAAAAAAGCATCAGAAAGCAATGTTTGTATGAATTGCCTTCGAGCTGGCCATACAGCCAAGCGTTGCAATCTATCTCATTGCAAATATTGCAAAAATAAACATAATACCCTCTTACATAGGGAGTCATCAACAGAAAATAAGTCAGGGGACAATGTAGCTTTATCAGCTGACGTCGTTCTACCCTCTTTAGAAACAAATAATCAGAAACAAATTTTACTTTCCACAGCCTTGGCTAAGGTGGCAGACGTCAACGGAGAACTTCATACTGCCAGGCTCCTCTTGGATAACGGCAGCACCTCCAACTTTGTCACCCGAGAGCTCTGCGGGAAGCTTGGTCTAGTGACTCACAGCACTAGGTCCACCGTCACAGGTATTAACGGACAAGTTTCTAGTACCTCAGAAAGTTGTCGTCTTCATTTACAATCATGTTATGGTAGCTATGGGGCGACGATAAACTGTTTCGTTTTACCAAATATCACACAGTCGATGCCTGGCTCTTATGTGGATAAAAAATACATAACCATTCCGCCAGGTATTCAATTAGCAGATCCTTCATTCAATGTACCTTCGGCTATTAATATTCTTGTAAGCGCTGAAGTGTTTTGGGACGTCTTAGGTTCCGATACAATAAATTTAGGTAAACATCAACCGAGATTACAGTCATCAAAATTAGGTTGGCTTATTTCGGGCTGTGTTACACAGTCTCCGCGTCACACACAACCTTTTTATTGACATTTTCTTACACATGAGGAGTCTGATCAGCTGACTCGCTTCTGGGAACTCGATACTGTGTCAAATGGTAGCTGTTTATCAACAGATGAACAGGTTTGTGAAAAACTTTTTAAAGAAACCACACGTCGTGATACAAATGGACAGTTCGTGGTCACCATACCATTGAAGGACTCGCCTGAGTGCTTGGGTGACTCTTATGGGCTGGCCAAGCGTCAATTTCTCTCCCTCGAGCGTAGGTTTGAACGGGACTCCACTTACAAAACAAGATATTTACAATTCATGCAAGAGTACATTGAACTTAATCACATGACAGAACAATCCAAAACAAACAATAATTCAGATACAAACTATTATTTACCTCATCATGGTGTTGTCCGCGAGTCGAGTACGACTACGAAACTTCGCGTAGTTTTCGACGCTTCGGCCGCCAGCACCTCGGGAAAGTCCTTCAATGACATCCAGATCGTAGGTCCAACCGTACAAGAAGATTTACTATCCATACTTTTACGGTTCAGGCAACATAAATTTGTTGTAACAGGCGACATCGAAAAGATGTACAGAGCAATCTTAGTCGAGCCATCTCAACGTCCCTTACAAAAAATTCTTTTCAGATTTAATTCTTCAGACCCTTTAAAAAAGTATACCTTAAATACAGTGACATACGGCACGTCTTCAGCTCCATATCTAGCCACCAAGTGCTTGGTGTCACTTGCAGATCAATGTTCAGACCCAGAAGTTAGTCAGTCTATCAGACGTGACTTTTATGTAGACGACTCAAATAATTTGAGTGGTGGTGACTCGATTGAGTCAGTCATTAAACTTTGCCATGGTGTAGTAAACACTCTTCAGTCAGCAAAGTTTCATCTTCGTAAGTGGCAGTCAAATTGTCCACAAATATTAAATTCAGTCACAAACCATAATGCAGACAATCAAAACAAAACTTTAAATTTAAACGACAGTCCTAGTAAAACACTTGGGTTATACTGGGATTGTAAATCAGACATACTTTTCTTTTCAATGGTGTTAAAACCGGTTTCTAAAATAACAAAGCGTAACATCTTATCTTTAGTAAGTCAGGTATTTGATCCTCTCGGCCTCGTGGGGCCATGCATAGTTCAGGCCAAACTTATTTTACAGCAACTGTGGTTATTAAAATGCAATTGGGATGATGAAGTACCAACAGAAATAAAAACACAGTTTCTTGAGTTCATTCAATCACTTACAGCTCTTAATTCACTTCAAATTCCACGTTGGGTATCTTATAAACATTACACTTGTATTGAACTACACACCTTCACAGACGCTTCGGAACGTGCCTATGGCGCGTGTACGTGTGAGGACGGTCGCACACGACGGAACAGTTTGCGTTCGCCTTTTAGCTTCCAAAAACAAGGTTGCTCCCATCAAGCCCACAACCATCCCACGTTTGGAGTTGTGTGGTGCGCTACTGGGAACACGACTTTTTCTGAAGGTACGTAAATCGCTCACTCTAGAGTTTAATCACTGTTTCTTTTGGTGTGACTCAACGATCGTGTTAGGTTGGCTGTCTACATTGCCCAGTCGACTCGATCAATTTGTTCGCAACAGAGTGAGTGAGATACAAGAAGCTACGGCCGGCCAGACGTGGAACTATGTGCCTTCAAAGAGGAACCCCGCTGACCTTGCATCTCGGGGGGTGAAGGCTGATTGCATCAGCTCGTCCAGTCTTTGGTGGTCGGGTCCCGATTTCTTAAATCAGAATGAAATACAATTTCCCACTTCACCCAATACACAAATACATCCATTACCTGAAATATCATTACATACAGTTGCTAACCAAAATAAATCATGTAACAGTAATTTAATCTCTAATTTAATACATAACAAATCATCATTCACATCATTAATCAGAATCATAGCCTATATACAAAGATTTATTAATAATTGTAGAACACAGAATCATAAAAACACATCTAACTTAACATATTCAGAATTACAGACATCACAAAATCTTATATTACAGATTTCTCAGCAGGAAATGTTCCCTGAGGAATACAAATGTCTTAAAACTAATCAGACCTTACATAAAAAGTAAAAAACTAAAACCCGACTACGACAAAAAAACGACGCTGAAAAAGTATGAAACAAGATTTTCAGGATAGAACAAAAAGAAAAGCCGTAGTCACACGTTATAGGTAGCAACCTAAACACTTTAATACCGTGTGACTACGGCTTTTCTTTTTGTTCTATCCTGAAAATCTTGTTTCATACTTTTTCAGCGTCGTTTTTTTGTCGTAGTCGGGTTTTAGTTTTTTACTTTTTTTTTATTTAAACAATTTTGGTGTTAAATATTTTTTTTACTCTTGACTTTTTGTCCGCTAGAGGGCGTGATTTAAAATTTGAGCAATATTTTGGAAATGTACAAGTGAGGCCCTTTTAAATGATACCAAACACGGCGTGTTTATCTTCATTTTTATTTTTTAAGCCTTACTTTTTGACCGCTAGAGGGCGCCAAATCCCTTTTTGTGACACGTCACGTAGCCTATATTCAGCGGAAAGTTAAGACGGTTCTAACGATACCTCATATGTCGAGTTCCGATAAGTAGATTAGAAGCTATGAGGGAACAGATGAAGATACACACATACATACATACAAACATACATACATACATACATACATATATACATACATACATACATACATAGCCAGTCAAAATCATAACCCTCCTTTGGCTTTGCCGTAGTCGGGTAAAAAGAACCGATTGATTAGTCTTTCTCCTTTTATCGGTTCAGACAACTTAATACGCGTTGGTGGGCGTCTTAATAACTCTAATTACAGCTACGATATTAAACACCCTATTTTATTATGTAGTAAACATGTCTTAACAAAAATCATATTCGAAAAAGAACACAAAACACTTCTTCATGCAGGACCTCAACTACTTCTAGCACACATTAGACTCAACTATTGGCCATTAGCTGGCAGAAACTTAGCTAAGCAGATAGTGCGTACCTGTGTTCGTTGTACTCGATTTAAAGCCCAACCTGTTCAGGTCGTCATGGGCAACCTACCAACTGATAGGACGAATCTCGAATACCCTTTCTTGAATACAGGGCTTGACTACGCCGGGCCAGTGCTGATAGCCAATCGTAGTGGTAGAGGATGTAAGCTGTCAAAATCTTATATTTGTGTTTTTGTCTGCTTTGCAGTCAGAGCTGCGCACCTGGAGCTGGTCACCGACCTCACCAAGGAAGCTTTCCTTGCGGCCTTCAGCCGATTTATTAGTCGTCGGGGCCAACCTCAGCGCGTGTACTCCGACAACGGCACTACATTCGTGGGAGCTTTTAATGAGCTTTCACGCTTCTTAAAAGCTTCATCCAATAACATCGAGTCAGAAATTGCAACCAAAGGCATTGAATTTAAATTCATTCCTGCCTACTCCCCACACTTTGGTGGTATTTGGGAGGCAGCAGTAAAATCCACCAAACATTTGTTACGTCGAGTCATGAGTCTAACTCACTTGACATATGAAGAGCTTTCAACATGTCTCATTCAGATTGAGGCCATTTTAAATTCCAGACCCTTAACTCCTTTATCCACTGATCCATCTGATCTCTCTTACCTTTCCCCTTCACATTTCCTGATCGGACGACCACTCACGTCAGTTCCTAGTCCTCAAATGACCGACTGCAACATCCAGCGGCTTCATCGCTTCCAGCGAATTGAGAAGCTACGTCAACATTTCTGGCAACGGTTTACTAATGAGTACATCAGACAACCAAAAAACCAAATCAAAATCAAAAAAATCAAAATCAAATCAAGAGATCTACAACAGAAAACCAAATGGCAGACCGGGCATGACCTGAAGACTGGCACCATGGTCTTAGTCAGAGACGCCAATCTCCCTCCTCTTCTGTGGCTGCTGGGCAGAATCGTCGCTGTGAAACCAGGGTCAGATGGGCAGAGCAGAGTCGCCGAGATCTTGACGAAAAAGGGCACCATCACACGTGCCTACAACAACATTTGCCCTCTTCCCGTCTCAGCAGCATCATCTTGAAGCCTTCACACACTTCAACCCGGGGAATATGTTCCGGATCGTCACATCGCGCCGGCCAGTAGGATCGCGACACATGATCCTACGTCACCGCAGCGCCCCACCTACCGCTAGGTCGTTGACCATATGTGGGCACACACGACACTCGCTCGCCGTCTCTTACCGTGCGCATACATCGGCCATTTACTTTCTTGTAACCCATTCAAAATCCAGTCAAAATTATAGTCTTCATATCGCAAAACAGAAGTTTTATTTAGTCGAGACCACCAGCATCACAACTGGAGCTTGACACTCAAACACGGTGCCTACGAAGGCACCACTTTGCTCATCTCGTGATCCCGGTCAACCTCGGTGCCTAGGAAGGCGCCAATTTGTTTCATCTCATGACCCCGGTGCCTACGAAGGCGCCACTTTGCCTCATCTCGTGATCCTGTTCAACCCCGGTGCCTAGGAAGGCGCCAATTTGTTTCATCTCGTGACCCCGGTGCCTACGAAGGTGCCACTTTGCCTCATCTCGTGATCCTGGTCAATCACGGTGCCTAGGAAGGCGCCACTTTGTATCATCTCGTGATTTTATTTAATCCTAGTGCCTAGGAGGACGCCACTCATCTCATCTTGCGATCCTGTTCGACCCCGAAGAAACCCTACAAGTAAGGTATCTTTCTTCTCACTTTTACGATGGCTACAATGGAAGACATTTTAGCTACTCAACAGCAAATCATTGAAGGCATAGATAGACTTTACTCCAACTTCAAGAAAGATGGAGCAGAGCGAAAGACCCCCGACTACCTGCGTCGAAGATTAGAAAGCCTAGAGCAAATACTTCACGGAGTTTCATAACAACCATATGAATTTGTTATCCTTTGGTGATCGATCTCATGCGTATTTCACTACCAATCAGTATGATCAAATGAAGGCAAAATACAGCAATATTAAAACAGCCATTCAGAATTATAAGCCTTCCACAGACAGACCTCAAACCCCTGTTTTGAAACCCCCTACTTTTCAACCATCTTCAATATCTCAAACCCCGGACCTCTCATCTCAAAATAATCCTCCTAAGGATAGCGTAAAAATAGAGGACCTCTTGAAGAAACAAGCTACAAATTTTAGGGCATTTTCAAGAGAAGCTGCTGACATTGATCTCAATCTTATCTCTGAAAAGTGGGAGTTTGAAGACATCCTAAAAACTTTAAACACTCGTTGGGCAGCTATTGACACCCTACACTGGGAAATGGACAACGAGCTCAACGGGTCCAACGCCCAGTACGACGAGCAATTCTCGAACTACGAGAAATATTATAAAACTCTGAAAAGGGATATTAACCGAAAGATGTGGTCGGTGGCTCATATTGAGAAATCGACCCCAAGAATGGAAATAGCTACCTTTGAAGGAAGTTATATGTCCTGGATATCCTTCAAAGATCTCTTTACAGAAACTGTACACAATAATCCATCTTTATCAAACGCCCAAAAAATGCAGTTCCTGAAAAGTAAGATCAAAGGCGAGCCGGAAAAATTAATCCAGCATCTTCAAATAAGTTCAGACAATTACCCCGTTTGTTGGAATATCCTTACGCATCGCTATGACAATAAGCGTCGTATCTTTATATCTCATCTCAAAAACCTCCTAAATATCCCGACATCTCAGCAAAAATCAGCGAGTCACCTTAAACGGATTCACGATACAACGTACGAAAGCGTGAACGCTATAAAAAATCTCGGAATCGATGTATCTACTTGGGATCCCTTCCTCGTATGTGTCCTAGCGGAGAAATTAGACTCTGAAACCAACGATGACTATATAGATTCGCTGAAATCACCAAAGCAGTTGCCAGTATTGGACGAATTTCTTCGGTTTCTGGAGAATAAGTTTACGTCGCTGGAAACTTCACGGAAGAAACAAGAACCCTTCAGTCAAAAGTCACCTCAATCCCAACACGCATCTTCATCATCTAACGGCTATCGTAATAACCAACAATCTCATTCAAAGGGATTTAATTCTCGTTTTAAACAAAATAACAACACCTCAAATCATACCTATTCGACAAACCAGGTCATTTCGCAATCGTCAAAGTCCAATTCGAAAAATAACGAAAGACGTAAACAATGTGCTATTTGCAATACAAGCGATCATCGCATACAAAATTGTCAAAAGTTGGCAAAAATGCATCCATCGGCTCGTAGAAACGCAATCGCAAATTTGAACCTTTGTGTCAATTGTTTGCACTACCACGAAGGTAAAAAATGCCTTTCGGAAGTAAAGTGTAAAGAGTGCAATAAAGACCACAATACGATTCTACATGAATGTTTTACGTCAAAAAATGCTAATTCGGATGCGTCGCGATCGGGGCCGAACACGGCCACTGTTACAAAGTCTCCACCTCAGCAAGAAATGAACACCTTCGTATCTTTTTACCTTGTAGCTCAAGCAGTTCGATAAAGATAAGTTGGTAATGGCAGCTTCAATGTTATTATTAGTTATCTGAATGTCCTTGAGGTTGGAAGTAATCACCTTTAATTCATTTTCTTGAGTGGAGATAAAGGAAGTTAACATTTCCTTGATCTCATTCTTGAATTTAGTAAATTCCCCTGGTAGATCTTCTTCCCTTACTCTCTTAATACGCTTGGAAATAAAATTAGGGGGAGTCGTGTCCATCATCACACTGATATTTGAATCAGAGAGCGATTTGTCCATTTTTCCCGGTCAAAGTACTAGGCTGTGATGAGTACAAGGAGTCAATTTGCTGTCCCGGCCCAGTTGAGTGGATAATGCAGATGTATAAGTATATAGCCACAAGTTGACACAACTGGTAATTGGCGCAAGCGCAGGTTAAGTGATCAATGACAGCTTAGTAGGGCGGTGCTTGTCCTTGAGGTAGGCGGGGTTTGGCCTTGAGTGGGTGACGTCCTTGAGCGGCGCTAATTAGTGGGCGCGACTTAGACTATGCGCGTACGCTGATTAGCTGTCACAGTAGTGTGTACCAAGGCAACAGATATGTTGAGTAGTATCGTGCACAGTACTCACGCGTGGCGAGTGGCACCGAAAATCTCCTTTGTTTCTATGCTGTCCTATTATTTACACTGAATTTAAATTACTTTAAATTTGCGATATTATTTTTTTAATTGAATTGATAAAGGTCTAGTGCACGTCTACACCTTGTGGCGGTCCGGGGGGAAAGGGACAACTCGGGCACGAGTTCGAAGAAATAAAACATTATGATAGTATGTTGACAAAATGAATCATTTTTAACTGGAGACGAGCGGCGGCGCCGGCGTCGTGGTCTAATAGACGGAGTAGGCTACGTCGTAAACAGCTTGTTTGGCGTGCTAGATCAGCGTTTTGCGGAGAAATACGCACAAGACATCGACCTTTTGAAAGAAAATGATAAACATTTGTATAACCTCTGGAAAAACCAAACCTCAATCGTGGAAGCCGAATTTAATCTTATGAAAAGAATGGAGAAAGCTGCGAACAAACATCATAAATCGATAAATCAAAAGTTTAATTACCTTAAAGAATCCTTTCAAGACCTTCAACGCAATGTACAGAACATGACCCTAGTTACTGATTTCTTAGCATCTGCTATAACGGCGAATAACTTACTGTACAGCCTCAGGAAAATACAAGACTCCATTCTTGATACGGTTACTAATATTTACAATGGAAAATTGGACTTCCATCTGATATCTCCTAAACAGCTGAGAACGGAATTAAGTTCTATATCAGCACATATCCCCAAAGACATGGCACTTCCGGTCAACCATCTGAATCTCAAAGATCTCTACAACTTGATAAAAGTGCGGACTAAGTACTATAGTAAGTACTTGATCATTGAAATAAGAATACCCCTCATCGAAAGAGACCTTTACGAAATCTTTAACCTCATTCCAGTCCCACGATTATTGAACCACGACATGATACATGTGAAAGTCATCTCAAGTTTTGCTGCCATTAACCTCAGAAAAGACTCGTACGTAATCCTTACTGATGCTGATCTCCAGTCTTGTGACAAAATCCTGGGATGATTTTATGTCATACAAAAAAAATTTTTTTACAAAAAATAAAACCGACTTCGACAAAAATAAAACACAAAAAAGTGAAAAATAAAAATCAGCTTCTGAAGTCGGTGACTTTTGTTTGTTTGATTTCATGTTTTTGCCACCGACTTCAGAAGCTGATTTTTATTTTTCACTTTTTTGTGTTTTATTTTTGTCGAAGTCGGTTTTATTTTTTGTAAAAAAGTTTTTATTTTTCACTTTTTAGTGGTTCACATGTGCTTACCCCTTCACAACGTACCGGCGTGATGTTATGTTATGAACTGGTGTAAACAATAGACAGACATGAGATTTCAGCAATCCCAGTCCATTTGCTATCATATAATAAAGAGTTTCGTTGTCTATCTCCGAAGTTCTTCATCAGATGTTCACCAAATAGTTTTTATAACCTTTGTAGTGAGTACAGGCGTGATATTATGTTGTGTGATGGCGTAAACAATGCTTAGATATGCTATAGCAACAATCGCGGTTAATCTGCTGTTATTTATTGAAGAGTTCCCCCGATTTCTACAAGATCCCATCATCAGATATTGAAATGGTGACAATGGGACCACACGGGAAGCACCAGCTTTCAAATGAAAAAAGAATTATGAAAATCAGTTCACCCAGTCGCAAGTTATGAGTGAACAAACATAAAAAAAAAAAAAAAAAAATACAGTCGAATTGATAACCTCCTCCTTTTTTTGAAGTCGGTTAAAAACCCTATAAATATCTTAAAAGATGATCATAACTTGTGTGAAACGATCTCACACACAAGAACCTGTGAAACTATTAGAACCCCTTTTTTTTTTTTTTTTTTTGGTGGGTGGAAAATCATCGAATGACCCCCCCCCGCTCTTGGGCAGAGCGAAGGGGAGTGTCAGACTTCTACTGACTAAAAACCGAACCCATGTTCCTTCTGTGCCCTTGTGCCGAGGCCAAGTCATCTAGTACTAAAATCCGCGGCCCCGACGGGCGTCGGCCCTTGCGGGCCCCTCCTTGCTGACATCTCTTTGAGGCGCGCGTGGAACACGAACGCGCCGCCGACACGGTCTGTTGCCGTCATGACGACGGCCGGACGGCGAGCTAGCCCATTACTCACCGTCCACAGGCCCGCGTCTACGGTGGCCGGAAGCCATCACGTGGCCCCCGACGCCCGGAGCGCCTTCCGCGCCTTCCGCGGCGGCTGGGACGTTGAGAGGTTCTCTCCCTCTCTCGTTCCGCCACCACTTTCGCTAGCATCACTGCTTCGCAGAAGGAGGCGACGGCGTCCCATTCCTCCTCGCCCCGGACCATGGCTTCCACATGAACACATGGTCACCGCCGCCGATCGCCGCTACGAGAACACGGCGGGGCTCCGCCCAAGCAGGGCACACCTCCACAGTGTGCTCCACCGTGTCCTCCGGTCGATCCTCGCAATGGAAGCATCCGGGCGTTTCCTCCCGCCTGATTCGGTGCAGGTACCTCCCGAAACATCCGTGTCCGGTGAGGACCTGCGTCAGACGGAAGGTGAGGGCGCCGTGGCTCCTCTCTAGCCACTCCTCAAAGAGGGGACTTACCGCCACTATCGTGGCGTGCCCACTATTAGAACCCCTTGTAAAAACATTTGGAAGGAATTAACAGCGGATAATAAATATTATTATTTTTGTTGCAACGAATGCAACTTTAAACTTCTCTGTGACGGCGACATTACCGCCATTAAATTGATGAATGCAGGTCTGTTGAATGTGGAGGAAGGCTGTATCATAAAGACGGACAATTTCGTTGTTCATTCTAATAAAAGGCTGTCTAGTAAAATGAGTATAGGTGCAAGAATTATTGCGCCACAAATATCACCTAATAATCATATATTCAACATCTCTACCCCTGAATCTCCTGAAATTAATCCTAATAATTCTGAAATATTGCGACAATTTGAAGAAATACAGAAAAAGATTGAGATCATGAAACAAACTGAACCAATGAGTGATAAAATATCCTATCACGACGTACATCTTTATAGCGTCTTGAAAAAAAATGATCTTAAATGATCTGGACAATGGAGACTATTTGAATATACTGGATAATCTGATAAAATCGATGAAAAATATTAACCACACAAACATTATTATCTGCGCTCCGACCTACAAAACAGGTGCTCTAATCCACAATTATAAAGTCGAGTTATTCAATAACCTACTATGTTTAGATATAAAAAATAATCAGTATGCATATTTTTTCGATAGTAATCGCACCCTATCAATTGAAGTGTTTTCCAGCAGTACAGGAAAATTAAATAAATATGGATGGAGGAATATTTTTGAACAAATCATGTCCAATATATTGGTGGACTACAAATCATTCTGCTCTCAAAACGATTTAACAAACGACAATATTGATCAAACGCGGCCATCCTTAAATAGCGAGTGTGAAGACAAATCTACAACAACAGAGGACCAGTTTTTTCTTTTATAAGCACATGAACATTATGCACCAAAACATAGCTGGACTTCTAAACAAAACTGATATGTTGACGCTGCATATCCAAGAGCTAAACGCTAAACAAAAGTTTGATGTAGATGTATTATGCATTACTGAACATTTCGTTACCTCAGGACACGAATCATTGATAAACGTGCCAAACTATAAGCTTGCATCGTGTTATTCAAGAAATAAGAAGCGAGGAGGAGCATGTTTACTCATTAAAAACAAGTACGAATGTAAAGAGTTACCTAACACATCTATTAAGGGAGTATTTGAGTATTGTGCAGTAGAATTAAGACAGCAGGGATTAATAGTTGTTTGTATTTATAGACCACCGAACATGTCCAATATTAAAATGTTTTTTGACCATCTAGATAGTTTGTTAAAGAAATTGTGTACCAAGGCAAATAAAAAAATTGTGATATGTGGTGACTTCAATATCAACACACTGAGGAAGAGTAATGTTACGTTAGACTTCGAAAATTTACTGTTAAATTATAATCTAAAGTTAGCGATTGATCAGCCAACCAGACCAAGAAGCGGTACGTGTTTAGATAACATTGCCCACAATTCCAAACAAAATTGCATGAGCGAAGTAGTCGACTTAGGTTTGTCGGACCATTCCGCTCAAATTTTAAAAATGCCAGTAAATAAAACATGTACAATTAATTCTTGGAGAATTGAAAAGCGCGATTTATCTAAAGAAAATTTACAGTTATTTAAAAAGCACCTCCAATGCCTATCCTTTTCAGATGTACTTGAGACAGATAACCCTAATGAGGCATATAATAATTTTATTGATCTCTTTCGTTTATTATATGACTTATGCTTCCCAGTTCAATTAAAAAATGTAAAATCAGATAAAAAAATTACATGGCTGTCACGAGGTATAAGAATTTGTAGTAAAAAGCAAAGGAACATGTTGTGGAAATACAGAAAAACACCTACAAGTGAGAACAAAAATAAATTTAAAAACTATGCACGAAAACTTAAAAAGATTGTAAAGCTTACTCAAAAAGCCCAAAATAATTATCTAATTAATACCGGACTCGCAATTTGGCTTTAGGCCCGGGAAAAGCACCGCAGATGCAGTTAATCAACTCGTTGATTACGTGACTGGTAAACTCGACGCAAAGCAAAAATGTCTAGGTGTTTTCCTGGACCTAGCCAAGGCGTTTGACACCGTTTGTATTCCAACTCTTGTGACAAAGTTAGAACATGCTGGAATCCGGGGTAAGGCTCTGGGCATCTTTGCAGACTTTCTCAACGACCGGACACAAAAAGTAAAGATTGGTGAGGTCGTTAGTAACGAAGCCTGCGTTGATTACGGTGTGCCTCAAGGCAGCTGCCTATCCCCCAGCCTTTTCCTACTCTATGTGAATGACCTATGCCAGAAGTCTCTTAGTAATTGTAAAATCTTTAGCTATGCAGATGACACAGTACTAGTATTCCACGGTGAACACTGGGACGAAGCACGGGAAGCTGCTGAGACAGGCTTACGTAAAATAATCCACTGGCTGGAAGCTAACTTACTTACCCTTAACATCTCGAAAACCTCATTTTTGCAATTTACCTTCGCCAAAACCAAACCCACAGAAGTAAGTCTCAAAGCACACACCTGTGACGTCGCAAACATTAGCACTTCATGCCCATGTCTTCAAATCACTCAACAAAAAACAATAAAGTACCTAGGAGTGATTCTGGATGAGGGACTAAGCTGGCGTCCCCACATTGAACATACCTCCTCCCGAGTTAGAAAACTGATATGGGCGTTTAAAAAACTACGGCAGGTGGCCGAGTTTAAGCTTCTCCGGGCGGTCTATCTAGCTCTGGCCCAGTCCATCATAGGTTACTGCATTACTGTTTGGGGAGGTGCTTGTAAAACCTACATGATACGCCTCGAGAGAGCTCAACGATCTCTTTTAAAAGTTATGACATTCAAACCGTACCGGTTCCCTACAAGAACCCTGTATGAGTGTTGCCAAGTATTGACAGTGAGACAACTATACCTGCTCAATCTTGTATTGAAACAGCATGAAAAAACACCGGTAAATCACGCAACCAAATACAAGAGAACCATCGGTAATGTATGTAAAACAGTCAAATGTAAGACCGCATCCGCTCGACGGCAAAGTTTATACTTATCCATTAATCTATACAACAAAATAAACATTATCCTTAACTTCAACCCACTAACAAGAATTAAAACTAAGATTAAATTAAACTCATGGCTTCAAACACTGGATTACCAACAGACGGAAAACCTAATTAAAGAACAATACCACTCTCGAGATGACAAATAGTTAGGTAGGCAAACCAAGTCTAAGTTGTAACCCAATTTTAGCCACCAACTACGTTCACTCACACAGTCACACCACACACCCACACCACACACCAAACACACACATAGTCGCACCACACACCAAACACACACACACACGCACAGACATAGACACAACACACTCACTAATTCACACCTACGCTTAAACACACGTACACACACCACACAAGAGCACGCATGCATTATTATTATTTTTAATGGTTATTTTTGTTTTTCCTTATAGTATTTTTTTTTTCTTTTAAATTTCTGATGCATAATAATTTGTAAACTTTAGTACCAAAAAGGGGTGTAGACACTGACTTCTGTAACACAGGTCTCACCTAGCACAGGAGTCAGGGTTTCAAATCGAAATGTATAACTTTTTTCTTGTGTCAATAAAAATATTTATTATTTATTATTTATTAATACCTCAATAAACAAATCGAAAGCATCATGGCAAATAATAAATAATAATAATAATTTAGTTAAAGAACCAATTTTGCAAATTATCGAAGGTAAACAACTAGTAAAAGACCCTAGGCAGATTGCTGAATCGTTTAATAACTTTTTTGTTGACCAAATACATGACATATCCAATAAATGTACGGAAAATACAGCACCAATTTCCAAAACCCAAAAGTCTCTATTTATGCAACCGGTAGTTAGTCCCTCAAGACATCACACGTGTGATACAAAACTTGAAAAATAAAAAAAGTTTTGGTTTCGACGGCATTTCCACCATTGTAGTCAAATTTGTGTCTAATATCATCGCAAAACCTTTGAGCCACATTATGAATGTGTGTATAAGCTCAGGTGTGTTCCCTGATAAATTAAAAACAGTGATCATAAAGCCATTACATAAAAAAAATGACAAGGAAGACATGTGTAACTATAGACCAGTAGCTCTAATTTCAGTATTCTCTAAGATATTTGAAAAAATAATTTATGAATCCATTTACAATTTTTTAACTAAAAATGACATTTTATGCGAGGAACAAAAGGGCTTTCGTAAAAATAAAAATATCAATATGGCAATATTCGATCTCTTAAAAAGTAACTATGAACAGCGTGGATAAGAGAAACCCTATTTGTGCAATATTTACAGACATGACAAAGGCATTCGACTATGTAAAACATGATACTCTCTTAAATAAACTTAGCGATTACGGCATAAGAGGAAACGTATTGAACCTAATTAAGTCATATCTCACAGATAGAAAACAATTCACAGAAATATCAAGGATCTGTTTTAAAACTAAGCGTGAATTGAAATATGTATCTAGTTGTAGAGTAACTAAATTCGGAGTTCCACAGGGCGGTGTACTCGGTCCATTACTGTTTCTACTCTACATTAATGACCTACCCCGCCAAATTAGTAAACCAATGACGTTATTTGCTGCGTTACGTGACAGTACTGCCATCGTCGAATGTATAAATGAGACGAAATATGAAGACGAAATAAACAGCACACTTAAATCAATCATAGATTGGCTCAATAAAAATAATCTAGTTATAAATTTACAAAAAACTAAAGTCATGCACTTTCACCAGAGGTTACAGCCAAAAAAAGTAATTACTGAATATAATGGACAAAACGTAGACACAACTTCAGTGACAAAATTCCTGGGAGTACATATTGACAACAAATTAACATGGAAATCTCATGCTGAAAATGTGTGCCAAAAATTAAGCAAATCTGCATATGTTCTCTATAACCTGTCAAATAAAGTAAACATAGATGCGTTAGTGATGGCATATCATGGATTAGTGGCTTCAGTATTAAGATACGGACTAATTTTTTGGGGCAACTGCAGAGAGAGAGAGAGGTTATATAAGGCCCAAAAACGATGTCTTAGATCAATGACAGGTCTTAAGTGTATTGAAAGCTGCCAACCTGTATTTAAAGCCCTAAAAATTCTGACATTACCTAGTTTGTACATACTAGAAGTTGCCGTATTTGTAACATTAAACAAACACTTATTTACCTCAATGGTTGACAAAAGACAACGCACAGGACCAATGAGGTCCCAATATAAAAACCAATTGCACACAAAAAATAACATACTTACCATGGGACCGCTTATCTATATACTTATAATAAATCTGTAGAGAGGTCAATTCTGTACATAATATATATTTTCAAAATAACTATCAGGGGGTAATTAGTGATCGATACTGATGCCAAAAATGCAATCAGTAAAATTTTTGTCTGTCTGTCTGTCTGTCTGTCTGTCTGTCTGTCCTCCTGTCTGTATGTTCCTTATAGAAACAAAAACTACTCGACGGATTTTAACGAAACTTGGTACAATTATTCTTCATACTCCTGGGGAGGTTATAGTATACTTTTCATCACGCTACAATCAATAGGAGCAGAGCAGTGAAGGGAAATGTTGGGAAAACGGGAGAAGTTGCTCCATTTTTTAAGCTTCCGTCGCGTGTGCAGCCATAATGGTTAAAGCTACATAGAAATCATTTATGACGGAAATGTTCTACATAAAATTATCTAAAAAATATTCCACAACAGCATATGTCTATCTTTTATGGTTGACTCACAATAACACGTGTAACTCCCGATAGCTTAGCAGTTCGGAGCTTTCTGATACAGGGTGGAATTTTGTAATGCCACCTGGAGGGAAAGTACTCTTATTACTGCAGATAGAAAATTTTACTCAAAGGAAACATTCCTTTGTTTTTGAATAGAAAGAGAGAAGAGAATTTTCGAAAATCTTTGAATGCAGTTTGCATTCAAAGATTTTCGAAAATTCTCTTCTCCCACACCCGGGAATCGAATCGGCTAAAATCTGAAAAAATTATACCCTGTACTTTTATTGCATCGATCGTTAGGGTCAATTATAAGGATGAAATCTCTCTAACAAACATGATAAATTAAATGAAAGGAAAACCTGCCTGCGAGATCGCCAGATATCACCCCATTAGATTTTTTTTTGTGGGGATATGTAAAAAATCAAATTTACATGAAATCTTATGCGAATGACAACGAGTTGAGAGTTGAAGTTCAGAATACGATTTATAATATTCACCACAACACTTTATTAAAGGTTAATAGAAAAATTTGTGTATCCAAGAGAATGGAGCTCATTTCGAGCAACTAATTAGTTAGTTTACCATTTTTTGTAAATAATTAAATTAATTTAAGATTTCCTGGTTTTCTTTTCATTTAATTTATCATGTTTGATAGAGAGATTTCATCCTTATAATTGACCCTAACGATCGATGCAATAAAAGTACAGGGTATATTTTTTCCAGATTTTAGCCGGTTCGATTCCCGGGTGTGGGAGAAGAGAATTTTCAAAAATTTTTGAATGCAGTTTGCTTTCTATTCAAAAATAAAGGAATGTTTCCTTTGAGTAAAATTTACGTACCTACTCAAGACGCTTTTTGTTCCGTAAGAAAATATATGGACGTCCCGACTTATTTATTACTGTAACTACCAAGCCCAAGTGGGATGAAATCACTCGGGAGCTTCTTGAGGGTCAAGCACCGCATGACCGCCATGATATTATCGCAAGAGTTTTTCATTTAAAATTAAAATCAATGATAGATCTACTTACCAAAGATAACATTTTTTGTATAACGCGGACGAAGTCGCGGGCAAAAGCTAGTATATAATAAAGTACCTGAGAATCTGAAAGATCTACCCATAACAAAATTTAAAGAACAATTAACAGAACTGTTGCTTAACAAGTGTTACTACACAATTAAAGATTTTCTAAATGATAAAACTGTGCAGTAAAATGTTGATGTTTAATATAATGATGTCATTGCTATGCCTTTTTGTGAATTTTTATTATTGTGTTTTAGTAGATTAATTGGTCGACATTTTATATATAATTTGACATACTTATAAATGTGGACGTTACTTGCATATTATTATTATGACATTATTATTTATTGATTGATTTGGATTATTTTTGACATTGAACATTTTAACATTAAGCTTTTACAATACACATCATGACATTAATATTATTTGCTGAATGATACGCGAGACATTTATGATTCATTATTGTTTTTTTCATATTTTTGTGAGACTGATCTGTATCTGCCAACTAAATTATGACCTGTGCTGTGGTAATGATTATAATATAAATGTTGTGTGTAATTAAATTCAAATGTAATATTTTGCACGCCGGAAGGTAAAAATGTATCGGGACAATTAAAAAATATGCGATCTTATCATGTATACCTACATTTTAGCAAATAAATGATTTCTTTCTTTCTTTCTTTCTGTCTTGTATGCTCTAATCTTTGGAATCCTGATAACTGCGGTGGTATACTGTTGGCGGCGTCACAGGCGGTCAACACGTCGAGAACCCTCGGTGCCTGCTGGAGAGGCATCTACTGCTACTGCGATTTCTTCACATCCCGGAAATAGGAGTGTTATGTTAAGTGAGTGTAGTGCGGTTAGGGAAAAAAGGCAATCTTTAATCAAAGTGAAAAGAGCAGTGAGTGAGTGTTGTGATCTTAGGGAAAAAGGTCAATTTAGTCAATCCGTCAAAAGTGATCCCAAAAATCTTACTAAATCAAACGAGTGTTTACAAACAGAAGATAGGGCCTCGTCCCCTGTTTTTCGTGTATTTTCCCTTCCCGATCTAAGATAACCTTGATTGTAATTGTTCGAAATATTGTTAATCACTCACTACTAATCCTTATCCCTGTCATATAATTGATAAGTTGAATATTGTTTATCATCTTGTAAATCTCGTCACCATCTTTATCCTACTAACCCCTATCTTTGCCCCCGGGAGCATGTACGGGTCAACCACCGTACAGTACGTTTACCTGGGTCATCATTATTGCGCCACCCACTCAGTATGTGTCCATCATTTATGTTATTGCACTTTCACAGCAATAGTTCAGTACGTGATTCGGCGACATACCGTGCGCGTGACTCATAATCCCATATCGTACACCAATCATCATAGTATAAAATAATCTTAATCTTATATTTGTGGAAACAGACAATACAGTGAATTTATAAACCTTAAACTGACTTTCTTCTCTTATCCTTTTTTTTTTTTTTTTGATCCTTTATCTCTATCTTAACCCAACCCCGAACAATGTTTTCGCGCGACGCTATTAGAGCACTAGAAGAAGGTTGCCTTTCTGATTTAGAATTATCTTCTGAAGACGAAGGACCAGTTGGACCTGCGTCTGAACGGGAGCTACGATGTGTCCGAGTGGGAGCAGATATCATCAGCCGGAACCAACGAGAAATATTCCCCCCAGCTTTGGATGATGATGATGATGATGAAGACGCTGGCTCATCGTGGGTTGAAATGAGTGATAACTTTTTACCAGAAGTGCCTTCCGCCTCTGAAGATACGCTTTTACAGAATATTACGCTGAAGCATAGTATTAGGTGGAGACACAAGGAAATAGTAAACATAATTTAGGAGGTGGTGTTAAAAAGATAAGCACTTTATTGAAGTGGAACGTCCTGAAGTTGTAAGGAAGTACAATCATGCGATGGGAGGAGTAGATTTGCTAGATCAACTCATGAGTTACCATAGGACGTTTATAAAATCCAAAAAATGGACCTTACGCATGATATTCCATGCATCAGATTTAGCAGTAGTTCAAGCATACCGTGAATACCAAGTCGATAACGAGGCGCTTAGCATACCTAAAAACAAGCAACTGACATTGCTTCACTTTCGGCGTCGGTTGGCTGAAAGTCTGGTGTTGCAAAATTAAATTCCGATGGGTAAAAGAGGCCGTCCAAGTGGCAGTACGCCCAACTCTTCAAATTGTATCTAGGAGACCAGGAGAGACACGCCCAGAAGCTGAAATAACTCGAGACGGTTTTGGGATTTTCCTGCACACGATGAGGGGTTTGGGACACGGTGTAAAATGATGGGATGCAAGGGTAGAACCCGAATCAAATGCATAAAATGCAAGGTTCACTTATGCCTATCTAAGGATAAGAATTGCTTCTTAGAATTTCATACATAGGATGCTATATTGATGCCTTTGATTTTAATTTTAATTTAGACTGATTTAGGTGCAATTTGTTAAATCTACCCAAAGAAAAAGCCATTTTTTGTTAATTTTATAAAGAGAATACTATTATTTATATTTGTTATTTCATATTGCTTCGTATTTCCTAATAAAAAGTTGTAAAATAAATGTTTTTATCATTATAGATAAACATCCCGTACTACTAATATTTTCATCACGTTGGACGGATGTGTACACTTGTACACAAAAAGAAAAACCTGTTTTTCTTGAAAAGCTTGTAATCAGGATTTATTTATTTATTTTTCCTTAGATCTATTTACAATAGCCTAGTTGCAGGCATTTTTTTCAGATCGATTAGCGAAAATAAAAAAAATCAGGTCTGAAAGGGTTAATAGAACTTATAGTGTCAAGTATGGCCTCCATATTATTTAAGGTACTCAACCTTAAATAATATGGAGGCCGTACTTGACAATATAAGTTCTATTAACCCTTTCAGACCTGATTTTTTTTATTTTCGCTATTTAACACCATCTCCTAAATTGGGTTTGCTACCACTTTAGTACCCCTAATTGGTAAGCATAAAATGGCGTCGCAACATAGCTCCTCTAAAAAGCGTTTAAAAAATTGGAAAGTTCAAAGTAGAACCGGTGGAAATAGACGAAAAATCTTTGAAAGATTATTGTAATATTTTAAACTACAACGTTGAAGATGCAAACTTATCACAAGATAACCTGAATGACAATGGAAGCATCACTAGACACGGTCAAGTGAGAGTGTTGCTTGAAGATGAGGGTTCCGTATGTAATGGAAGTGATATCGCAACTGCAAGTTTTGATTTTTCCGAAGAGGACCGCTGTTATTACTCATTGAGTAGTGATGATGAGGAAAATTCGAGTGAATATATTAAAAATCTTCATTTTAGTGAAAAATTGAGGGCATGGGCGATTAAGAAAAATATTACACAAACTGCTATGAAAGATTTGCTGTTGATCTTAAATGACAGATTTGGCAAGATTCTACCAAAAGATCCTCGAACTCTTTTACAAACACCAAACAATATTATAAAAAAACTAGATGACGATGGCGAATATTGGCATAATGGAATTTCTGAACCGTTGAAATGTATTTTAAGGAAGTTAAGCCCCCCCCCGCGATCGCGCCGTCATCGCGAACACACGTAGGTACTCACGCGCAACTCCGTGTTTAAAATTACTAAACCGAGTAAATATTGCATATTTTTTAATAAAACTCCACAGTTCTGTCGTTGAGATAAAAGTGACTATTAGTGTGTATAAAGTTTCAATAAACAACTAAGTATAATTCTCTTATGGGAACAGTTTTAAATCAAACAGACGAACCCGTGTAAAAACAGTGCAAACTTTTAATAATAACAACTTTATCTGAACTACAAGTGCAGTGACTATTTGTGTGTAAAAGGTCAAGTGTTCCTATAAGTCTAATCACCAGCGAGAACAAGTTTATATCACAACAAGCGAAACGTTAAAAAACGTGCGAATACTTGGACTTTGAACTTTGTCAACTAAACGAAAGACATCGCGCACTGTCGGCAAGAGTAACATAATAAGCTCGCTAATTTCACACTGATCGTTACCGTTCGGTTGGCGCAGTGGTGTAACGCGCTCGGTACTACCGTGCGCCGTTGATCCCGAGTTCGAATCACACTCAGCAAAACAATTATTTTTTCTTTTTCTTTTTGCTATTTTTGTTGTATAAAAAGCCAATAATTTATTTTGCTATGGCTACCACTCAGAGTACTCCACCCGAAAAATCAACCCAGAAATTATTGAAACCAACAATTTTGGCACACGAATCTGATACTGCCTCGGATTGTATGGGTTCGGAAAATGACTGTGGTGTTCAACAAAATACAACGCGACGTTTTAAACGCAAACATGACGACGCTGCGCTAGCGGAATTAAGGGATATGCTGGCTGATGTTCAGCTCCAACAGAAAACCCAGGCGTTGAAGTTTGATGAAGAGATGCAGCGATTGGTAAAGCAAAACGAAAAAATTACGGAGTCCATCCAGTACATGTCAGACAAATATGACGAAACTTCGACAAACCAAATCTGAAAACACTGCCTTCAAGACCCAAATTAAAACTCTGGAACAAAAAGCTGAGACCCTGGAACGCAACTCAAAGGCGTCAACCTTGGAACTACGAAATGTGCCAGTAACCCATCAGGAAGACAAATCTGCTCTTATTGGCTCGATAAAGAATGTAGGTGAAGTACTGAACGTTAAAGTGCTCGACTCGGACATGAAAAATATTTTCAGGCCCAAAACATCCTCGAACAAGTCCGCTCCCATAATAGTGGAGTTCGGCTCGACTTCCATTAAAGAAAATATTATAATGTCATCAAAGAGACATAACAAAGACAAAGGCAATGATAAACTGAACTCGACCCACCTAAAGTTAACCGGCGAACCCAAACCTATCTTCATAGCCGAGTGCCTCACCACCTGCGGACGTAACTTGTACTACCTTGCTCGTCAATATGTCAGAAATCATAAGGGCGCAACTTGCTGGACATCATATTATGGAAAGGTGTTTATTCGCCAACAGGATGGCTCCCAATCAATGCTTATTTCACGAGAAGAGGACTTCGCTAAATTGACATCGCAATGACTAATATTTGTGCTATACCCTACATTCACTTTTGTTTGTGATATGTTTTATGGTTTCTATTTTGAATATTACGGCAAAATCTGTTGTTTAACACACTCTGTATGCTTTGTTACACAACTTTGCATTAAAATGTTTAGTATGTCTCCATATAAAATGTATCTTAAAATTGTTTTGTATTTGCTACTACTTCACACACCAACACCTTCCAAATATATAATATATATAACACACAATAAATACACATCCCGCCATTACACATGCACAATTAACATTTATTTAACAACCTACATTTATATATTATCTAATATAATATACAACTACCATTCTAAACTACAAAATAAAATATATATCTACGCAATACATACATGCAATTTTTCCAACATACCCATAACATATACCTATTTACCAACCTATGTTTCTACAGTTTACAGTATTACAACTACTATTACACACAACTATTATTCTATTGAATGCAATAAAATATTTACTAATATCCACACAACTCACACCTATATAAAACAACTTTATTATATATACCTACACTATGATTTATTACATCTACAATTTTGCATTATTTGCTTATTCACGACTAACACATGTTTATTTTACTATAATGCAACTATCTCATCATAATCAAATCAATATTCTCAATCGTATTCACACAGTATTTCTCTTCTCATCACGACATATGCAATATTTTATGCACCTTCTAAGGATCTATCTCGCTTCGTTTAGAACACGAGAATTATGTATTCATCATAAAAGCCAAATTTGCACCCAAGTTATTTTCACTACTTTCTAATTTCCATAACATTCGATATCACCAATGATATTATAGGAGACATCGACGAATTTGATGTATCCGTGCCAGTCTCATGCGAACCCGAGGAATGCATAACATACTTAAAGTATCCAGGACAATATATAAAAGTTTTACAACAAAAAAGTAAAAAACTAAAACCCGACTACGACAAAAAAAACGACGCTGAAAAAGTATGAAACAAGATTTTCAGGATATAACAAAAAGAAAAGCCGTAGTCACACGGTATTAAAGTGTTTAGGTTGGTACCTATAACGTGTGACTACGGCTTTTCTTTTTGTTATATCCTGAAAATCTTGTTTCATACTTTTTCAGCGTCGTTTTTTTTGTCGTAGTCGGGTTTTAGTTTTTTACTTTTTTTTATTAAAACAATTTTGGTGTTATTTTTTTTTACTCTTGACTTTTTGTCCGCTAGAGGGCGTGATTTTAAATTTGAGCAATATTTTGGAAATGTACAAGTGAGGCCCTTTCAAATGATACCAAACACGGCGTATTTATCTCCATTTTTATTTTTTAAGCCTTACTTTTTGTCCGCTAGAGGGCGCCAAATCGCTTTTTGTGACACGTCACGTAGCCTATGTTCAGCGGAAAATTAAGACGGTTCTAACGATACCTCATATGTCGAGTTCCGAGAAGTGGATTAGAAGCTATGAGGGAACAGATGAAGATACACACATGCATACATACAAACATACATACATACATACATACATACATAGCCAGTCAAAATCATAACCCTCCTTTGGCTTTGCCGTAGTCGGGTAAAAATATTCGCAGTCTAAACTGCAATTATGAAGAGCTACATGTTCTGCTTAAAAGACTAAAACTATCATCTGACATCATAGTGCTCTCTGAATGCTGGTTGTCACAAGTTACGACGTTACCATTACTACAAGGCTATAACTCATACAAAACTAATGACAACTACAATCAGAATGATGGTGTAGTTGTTTATACAAACAATAACCTAGAATGTGCTGTGGAGGAACCTTATCTGATGGAAGCGAACTGCTTAACAATTAAAATTAAAGAACACACTGTGATAATTGCAATTTATAGACCTCCTAGTTTTAATTCTCCCGATATTTTCTTAAATTCACTCCACACATTATTAGAGAAGTATTCATCATTTAAGAATGTTGTCATTGTTGGCGATATAAATATTGACCTCTTAGGCACCAGTCATGTTACCACCGCGTACTTAGATACCATTAGCTTTCATGGATTACTTCCTGCCATTAATACTGCAACCAGAGCTAAAGCCTGCCTAGATCATGTTATATTGAAAACGAAACTAAAAGCATTTACTTTCTCTCTAGGCACAAGTATTACTGACCATGAAGCCGTATTATTCTGTATTAAAAACGACACCACTAAAAATAAAACAATAAAAGTAAAATTAAACTATAAAATTGACTATGAAAAACTAAAATCAGACTGCCAGAATTGCTCTTTTGACACTGTATATCAAGAAACGAACTTAAATAACGCCATGAATAATTTCATTAACATAATAAAACAATTAATTGCAAACAGCACAACAATAAGAATAACACCTAGAACTAAATTAATAATTAAACCCTGGATATCTGCCGGTATGCTGCGTTGCATAAGAACAAGGGATAGAATGCATAAAAAACTCAAAACAAACAATAATGACACTTTACTAAAAATAACATAACTATTAATATCATAAACGGGATAACTTAAAACAACTAAACAATAACTACAATAACTTATATTAAAAATAACATATTTGAGATACCGCAATTATTGCAATAATTTGCTTAAAAAACTGAAAAAACAATATGAAAAAGATTAACTTAATATGTCGAAATCGAATACAAAAAAGCTCTGGTCTACTATTAAATCAATAACAAACAACCATAAACAGAACCAAATACCGCAACAGCTTCTGTCTTCCGATAACAACCCCATAGACGCGATCAATAAAACAAATATGTACTTCTCAACTATAGGCAAACAATTGGCAGATAAGATACCCTCACATATTCCCACATTAAAGCCGGTTTTTAAATCTACGCTGAACTCCTTTGTTCTTTTACCCACTGACAACAGAGAAGTTGAAAGCGCGATCAAAAACCTTAGAAGAGACTGCGCTCCTGGATGGGATCAAATAAGTGCTGACGCTCTAAAGATTACATGCGAATCCATCACACCAGTACTTGCCAACCTCATAAACCGCTGCTTTGAGATCGGAATATTTCCTTCTGCACTAAAAAAAGCCGTGATACACCCAATACATAAGGCGGGAGACAGAGGCAGTGTCAATAATTATAGGCCAATTGCCATATTAACAACATTAACAAAGCTATTCGAACGCATAATAAATAAAAGGCTCACCAAATATCTTGAGGAAAGTAATCTTTTCGCTGATACCCAATACGGTTTTAGATAAAGCCGCTCGACAGATAGCGCTGTTCTTGACCTTATTAACTTCTTGGTGAGTAAATTGGACAGTAAAAATAAATGCTCAACTATATTTCTCGACCTGGCTAAGGCATTTGACACTGTCTCTGTTCCCCACCTTATACAAAAACTTGAGAATCATGGTATCAGAGGGGTTCCGCTGGCATTGCTAACTGACTATTTAAAAAATAGAACCCAATGCGTAAAAATCGGAAATTACATCAGCGATGAACTACCAGTCGACTTTGGCGTGCCGCAAGGCAGCATATTGGGCCCTACCCTTTTTCTATGCTACATTAATGAACTTTGCAGTCTTAAACTCCCAAACTGTCGCATATCTGCTTATGCTGATGACACTGCCCTCACTTTTTTCTCTGACTCGTGGGATGAACTTTATAAATACGCACAAAGCGGGTTCAATACTGTCACTGGTTACTGTCCAACTCTCTCTCCTTGAATGAGGATAAAACTAAATATATTATCTTCTCAATGACAAAGCGAAGCAAACCCCCTAACCACCTAGGCCAGATTTATGCACATAACTGCAATTATCCTCCTACTCCAAAATGCACTTGTCCCAAAATAATTTCAACCACCTGTATTAAATATCTCGGAATTGAACTTGATGTTAACCTGACATTTGAAAACCATTTGCTTTCCGTATCCAAAAGAATCCGTAAGCTCACCTACATTTTTAAGGATCTCCGGGATGTTGCAGAAAAACAGACTATGAGGATGGTGTATGAGGCCTTGGTACAGTCCATCATTAGTTACTGCATAATCACGTGGGGAGGAGCATGCAAAACAAAAATGATAATGCTTGAGAGAGCCCAGAAGATGATCCTAAAGGTGAGCTTATCAAAGCCGTAACGTTTCCCTACTTCCAAACTCTATGAGGAAACACAAGTATTGTCTGTCCGACAACTGTACATAATGCTAACCATACTTCGCCAACGTTCCTATTTATCCGAAGAATTAAGAAAGCGCAAAGCCCTCACTAGAAGACGTTATGCACTTTTTGACTCAACAGCTGTTCGGACCGCTTTTGCACAAAGATTTTTCTCATTCCGTGGAGGAGTATTATTCAATAAAATCAATAAGGAAATTGAAATATCTGACTGTCGCAAAACTGAATGCAAAAATAGACTTAGAAAGAGGTTACTTCAATCAAACTACACTGACACTGAAAAATTTATTGAGATGTTTTTTTAAGAAGTAGAGATATTTTAGTAATTCTTTAGATTTTTATTATTTATTTTTCCACACATGCAAACACACATTAACATATATATATATATATATACACACACACACAAATAATTATGTACACGTAAACACACAACAACGAATACATACACGTATACACCCACATACACACACACACGAACATATACACGTACACGCACACATGCACATATTAGCATTCATCCACTAACGTATCTGTTTATTCACGACGTTGACAGTCTGATGCCCGTTTTCACCGACATCCCCTAAAGTACCACCTACTTATGGGACTCTTAGCTTAAAAGCTCCCCTAAACTAGCCCATAAATAAAATTTCGTTTCACCATCAATTCTGTCACTTAGCTAGGGGACACATAGATATGTGACGTTTTGTTTTCGATAATAGTGACTGATTCGTTTTTGAACTTATCGATATTTTGAAAATTCACAGTTTTTTAGCATTTCACTTAATTATATACATAAATGAATACATTTATTAATACATCACGTTTTAATAGCAATATCAAATAAATTTCATTCACATTTTTAATTAATTTTAGATTTTCTTGCAAATTTACTCTGTGCATACATTTCGAAATATTGCGTATAATCTGTGGTTTTATTTTTTTGTTGTCGACATTCGTAATTCAACATAAAATACATATTCCGTGATAATATTTTGTTGTGAGAGTTCAGTGTCGCGTGTTGTTTTTCTACTGTTCTTATAAATTTCCTACTTTCCCTAATTAATCAATATTTTAGTTTGAAAACAATCTGTCGTTTACGGTGAATAATAATGGCAGATAAAAGGAAGCGAAGCCAAAATTTCTCAATGGATGAAAAAGACAAGTTGGTGAAATTAGTGTTCGCCTTTAGAAATATTATTCTGAATAAAAAAACAGATGGTACCACTAATATAGCCAAAAACGCAGCTTGGATAAAGCTGTGTAACCAATATAATTCGACAGGAAACATATACAGGTTAGTTTACATTATAATTATTATCTACTACCAACAACAACAACCAATACATGTCATGTGTTATTTATGTGATTATAACCCATTTCCTTTTTTCCCTTAGGAGTAAAGATGCGCTCATAAGAATCTTTGAGAAACTGAAGAGTGAAGCCAAGATATACTACTCTAGTAACAGGAGTTGTGCAACTGGAACGGGTGGTGGACCATCAACCACTAAAACAGACCCTATCCTCGAACAAGTCTGCGACTTAATGGGTCGAGGCTGCAGTGGTATAGCTAATGTTTCAGACTCAGATGCAGTCTTGACCATACGGACCACACCAACTTTAACAGATATTATTATAGAAGAATGTAAGGAACCATCACAGATGGTAGTTTTGGAAGCAAAATCTGATTTTCAGGAGACAAATGACAAGGAAACTGAAGCTCCAGAACTAGAGACACAAGAAATCACAACAACTCCTCTCTGGAAAAGGCGTAGGCCTATAGTTCATAAAGAACCAACTAATAATCCCCAGGCAGAAGTTGTGTCCACCTTATGTTCTGGTTTTCAAGGGGTAAACAATATAAAATTGGACATCGAACATTTAAAAAAGAAATTGTTGGAGGATGAAACGGAATTTAAAAGAAAATTGTATGCATTGCAGCTGGAATCAGCAAAAACAGAACTAGAGACGAAAATAGAAATATTAAATCAAATAAAAGGTATGTCATTCATTACATAAAAACATTTATTTAATAACCTTAATAGTCATGTTACAAGTTATCAAAATAATTTGTAATTTGTATTCTTCGAAGCCCGTATGCATTCTGTGATGTAATGTTTGTTGTGAAATTAGTTATTTGCCCATTTGAAATAAGTTCATCTATATTGAGAACAATGTTTTCATTTACTGGTTCCTCTTCATTTCTTAAAATACATATGTTGTGTAAGATACAGCATGCAATAATTACATTGGTAGCATTATATATAAGTCTAATCTTATACCAGTGGCTAAGACAGGAAAACGTCGTTTTAATACTCCATACTGCCTTTCCACCACATTCCTAGTTTTAATATGAGCATCGTTGTATTTTTGCTGTCCTCTTGTTGTAGGATTCAAATAAGGAGTTAAAAGATGAGGCTGAAAAACAAATTGCTTTTACTTTGGTGGTACCTAAATAACATTATTTTTTACTTTACAGGTGGAAACTTCAATCTGAAGAATTTATTTGGTGTGCCAAAAACTGATTAATATAAGAAAAAAAATAATATTTTATTACATTTTTTAAGTATGATACCTAAATACTAATTAGTTTTATTTCTATAAATATGTATTATATTATTCTAGACATAGTAATGTATATGGCTGTTACCGTCTTCATCTAAAATGATCAAACTGATTTGAACTTTAAAATATAGTTTAACCCGATGGTCCCAAAGGAGGATTATATTTTTAGATATTTACCTTCAATGGGTATCCACTGTCACCCAGTAAATAGCTGTCAGCATAGTCTCCATTTTCAAATTTTCTGAAAGTGTTGCTATTTTGATAAATAGCGGAGTCGTGTGTTGAACCCGGCCAACGTGCCACAACATCTCTTATTAACAAGTTGGCAGATGCTACTGTTTGTACATTTATGGACATGTACCCCTTCCTATTTCTAAAGAGCTCTGCATCGTCTCCACCTTAAAAATACATACATTTTATTTTGTGTATGTAGTCGTAGAATCATAATAATTGAAAAATATTTAAACAGTAATTTCACAATAGGCACATATATTTTAATGATAAAACGTGTTGCACATTCACCTGGTGATTGTATTTTCACATGTGTACAATCAATGCATCCAATCACATTTGGGAACCTTGCAATATTATAAAACCCCATCTTCACTTTTGCTTGTTCTTCACTGCTTTCAGGAAAATTGATAAACTCCGGACGTAGTGTCACTATTGCTGCAGACACTCTTTTTATTATTCGACTGCAAGTAGCCACACTGATCCCACCCATGTCTGCCACCGCCAACAAATGGTTACCAGTTGCATAAAACCTCAATGCTATCAATAACTGATTTATTGGAGATACAGCATTATTTCTGAAAAAATAAAGTTTAGTTGTAGGAAATAAGGTACCTAGATACTCCTACCTAGCAAGTGTATGGTAGGTAGAGCTTTCATTGATATAACTGTCGTCGAAAAATACCATCTTCCTTGAAAAGTACCACGAGGTTTCATTTACCCTAAGAGCAAGACGCAAGGAGCAAACTTAAAAAAAAACTGTAATGTGATAAGTACTCACCTATTATCAGGGAATTCTAAGAAGTGTTTAATCTTTTCCAACAAAAACAACACGGAAGATTTACGTAACCTATATCTACGAAAAAAGTCAATTTCATCAAAAATATCGATGTAATTTGGTCGTTTCCGATATATTTTTGGTCTACGGCTATTATTTACGTTTATAGCGTTGAATATTGTAGAAACAGTTTCAAAATTTTCAAAAAGTTCATTTAAATCAGAATCCATCTTCGTTGTTTGAGAGATCACTTACGTATGTGCCGGTTTATGGGCCCAAATTTTGGCCACCTAAATTTAGGGGAACTTTTAAGGTTTTACTGACCCCTAACCGCTGGTGAAACAAAAACCATCCCCTATCGGTCCCCTATCCATGCTTAGGGGATCCCCTAAACTTAGGGGATGTCGGTGAAAACGGGCATGAGTAACATATTTTGAATAGGGGCCTGGAGCTCTAAAATACAGGCCTTGGCTTAGTTTGGACTCCAGATCTCCTACAAATTACACTTTGTCGAAATTTCTTTGTCTGACTGTTTCATGTTTACGTTGATATGTAATTTGTGGAGATAAATAAAGATTTTTATTATTATTATTAATTTATTATTATTAAGCCAATACTATTTACTTGAATTTTAACATTGATGGATTGCCAATCCACAACAGTTCTAAAAAAGAATTTTGGCATATATTAGCAAACATTCATCAAGTCGACGCAAATCCTTTTGTGATTGGCGTGTATTTCGGTATCGGAAAACCAAAAACTTTGAAACTTTATTTAGAAGATTTTGTAAATGAGACTAAATGTATTTTACAAGAAGGCCTCCAAATAGAAGACAAGAACGTTTCTGTAAAAATCAGATGCTTCATCTGTGATTCTCCAGCGCGAGCTTTCATTAAAGGTTTGTATTTACCTATATACTTACGTAATTTAAGTTGGTAAGTTCAGTCGACAAATAATTACAGTAACCGGTAAGTTTAAAATTGTTGATGTATTTATTTTAAGATGTTAAGTAACAATTTACTTAATGAGTCAATAAGTATTATGTCTAATCAGTCTCTACCGGTTTCCAATACTGAATTCTTTGGCCGACTGTTAAATACAATACAAATACCTAAGCAATGGGAAACACAAATCTTAAGTTTTCTCATGTTTCAGGTGTCTGCAACTTCAATGGTATGCATGGTTGTTTGAAATGCACAACTGTGGGCGAATACTCTCACCGTTCACATACATACAGTGTTTTTTTCTTCGCGAAAGTTCCCTGATAGAAATAATGAAGATTTTAGGGATAAGAAATATGGAGCTCATCACAAAGCTGATTCCCCACTATTGGAATTACCAATCGACATGGTTCAAGATATTCTGTAGGAGATTCACTACATCTGATTGATCTAGGAATCATGAAACGGCTATTAGTGGGATGGCGTAATGGAAACTTTGGGATTTATACTACAAAATGGTGTGCAAGGGATATCACTAAAGTAAACGAGTTCTTGATGAAATGTAGAATGCCTTCGGAAATGCCCGGTGCATTTCTGAAGGCATTCTACATTTCATCAAGAACTCGTTCCAATTCAAGTCAATCCGCACACTTGATTGCCTCGCGCACTGGAAAGGAACAGAATTCAGGACTTTTTTACATTATCTGAGCATAATCATACTGATTGATGTCCTTCGTGAAGACGTGTACCAACATTTTCTAATGTTTTTCTGTGCGACAACTATATGTTCTGTAAGTAAATATAGCACGTATTTACCAATAGCTAGGGAGCTGTTTCAGTGTTTTGTGGATCAGTTTAAAAAAAATTATGGCACCGACTATGCGACCAGCAATGTTCACAATTTGATGCACTTATTAGATGAAGTGGAAAAATTTGGGCCGCTACTAACTTTTAACGCTTATCCATTCGAAAATAAATTATACACAATTAAAAATATGCTCAGGCAGGGCAATAAACCTTTGATACAGCTAGCGAAAAGAATCACCGAGAAAAGTATGGTTGATTATCCTAATTTGCATAAAAGATCTGAGCATACTGAGCCTTTTGTATCTCAGAGTCAATATCGTACAACGCTTCATTTTAATACGTATTATCACCTAAGCTTCAGGACAGATACTGCATGACGAATGACGGCGATATTGTGGAAATAAAAGAGATTGAGCAATTACATGAATTGAATGTTGTGCATATTCATGGCTATAGATTATGGAACAAACTTGACATATTTCATCGTCCTATTAAATCATCCTATTTGAATATGTTTGTAGTTGCAAAGGAGACTGAAAATCGAGAAGAAATTGTGATATCACCAGGACATGTCCAGTTTAAACTTGTGTGTATTGAGCTTGAAGTTTCTCTTTACTTCTTTCCTTTACTTCATTCACACTGTGATTTTTAATTAAACGCAATTAATTTATGACAATTTTTTTTATTTCTCTTTTAAAATCACCTTGTTATTCTAAAATTAACAATAGTATGTATTAATACGAAAATTAAGATTAGAAATTTTTGACGTTATTAAACAACAAATACAATCATTAAACGCGAATCTTTTACTATTATGTTAGCCTAAGATCCCTCTACAGATCAACCTTCACCGAGCTGGTTAATGGATGAAATAGTAGATTGTACACCAAGTGCATAAAACGCACCATTTTGCGCGAGACGTTTATCCATCCGATGCGAGCTTGCGAGCGAGGATGGATATAAAGTAGAGAGCAAAATGGGTTTTATGGACGAGTTTTACACTCTACTTTTCACTTCGATTGCGAGGAAATGAAACAGCAACTTGTAAATATTGTAAAAATAATTAAGGTTCCCGCCAATTAACTTTTTTTTTTCAGTAGGAAACTTGACTCAACACCTGACTTATGTCGTTACTCATACTGCTCAGTTATAAAAACATTTTGAGCAAGCCTATTGCCATCAACCAATGTAATTAGGAGCAAGCCTATTGCCATCAACCAATGTAATTAGGAGCAAGCCTATTGTCATCAACTGATGTAATTGGGACCAAGCCTATTGCCATCAACCAATCTTATTAGGAGCAAGCCTATTGCCATCAACCGATGTAATTAGGAGCAAGCCTATAGCCATCCACTGATTTAGGTAATTGAGAGCAAGCCTATTGCCATCAATCAATGTAATTAAGAGTAAGCCCATTCCCATCAAATGATGTAATTAGGAGCAAGCCTATTGCCATCAAACAACCTAATTAAGAGCAAGCCTATTGCCATCAAGCGATTTAGGAAATTGGGGGAAGCCTATTCCTATCAACTTTCCTTGTATTCGTAATGAAAAGCAGTAATCCCTTGTTTTTATAATACTAACGAAACGAATTAAAGAGGTTATTCTATGAAGTTGTTCCTGTGGCTGTTGGGCCGATTACCTGTGCCGATTACCTTGGTCTTCGACGAAGATTTTACTTTATGCTCTAGAGCATAAAACGCTACTTTATGTCGCCTACGCACGACATAAAGACGAATTTTAGAGCGAGAGAAGTGAAAAGTATTTTATATGCCGTTAAATATGTCAATAAATATGCAAATGGGTTGTCTAAAAAATTTCAGTTAATAATATGTCAGTAAATTAAATTATGTGGGAGGTGTTTTCAGGGGACGTCACACGTGAAGGAAACACAGGCGAAGTTTCAGGTGATCTTGTATTTTCAGCAGCAGTTTACAGGTTTTCACAATAATTATAGAAGAATGTTATTTGGATTTTAATGAACAGGAACAGTTCTCACAACCAAGTCCTAGGACGAAGGTCGAAGAACGAAGTCCCTCTATCCAAAAAGTATTCCTGAGGGATATAGGGTTTTCCGTGACAACTAGCAGGGGTGTCTCACGTAACCTTTCCAAGTAGGGCGAGATTCGCAAATGCACCAACTGGTTAGCTGACTGAGGAAATTCACTGATCAAGCGAGGGTCATTAAGTGCCGGAGAATCTTAACACCGCGATTCAGAAATACGCGTCATCGGCGCAGCGCCATCTAGTGGAGAGCGGTCGAACTTTTACGGTCACTTGCTACTTGATCAATGAACTTCTACTACTTAAGAGTCTAATACATGGTAGGGTGTATGAATACATAATAATTGGTAAGTAGACGTGTGTTACAATTATTATTACTTAATTAAATTCTATTTTCAAAGTTCATTCTGGACTGTATTTTTTAGTCAACCTATTTGCAATATGTTTATTGACACATTTAATTGATTATAAAATAACTTTCATCCATTAACCAGCTCGGTGAAGGTCGTTGTATGGGGAGATCTTATACTAATACCGATAAATACTTTTTTACTGGAATAGTTACATGTAACATAATGTATTTATTCGTTTAATTAGTTCTTGTAATAAAACCTTTGCATTATAATTAAACTACTTTTAGATGCTATAATAACAAGAATGTTTTAAGTAGTAGTCAGTTCCTAAAATAATATAGGTAGGTACCTACTTATTTTTGTAATAAGCCTAACAAAAAGAGTATTTGCATCATGATTAGGTACTTCAACCAACGTGAATAATTTTATATAAAATAACATCCTTATTCATAATTTAACTTAACAAAAGTAAAACATTTTTTTTTATCAAAAATAGATACTTTTATCTACTTACTATAAATAGGAACATATAAGTTACTTGGCACTTAAAGTTAAAGTATACAGATGTTTAGGTTCTTATCTACTTGTTAACAATATAAAAGTAAGAAAATAAGAATGATAAAATGGCTGCTATTTGGTAATAACCTTTCTAAATATGGCTAGTATTTATTTTGAATATAGTTTTTCTATTTTATGACTGTTTACATTTAGATTAGGACACAAAGATACCTACCTAAACATCTAGGGTTATAGCAACAACTAAGCTAGTAGTATTCTCAGTAGTAGTAATATTAAGCTAGTTAGTATTGGTAACTAAAATATATACTTAACTTAAGCACTTATAAAACAAATAGCAAACTTTTAAATAGGCTAGTTATCCACTAAGTTAACGATTCATAAAAAAATATATTGGTTATTGTGAATTACTAATAATGAATGAGATTTAGCAATAAAAATAACCTTAGAAAATAATATATGCCTCCTGATCAGAAGGTCTAAGTAGCAAAATAATATTATAAATTAATTAAACAATTAGCATAAGGACTCTTCTTCGACTTCGATTGAATTGTCACCTGGGGCTGGTACTATGAAATCATTTTTGATTTCAGGTATATCGCTGGGTTGATTTTCAACATTATTTTCAGCAGTTACTGTGAAAGCTATGTTATTGTATTTTTCAGTCTTGTTTTCGTCTTGTTCAATGTTTTCGGCACTATTTTCATTATTATTTCTGCTCTGCTCTGTGCTACTTTTATTCTTTTCAATTTTGGCTCGTTTTCGTGTAGTAGATGACATGTTTGGCATTTTTTCTTTTATTGGCATTTTTCAAAATGCTTTTGAAAAAATCTCATTGTTTTGTAATGTCCCAAAAAAACGAAATAATATTTTTATAACATTTTAAACTAATTTTAACACCATCAGAACGACTAATGCCACTCCAAGAGCACTGACACAAAAAATCACGCGAAAACATGAATACATGATATCTACAAGTTTGTAGGCACAGTTAATGCCTTTTCCACCAGAACAAAATAACCGATAAAGTTTGCTTCAGGCTTTTTCTGGCAGTTTTATCTGATATTAAATTGTTGATTTTGTTCAAATCTTCAACGGTTTTAATTGGAGAGAAACTGAATCGCACGTTCTCAACTTGGTTTTGAGACCTTCCCAAGAGAACAACATCCTCTTCATTACAATGACCTAGTTGTAACTGCATATTGTCGACTTGGACAGAAATGCAAGCGATCTTGTGCATAATTTTTTTTTGATTGTCTAATACTCTAGTGGTTTTCCAATACGAGATTTATACTGTCTAATATTTTCTTTAAATCAATATTTTCTTGTGTTTTGTCTAAATAGTTCTCTTGGATGCAGGATTTGGTTTTCGGCAGTCAAAATTATTTGAGAGGAAGACTCGCTGGATTCATCGGGTAAGGAAATCACCGGTGAATTGCATTGGTTAGTCTGAAAAAAAAAACACAAAAGTTGGGTTAGGTTTGTATCATAAAAAAGTCTCAAGTTCCAATATGTTTTTTTTTATGCAATAAGTAATTACTTAAAAATATTGACAATTTTCTCATCCATAAGTATAAATTTGAAGTGAATCTATTCAGATCACTCCTGAAAGTAATAATACATACCAGTTGTTCCACAAATACATTCATTTTCTTTTTTTGTTGGTCAGATGTTGTTCCGTCATCGTACAAAACCAAACGTAACTTATTCTAATTCTTCAAATTCTAATCGATGTTCAACGTTCCATCAGTTTGCGATAACAAAACGCAGACCCTCTATAATCTGTGGTGCATACCGTGACTCGTAAAAAGTTGGAGCGAAGACACTTTTGAAAACCCGCGTGTGTGAAAGCATCTCCTTTTCGCGCCCGACGTTCTCCTGTCCCAACACTGGACAAACCATCGGTTCTTTTCTTCTACGCGCGTGAATATCTAACTCGCATCCCGGAATTCCTGTGTTCCTGCCCTTGGTACTACCGGAGGTGGAAAGTTCAACGTGTGTCGTAGCAGTCCAAGGTACGTGTATGCACTATTATTTGCTATTGACATTCTGTGGAGTTTTTGAACATCGTATTTTACTCGTCATCGTTGTGTTCCCTAGTAGCAGAAAGCCACCCCTGCTATTTCGGCTTTGGTGCGCATGCTACATATTTTGGTGCCGAAACCAGGGACCTTTCCATCTAATCTTATTACGTTTATGGTATTTTCTGGTTAGAAACGTCATATAACTTGGTCTATAGAACAAATCTATTACAACAAACGTTTACCGGCTGCATTCCGAGCTATATTTTTATAACATTTCTTATCGAAATAACCGTTTATACCTACGTAAATCACAATCGTTCCAAGAGGTAACTCCATCGAACAGGAATTATCTATCGTCACACACTTTCATCGTAGGTAATTATTGTAGGATCTAATTAGGCAATCACTTTTCAATCGGTGCTTAATTCCATCGGCTTACGATAATCATTTACCACCCGTATCAAATTCACATATCTGTATTCATTTTCATTCCATTCTATACTATTTCAATTACAGAAATCTTATAAATTTAGTTTTTCACTTTTTTACATTGTGGGTATCTTCATAGGTATTATACCTACGCAACGGCCGAGCATTCGTAACCGGCGTCGATTTCTTCGTAACAACCAACCGTGTACACCGCTCCACGTAAGTTTCGGGTCGTACATGTATGGTGCGTCATAGTACATTCAAACAAAACTTGTGCGGTTAGCTGTACCTATTCATTCCAGTGAGTCTTTATCTTTGTTGTTTACGTGTTAACGCATTTTTATTTTACGTTTCACATAATGTCGCTGCTTAGCAAACATTCTACTAGGAGGTTAAAGAAAACTAAATCGAAGTCTATCGATGTGGACGAATATACCACACAGGATTTGCCATCGTTACGTCGAAAGCGTACTATGTCTTACAACCGGCTAGCTAAATCTTTCGAGATTGGCACGTTAGCATTAAGTGACTCATCTAAGCACGATTTGTTTTTATCGTATTATCGAGACATAAAGGCCATTGCACACAATTTCGAACAAGCACATTTAATTATTTTAGATATTTTAAACGACCCGGATGATGATGATAACGAGATGCAAGAACGTTTTGATGATATGTACTATCAAGTAGGATCAATTTATCACAGTTTAACAAAATCACTTTCACCATCATCTCAATCGCAAAATGTAAACTCTTCTTCTAATATTCGATTACCAAAAATAGTACTTCCTAGTTTCTCAGGTAATATCAAACAGTGGCCTGAGTATTATGATACATTTAACGCTTTAGTACATAATTCTACTACACTTACAGACACTGAAAAGTTTCATTATTTGGTTTCTTCCCTTAGTGGTGAAGCATTAACGGTAGTGAAAACGTTCCCTAAGACCCAAGACCATTATCATGATGCATATCAAACATTAGTTAATCGCTACAAGTCTAAACGCAACTTATCTTTTACTTGTTGGCGTGAGGTTTTAAACACAGATTTTAAACATAATGATGCGAATAAATTCCAAACTTCACTAGACCTTTTAGAAGAGAACTTATGTATTTTAAAGACACTCGATTTCCCGGTCCAACATTGGGACTTTGTTTTGGTTTATCATATTTTATCTAAAGTAGACCCAGATGTACGCCAAAGTCTTGAAGAGAAATATTTCGATGTAGAAATACCATCGTTTGATCAAACGAAATCATTTTTGCGTGCCAAGTCAGAAACTCTTATACGGGGTACCCACTTCACCGCTACTTCTAAACCTAAATCAAACCAGACTGCGCCCGCGGTTGTGTCGCCTCAATCTCGACGCACCCCCGCCTCTACAGTACTTGTTGCTTCTGGTGATGCGAAACAACCTACACAACCGAGTAAATGTGCTTATTGTGATGAATCACATTCAATAATGGCTTGCCCCACGTTTCTTCAAAAATCGGTCGACGAACGTATGAACGTAGCTAATGAGAAAAAATGGTGTTATAATTGTTTAAAGTCATCCCACCAACTTAAAGACTGCAACTCGATATTTACATGCCGTGCATGTAAACGCAAACACCACACGTTACTTCACCGCGAGAAACCTCAGCCACAGGAACCAAGTCCAACCGTCTCGTCTTTGGTATCAAGGTCTCAATCAAATACTACTGTGTTGCTGGCTACTGCTATCGTTCAGGTTAGGGACGCTTCAGGCAACATGCAATCTTTTCGTGCATTGATCGACACCGGGAGTCAGAGCAATTTTATTACCGAATCTGCTGTTAAGCGTTTAGGGCTTACTCCAGCTAAGGCTGATACCAAGGTCAGTGGACTTGGGGATTCTGTAGCACCCATTGCTGGTGATGTCACTTGTTCCGTAGGCACGAATACGCGTGTTTATTACAAATTAAACATGCACGTGATCAAGAAAATATGTGGCGACCAACCTATCGCTCAGTTAAACACATCGGGGTGGTCACATATAAAATCGTTGCCACTGGCCGATCCAGGATTCGATATTCCTGGACCCATCGATCTCCTATTAGCTGCAGATGTCTTCGTTGAGTCTGTTCTTAACCAACGCATTAAAGGAAGTTACAACCAACCTACCGCATTTAATTCAATTTATGGGTGGCTTCTTTTAGGTAAAACGTCTTTGTCATCAACTTCTTTACTTCAATTATCTGCTATACCTAGTAGTGATAACGATCTAAATTCAATAGTTCAACGTTTTTGGGAAATTGATTCGTTACCGAATTCGTCCTCATTGAGTCCAGATGAGTCACTCTGTGAACAAATCTTTATTTCTACTCATTCACGTGATCAAACAGGGTGTTACATTGTTAAAATTCCTTTCAAAAATGACACGGAACCTACTTTTGAAGGCTCTCGTGAAGTAGCTTTACGCCGATTCTACGCTATCGAGCGTAGATTATCTCGCGATCCTGATTTACGTAGTCAATATTCTGAATTCATGGCAGATTACCTCGAATCCGGTCATATGTCACTTGTACCGTCCCAGGACGTAGGTCAAGGAAAATACTACATTCCCCATCATTGCGTCTTACGTCCTCATTCCGTTAGCACACGTCTACGCGTTGTCTTTGACGCTTCAGCTAAAGATCTTCATTCCCGTTCCTTGAATGATACCCAACTCATCGGTCCAAAATTACAACCAAATACTTTGGAACTACTTTTACGGTTCAGGGAACCTAACGTCGTTTTTATGGCAGATGCCCGTCAAATGTATCGCCAAATTGTCTTGTCTTCAGACCATCGCGACTATCAACGCATTTTCTGGCGGACCTCGCCTAGCGAGCCCCTACAGGAATACCGCCTAAATACGGTCACGTATGGTTTAGCGTCATCTCCATACCTCGCGTGTCGAACTGTAAGACAGCTCGCAGAAGACGAAGGAGACGCTTATCCTCTGGCAAGACAAGTTATTCTAACTCAAGTATATATTGATGACGTGGCTACTGGATTTTCAACATTAGAAACTGCTCAGGAGGCCAAATCGCAAATTATCGCTTTATTCAAACGTGGTCAATTTCATTTACGAAAGTGGGTTAGTAACCATCCTCAACTTCTATCGGATCTTCCTAGTGAAGATTGCTTAACTGGTGCAGTGTCATTCGACACCATGGAAACATCACCATCAACCCTGAAGGTGTTAGGTCTTCAGTGGGATCCATCCTCAGATACTTTCAACTTCGCTATAGAATCTTCTGACCGGCCTTGTACGAAACGCTCGATTTTAAGCGAAACAGCTCGGAACTTCGATCCATTGGGTCTCCTCTCACCAATCACCGTCCGAGCGAAATGTTTGATACAAAAACTATGGGTTCTCGGCATAGGCTGGGATCAAACTCCACCTGATGACGTCATTCGAACATGGAACACTTATCGTGACCAACTACCGGAGCTAGCTCAATTCAGGATTCCTCGTAGATTGACTTGCACAGATGCTGAGTCACACGAAATCCACGGCTTCTGTGACAGCTCTGAGATCGCATACGGAGCAGTAGTGTATCTGCGAGTGGTTCAGGCTGATCAAGTAAACGTTTTCCTCGTATGCTATAAAGCTCGTGTGGTTCCATTAAAACGCATATCACTGCCACGACTCGAATTGTGCGCTGCAGTTCTTCTTTCCGACCTATACAAATTCGTGCGTGACATCTATCTTTCTCAAATTAAAATCGATAACGTTTTTCTCTGGTCTGACTCAACCATCGTTTTATCATGGTTACGTTCACCCTCCTCGCGCTGGACTACGTTCGTCGCTAATCGCGTCAGTCATATCCAGGATATAACCCCCATGGAGTGCTGGCGTCATGTGTCCTCCGGCGACAATCCCGCAGATATCTGCTCGCGAGGTCAGTTTCCGAGTGAAATTCTGGTTAACTCGTTATGGTGGGCGGGGCCCTGGTGGCTATCGAATGATAAAACTAAATGGCCAAATACCAACTCCACTAGTAGTCTAGCACAGCTGACTAGCGACGAGGAGTCAGTCGTGCAAGCTGAGGCTCGGAAAACGGTGACTTTAACTACTTGCGTAAACAGTGAGTCGCAGACCGAATCAATTATAGAATCTTTAATAAAGCGGTTCTCATCCCTACAAAAGATAATAAACATACTTACGTTTGTTCGTCGCTTCATTACAAATTGCCGTAATCCAGCTTCAGAAAATCGTTGCAAATTCTTAAATAACGTTGAGCGACATAATTCGCTAATGCATTTAGTCAAACATATACAACAGATAACATTTTCTGAAATCATTTCAAACTTAAACTCTAAAAAATTTATACCTAAACCTTTTCGTAAACTAAACCCGTTTATCGATCGTCGAGGAATACTCAGGGTGGGCGGAAGAATATCACGAGCAGGCTTAGAATACGAACAAAAGCATCCAGCCTTCCTACCGTCGGATCATCCATTATCGTCTTTAATTGTAGATTTTATACATCGTAACTATCTACACCCAGGTATAAACACGACACATTTTTTACTTTTACAACAATTTTGGATTCTCTCTGCTAAGCGTGTTATACGTCAGTGCCTATCTAAATGCATTCAATGCTACCGTACTAATCCGCAACCGCTCCAACCGTTCATGAGCGATCTACCCGCCTATCGCGTCAATCAAGTAAAACCGTTCTCTATCGTAGGCGTCGATTTCGGTGGCCCGTTCCGTATAAAGCTAGGTCCACACCGTGGCGCTAAGATAGACAAGGCATACCTATGTCTGTTTGTCTGTCTTGCTACCAAAGCAGTGCACCTTGAAGTGGTTTCTACTTTAAGTTCAGACAGTTTTATCGCAGCACTACGACGTCTTGTGGCGCGACGTGGTCGCTGTAACGAAATACACGCGGATTGTGGGATTAATTTCGTGGGTGCTAGCAATCAATTGGCGACTCTAATGCAACAGGCATTTAGTGCAGAAAAAATAACATTTAAATTTAATCCTCCTTCGGCTCCACACTTCGGCGGAGTGTGGGAAATTCAAATCAAGGCAGCTAAATCTCACTTGTTACGCATCGTTGGTGATCAAGTCCTTACTTTTGAAGAACTCACAACTCTGTTCACCCAAATCGAAGCCGTTATGAATTCTCGACCGCTGTACCCTATCAGCTCAGATCCTAATGATCTAACAGCTCTGACCCCAGGTCATTTCCTCACATTAGAACCTTTAACCGCTGTCCCTGATGAGGATCTATCACAAGTCAATACTAACCGGCTTCACCGGTGGCAGCTGTTACAATCGTTTCATCAGAATTTTTGGTCCAGATGGAAAAATGAATATCTCAACTCATTAACACAACGTGCCAAATGGACCAAAGATTCCAAACCATTACAGGTTGGTTCGATGGTGATAATCAAAGATGACAATCGTGCGCCATTACATTGGCCTCTTGCTCGTGTGGTAGATCTCCTCCCTGGATCTGACGGGGTAGTTCGGATCGCAGTCGTTAAAACCGCAACTAACCATACAATACAACGACCGTTGGTTAAGCTATGTCCATTGCCCATAGCTCAAACCGATTAACTTGACTCTCAAGGTAACTTTAACTTAGCGTTTAATTTTAGTTTAACTTAGTTTATCGTCACTATTAGTTAGATTAGTCATTATTAATCATTTTTAGTTCATATATCGTTCTTTGACCAGAAAATGCCATAGCCATTTTGGTGGGCGGGATGTTCCGTCATCGTACAAAACCAAACGTAACTTATTCTAATTCTTCAAATTCTAATCGATGTTCAACCATCAGTTTGCGATAACAAAACGCAGACCCTCTATAATCTGTGGTGCATACCGTGACTCGTAAAAAGTTGGAGCGAAGACACTTTTGAAAACCCGCGTGTGTGAAAGCATCTCCTTTTCGCGCCCGACGTTTTCCTGTCCCAACACTGGACAAACCATCGGTTCTTTTCTTCTACGCGCGTGAATATCTAACTCGCATCCCGGAATTCCTGTGTTCCTGCCCTTGGTACTACCGGAGGTGGAAAGTTCAACGTGTGTCGTAGCAGTCCAAGGTACGTGTATGCACTATTATTTGCTATTGACATTCTGTGGAGTTTTTGAACATCGTATTTTACTCGTCATCGTTGTGTTCCCTAGTAGCAGAAAGCCACCCCTGCTATTTCGGCTTTGGTGCGCATGCTACAGATGTTGTAAACTCAGAGGTAGATGCGTTGGGCTCATTCGGTACAGAAATGACAAGTGGTTCGTATTGGTTGGAATTCTGAAAAAAAAAACAAATGCTCTATAAAGTATTGCAAAAAAATGTTATTGCCAATTTTATTTTTTTTTATTTGGCTCACCAACAATTGAATACACAACACTATCATCATCATCACACTTTATATCATTAAAATTAAAATTAAAAATTAAATTAGCCTTTATTCACTGGTCTACATGTATAAATCTTATTCTAATGCTTACAATCTATTATTTACGTAAAATTAACTTATTAATAACATCAGTCAGCATCTGAATCGTGACCAGGTTGTCCTCGGACATAGGCCTCCTCCAGAAGGCGCCATTGGGTTCGATCCCTGGCTAATCTACGCCATCCTTGTGGTAGGTCATCCTCCCACCTTTTAGGTTGCCTTCCCCTTCTCCTTTTTCCATCTCTCGGGTACCAGAATAGCATTTCCTTAGTCCACTTGTCCCTAGAGGATCTAATTGTATGTCCTGTCCAGCGCCATTTTAATTTCTTAATTTTTCTAGAGACATCAATCACTCTGGTGGCCTTTGGCTTGACAAAGTCACTCAGCCAGAAATTGAAAGTGTGCCAACAAGGGATGGAACGTAGCATGCTACACATTAGGCTGAGAGACAAATGGAGATTAACCAGAATAAGAAAGGCCACTTTATATCATTACCTAAGTATAAATCTGAAGATATCCGTTCGCATCCGTTCCAATCCGTTTGTTATTTTTGTAACATCTTTTAGAAATTGAAGAAACTGACATAATTACTGACTGACTGACTGACCGATCAATGCACAGCCAAAACTGAATATGTATGACTGATATAATGGTTCCACAACCAATTACTTGCATTCATACCGACCAATCTCTCTTGGGACTGTCGTAGGCAAAGTGTTGGAGCGTCTTGTGCAGCCCTTGCTATTGAAGGATGTTAAGATTAATGATGGTCAGTTTGGTTTCCGTCCTGGTTTATCGACTGACCTAGCGATTTTATCTTTGAAGTATACGGTAAATTATTAAAAAAGTCGGAACACCTCGATTTATGCTTGTTTCCTGGACCTGAGTCGCGCTTTTGACCTGGTGAATTATAATATTCTCTGGGGCAAGTTGCGCGACTCAGGGGTCCACTCAGGCTTAGTAAGTATGCTTCAGTACTGGTACGGAAACCAAACTAACAGTGTTAGATGGGGCGACGTCCAGTCTAGCGAGTACAGGCTAAAATGTGGCGTACGTCAGGGTGGGTTGACTTCTTCGGACCTTTTCAATATTTATATGAATGGTCTTATTGAGGAGCTGAAGAGGGCAGGTGTTGGCTGCCATGTAGGCGGCGTGTGCTTTAATAATATCAGCTACGCCGATGACATGGTCCTCTTGAACCCCTCAATAAGGGCCCTTAGGCAGCTTTTAGCTGTCTGTGAGCGTTATGCCAGTTCGCACGGTATGGTATATAATGTCGATAAAACAGAAATGTTAGTATTTAGAGCTGGAAAGGGACCGGAGAAAGTCCCCGAAGTCCATATTTATGGTTCACCAGTAAGGGTTGTACGAACGTTTCGATATCTGGGCCATATTCTCACTGACGATCTCTCAGATGACGCCGATATAGAACGGGAAAGTTCGGTTCGAGAAACTCTCGGTTCGGTGCAACATGCTTGCACGTGATGGCATAGCAATATGTATAAGAATATCTAGGTAACTATTTAGCAACTCTCAGTATTGACCAAAATAATGTAGCAACGTCGACTGTCAGATGTCAAGTGACAATGACGTAGGGCGACGTTGCGTCAAGTATATTGTTGATTTAATAATTATCGTAAATATCTAAAAAACAAAGGTTCTAATTTCAAATAAACCTAGTTTACTTTATTCTAATGATACTTAATATCCCGACGTATTTTATAGAAGTAGCTTTTATTGTGGTTTAAAAGACTTGGTTTCCGAACCACAGTGGTATTTGAATAGTTAAGTCAAGTTAAATGTTTATCTATTATAAATTGCCAATAAATTATATAGTTATTATTAACGATACTTATAATGTTTCCTAGATTTTATCTTGCAATTTTAATAAATTAAATAGTTTCAATCAATTCTCTGAACTGTCGGTTGATATTCATATTTTATCCGATACCTAGTCATAAAGATTACAAATTAAAACATACTACATTGCTAAATTACCTAATGACGTTTTAAAATAGTTTCACTACATAAGATTTGTTAATTATTATTTATGTTGTTAGTTATTTAGCTATAATGTATAACCATTTGCCGTTGGTTTATTATGGCGGTAGTCGTTGATGTACGTTTTAATATTTGACGGTTATAAAAGTAGAAGTACCGCCAATTTTCAGGGTCAGTTACGCTGCAACTGTTGAAGGGTAAAGACAGACCCAAAGTAGTATATTGTGTATTCCATTTGTGTATCATTGTGTAATTGTGTATAGAGAGAATTAAGTTTACATATTGTAGCCTAGTTATGAAGATACCAAATGTGTAAAAGCTGAAACCTATTTGTATTACTCTAAAGGATCCATAATGTTTATGTAAGTTATTTGATATTATTCTATGAATATTCCTGATTACTATGTCTTAGAAATATGTACCATAATATGGTTTATATTGCTTATTATTTATGTACACTGATAAAATTGCTATAACTTGAGACAGTCAAGGACAACGTCAGGTTGTCCTTGTATAATACTTTAAAAGATGTTCCCGTGGAGTTTCTTGTCCATTCTTCTCCACGAAGACCTAGGGACCTAGTGAATGGAATAGAGTTTCGAGTTTGAGTTTGACAAGACCAAAATAAATAAAATTAATGGTCTTGTCTTTTGTGGTTATATTTCATAACAACCCTGTTCCCTACACACTTGTTTAGAGATACTTTCAAACAAATTAAATAACGAGTAATCATCTTGACACATAGTTTATTAATTGGTGGATATTAATACATATACATATAGATTTACATACACTTTCTAACACACGCAGATTTTCACTCTGTAGCACTAGCGTTAAAAAGACATTGTTCCGTGCCTACTGTCTCTATTTTTACACATGCCAGCTGTGGACGTTTAAAAGAGCATCTAAAGAAAGAAAGAAAGAAAGAAAAAATGTTTATTTGACGTCAGTACATCAAGCACACACACAATAATATTAAAAAAAAAAATACAAAAATGGAAAAACATAGTAGGTACCTATGTGCTGTGTGCCTCACGGCTGCGCCAAAAAGGTTCATTTCAGCATTCATGCCAGACAGGTGATGCTGTCTGACGTTGGTCTTCCAATGAACCTTGAGGGGGTAAGTGACAGACAGAAAACAGTTTCAAACATAATATTATGATTATGTAAATAAAGTAAATTAATGGTTACAATAAATAGATATCGAGTAAGTTAGGTATGTAGGTACGAGTTCAGATAAAAAAGAAAAAAAGTAAGCAATAATTATATTTTTGTGTAAGAAAGTAATAATACCGGTAACAATAAATAAATACAGAGATAAGCCAAGACAGAATAAATGTTTTTATAAGAAAATAAAATTGGTATAACAGCTATACACAACTACCCATTTAAAATGAGGCATCCAAATAAATGAAACGGGCGCATTGAATCCTAAACCTGTTTTGCATACTTCCGACCTTCAAACGCACTATTATGAATCCATGCATTTCGTCGCTTAATACGCTGCAAGCAGCCGAGCGAGATGGACTCATAACAATTTGTTAGATGTCAACGGAAAGTATTGCAGAATTAAGATTCGATAAAATTCGAGGTATTTTTGTGGGTACATTCCACACGTAGATACGTCAAACATATTTTATTTCGACGGGAGTGGAGCTAAATTATTCAAACGTGGATAACGTGGCGCACAAAACATGAAAAAGGTAAGCTAGTCTAAAAGCTAATACTGCGAAGATGCCATATAAAGAGAAAAAACTACAAAAAAATAAAAAATAAAATCCCTTGTTAGCTTTAATCGATTTATGCAATTATAGATGACAAGAGTAGTGACGGAGGACATAAGTACCACAACGAAAAAGGACGGATGAGGAAGCCATCACGACCGGCGACGCCCGCCGCACCACCGTTTGTTACACGTCGCGCGCAAGTGGGCCAGGCATTTCGGGTAAGTACGTGCGCATGCGTTGCTACAAAGCTTATTTATGTGAATTAACGCGGTTTTTGCGGTTAATTTAGTGTGCTATTTTTCATACCGTAGGTCTCACAAAATGCGACATGTCGTTGCGGCGCGGCGGCGCGCGGAGGCGCCGCGCAAAACGCTACAGAACCCTCCAGCTAAGGACGTTGCGGCGGCGCAGAAGAAGCTCACGCGACGGGTCTCGCTCGTGATCAGTTACCTACCGTAAACATGAGTGTCGAAATAGTTCGCGTTTATGCATAGCATAGCGTAGGTACGTAGGTGTACACGGTGCAGTCTGTAGTTGCTGAGTGTTTATATAATTGAAGCATTCATTGTGACCATATCCAGTTTCTGCTGTGCTTCTATCAAATACTGCCGTAGTCGTGTTCTGAATGTGTGAATAGTGCCTAGTACCCGTAATGGTGGAGGAATATTATTCCACACTTTAGATGCAGCGTATCGGAAGGTACCTCTGAAAGCTGCTGTCCTATGAGATTGTGTCGATAATTGCTGCGCACACAGCCTAAGAGCGCGCTCTCGTTTACTAGCCATCCAACTTGTCGTACAAATACCTTGGCTTCGTAGTCCTAATAACACCAAAAAGAAGACACGCTAGGTGTAACTTTCGCCTCGACTTCATTTTTAACATACAGTGTTTGTTCAAATAAGGGGTGACATGACTTCTAGGGGGAACCGAGTAACAGAATCGAGCACACGCATTTTGGACTCTTTGTATAAGTCTATCCGTACGAGCCAGCAAACGTGGGCCGTAAACCGTATCAGCGTAATTTAGTTTGGATAGTACAAGGGTTTCGACTAGCTGTGCTGTTCGCGAAGCTTTTCGGACAGGTAAGGCCTCATTTTATATAGAAGTTTCAGGCGGTAAAAACAGTTTTTCACGGAGTTAGCGACGTGTTTCTCAAACCTAAGGCTGTTGTCCATACACAACCCTAGGTTTCGCGCCTCATTAACTCGGTCAATAGGTTCACCCATTATAGTCAAATTAAGGCTTACAGGTAACTTCTCTAACTGCTGCCTCGTACCAAACAGCATATACTTTGTTTTCAATGGGTTTAAAGCTAAACAGTTCTCATCTGACCAGGTGGTGATTCTTTCCAGATCGTCATTTAGGTCTTTAATAGCTGAGTCAATGTCGTCAGGCTTAAATGACAAATATAATTGCACATCATCAGCATAAATGTGGTATTTGCATTTCTGCAGACACTTTATTATGTCTGCGCAGTATAAAATAAAAATAATCGGACCTAAGATAGATCCCTGAGGAACTCCTCTTTCTATTGAAGAAAGGGCCGAAGTCAGGGTAGTACCGTCCGGTAACCGTAATTCTACGAGTTGTTTTCTGTCACCGAGGTAACTATGGAACCATTGGATTGCATTGTTGTCAAAGCCGTAGTATTTTAACTTAGATAATAGTAGTGGGATATTTATGCAATCAAATGCACGGGAAAAATCAAGTAGCACCATAAGTGTACACATGCCCTTATCTTGGGCGGACAAAATGTTATCGGTAACATCCTGCAACGCCGTAGAAGTACTGCGCTGTTTCCTGAATCCAGATTGTAGATCAGGTAATATCTCATTCTCTTCTAAAAATGTGGTTAATTGACGGCATACTACCCTCTCCATTACCTTTGAAAGACAGGGCAGAACACTGATAGGCCGCAAGTCTTTAACCTCTATAAGGTTGGGATTCTTGGGTAGGGGTCTAACTGTTGCAATTTTCCATTGGTAGGGAAACTTAGCTGTTCATAAGGAGCAATTTACCATGTCAGTGATAGTTGCTAAGGTGTATGGCATAGTCAGGGTAAGCATGCTCAAGGTTATGTTGTCGTAACCTTTAGCATTAGACTTTAGGTCAGATATAATGCGAGAGACATCATTTTGGTCTACTGGACCAAGTGTGAAAGTAGCTTCACTATATCTGTTAGTCTCATAAAATGATATAAGCGAAGTGCTAGCTACTGGGCTCTTAGGGACAGTCAGAAAAGCTTTATTTATAAGGTCTGGGTTTCTAAAATGTGAGGGAATGTATAATTTTTGCTTGGAGGGTGCAAACGTGGATTTAATGTTCCTCCACAGTAATTTTGGATTATTAATTTTATTATTAATATTGTGCCTGAAGTATGCAATTTTTTCATGATACAGGGAACTTTCAACTAAAGATTTTAACTCTTTATAGTATTTCTTTTTAATTTCTGATTTCGTACATCTATACTTGCCTAGTGCATTGTCTCGTAATTGCATCATAAGTTTAATGGTGTCCGTAATCCAAGGAAACGATAATTCCTTAATAGTGCAGGTTTTTTGTGGTGCGTGTACATCAAACAAAGATAATAAGCAGTTATTAAAAGTATCAACCATGTCATTAATTGTTGGAGCGCCTGATGGATTCGTCGTAGCAGCGAGCGACGATGCGTCCTGTTTTAGTTTTAAGTTTTTGATAGAAGTACTGCATATTCATTACTGCTTGTGTCATTACCTTGATAGTACACATTTTCAAGTAATCCCAGATTCTCCTCGTTTTATTCTACCCAAGTCCTGGTGCTCCCGTACATGGTCCATTGTCGAGCCGGATTGTGGTTTTCATCAAGTTAATTCGAAGATTAATGAAATCAGCGATATTAACGACGGATTAATTAACCTGGACTTGAGAGGTTATACGCCGGTGCCGCCAGCGTGGAATTTGGATTGTACATAGTACATATTATTTTCACGGTGTTAAGTTTTATATTGGATAATATCGTCACCCAACACTCGTACAGGTTGTATTTAACTTTAATTATAAGTTACTAAAGGTTAGTGCATTTTTAACTTGTATTAATATAAATTATGTTCATATAGTACCTTTTGCATTTTGAATGGTTTCGTTATTTTTGTATGCTGCGCATACAATTAGCGACAATTGATAATATGTAATAAATACAATTAAATAAAGTAGGAATTGGTAGCCCTCTAAACTTCAGCCATTTGTACGCAATCGCGTTGCTGAAATTTTAGATAAGACAGGAAACTGTACTTGGCGTCATGTCCCAACTGCCAAGAACCCAGCAGATCTCATATCTCGTGGCGTGGATATTGATGCTCTGCAAGGATTAAATCTGTGGTGGTGTGGCCCCGACTTCTTGAAGGAAGGTCAGTCCAACTGGCCATCTCACCTTAAATGTTTAGAAGTCGAGACATTGCCCGAAACGCGACCTCAAGTTTCATTGAGTGCTATTGTAGAAAATAGTTCTTGCGATTTATTTATAGAATTTAAGCGTTTCTCTAATTATTTACGACTTGTTCGTTCCGTAGCATATGTGTTGAGATTTATTAGAATTTGTAGAAAACTTCCTGTAATTAGAAACTTTCTATCAGAAGAAGAACTACAGGAAGCATTAAATGTTATTATTTTAAGATGTCAAATCGATTTGTTTCCAGAGCACAAATTACTTGCAAACAAACAAAGTTTACCTTCAAAAAGCGCCCTTCTCAAATTTAATGTTTATTTAGACAGCAATAATATAATGCGTGTCAGAGGACGCTTAGAGAATTCTGACTTCTCATATAATAAAAAACACCCTATTATTTTACAGTCCACACATATATTTACTAAGCTTTTGTTTAATTTCGAACACAAGAGATTAATGCACGCAGGCCCACAGTTATTATTAGCGTCAATAAGGGAATCGTATTGGCCTATAGGTGGCCGAAATTTAGCTAAGGTTTGCTATCATAACTGTGTGCGCTGTTGTCGTATGAAGGGTAATGTAATTACACCCTTAATGGGGAATTTACCCCAGCAGCGTCTCCATCTGGGAGGCTACCCCTTCGAGAGTGTTGGTGTTGATTATGCCGATCCCATCATGTGTGCCAGTCGGCAAGGCCGCGGTTGCAGGCTAGTAAAGGTGTACGTTGCGATATTTATTTGTTTTACCACCAAGGCTATTCACTTGGAGCTAGTAGGTGACCTAACTAGTACCTAATAAATATTTATTGGCCTTGTATACGTTTATTTCGCGAAGGGGAAAACCCGTTAACATTTATTCTGACAACGGTACCTCATTCGTTGGAGCGTACAACGATTTATCTAAATTTTTAAAGTCAAATTGCGATTCCTTAGGTGAAAGTTTGGCTAATGATGGAGTTAAGATGCACTTTATTCCCGCTTATACTCCTCACTTTGGCGGACTCTGGGAAGCGGGTGTTAAGTCGACCAAATACCATTTAAAACGAGTGTTGGGAAATTGTAACCTCACGTACGAAGAGCTTAACACCACGCTGATCCAAATTGAGGCGATTTTGAACTCTCGTCCATTGACGCCGCTATCTACTGATCCTGCAGACCTTACACCTCTGACACCAGGACACTTCCTCGTCGGTCGACCGCTTACTTCACTGCCACAGCGAGATATACAGGAACACTCAATTAATCATTTAACTCGTTTCCAAAGGATCGAGCAACTCCGCCAGCATTTTTGGGTTCGGTGGAGTAAGGAGTTTGTTTCCGAGTTGCAGCAGAGAACAAAATGGCGTTCCTGCACAGCTGCATTGAAGTTGGATTCCTTGGTAGTGATAAAGGAAGATAACCTACCTCCCCTCAAGTGGAAGCTAGGTAGAATTGTCGCCGTCCATCCAGGGTCAGATGGCATCGTTCGTGTGGCTGACATCCGGACTACTGCTGGAGTAATAAGACGAGCCTTCAACCGAATTTGCCCATTACCCGTCTCTTCTGATGCTTGTTGAAAGAGAATCTTTCAACGTCCGGGGGCATGTTGGAGCGCCTGATGGATTCGTCGTAGCAGCGAGCGACGATGCGTCCTGTTTTAGTTTTAAGTTTTTGATAGAAGTACTGCATATTCATTACTGCTTGTGTCATTACCTTGATAGTACAGTCTGCACAGCTATTAGATATACATCACGCACACTAGCTAATGAGTTTACACTTTACATGTGTGAAATAGTTATGCCACACAAACACTGAGTAAAGCAAGCGAGCTCTGTCTTTATTAGTGTGCGTGCGGCACATCAATAATACCATATACCAATATATAGTAATCATTCATTTGTCACTGAATCAGATATAATATTTCGCTAATGCAACTATAGCAATCTTGGCACAATAGTTAACACCTTTGGTTAACGAACGAGGAGTCGTAAGATCAAACCACGGGTGCTGCTTTTCTTTTTGTAATCATTATTTTGTTAAAACATTATTTAAAGTAGAATCTTTAACGATTCAATCCCGTTCATGGATGAGTTATGAAGTTTGCAACGTTTGAGAACTACGACACTCTCAGTCCATTTTATTTCGGCTGCTTATAAACTAACTACCGACAATTTAAAAATAAAATTATTTTCAAACACCTTCATTTATAAAAATTGCCGTCTTAGTGGTCAATCTACGATTATTTGCATTACTTAGTTTATTGATAACACAGAATTACTCTAGATATATTCGTTTGTAATTTATTTCTGTGGATCCAAACACGCATCATTAAACAACGTTAAAAAGGCAGAAATCGTTCTTTTGCATGAGCAAACCTTATTTATTAGTGAAATTGCAAGGCGCTTAATGATATCGGTAAGTAACAGATACTATAACTTTTATGTTTATGTAGGAATTAATAAAATTAACGTAACTTTAGTGCATTAACATTGTTATAACAGCCCATTTTTGTTTGCTATATTTAAACCATATCTAAAAGTATTTTAACTTGTAGTGTATCTATGCATATGATTATTGAAAATAAATAATATTAATTTGGTGTATATAGAAGTGTGTATGTATTATAGTTTATATATGGTATATATAGTTACATATAAACCAAATTAATATTATTTCATCATTTAATAGATAGGTATATATTAAGTTAACTAAAGTGCATTAACCATTGTTATAATAGCCCATTTTGTTTGCTAATAGTTTAAGGTATATAATAGGTATATTTTTAAAAGTGTTTTATATAATTATTGTATATAAATAACATTAATTATATATACCTATATGAAAGCATAATTTTATTTTTTAAGTATAAATAAATATTACTATTTACTGTAAAATAACTATTATCATAAGTATTTTAGTAGAAGTAGGTATTTTAAATACTGTTTTGTTTTATATTCACAGAGAAGAACCGAGCAATTATGGGTCTACCGATATGCGGATTCTGGAGACGTGGAAAATCTTCGACGTGGGCCAAAATCAAAAGCGAATTCATCAGCTCGACACCATGACATCGTGGCAAAGCACAAAGCTAGTTCATTCAGATTGCCAACACGCGTCACAGCTACAGCACACAATGTGTGCTTACAAACGGTGAGAAATCACCTACAGCAAGCCAGCGCGGAAGATTTTACTGTCCAGTCCACTGCGCATCGACGACGCCGACTACAGTTCGCTAGGTCATAATTATTTTAATTTTGATTGGAAGAACAATGTGGTGATTTGTAGCGACGAAAAAACTTTTAAGTTGAATATGGATGGGCGTGAAATATTATGGAGAAAAGGTGGTGAAAGATATTATAATGAATGTAATAACTAAATTAGTAGAATTTATTTTAAATATTAAACGATTGTGAACCTTATCGTTATATACATAATGTTCATGTTTGTGTGAACAAATGTAAAACTTAGCATTATTTTTATTTGTTACATAAACAACTTGCTGTATTCCTCTGTTTTAAACAACAATTCGTATTGTTAAAAGTCTGGTGAAGTGATGTTATTGTTATGCAGATAGAAGTTGCCATAATTTCTTACTACCTCTAACATGTTGATTCACTTCCCAGCTAATTTTACTTTCGATTCAATTTAGATACCACCCTACTTCAATAAATTATTTACGTCCATCCTTAAGCAACAAATAAATTGTCTAACTAATAAATAAAAATAAAACAAATTATTTTATTGTTTTTATTTAATTATCTTTCTACTTTTTTGTTTAAGTGATTTTATTGGTCACAAACTTAATTTTATAAAACAAAAAGTAAAAAAAGGTAAAAAACAGTAAAACTGAACTCCTCAGTGGGGATCGAACTCACGACATCGAGCGTAGACTAATAACTATGTCAAGCGCTTACACCACTCTGCCACGGATGTTCTACTAGACGTATCTAAAATATTGGGTCATATTCCTTCACTGTGAGCCCGTTTCTTGAATTTTTACCCGTGTATGTTTAATACGTATACCCACACAATATTAATAAAAGTTACCGATGAGTGCGTGATGTAAAGTCGGCCTGCGGTAGGCCAGTTTTGACATAAACGCACATAACGCACACTATTAGAAACATAGTTCACTCGTTTTACTTAGTGTGTGTGCGTATAACTATAACTTCACTCACACATGCAAAATGTATACTTAATAGGTGTTTCGACTGTACACATTTTCAAGTAATCCCAGATTCTCCTCGTTTTATTCTACCCAAGTCCTGGTGCTCTTGTACATTAATATCAGCTTGCTCAGAAACACGCTCAATTTTTGATTGTGTCAAATCCAAAAGGAAACTATCCAAACATATGTCTTTAATTGGCCTAAATCTGATTACGTATGGTTTAAACTTGTCCCGCTTTATATGAAATTCGCTGACTAAAATGGAGTGGCCAGTAATCGAACCAAAGGATTCCACTGTCGTATATCTAGGTGTTAGATCTGTGCACAGCAGGTCGATCAGAGTTTCACTCGTATCTGTAAAATGAGTCGGCATCGAGACCAGCTGAGCGAGACTCATGTAATTTAAAAATTCTTGCACCTTTTTAGTTTTAGTCTCGCTTACGTTGAGCATATTGACATTAAAATCGCCCAGCAAAATGAAATGATCGCAATTCCCCAGAGTGGCCAAAGTATTTGTGATGGCATCCAAGAAGAGGTCAATGTCAAACCAGGGTGGCCGGTACGCTGTACCGATGGCAACCTTTTTCCCGCTTAGCGAGAAACTCAACAACATCTCTAAATACTATGCGTGTACAGTACAACGATGCTTACCGCATCTTAATGAAATTTTCGCGGTACTGTAGTGCGTCGAGCATGTTTGCCGAAGCGAGAGTGCCCGACTTCTATGCCGTAATACGATCACGTGTAGCTTCATTTGATATTATTTTAAGAAAATCGACCAAGCAACTGCTGGAGGTCGTGAGTGAGGATTGGAACAGTCCGATCCGCAAGTATTGGGTAGAAGATCAACGGAGTGCCAACCGAAGGTGATGTTTTATAATAGTGGATTTAATTTTTAACCGACTTCAAAAAAGGTGGAGGTTATAATTATGTTCGTATGTATGTTTTTTTTTTTTTTTTATATATGTTACCTGATTTCTCCCCCATTTGTGGACCGATTCTCAACGAGAAGATCTGGTGCTGATTTTCGGAGATATACAATGGAACTCTTCAAAAATAGACGGCAGATCTGTCGTAATTGCTGGAATCGCTTGGATGTTTATTGAATATACATTATCATGACGTAACATCACACCTGTATGCTCTGAGGGGGTATGCAGATGTGTACAATACACATTTTTTTAGTTGTTATAATTATATGAATTTCATAGACACGTATTACGTGTTTCGTGTGGTGGCATAGCAATATGTATAAGAATATCTAGGTAACTATTTAGAAACTCTCATTAATGACCAAAATAACGTAGCAACGTCGGCTGTCAGTTGTCAAGTGACAATGACGTAGGGCGACGTTGCGTCAAGTATATTGTTGATTTAATAATTATCGTAAATATATTAAAAACAAAGGTTCTAATTTCAAATAAACCTAATTGACCTAGGGACTTAGTGAATGGAATAGAGTTTCGAGTTTGAGTTTGACAAGACCTAAATAAATAAAATTAATGGTCTTGTCTATTGTGGTTTTATTTCATAACAACCCTGTTCCCTACACACTTATTTAGAGATACTTTCAAACACATTAAATAACGAGTAATCATCTTGACACTCAGTTTATTAATTGGTGGATATTAATACCTACATATAGATTTACATACACTTTCTAACATCAGAAGTGGGATAGTCTCTGGCTCTCTGATATAATTTCTAATGGTCTTCCTGTTTTATTTTCATGATCAATGCTGGAGCTGCTGCTGGTGTGATGATGAAAGCTGTGACGATGATGAAAGCTGTGACGCCGATAGCTCACCGCCTCGACTTGGCTATGATCAGAACGTCGACAGCACGTACTCCGACAGCGAGATTGAATAGACTCGAGTGGGCTTATGAAGAAAAGAGTAGTGGACTGTATAACAATAGGTTTAATACCATAACTAACACATATCAATTAGGTACAAAGAAATGCCCGTAGTCGCCTGAGTAGGTGAGCTGAGTGAGGGGAGCGCGTGCGGCGGCGACCGGCGGCTCGCGGCCGGTACGCTGCGCCCCTCGCCTTCCCCTTGGTTGGCCGCGCATAGACGATGCGCCGACATATTCCCCGGGTTGAAGAGAAGTCTTCAATCTTCGACTGGTAGGGGGCAGATGCAGTTGAAGGCACGACGAATGGTGCCCCGCTTCGTCTTCATCTCAGCCACTCTCGTGACCCCGTCAACGCCGGGATAGGTCTTCGTGACCCGACCCAGGGACCAGAGCAGAGGTGGCGTCGTCTTGTCCTTGATTAAGACTAATGACCCCGGCTTCAGTTCGCCTCTGGAATCAAACCATTTTGATTTTGCCTGCAGCAGAGAAGTATATTCGTTATGAAATCGTCCCCAGAAGTGTTGCCTGATGAATTGGATCCGCTTCCAACGATCCAGTCGCGTGATGCTGGCTTCAGTCAACTGAGGATACAATACTGATGCAAATGGTCGTCCAATTAGGAAGTGAAAGGGAGTGAGAGCCGAAAAATCGTTAGGGTCAGAAGAAAGAGGAGTTAGAGGGCGGGAATTTAACACCGCCTCTGTGTGAGTGAGACAGGTAGCCATCTCCTCGAAAGTGAAATGGGTATGATGTAATAAGCGTTTTAAATGATGCTTACATGATTTTACAGCAGCTTCAGCTAATGAATTAAAGTGAGGGCTGTATGCTGGCGTGAAAATAAATTTGAAACCCTCCTGTGCCATTTCAGATGCAACATTTGATGACTGTAAGAACCTACACATCTCATTTGACGCGCCTACGAAGTTAGTCCCGTTATCGGACGTGATGTTTCGAGGCTTGCCACGACGCGCCACGAAACGATTTAGAGCGGCCATGTAGGCCTCAGTGGTGAGGTCGGTGACGAGCTCCAAATGTACGGCTTTTACTGCCGAGCAAACAAAGATGCACATGTAGGATTTAGTAAGTTTGCATCCTCGGCCTTTACGATTGGCTATCAATACTGGCCCAGCGTAGTCAACGTAACTATTCAAAAATGGAAACTCAAGATTGGTTCTTGAACTTGGTAGTTGACCCATTATAGGCTGTATGTTCTGAGCCTTATGTCTGAAACATTTAAGACATTTATTAACGACAAACCAAGACAAGTTTCTGCCACCTAGAGGCCAATAAGTTTGTCGTATATATGATAATAACAACTGTGGACCAGCGTGCGCAAGCTTTAAATGTTGCATTTGAAATATAAGTTGAGTAAGTACGTGCTTACTACATAAAACAATAGGATGTTTTACATTGAAATCGTAGGGAGAGTTATCGAGCCTCCCGCCCACGCGAATGAGGTTATGATTGTCAATGAACGGTGTCAGAGGAAGCAATCTACTTTTGCGTGGTAATTTTTGTCCAGACTTTAACAAATTATACTCTTCAGGAAACATTTCAAGCTGTGAATAATGTATAATTAAATTTAATGAATTTTTAAGTTCTGTGATAGTAAAATTACCTTGCAATTTATTTTTATGTTTTACATTGTAAATAAAGCGTTGTACAAATGTAAATATATTTTGAATTTTTATTAAACTAGAATACTTTACTAATAAATCATGAATGATTGATGAATGAATGGGAATGTTTGTATGATTACTACTTAATGAATGACTATTGCTATCACCACTAATAAGATGAGTCACTACTTCCGGCAGATTATCTTTCCCGGTGTTTGGCATGCTGGGCCACTCATTTTCACTATTCTGTAAAAATGAGGGTCCAGACCACCACAGAGGATCGTTAATGAGAACGTCAGCGCTCAGACCACGGGAAACAAGATCCGCCGGGTTGTCCTTCGACGGTACGTAGCTCCAGGTATGATCACATGTACTTTCCTGTATTTCGTTGACTCTGTGCCTAAAGAAAGGCTTTAATTGGTTTGAAGGAGTAGAGAGCCAACCCAGGACTATGGTAGAATCACACCAGAATCTACATCTATGAATGGGCATGGTGAGTGATTCCTGAACCTTAGTACACAGCCTTGCACCTAACAAAGCTCCACAAAGTTCAAGTCTCGGTATCGTTGTTGGTTTGATGGGCGCTACGCGATTTCTAGAGACTAAAAGCTGTACGCCTATGGATCCACTGCCATTACAAGACCGAATGTATACACAAGCGCCATACGCCTTCTCGGACGCATCGGTAAAGACGTGTACTTCATGCGTAATAGAGTCTTCAAGCAAAACCCAACGAGGAATTTTTAAATTGTTCAAAGATGTGATTGTGCCTTCAAATGTAGACCAAAGGTTTTTGATTTCGTGTGATACTTCGTCATCCCAGTCGTACTTTTCTAACCATAAACGCTGCATTATCATCTTTGCTTCGACGACGCACGGACCTACGAGGCCTAGTGGGTCAAAGATCATACTGATGACAGAAAGGACATGACGTTTGGTGACTTTAGTAGTGGAGGTGATATTTATATTATAAGTGAGTGAGTCTGAGTCACAAACCCAGTTGAGACCTAAAGTTTTAGTTTGAGATGAGTTCAAACTTTGCTCAGAAAATTGTAAAGTATTATGTGTTTCGTTATTATGTGTAATTTGTTTGAGAATTTGTGAATTATTTGATCGACATTTACGTAAATTAAATTTTGCAGATGATAAAACCGAATGTACCTTTTTTGAAATTTCTACAGTTTCAGCTATGGTATCCCCTCCACTAAGAAAGTCATCAACGTAGAAGTCACGTCGAATGGCACATTGGGCACGACTATCCTCAATGTTATCAGCCAGACTTACAAGACACTTAGTGGCTAAATAGGGTGCAGAAGCGGTACCATCATAGGTTACCGTGTTTAAAGTGTAAGTCCTAAGAGGTTCTGAAGGTTCAAATCTGAAAATTATTTTTTGAAGAGGTCTTTGAACTGGATTTATCTCAATGGCCCTGTACATCTTCTCTACGTCACCTGACACCACGTACCTATGCTGACGAGAACGTGTTAGAATTGAAAACAAATCATCTTGAACTACGGGTCCGACCATCTGAATGTCATTAAGCGACACCCCCGAACTGGTAGAAGCTGATGCGTCGAAAACTACGCGTAGTTGTGTAGTGGTGCTGGAACTACGAATAACTCCATGATGTGGAATGTAATATTTATTCATAGAATTTTCTGGTGAAGGAGTACAGTCTGAGTCTAATGTCATGTGACCTAGGCGCTCATATTCTCTCATGAACTCATTATATTTGTTTTGAAATAACGGATCGCGTTCAAATCGCCGTTCAAGGGAAAGAAAACGATTTCTAGCATTGGCAAAAGAATGACCTAATGTACTAGGATCCCCTTTTAAAGGCATAGTGACGACGAATCCTCCACTGTCATGACGAACAGTGGTTTGAGCAAAAGATTGCTCACACAATCTCTCTTCAAGTGAGAGTGAATGTTTTGAAGCTACGTTGTCAAGCTCCCAAAAATAAGTAAGGTCGGGAGTGACATTGGAATGATGGCAAAAATTAATAGCGGAAAAACATGATTGTTGCGAAATACTACCTGAAACCAACCAGCCTAACTTGGTCTTGCATAATTTAGGTAGGTTTTTCCCTAGGTCTATCGTTTTGCTACATAAGACATTCCAGAACACTTCAGCTCCTACCAGGATATCTACGATCGACGGAACATATTAAAGTTCGGGTCTGCTAGTTTAAGTCCTGAAGGAATAGGGACGTGTGTGATATGTTTGAATGAAGACGGTAGAACCTTTGTGATTTCAGGCAAAACATGACGCTCGATATCTACAGTAAAGGCACAGCATAAAGACTCTATTGTGAGGTGACAAGACTGTGTACTGGTAGATATGTGATTATTAATACCCGTTACCTTGGTGCTCGTACCGCGTCGTAACAAACCCAGCTTCTCTGACAAGCTCTGCGTAACAAAGTTCGCCGTACTGCCGTTGTCCAGTAGTAGGCGCGCCCTGTACTTCTTACCCGTCACGCCCGTCACGTTCACCATCGCTGTGGACAGTAAAACATGCGAAGAAGTAGCAAGCTGCATGGAATTGGCTGAAAGCGCGACACTTGAAGAAGGCAAAGAAGAAGGCATAGCAGAAGGCAATGGATTGGAAGCAAGTTTAGGCTCGTTACTTTCTAAGTGTAAAAGCGTGTTGTGCTTTGTTGTGCAATATTTGCAATGTGAAAATGAACTATGTCCAAAGCGTAAGCAATTAATACACACTTTGAACTCAATTGTCTTTTGTAAGCGATGTTCTATGGACAAGTTTCTAAAAGATTCACATTTAAATAATGTATGTGCTTGGGAGCAAAGTGGACATTTACTATTTTTAATTTTATTGTTGTGATTGTCCGATTTTGTATTTGTGTGGGTAGGCTTAGACTCAGTTTTATTGGAATTATGGCTATTATTTAAGGCAACAATAGTATTCCTATCGGAAGTGCCATGATTGGACTCCACTGATTCTAACCAGTCCGCTTTCCTGCTTAAAAAAGAACAAAATTGTATTAAAGTAGGATCTTCTTTAAAAGTACTGTTTCTGTGTTCTTCCCAATCTCGTCCCGTTGTTTTATCTAATTTTTTAACCATGAAATAAATTATAATGTCATCCCAGTATTGAGTGGGCTTTTTTAATGTAGTTAGTGCCCTAATATTTTTATGAATAACGTTAACAAGGTTTCTGATGGAAACACTTGATTCATTTGTAATGGGTTCAACATCAAACAAAGATTGAAAGTGGTTATTTACTAAAAGACGGTTGTTATTGTAACGTTCGCACAATAAATTCCACGCTAGATTATAATGATCAGCTTTAAAATGTATGTTTTTAATAATTAAAGCTGCGTTTCCCTGGAGTGAAGCTCGCAGGTAGTGGAACTTGTTGATGTCACTTATGCTAGTGTTGTCGTGAATCAATGACCCAAATGTATCCCTGAACTCAAGCCAGCATTGGTAGTTCCCATCGAAGTGAGGCAAATCAATCTTAGGCAAACGAACAAAGGAATTCCTAAAAGAAACATGTGCACCTGAGTCAGAATCTTTGAAGCCCGCCTCCGACGCAGCACCGTTGGCCGAGACACCGAGCAGGCTGCGCGTGAGTGCCACCAGGTTGAAGAACTGGCGGTCAAAGTCCTCACGCTCAGTCAACGCAGACTCGTCGTCATCGGAAAGTACCTCGATCTGTGTCTGAAAGGCGTCAAATTCGGTGTGTAAGGTTTCAAATTTATGAAAACGCTCCTCTAAGTCTAAGCTTTGCAGCTCAGATACTGTGGAACTACTTTTTACTACCTTTTAATAGTTGCTGTATATAGTTAGCTTCGATTTAATTGAACTACGCTTTTTAATTAATGTCTTTAAACTATCTGCCATGTTTACGTAAAAAGAACACCTGGCCGCACAATGCTAATGACCTCAATAGATAAAAAATAGCAAAACAGCTGTGCGCTAGTGAATGGGATCGTGAATCACTGTCGATCAACATGTTTAACTTCGTGCAAATCAGCTGATTACAAGCGCTTTGATGCGAAATATGCGTAATTATGATTTTAAGCAATGACGTTGATTGGAATGGGAAATAAGTTATTTAAAAACACTGTTTATGAACACTAATTGATGAGAAAATATAAGAAATATTTTTTCGGCATGTGAAGAAAGCGGAAAAAAATAACTAATTGGAACGGACTCACTCAAATGCAGTATTATACTCCCTGTATGACTTCAGCTCCCACGATGACGATGCAGGTTGCTTCGGGAACGACTCCTTTGTTTCAATCTTCGTGCCGAGCCGCGTGGCGCTCGCGCGCGATCAAAGTCCGCGACGTGGAACACGACGACCAATGATGTTGACGGCGTTAATTACGGTTATACCGGTAATTAATTTTGCGCAATCGAAGGACCAATGAATAGACTCGAGTGGGCTTATGAAGAAAAGAGTAGTGGACTGTATAACAATAGGTTTAATACCATAACTAACACATATCAATTAGGTACAAAGAAATACCCGTAGTCGCCTGAGTCGGTGAGCTGAGTGAGGGGAGCGCGCGCGGCGGCGACCGGGCGGCGGCTCGCGGCCGGTACGCCGCGCCCCTCGCCTTCCCCTCGGTTGGCCGCGCATAGACGATGCGCCGACAAGATTGAGAAGCTGCGCTGGAACCACTTGAAAGCCAGGCCATGGATTAAATCAAGCAGCAGTACGAATTAGCTAATGTCGGTAAGGCCTTTAGAGGCTTTGTTTTATTTTTAATTCTCTAAAAACGTAGTAATAAAAGATCCTAAGAGATATTAAGATCCTAGCAACTGTAAAAATAAAACTAGAATTATTTAGGAAATTGTTGATTCAAAGTTAAGCTTCTTTATAAAAGTTTTTAATGTACCAGACATCAAAAACTTGTGATGAAAATATTTATAATTTTTCGTAATGCGAAGCATTACCCTGGCTTGGTTAGTACCCCCAAATTCATGCAGTATGTTAGTTTTCATGAAACATCCAATAATACGATTAAAGAAAAATAAGTATCTCATCTTTAATTCGATTAATGAGATTATGGGATTGAAGATATTCAAATATCTAACGTTATTTTTGAACCTTGTCTTGTAAATAGTATTAATGTCAACGTTAAATATTTATTTCCTTGATAATTCTAGTTCTCTCAAAATAAATATTGTGAATTTAATGTATAAACGTTTCGTAGTATGAAGTTTGAAACTACAATAAAATTCTTCTAAATAGATGAGATTGAATCATATAACGAGGGTAGAATTTTTATTTCTCGAAACCCATGTATGGGTCGGTCGGTCTAACTGGGTTAATCAAACAAGATCTTAAATGTTAGAATGTAACTACATTATATACAAAGCCTAAATTATTGTCTAGTCTAATAGATAAGTTTAAAAATTTGTAGGTGAAATACAAGTTACTATTTAAAGATATGAGAGATGTATTATTATCGGCCATGAGAACTTGTCACATTTATTAAAAAAAAAAAAGAGATAAATTCCCACAAATTGAGTAAAAATAATAGTAATAGTTTTTCAATTATCGCAATATTCTATTCAATCTGGAATAAAAAAAAATATAATTAAATAATCTAGACATTAAATGTGAAAGATAGGTGATGTTACTTGTACTTCGTTGCTTGTAATATTAATTACAAGTATTATTCTCATAAAAATATTTTTCGATTATTTAATAAGCAAGTCCGTCCAGTCTCGATCCTAACAGCAATGTCAAAAATCCTTGAACGAATACTGAACAAGAATCTGACCAGTTTCCTCGACGCAAACAACATCTTGGCGAATAACCAATATGGTTTCAGAAATGGGGTTAGTACCGAAGACGCAGTCATGGATCTGTCCAGCCACGTAGCTAGAACGCTAGATAGAAAACATAAGTGCCTGGGAATCTTCCTTGATCTGTCTAAGGCATTTGACACCGTTTCTGCCCAGGTCTTATTGAGTAAAATGGCAAGCGTCGGAATACGCGGACACGCTTTGAAGATCTTTGCAGATTATCTCAGCGACCGTACCCAAATAGTAAAAATCGGCCCACACGAAAGTGATGAGCTTCCAATCACATACGGTGTTCCGCAAGGCAGTATTCTGGGGCCCACTCTTTTTCTCATCTATATTAATCAACTCTGCAAACTGCCTCTTGAAGATTGTAAGATATACGCGTACGCAGATGATACTGCCCTTGTTGTACATGGTAATGACTGGCCCCAGACATACCAAAACGCCGAGTCTGCGCTGTCCGCCGTTATGAAATATTTAGCCGACAACCTGCTCACCTTAAATATTGTTAAATCGGTATATGTTCCATTTTCCATTCGGCCGAATCTGTGTCCTCCAAACACCTTTACTTTAAAAGCGCATGCCTGCGGTTCCCAGACGCAGTGTAGCTGCCTCTTCTTGGCCAAATCCACTAGTGTAAGGTATCTTGGAGTACTCATCGATCAGAATCTCAACTGGCACTCCCATATAGCCAAAGTCACGTCCCGCATACGTAAGCTTATATATGTTTTCAAGAAGTTACGCAACTCTGCTGATAACGATACACTAAAATTAGTATATTTTGCCCTATGCCGGTCTGTCCTAACGTACTGCTTACCCGTCTGGGGTGGTGCCACCCAAAATGTATTTATCCGCCTTGAGAGAGCCCAGAGAGCTGTCCTTAAGGTTATGCTCTCTCTTCCACGTAGGTATCCTACCGTGCAGCTCTATTCCGATTGCAACGTACTCACAGTCAGGCAACTTTATATCCTCCTGTCGACCCTACGCAAACACTCTGCCCGCCCTTCAAAGGAACCAACTGGAAGGCTTAAGCATAACGTTTTTCCCCACGAACGCCACAGAACTGCTTTTGCCAAACGCCAATTCTACGTTAGTAGCACTAATATGTACAACCTCCTAAATAAAAAAATTAAAATCTATGCGTGTCCTAAATACAAATGTAAAAACTTACTTCGAGATTACCTCCAAGCACTAAATTATGATGCCACTGAGGATCTTCTGCAGGGCAAATTGTAGTGATAATGTACTACTTGTAGTATACTATACAATACATACATAATTATAAAAGTCTAAATCTAACCTTAAGCAGTTGTGTATGGTAACCCCATCCTCTCTACACGCGGCCTTCACCTACACACCACATACGCACTCACACACACTTCCTACACTTATTCACTACACACACACATGCACACACACACTCTTCCTATACTTACTCACTACACTCACACATGCACACACACACTTATTCACCTCTCCACAGTTAAACGTTTTTCATTTTGTTTATTAGATTATATTTTGTTTTCTTTTATACCATTTGCTAATTGTTGAGACGACCTGATTTCATTGTACTACGGCTTTGTTTTGTTTCTTGCGGTGAATCACTGACTTCTAAGACACAGGCACATACACCTAGTTTAGGAGTCAGGGAATTAAATTTATTGTGTCCTAGTTTATAAGCCTTATTATAGCTTTTGTTTCTGATCGTTATATTGTGATGGCTTTTGGTGAAATAAAGAATTTAAAGAATTTATAAGTGTGACGATTTTATCACTTTGAAATACTAAAGTGTACTTCTGATCAAATAATTCAAATTGAGATTTTGTTTTGTAAACTTCTTACAACCTAAAAATCTTTCATAACTGCCACGAAAAGCAGTTTTAATTTTTATTCATCATCATCATCATCATTTCAGCCAAAAGACGTCCACTGTTGGACATAGGCCTCCCCCAGGCGTCGCCACATTGACCGGTCCCGTGCGTCTCTCATCCAGCGGGTTCCTGCAACCTTGACCAGGTCATCGGTCCACCTAGTGAGAGGCCTTCCAACGCAACGTCTTCCGGTTCGCGGTCGCCATTCCAGAACTTTTCGGCCCCATCGGCCATCCGTTTAATTTTTATTATATACACACAAACAGTGAAATGGACAAAAATGTTACTTCGTTCTGTACAGAGATTAGTTTCCCAACATTCCTAAAGGACACAGATTATGGCCGAAGTTCCATACAAAAGGTTGTCTCCTTTCTAAACATTAAAAAAAAATATTATTACTTTTAATCTAATTTATTTTATTTAAATTTATATTCCGCTAATTTTAATTAAAAATGTTTTGCACCAAAAACGTATCTGTTTGTTACACTATATCACTATATTGTGGATAATTGTGTTAAATTTTAGATGTTTAAATCTGTAAGAGGAATGCGCCGATGTCTGTCACACAGTTAATACTAGCACAGACATCGCCGTTTACTCTATCTTTTAAAAAGAATAACATAATTTTGTATACTGTTTTTAAATAGGATAGATCAATTGTACCCACTTTTCTGTTAATAAATTATTATTATTATTATACTTGATGTAGTAATGAAGAAATTTAATATTTTACTACTTAAATGTATCAAGTGGATAACAAATAAATTTATGTGATGTAATAAATAAAAACATCATACTTAATGTTTATAATTTAGTGTGACAAGGTAGGGTTACTGATAATTCCCTTTATTTGGTTGTGCATTGGGTTGATATGAAGATAACTTTTATGTTTAATCAATAAGTACAAAAGACTTGTTGATTCATACGAAAACATGTTTATTCTTTAATGCTCAGGGGTTTTCTCATCAATAATAAACAATAATCCACTTGCTGATAAATTTAATTTAAATAAAAAAGAACATGTTTATGAAAACGCAGAAAGGACATGGCCGATTTTTGTAGAGAGCTGTGCCCTCAAAAAAATATTCATGTACATTGACCTAAAGTACGTCATATTAAAGCTTACAGGTATGTATTCATATTAGTTTAAGTTTTACGATCAGAGAAAAGGCGAGAGATATTATAAATAGAATATATAAAAGTGCCTAAACATTTTGAATAGCAATGATCATATGTTCTGAGACGTAACAATACGTGAAGTGTTAGTATCAATGTATTTAAACGCCGTTTCTCTCGCGTCACGTCGGCTATTGAAAAGCCAAAAATTAAAATATCAAGTAAAACTTACTGGTAATCACATTTATGTTAATACATTTATATTGGTAATAGACTCTGGCGAGTTTTGACTGAGCGTGCGCTATTCAGTTCTGCAGAAAATACAAACCGATTGCAGAAAAGAGACATTGTATTAGCCGCGTGCTTTGTCTCTTTCTAGAGAGTGGTCAGTTTTGTGAGGCTAATGCTTAATCCATTCTTTATGTCTATGGGTTAGACCTTTCAAACGTCGCGCGTCGTCAAGCAGGCCACGACAGCGAAGAAGAGTTCGTCGCCTACAGATATTTCTGAATATTATGACTTCCAAGCGACTTTGCAAAAAATATACAATTGGATAGGAAATAAAACACTAAAATGGTATTTGAATTTTTATTTAAGTATTATTAGACGAAGAAAATCGGATCTACACGGACAACACTAATTGTCTCGCGTCATGGGGACATCCCTACGGCGTTTGACAGTTGACGACTGGTGAATCCCCGCGCGAACGGAATCTGGAACGATGTTCGATTGTTTTTGCGAAGAGTTTTTATTATGTGTAAAATAAATCCTTAAAGTTAATAAGTTGTGTTTAATAGTATTCAGAAGTGCGATTTACCTATGCTTACAAAGTAACTATAAAGTTTGGAGTGATTCTTGTCGAAAAAAAAACTAAGTGCTTACCTACTTTCGTTCATAGTGTTACATTTTAGTTAAAAAGTGGAAAAACGTTAATTTTGGATTGCAAAAATGGATGCTTTTATTTGTACATGTGTGTAACTACCTTTTTAGTGCTCAATCTAACATATTTTTCAAACATTTTGTGTGGTGTTAAACATTTACAAATTGTATGAAGTAGTGCTCGCCTGGCGCTGTTTTCTGTATTTGGGTAAGATCAAACCAAGGCAATGGTTTGGTTGACATTCCCCTAAGCCAGAAATTGTGACTACCTGCTTGAAATCTCCAAATCCTTCAATTCTTTGGTGAGATCCATCCATACTTTTAAGTAGTTATTAGACTGATTTTGCCTCCATAATATTATCCTGAGACATTATAAAGGTGTAACAAAGCAAGCCTAAACTAATTACAGTGATTATCAAAGGACAAATTAAAACAAAATAATTGCAAAGAGACTTTTTATATTATATTAAATTTCTATTGTTTTGGTGTGAAGTGTTTAAACTTTTAAAGGGACAAGTGTAACATAAACTGTATTGTTGTGTGTGTATAGTATTGTATTATTTATTGTGTTGTTTTGGCCTTATTTTATTTATAATTATGGGTCGGCATAAGAAGAGGCATAGGTCTCCTAGTTCTACCTCTTCAAGTTCAAGCGCTGAGGAAAAGACTATTAGGAAGAAATCACATAAGAAGGATTTAAAGAAGAAAAACAGTAGGATAGAAGCCTTAGAGGGGTTGATAAGAGAATTAAGAAAGAAGACTGACTATCATACTGGAAATACATCCCAGCCCTCTGTAGTACGCTACGTGGGTCGCAATGATTTTATACCAGTGTTTGACCCACAGACTTCCCCGGTCTCTGTTGATCATTGGATCCGGAACTTGGAAGGAATTGCCAATATGCATGGTTGGGACGAACGCACACTAATATGTAACTGTACTGCTAAACTTGGTGGCTATGCGAAAAGCTGGTATGAACACCAAGCATCCTATGAAATGAGTTGGACTGAGTGGAAGGTAAAGTTAATTAAAGCGTTCCCTTTCACTAAAAATAAACTGACACAAATGAGAGAATTAGTGAACCGAGTCAAGAAGCCTAATGAAGACTCTATTGAATTTTATTATGCTAAACTTGGGATTGGAATGTCATGCCATTTGAGTGATGAGATCATTACCGAAGCTATCATAGGTACACTTGGGAACCAACTATTAGAGATTGGTGCTAAATCAGCTGGATGCCGGGACACCAATTCCTTACTTCAGTACTTGGCTAGTATCAACACTTCGGTTGCTGTCAAAGAGCAAGACAAACCTGAAACTTCAGTGAAAAGTCAACCTGGACCAGACAGGGTGACAAAGTGTTTCTCTTGTGGCAAACCTGGTCACAAAGCAAGTAGGTGTCGCAAAAATGGAAAAGACAACAGAAAATGCTCATTTTGTAAAAGATCGGGTCACACTGAAGTTGAGTGTTTCAAAAAGAAAAATCAAAGCAAACATTGTTCTTTCTGCAATATTGATGGTCACACATTGGAAGAGTGCAGGAAGAAGTCCAAAACCAGTACACAAAACCGTTCAGTACAAAAGGTTCAAACTGTATGCTGTGACTCCTCAGACAGGAAGTACTTTAAAGCTGTGATTGTTAATGGAGGTCCGGCAAATGCTTATATAGATTTTGGCAGCTCTTGTAACACCATGAAACACAGCTTCTTTGAGACACAGGACTTGGAGCTGAAACCCAACAATGACACTATTATAAACCAGGTTTTCAACCAGGTCCAGTTGAAAACCAGCGTCAGGCACTTAGTTGCCTGACATTTATGCTGAACTGGGCCTGTTTGGAGCAGCCGTGGGGCAAATATTTTTTTTTTTGTACCAAATAGTTTTAAGTTATTTAAAAAAAAAAACATTGTTCATTTTAATTTTTGTATGTTTATTTTTATATGTATGCCCTGTGTCTGTACCAATAAATGTTATTTCTTCTTCTTCTTCTTCTTCTATAAAGGGATATGGAGATGCACTAACAACACCTTTGGGTATTGTTTCAGCTTCTCTTGTAGTTGATGGTGTGGAGAAGGTAAATGAATTTTATGTTGTCCATGATGACCTACAAGCAGTTGATGTTCTCATAGGACAGCCTTTTACAGAGCAACCAAATGTGGTTATTGTAAAAACCTCGACTGAGCTCAACATATTTGAAGATAAAATGGCTTTGCAAGTGACTGACTTGTGTGATTCTTTTGGCAAGATAAGGTTGTATCCTCAAGCTGATACAAAAATTACCCCTGGAGTGAACAAACTGTTGGTGAGACCAGATCCCATTGTTGATGGTGTTATGCTTATCAGGCTGAGCGAACAAAGAAAACCATTATGCGAAAAGGATGTTATAGGTGATAGTGTCGAATTACATGAGGGTCAGGCTTTTATAAAACTTATCAACAAGACAAACCGGACCCTGGAATTAAAAGAAAATGACTGTGTGGCCAGAGCAGAATTGGAAGACCATTGCTGTGATAATATTAAAGTGGGTGATCATTTAAATGAAGAGCAGAAGGCATCCTTGGACAAACTCCTTGCCAAGTATGAGCACTGCTTTTCTGGTAATGGAATGGCATTAGGGAATTGCAGTGTAGAAATGAGCATAAAGCTAACAGAAGACAGGATTATAAATTACAAGCCATACCGAGTGTCATTCCATGAAAGAGAAATTATTAGGAATATCATCATCGAACTTCTCAAGGCAAGGATCATCGAAAACTCAAAATCGCCTTTTGCAAGCCCTGTCTTGCTCGTGAAAAAAAAAGATGGAGGACGTCGCTTGTGCATAGACTACCGAGCACTTAACAAGATCACTGAAAAGGAACGATACCCTTTACCAGTCATACAAGATCTATTACACAGGTTGGTGGGCCAGTCGGTATTCTGTTGTTTAGATCTGGCAAATGGCTATCACCAAATCAAAACTGCGGAGGAGTCAAGACCACTAACTGCATTTGTGACACCAGATGGTCATTACCAGTACAGAATGATGAGTTTTGGCCTCTGCAATGCCCCAGCTGTCTTCCAGAGAGCCATGAACCACATACTCGAGCCAGTTATCCATGAATGCTGTGAGGTTTATATCGATGATGTCGTTGTCTGGGGCGAGGACACCGAGCAATGTATGGCAAATTTAGAGAAGGTGCTTACATTAATTTCAAAGGCGGGTGTCAAGCTCAAGAAAGCGAAATGCTCATTTCTAACGCGCAGCATCCCTCCCTAATTATCGGGTTGTATTCTGTTGTCCCACACCCCCGCAACTCGAAATACCTATCGCCAAAGCGTTTGTCAATCGTTTTAATATCGCATCGCAAATACAGTCCATTATACTTAGCCCTTCGCGCCACCATTTTCTTTGGTCCTTCGAGCCGGATGATCGATGATCTGGCAGTTCCCTTATCACGAATATATAATCAATCACTTGCCTCCGGTATGTTTCCAGAGCTTTGGAAAGTAGCAAAGGTTGTACCAATATATAAATGCAGTGATCGTAATAATGTTGGTAACTATAGACCAATCTCAATTTTGTCTACCCTCGCTAAACTTTTTGAATGTTTGATTTGTCCCTACATCCAGTCTCATTTTAAGCTTTACCTTAGCAATGCTCAGCATGGTTTTGTGAGTTCCAGATCAACGTGCACAAACCTAGTAACTTTCGTAGAGACCCTCACGAGTGCCATTGACTCTGGGAAACAAGTGGACGTGATATATACTGATTTTAGCAGGGCCTTTGATCGCGTCCCTCATAATATTCTCTTGCGTAAGTTAACTGCATACGGTATCACTGGCTCCTTCCTTAGTTGGTTTGAGTCCTATCTCAGCGATCGTTCCTTCTATGTTGCCCTCAACGGCTATCAATCTGGCTCCTACAAGGTGACATCGGGCGTACCGCAAGGATCACATGTTGGTCCACCTTTATATAACTTATTTGGTAATGACCTTGCCAATGAGTTGAAATTCTCTGAGTGTTACATGTATGCAGACGATTTAAAATTTTGCAGAGTAATTGAATCGGACCTTGATGTGGATTTGTTACAGAGAGATATTGACACGTTAGTAAAGTGGTGTGATGAAAATGGTATGAACTTAAATATTAACAAGTGCTACCACATGAAATTCACCAGAAAAACAAAATTTACACAATCTGTTTATAATATTAATGGCAACTCAGTGCAGGAAGTGGAACAGATAAGAGACCTGGGAGTTATGTTCGACAGGCAGTTAACATTTGTGCCCCACGTTGAAAATGTAGTCAAAAAAGCATCAAGAATGCTTGGGTTCGTCGTAAGAAATGTTACCTGCTTCCGACGTAACAAAACCAAGATTCTTCTTTATAATTGTTTAGTCCGTAGCTCTTTAGAATATTGTAGTACTGTATGGAGACCTCACTATGCCACCCACATACTGAGATTGGAAAGGGTTCAAAAACGCTTTCTGTGGCATCTAGCATACTCTTCCGGAATGGCTAAAAAGGTATTATCATATAAAGAAAGGCTTTCGCATTTTAAGATGATATCCCTACAGAAGAGGAGAGATCTACTGGATTCGGTATTTATATTTAAAATTTTAAGAGATAAAATTGACTGTCCCCAATTATTGAGCAGGTTCCAGTTCCGCGTGCCCACGAAAAGCCCACGAGCTCCTATAACCCCCTTGCGTCCTCCTCTTCGCAGAACCGTACTTGGTGCTAATTCGCCTATACCTCGTTTATGTAAAATTTTGAACAGCTGTAGTGATCTCGTGGATGTGCACTCTGACTCACTTAGTAAATTCAAAAGTATTATTAAGGAAAACTTATAAAATAATTTTAGTGTTATGGATTGTATGTAAATTAAGTTCTGTACGTAGTTTTTTTTTTTAGATTTAGTTAGTTTTAATTATTTTAAAAACCATATAATGTGTCCGGTGAGTAGTTGTGTACTCACCTGTTTCTAAGTACCTAGGCACTCCACGACAAATAAGTTGTGCATGATGTGCTTACCTGTAAGAGGTTGATACACTTGTCTGTGTCTCTTATTCATGTATCTCTTTTCCTTGTGATGTGTATTCAATTGTTGGTGAGCCAAATAAATAAAATAAAATAAAAATAAAGCATCGAATACCTGGGGCATGAGATATCGGGTGGCGAAATAAGACCTTCACCTCGTAAAATCATGGCAGTCTCCGATTTTAAGCAACCTAGAAATGTGCATGAGTTGCGGCAGTTCCTCGGACTCGCCAGTTACTTCCGGAAATTTATAAGGAATTTTGCGAGTATTGCACGACCGCTCACCCTACTCACCAAAAAGGCCGTGGAGTGGCGATGGGGCCCTGAACAAGATCAAGCCTCAAACACCTTAAAGGATATTCTTATCTCTGATCCAGTGCTGGCAATTTATCACCCGGAAAGAGAAACCCAAGTGCACACGGATGCATCAAAAGTAGGACTCGGTGGTGTTCTCTTTCAACGACAGCTTAATGGTGAAATGAAAGTTGTCGCTTATGCTAGCCGTCAAACAGCAGAAACGGAACAAAGATATCACAGTTTTGAATTGGAAGCTCTTGCTGTGGTGTTTGCTGTCAATCGCTTCAAAGTATACCTTTCAGGCGTTAAATTTCGGGTCGTGACTGATTGTTCAGCCTTGAGGATGGCTTGGCTAAAACGCGACTTGTCACCACGGATCGCCCGTTGGTGGCTCGATTTACAAGAGTACGATTTTGAAGTCGACCATCGACCCGGGACTTCTATGGTACACGTAGACGCCCTAAGCAGAAACCCTGTGACGGTGCACCATATACAGGAAAAGGCTCTGATTGATGCGTTGCAGGATGACGATAAGGAAATTCAAGCATTGCTGCTGAATTTGAAACTGGAACAAGAAGCCAACAAGAAAAAGAAAGAGGGGCTATCGAAAGATTATAGAGTCGTAGACGGACGGCTATGTCGTGTAATAGACAATGAGTTTAGACCGGTTTTACCTAAGAGTTCAAGATTCCACATTATGAAAATTTATCATGACGAACATGGGCATCTGGGAATCGAAAAGTGTCTTGAAGCAATACGAGCTAAATATTGTTTTCCGAAAATGAGAAAACATGTGACAAAATATGTGACAAGCTGTCTTGGATGCCAATTTACGAAGAAACCAACTGGGAGACAACCGGGCTTACTACACCCTATACCGAAGGTTGCCGTGCCCTTCCACACCTTACATGTGGACCACCTGGGCCCTTTTTGTAAGAGCAATGGGAAAACATATATTTTTGCGGTTATCGACGGATTCACTAAGTTCGTGTGGTTAGAAGCCGTTGCTACAGCCAATGCTAAAGGAGTAATTACTGCATTGAGTAAACTGAGTCACACATTTGGTTACCCCGAACGAATTGTTAGTGACCAAGGTTCAGCATTCACGGGTAAAGATTTCAAACAATTTTGCGACAACAACGCCATCAAGCATATTTTAAACGCAGTGGCGTCACCTAGGTCGAATGGACAGGTCGAACGTCTGAACCGAACAATCCTAAATTCTCTGACAGCTCACATGGGTGATGATCAAAAAGGATGGGATGCCTATTTACCGAAGGTTCAATTAGGTTTAAATTCAACGGTAAGCCAAGGGACAGGCAAGTCACCTTTAGAGTTGCTGTGTGGCTTAAGACCCCGTTTGCCCAATGATTTGCATGGGGCAGTCTACAATGAAGACATATCTACTTCACGAGACGAGGCTGCCCAAACTATTGAAAAAAATGCAGTTGAGATGAAAAGGCGTTACGATAAAGATCGGCGAGTTGTAGAACCGCTACTTATAGGTCAGCTGGTTATGGTAGAGCGAAAAATATTACGTCCTGGTCTAACAAGCGGAAAACTCGTCCAGCGATACGCGGGACCATATAAAATAACAGCTGTATTGCCCAATGATCGCTATGAGGTCACATCGTACACGAAAGGCAAACAAGCGTATAAAAATATAGTTGCCCGTGATAAGATTAAGATCTGGCATGATAGACGTCGAGAGTCCTCGTCTGATGAGGATCTGACAGAGCAGTCGTAAGGTGCTCTTTTATCAATTACCATGCAATTAATTTCTTATATTGCGTGACGTACGATACGTATGCCTCGGGGGCTTAACCAATATCACTCTACTATCACACTTGCCTAAGGGGCCTACATAGTGTTCACTTAAGTGCTTGCTTCCGGAGCCTTACAGCACAAATCTTCTCTAATAACTCTACTATCACACTTGCCTATGGGGCCTTCACAGTGTTCACTTAAGTGCTTGCTTTCAGAGCCTTACAGCACAAATTGTCAATTGCTCTATCATCACGCTTGCCTAAGGGGCCTACACAGCGTTTATTGAAGTGTTTGCTTATGGAGCCTTATAACACAAATTGTCAATTGCTCTATCATCACGCTTGCCTAAAGGGCCTACACAGCGTTTATTGAAGTGTTTGCTTATGGAGCCTTATAACACAAATTGTCAATAGCTCTATCATCACGCTTGCCTAAGGGGCCTACACAGCGTTTATTGAAGTGTTTGCTTATGGAGCCTTATAACACAATCCTCTGCACGTTAACAAACAAACGCTTGCCTAGCGGGGCCAACACAGCGTTTACTAACGTGCTTGCTTTCAGAGCCAGCAGGCGATTGCCTAGTTGCCTACGGGGCCTAAATCATGATACCCAAGACTTGCCTACGGGGCCTCTCCATTAGGTATTCAGTCTTTGCCTTTGGAGCTACATTTTATGTTTTACGCTTGCCTTCGGGGCCTCACAGCGCTAACATCTCTTGCCGAGAATGGTGAAGATCGCCGGTTGAACCCTGCAGCGAGTACGCGGCTGATCTGTCGTGCCAAGCTGAGGACTATCTCCTTCGGGGACCGAAGGACTGCAGGATGGCCGAACTATTAGACGAAGAAAATCGGATCTACACGGACAACACTAATTGTCTCGCGTCATGGGGACATCCCTACGGCGTTTGACAGTTGACGACTGGTGAATCCCCGCGCGAACGGAATCTGGAACGATGTTCGATTGTTTTTGCGAAGAGTTTTTATTATGTGTAAAATAAATCCTTAAAGTTAATAAGTTGTGTTTAATAGTATGTAATTAAGTAGGTAGGATATACCTACATTAGCATAAGTATAAAATATAATTATCTACTTCTACTTGTATATTAGACGTTTTAAGAAAAACATCATTGCAATTACTCAGACAAGACACATTCAATGTTTTCATCCTGAAGTGTCTAGTGATCCGTTAATCGGATGAATAAAAATTCATTAGTCGTCCGGTAATAGATCAGTCCCTTAATTCTATGAAAAAATACCTATTAGGGGCGGAAGGTAAGGTAAGGTAAGCAAGGTAAGCAACAGCACACACTAACCATTACCACTATTCCATGAGAAGAAAATGTCGATTAATGGACTGATTTCTTCAAGTGTGTGGTGTCGTACTGAGTAACGCCTTCCCAAAACAGAGCATCCACAACCAATACACACCATTGGGTAGCCCAGTACTCTGCGATGTGTACCTTCTTCCGAGCGCAGGTTTAACAGTACTTATCATGCATTACGTGAAATAATAAAATGGCTTAACCTAAACCTACTTACCCTCAACTGTAACAAAACAGTATATATTCCTTTCGCCATCCGTCAAAACACTGCACCGGACCACACCTTTTCGATAAGAGTGCACACTTGTTCACAACTATCATCTTCATGCCAATGTCCAACACTCATGCGTACAGATCACGTCAAATACCTCGGTGTTCAAATTGATTTTGGGTTACGCTGGGATAAACACATTGATGCCTTAACCACGAGAACGCTGAGACTGATACATATCTTCAAGACACTTAGAGCTTCTGCAAACCTTGATACCCTCAGAATGGTGTTCTATGCTCTGTGTCAGTCCGTTCTTGGGTACTGCATCAGTGTATGGGGTGGTGCAGCCAAAACAACTTTTCTTAGAGTGGAGAGAGCTCAGAGAGCAATATTAAAAGTGATGCTACGAAAACCCTATCGCTATCGAACAACTCAACTCTACTCAGATAGTAAGGTACTAACAGTTCGTCAGCTCTTTGTGTTGCATTCCGTCCTGAGAAGACACTCCAGTATCCCACCGTCTGATCCTAACAAACGAACCAATATTCCTCCAGGTACACAACACAATACCGCTTTTGCCAAACACCAATTTTTCACATTAAGCTCACTAATCTATAAGAAAATTCATAAACAACTAAATATTCTAGATTGCAATAAATTTGAATTAAAAGCTAAGTTAATGGAATGGTTACTTCAACAGGACTACACACAAACTGAATCACTACTAACATACATTGCCTAATATTGCCTTATTTTTGCTCTTGCTTAACATACACCACACACTCACTATTCTCATACAACAACTCACCACACATACACACATCATATACACAACCCCACACACATTCACCCATATACATACATAGGTTTTAAATTGTTACTCTATACTAACTTTCCCCTTTTTTATTTTTTCCTTTCCTTTTTTGTAAAAAATATAATGTTTAAAAGTAAATCTTTATCGTTAACACAAACAATAAGTTGGCACAGTCCGCAGTTGCATAATCCATATTTTTAAGTAACCTCACAGCTGAACACTGTCTCTTAAGATACAGGTTATCCTAGTTTGAGAGGCAGGGCTCACAATATCTGTATACAGACTGCTGCAGCATAGTAAGCATCTTGTTAATCAGTGTATACTAATGTACTAATGTTTCTTTGTGTCAATAAACTATTTTACTATTATTATTATTATTGCAAATCACCCTGTTGTGTCCTGTGATCCCCGGGGTGATAGCACTAATTACTCTGGGTCACCGGCTCACCAGGGGCCCAATTCTATAAAATAATCAATTTGTGAATAGTGTGTCGATAGTGTGTAAGTAGTGTCTCAATAGAATAGTCATTGAAATTCGGTATTCTACGAATTATTATGGTCATTGACTTGCCACTGTAGTGATATTGAAACGCCATAGTAGGACTTTAGGGTAGTCTGTAAAAATAAATTTTAAGTGAAATCTGACAGTTGTGTCTATCGTGTTTGGCTATCGAACTGCCATTGTGAAGCCATCGAACAACGACACCTCTTTTCCCTATTGCAAAATAATGTCTGTAGTGTGTCGATAGAGTGTCAATGGCGTGTTGCTTAACTCTAAGTTACAGAATTGGGCCCCAGATCAGCCAAGTCCTCCGTCAGCGGTCGCTACACAACACACTTCCCGCCAATTGCGGTGACTGTCAAGTGTCCCTTGTCACAGCTCCCTGACACTTGTGTCTGTGTGACGGTGTTGCTATATCTATTAAATAGATATAACTCAGATACATTACATCCCTTTCTTATTATATTTGTTTTAATCAAAATGCTTTACCCATATATGCACACAATTACATTCAGTAATCAAGCAAATTCAACAACTAAGGAATATAAAATGTTCAACTATACTTGCATGTTTTTGTTATCAGATCTACCTTGTCATCTTAGACTGACTGCCACTGGCCAACTATACACCAACCAATTCTAAATGTACAATGTACCCTCTCAGGTTTTACCCAGTTACCCCATTTGCACATTACCTCCAGTAGCCTCCACTAAGTATGGAGTAGGATTAAGGTTAATAGTTTATTAGACTATTTTCATGAACTCCATCGTCTATTCTAACCTCTGCGGGTCTGCATGATTTCATCTTCCTATTTCCATATTCCTCTTCCTATTTCCATATTCCTTTCCTTTCCATTGTTTTTTTTAAATTTCTGTAATTTTTTTTTTTCAATGACATCTTCTAAAGAAAAGTTCCAATGGTCCCTGCCCCGTAACCGATCATAGGGTTGAATTTAAATACATTAGATACTTAAAGCGAACTTTCCAAAAACTTTGTGGTTTAATTGCTTTTTCTTTTTTCAGTTTAAATTATTGATGACCCAGAGAAGACCAAGACTTCTCTCTTTCTATATCTGGATATATCTTCGTACATTGTCTGATGATTTTTACATTTTATTTATTCATTATGATTCTTTTTATTATTCTTGACATCTGTACTTTTTGTCTCCCTATGTTTGCTCTTGGGGAATGTGAACTTGTTGTTGTTACTTTTGTTGTTTTTCCTTCTTTTCTTTTCTTCCTGTTGTTGTAATTTTGAGTTCTTTTCTAAATTGTAATACCTCTTTAGGGAAATCCTTTGTAACATCATTATGTTGACTCTTATTATCTGGTTGAGTTCCCACATCTCAAATTCTCGTATTCCACACTTTTTTCCTATGTAATTTAGGAATTCCACAACTAAATTCATGAGCTCAGTGTTATTTGTCTCTGTTTCTTTGACCCATGTAGCTAAATATTGTTTCTCCGCATTTCTTTTTCTAGGTTCTCAACTTTGTTTTTCATTGTCATCACCTCGTTGTTAAGTTTGGGATTTTTTTCAAGTAGTGGATTTAATTTCTCTTCTATTATGTTCACCATATTTCTCCAAGCCGGTTGGTCACCGTGGGGATTAATGACCGCTACCCTCCAGTGAACACGTCAAATTTAGTTACTTCTTCTCATCAGTCAATTTAATGGATATTACCATCTAATTTAGTGGATTATCATGAGCCAACCCAATGGTTGCTCCATCCAATTTAATGGATTTCATGAGCCAACCTAATGGTTGCTCCATCCAATTTAATGGATTTCATGAGCCAACCCAATGGTTGCTCCATCCAATTTAATGGATTTCATGAGCCAACCTAATGGTTGCTCCATCCAATTTAATGGATTATCATGAGCCAACGTAACAGTTGCTCCATCCAATTTAATGGATTATCATGAGCCAACCCAATGGTTGCTCCATCCAATTTAATGGATTTCATGAGCCAACCTAATGGTTGCTCCATCCAATTTAATGGATTATCATGAGCCAACGTAACAGTTGCTCCATCCAATTTAATGGATTTCATGAGCCAACCTAATGGTTGCTCCATCCAATTTAATGGATTATCATGAGCCAACCTAATGGTTGCTCCATCCAATTTAATGGATTATCACGAGCCAACGTAACAGTTGCTCCATCTAATTTAATGGATTTCATGAGCCAACCTAATGGTTGCTCCATCCAATTTAATTGCCTTTGTCCAGCCAATGTAATGGATTATTTTGAGCCAACTCAGCGGTTGCTCCATCTAATTTTATTGCTTGTTAAAAACAAATGTTATGGATATTCGCATCCCAATTTAATGGTTGCCTTAAAAATCTTACCACGCGTAAACAGTGCGATGGTAAATGTCACATGCCTAGAAGTATTGGTTCTAGGACATGCCGGTCTTCCTCACAGTGTTTTCCTTCACCGTACTAAGAGCGTTCCCTGGTGATGAGTGAATGAACACAAAAAACCTGCCTGGTTTCGAACCCACGACCTAAGTCGAGCAAGGCCATCACCACTCTTACAAAATGTAATATAATACATGAGATACTTATATGTGTTATTGCTGCATAACATCTCTTTTTTTTTTTTTTTTTTACATTGCCCCACATTAGGAATCCCTCCTGCATCGTGGGCGCGTTCACAAACATCCAACTCACATGCACAAATACACCCAGACCAAACATCAAACTCACATGCACAAATACACCCAGACCCGAAACAACCATCTGCAGGCCACACAAACACCTGTTCCGTGCGGGGATCGAACCCGCGACACGCAGCACAGCAGTCCAATCGCTCAGCCACTGCGCCAACCGTGCGTTTACTATATCTTTGATTTGTATGATAGTTATTACTAAAACACATTATTATATCGGGAAGGAATATTTTTTTAACCGACTTCAAAAAAAGGAGGAGGTTATCAATTCGACTGTATTTTTTTTTTTTTTTTTTTTTTTATGTTTGTTCGCTCATAACTTGCGACTGGGTGAACTGATTTTCATGATTCTTTTTTCCTTTGAAAGCTGGTGCTTCCCGTGTGGTCCCATTTTCACCATTTCAATATCTGATGATGGGATCTTGTAGAAATCGGGGGAACTCTTCAATAAATAACAGCAGATTAACCGCGATTGTTGCTATAGCATATCTAAGCATTGTTTACGCCATCACACAACATAATATCACGCCTGTACTCACTACAAAGGTTATAAAAACTATTTTGTGAAGATATGATGAAGAACTTCGGAGATAGGCAACGGAACTCCTCAATAAATGATAGCAAATGGACTGGGATTGCTGAAATCTCATATTGTCTGTCTATTGTTTACACCAGTTCATATCATAACATCACGCCGGTACGTTGTGAAGGGGTAAGCACATGTGAAGCACTAAAAAGTGAAAAATAAAAACGTTTTTACAAAAAATAAAACCGACTTCAAAAAAAAACACTCAAAAGTGAAAAATAAACTTGAGAAGAAAAATCAGTTTCTGAAGTCGGTGACAAAAAAATGAAAACAAAGAAACAAAAGTCACCGACTTCAGAAACTGATTTTTCTTCTCAAGTTTATTTTTCACTTTTGAGTGTTTTTTTTTGAAGTCGGTTTTATTTTTTGTAAAAACGTTTTTTAGCACTAATCATTGGTTAACTGTGGGCCCCGGTGGGTAATGTTGGATGAAGAAAACAGTCTCGTACACCGATACACTCAAACAATAAGAGTTAAGACTAATTAGAAACACAGTACATAGGTAGGCACGAATAACCCTTTATTACAATATTAATATACCGAATACGACTCGAAGCCGACATTTATACATTAGCTTCATATTTCAGTTAAACCATTACACAACCACCATTACGGTTCCCTACTCTGAACTAAGTGACCTGTGTAACTATATTTATTTATGAATTAATTCAAAACTATAATTTTGTCAAACAGTTTTTTATTATTTAAACTTCATGCACAACAGTGGTACAACAGTACTTATCATTATCTGCCTAACCTTTTCTCAGTCATGCCGCCCGGCCTCCCGTCTAACCAGATGCAGCCGAACACCATCACTCCACATGGAGCGACCACCCATCCAACCCCCACACTCAGTCAGTACCCGGTAGCACGACACCCCTTGGCAAAACCGGTTGTCAGATTTTCAGGCCACTAACCACCTACACTGCCACGTATCCTGCGAGGCATTGAGGAAAGTCGGCATGCAATGGGTGGACCATGAACCAATCCAGGCAACACAGTTCAATCCAAAGATCAAATCGAGCACCAACTCTATCAAGCCACAAGCTAATCCTTTGTCAACCATGCATAAGAATTTTTTTCAAACACTTCATTTCTTCTTCTTTTTCTGTACAAGAAGAGACTTGCCCCTCAGTCATAGGCTGTTATTATTTAAATGTTCACTTTAAATTGCACATCGTATTATTCTATTATTAACATTCTTGCATAGTAATAACATAACCTTACATAACATCAAGCTTTCATTACGGGGCAACCTTATACCATCAATCATACAGTAATCCCGACCCATTGGCTTCTAGGAGTTAAACCCAACAAGCTCTCCTCAACCTGGGAATCAAAACCTGGACCGCACAAAAAGCTACCATGCCTGAAACCAATGAGTCATAGTGTCAACATTCTCCTGCCCTTATCCCAATTCATTTGGGATCGCCACAGCATATCTTCCTTACATACTTCTCTATACTTGCATTTCATTCGACACACCAGGTATCTACATAATAATAATAATAAACTTTGAAATTGTATTTTGACAGAGGTATCTTTACAGACTGAACATTCCATTTTAATAGGCCGGACATCACAGTAATAAAAAAAACAAACAAAACTGGACATCTCGACATAGCCATACCAAATACACACAATTTGTTTTTCTTTATTCTTATAATATCTCTCTCAGTTCCGCGTGCCTCTTGGCATTGACCTCTCTAGCTCTCTCCATTGAACTCGGTCATCTGCAACTCTGGTCTAGTATGGCCCTAGGGTTAGACTGATATCGACGGTCCATCTTGTTTTCGGACACCCCTGTTTTCTAATGTCCGCTTCTGGATACTATAAGGTTATGAATAAACTCCAGAAACTCCATTTTAGATGTTCTATTTGCTATTATATCCGTTACTTTTGTCTTCCTTCTTATTTCCAAATTTCAGATTCCGTCACTAAGCCTGATGTTCGACATGTTTCTTTCCATTGCTCTTTAGGTCTACATTTATCTACATACCTATATTTTTTCTTAGTACATATTTAAATTGTAGGGCTTGAAGTTATACTCCATCAATGTTTATTTTGTCTAATAAAAACACATATCAATTACCTAGGTATATTTTTAATTTAGTATATAAATTTTGTACTCATATTGTTTAGGAGAAGGTATCAACAAAATCAGACTACTCAAAGTCAATCAAAATAACTTGATGCTTAGTCTTCAACAAATGTCGGTTCTCCCTTAATAGGACTGTTTGAGGTGACATGTCAAATTAATAGACCTTTCAAAATAATAAGTACCTAGGTTACTTACATAAACTTCATCATACAATCAAGGTTATTATTAGTCACTATAGGAAATAGTTTGTGATAAATCATCACTATAATACAAGGTCTTACTAATTACTTAATAAGGAATTTAACCTATTGTTAGCAGTCTGCTTATAACAGTTATGTGAAGTTTAAAACCAAATGTGTTATGAATTAAATCATTTGTCATCAACTTTTATTTATTCTATTGACATCCTAGTATTTAGTTTGATGTTCAGTAAGTAGGTTCTAAATACTTAAAATTAAGTTCTTAATAACTTACCAATGTCTCTGTAAACATGTAACGCCATGCATCACTTCACTTCACAGAATTCATTTATTACTGTGTGATCTAATTTTCCAATATCAACTTATTGTGCAACAATTATGTACAATGATAAAACAATAACAGAACTCTTTCTTCACCTTGAAATACTTAATGCCAGTCATATGCCAGTACGTATGGCATACAATAATCGTTAATTAGTATCAATTACAGTCAAATAACTGTACTTACTTAGTAGTGAGACGACCACTGACCGTGTTTTGTTTTTTCACATTGTTGACAGTTTCTTGCAAACTTTTCCTGAGTATTAATATGTAAATTCCAGTCCAGACCTTAATCCTCGTCGCCACTTGTTGTGTCCTGTGATCCCCGGGGTGATAGCACTAATTACTCTGGGTCACCGGCTCACCAGATCAGCCAAGTCCTCCGTCAGCGGTCGCTACACAACACACTTCCCGCCAATTGCGGTGACTGTCAAGTGTCCCTTGTCACAGCTCCCTGACACTTGTGTCTGTGAGACGGTGTTGCTATATCTATTAAATAGATATAACTCCGATACACTACACACCCTATTTGAGGGAAGCTGAAAAACGTGAAATATTGTACTCAGTATACAATACGTGATAGTTATAATGTGCTACTCTTTCGGATTATGGAACTCGACTGTTTAAGTAACAAATAATAACTATGTGGGTACATACCTCTTGTAGAGATAACCATTCAGTCAATGTATTTTGTAACTGCAGTGGTATAGTAGATTGTATCATAAGGGAGCAAAATAATATTTTTACGGCGAGGGCGCTTTTTTGAATCCAGAGCGAAGTGAGGGATTCTAGAGTAGAATCCCGAACGTAGTGAGGGATTCTTTAGTAGAATCCTGAACGTAGCGAGGGATTCAAAGTACGTCGCCCGAGCCCAAAATATATTTTGCACCCGAGTGATACACTCGACTTTTCATCACCCTCTATAAGAAAATAAAAGGCGCCTCATATTTTATTGTAATATTATTATTTAATAAAAATAGAGTGACGACACGTTTAAATCCATCAGACATATTAATTACGAATATGTGTCCAGTTTTACGTCCTTAGTAAGACAACACGTTACTAAACAACCTTCTACTCCATATTAAGAAATTGTCGTATGCCTTTAAATATTTCTCCCGGGATTTCGTAGGGATTAAGTTTTGTATGACGTTATTAGCTTCTATTTTTATTGTTTCAGGAGTTAATGCACTATCACTTGCAGAACTCGACGTAGAGCTCATTTTTTTTTGCACAAAATAGGTACAATAAAGTCCGTACCGATTATTAGAACAGGGAAGTAAATCGCGCACTTTTGTTTTTTTTTTTAAATTTAGTTACCGCGTCTCCTCGCACCGTACAGCCAACACAATACAATTTGCGTTCGATTTCAATGAACGATTCATGTTCTAAATTCAAATCTCATTACTGCCCGCTAAAAAGTCTAATGGAGAAAAGAGCTACTTTGCTCGCTTTTTTTTGCGCGGGAAAGTCAGAGAAAGTAGGTGCGTTTTTTGAAAAAAAATCAATTTTATTTAATTTTAATAGTTTCTTAGTTCGTAACTACTTAATTGTAGTTTGTCGTGATGGGGAGGGTTAAGAAGAGGAAGAAAAGTGGAACGGATCCCCCTGAGGAGCCCCTCGATGATGATGCTGATACTGGGTCGTTGCGCTCCATGCAGTCGGTCACATCAGATGAAAAAGAAAAGGATACGGATAAGTACCTTGAATTTAGAATAACTGATTACACCCGGTCTTATCCAGAGTCTGGTGGAAATTACGAATACATTGTTTTCATCGAAAGTCAAAACCAAGTCCCGATCGGTGACCGCGATATGATGTCGTTAGCCACCAACTTCAAGAGATACAACAAAGGGGTTAAGCAACTTATTAGAATAAATCGGCACAAAGTTGGCGTTATTTTCGAGCGTCCGACATTTGCCAATGCTGCGCTCATAAATAAAAAGTTTTTGGATAATTTTAAACTCAAAGCCAGCATTCCAGCCTCAGCTACAGAAATTACGGGAGTTATACAGCATGTCCCTATTGATCTTTCGAATGAGCAAATTTATTCAGCTATATCCAGTTCCAAAAATATAATCTCAGTAAAACGATTTATGCGTCGGATTATTAAAGAAAATAAAGTCACTTTGGAACCAATGAAGACAGTGAGCATCACCTTTTCGTGCGTCTCCTTGCCCGACAGCGTGGACCTGAACAGTTGGCGGTTTGAGGTACGGCCGTACATCCCACCGGTAAAGCAGTGCCTGCAGTGTCTGAGGTATGGACATATTGCCAAATTTTGCAAAAATAGCATCAGGTGTTCCATATGCGGAAAAGATCATAGTTATAAAGAATGTACGATTGCCCCAACAGAAGCTACATGCTGCCAATGTAAAGGAAACCATATTGCTATTTCTGCAGAATGTCCTGTCAAAAAAGCTAAGATAGAAGAAAATAAAAATAAAGTTCAAAAAAGATCATATAGTGATGTATTAAATGAAAAGTCATTCCCTCCTTTAAACAACAAAAACCCTGCTGAACAACTTAAATTTCTAATACAAACAGATGAAATACAAAACATTTAAATTCAGACCCTTCTTACTTTAATATCACAAAATCGGAACAAAGAAAGTTCCATTACAAATGAAAACATAAAAAAAGTTCTCTTAGCGACAATACAGAGTGATAATAACATTAAACAATCTTAATTATGGATCAGCTAAATATTGTACAGTGGAATGCTCAGAGTATTCGTAGTAATCGACATATTTTTTCTCATTTTTTAATTGAGAACAATATTCATAGGGTGGGTCAATTTTTTTTTTTTCGTTTTTCAAATGTGCTCAGCATTAAAAAGGTGCTAAATGGTATCATTACTTCATATGTAAAGTTTTATTGAATTATTTTAAGGTTTACTGCCTCCGGACTGTCATCGAACTATTAAAAAAAAGTAGATTTTTGATGTTACTTTACTAATATTTAACTCATCTTTTTGATATCTGATTCCATGCCTAATACTTTTTTAGTAATGATAAATACATAATTGTTTTGTTGAGTTCAAGAACAAAGGAGTAAGGAGGGGAGGGGGGCGTGGAAATTTGAGACAAGTGACGCGCGATTCATTGGTAAAACAATCAGTGTCGCGCGTTGCGTAATACAGTGCAGTTACTTGTTTTATGTCATTAGAAAAATGGAACGTACTCGAAATAGTTGGAAGTGCCCCTTATTTGGTGATATATATGATTTAAAAGACAACCTATTGCCAACTTACGAAGATATGATGAAATGTTATGAGTGGACCCGACACAAGTTAAAATTTGAGAGGGAAACGAAAAAAGAGCCGACTAAAGAAATAGAAGCCGTTTTAGTTTCAAAACTGATACAAATATGGGCAAAATCTTCTATTCCCACAGTAGAACCAAAACGAATGAAGGTAATGATTCAAAGGTAACCTTTAAAAATGCAAAAACCTTCTTAAGTCTCACCCGAAAATACCTAAAAACAAGTTGGAAGAGTTTCGTCTTTGAAGTAAAGTTTTGTTTGATATTTCGGCTTGCAAGTGTCAACAAAAAAATACCTACAAGAGAGCACAACTTTATAATAGACCAACGAACTGTTAGGCAAATGATGATAGGTGGCATAGACGTTGGCACAACAAAACATCACATCTCTTTCAACACATTGATGGCAGTACGTCCGGGCCACAAACATTTTCAGGTACAATTGGAAAAGAACTTGAGAACTGTGAAACAAGACCTCTAGCTTAGTTTCAACGTATTCCAGCGAACTTACCGGAGCTTTCCGCTAAAGATATTAGTACAGACCAAAAATATTTATACAGGATAGTCGAAGCAATTTCATCTGGCATATTTCCTAGTGATTTAGCTAACAAATCACCAGGCAAAATGTCCCATGCCCGATGGCTTACTCGTGCCAATAGGATTCTCCGTCTGTATGTGTCAGTAGAGACTGCCTCTGAAAATCGAAAGACTCTTGCAGCGTATATCGTCAAGGTTTACGCTCCGATTTGGTATTCCATAAAAACTCACTCTAGCTGTAAAGATGGATCGCGACACTTGTATAAACTCATCGAGCTAACCAGATATTTACCAACAACTTTAAAAGCCGTTATCGACCCAGTAATTCAAAGAAACAGCTATTTCGCACACCCGGAAAACTTATTGCTTGCAATGTTGACAGATCCCCAACCACACGTTCGTGAATTAGCTGCACGGCGAATTTTGAAAGCTAGATCAGAAACACCAAAAAAATTACGTATGTTTCAGTTACCAAAGATAAACTTTGACGCTTTAACATATTATAACCTTTTAAATTGGCAAGAAAATATTACTGAACCACCTTTTTTTAATTAAAATATTTAAAATCTGTAACCGAAGAAAATCTCCGTTTGTTTATTCAACAAAAAAGAGAAGGAGACTTGGATTTATTACGCCTTCCGTGTCACACACAAGCAGTAGAAAGAGCAGTTAAAGCTGTGACCGAAGCATCAGCCACCCTATGTAATAAAAGAACGGCAGAAGGTTTTATCAAAGCTCAGATAGACTCGAGAAAAGCAATGCCGAAATTCGACAGCAAAAAAGATTTCGCCACAATATAACCCTTAATTTTAATAATAATTATTTTATATTTTTTAACAGAATTCCAAAACAGGAGGACGTCCTATTGATGTAAAATTTGTTTGCTCATTAAAAAACCTTTATTTACTATCGATTATAGACTTTTATTTATAAATAGAGTGTTCTTTGTATATAATGCTGTTAAGCCTTTTTTACCATATTTGTTGACAATTTCCACATGACTCCGGAGGCAGAAGATAAATTCCGATTGCAATGAAACTTCATAATCTGTTTACACTCATCATTTAGCACCGTTTTATCGCTGTGCCCATTTAAAAACTAAACTTTTTTTTTTACCCGACTACGGCAAAGCCAAAGGAGGTATGTATGTATGTATGTATATATGTATGTATGTATGTATGTTTGTATGTATGTATGTGTGTATCTTCATCTGTTCCCTCATAGCTTCTAATCTACTTATCGGAACTCGACATATGAGGTATCGTTAGAACCGTCTTAATTTTCCGCTGAACATAGGCTACGTGACGTGTCACAAAAAGCGATTTGGCGCCCTCTAGCGGTCAAAAAGTAAGGCTTAAAAAATAAAAATAGAGATAAACACGCCGTGTTTGGTATCATTTAGAAGGGCCTCACTTGTACATTTCCAAAATATTGCTCAAATTTTAAAACACGCCCTCTAGCGGACATAAAGTCAAGAGTAAAAAAAAAAATTTAACACCAAAATTGTTTAAATAAAAAAAAGTAAAAAACTAAAACCCGACTACGACAAAAAAACGACGCTGAAAAAGTATGAAACAAGATTTTCAGGATAGAACAAAAAGAAAAGCCGTAGTCACACGTTATAGGTACCAACCTAAACACTTTAATACCGTGTGACTACGGCTTTTCTTTTTGTTCTATCCTGAAAATCTTGTTTCATACTTTTTCAGCGTCGTTTTTTTGTCGTAGTCGGGTTTTACTTTTTTACTTTTTTTTTTCCCCATACATAAGTGACCCACCCTAATATTCATGTAGCTTTACTTTGTGAAACTTGGCTTAAGCCTGAAATGCGTTTTAATATAAAAGATTATAATACTGTTAGATTAGATTCTGGTAATAGTCATAATGGCGTAGCTATATTAATACATAATTCATTACAGTTCAAAAAAATTGATACTTCATGTACGATTACATCGCACATTAATTTAGGTCGCTAGCATAAGCATTTTTACCGTATTGTAACGCAACTATGGAAATATATTTGAGTACACTTTCGTCCGTTTTATTGTAAACACCTATTAAATATTTATCAAGAAATTAGCAAGAATATAATTTTCTTCCATCTTAACTTATCAAATGTATTAGCAGTCAAGTGCTCGTACATATGGTCCTTCGAGGAAAAGTGTTGTGATTAATTTTCTCGTGTGGTTGCGAATCGGTTCGGTCGGCCTCCCACAAGCGGGTCTCACCGACACGAATTGAGAAGGCGCATAAGATCACACGGGGAGATATCAGAGCACTAAAGCAGAACAAGTGACAAGGGACAGCAGTCTACAAAGACAAACAGCATCAAGGCAAATAGCATCAAGGCAAACAGCATCAAGGCAAAAAGCATCAAGGCAAAAAGCATCAAGGCAAACATCAAGTAAACATTTGGCATCAAGGCCTCAGCAAGTGCAGGAAGTGCAGCTAGCTAGCAATCCAAAAACAAAGATCGATCTACAGCAAGTATCAAGCAAGGTGACGGCGATAGTACTCCGTAAGTCAGCAGAGAAAATCAATAAATTTATTTGAATTTCTTATTTATCAAGTATCAAGATGGAACATATGTACGAGCACTTGACTGCTAATACATTTGATAAGTTAAGATGGAAGAAAATTATATTCTTGCTAATTTCTTGATAAATATTTAATAGGTGTTTACAATAAAACGGACGAAAGTGTACTCAAATATATTTCCATAGTTGCGTTACAATACGGTAAAAATGCTTATGCTAGCGACCTAAATTAATGTGCGATGTAATCGTACATATTCCCGGACGAGATAGGAAGGATGAAGAGGAACTTAATTTACAAAATTAACAAAAGTTAAAGATTACACATGCTAATACAAATAGATTATAAAACTTGTTATTTTAAATCTAAGGGGAAGTTCCTATATCTACGCGAGGGTAGCGAGGAGCATGAACGCGCACGCTGTCGAGGTATCCACTTGTATCCCTTGTTCCGCTGCTGCGGGGCGGCGGCGGCGCGGGCACGGCAGGCAATGTTCTTGACTCCTCGGCGACGGACGGTGATGGTGATGACGGTACTCGCCATTTACATTGTGTGCGGCGAGTTATAATAATTATAACAGCGATGCAAACGATCCCATATAAAGAGTAAATCATGACGTAGTGATGAATATCGTGATCAGATAGATCATCAGATAACATCACATCAGCCTTTTTCATCGACTGTATCTGTTTGTCTACTTCGCCGATTTCTTCTTCTAAATCTTGGGTTTTGATCGCTGGAAGGTGTTTGTTGCCAACAGGGTGCGACAAATAACCAAGGAGATGCCTTCCAGATGCTGGCGATATGTTAAGTCAGCGGAGAACCCCGCAGATTGCGCAAGCAGAGGATTAACAAGCCTGAAGCTAAAAGAACACGATCTGTGGTGGAATGGACCTGCCTGGCTACCCCACTGTACGCCGGACAACCAACCAATTCCGGAATTCAATTTCCCTGGAGAAGAAACCCTTAACAAGCACGTACATACTGTAACACAGGACACTACAAAAGGCAACAGCTTCGTCCATAAACTCCTTACCAGAGTGAACTCATTCACAATGGTTGTACGCGTCATGGCACGATTACGACGCTTACTAATCCGTCAAGAAGAAAGGCCAACAAAGCTATATCTAACCTTATCGGAGCTTCGCAAAGCAAAGGCCGTAATAATCAAAGAAGTTCAACAAATGGAGTTTCAGCAAGAAATACATGACCTGAAGAAAACCAACCGAGTGTCCACTACCAGCAAGATCTTGAATTTAAACCCGTTTGTAGACGAAGAAGGAATACTTCGTGTGGGTGGAAGACTGCATCATGCTGCAATCAATCCCGATCTCAAACATCCTATAATTTTACCACATCAACATCGTCTAACGGAGTTAATAATAAGAAACGCACACAAACTCACGTATCACGGTGGAGCTCGAATTACTTTAGCATGCATCAGGCAAAAATATTGGATTATCGGGGGAAACAATGCAACGAAAAAACAACTACGTGAATGTGTTACCTGTAGAAAACAGAACCCTAAGAAACTACAGCCCCTAATGGGAGACTTACCTGCAGCAAGAATCAACCCATCTCGTCCCTTCATGCATACCGGCGTTGATTTTACTGGACATGTCTATATTAAGACCAACAAGGGCCGTGGTGTCAAGACCACTAAAGGATATGTGTCAGTATTTGTTTGTATGGTGACGAAAGCCGTACATTTGGAACTAGTCTCCGACCTCACATCGTCATCTTTTATAGCCGCCCTACGCAGGATGGCGGCTAGAAGAGGCACCCCTTGTCACATGTATAGTGACAACGGCCGTAACTTTGTAGGAGCCAGTAAAGTCCTACAAAGGGAGTATCAAGAACTGCAGGAAATTATTGATGACAAGCTATTGTCTGAAATCGCAGATATGGAGATCACATGGCACTTTAACGCTCCTTCATGGCCATCAGCAGGAGGCTTGTGGGAAGCTGCCGTGAAAAGTTTCAAGCTGCACCTCAAGAGAGTGATTGGTGAACAAAAATTGACATATGAAGAGTTCACTACACTTCTAACACAAATTGAAGCCTGTCTTAACTCAAGACCGTTGTGTGCAATCTCAGAAGATCCTGAAGACTTAGATTTCCTGACACCTTCTCACTTTTTAACTGGTGGCCCTACGTTAACTTTAGTTGAGACTGAAAGAGATTTGCGCACACGCTGGCAGCTAACACAGAAAATATTACAAGATCTGTGGAAAAGATGGCGCACCGAGTATCTCACTCAATTAACAGTGAGAAGCAAATGGAGGCAGCCCCAATCCAATATCAAGTTGGATGACGTAGTTCTAATCCACGACGACAACCTGCCAGCCGGCAAGTGGATGATGGGAAGAGTCGTAGAACTACATCCAGGCAAGGACGGTCACGTGCGTGTCGTGACCTTAAAAACAAAAGGCGGGATTTTGAAACGTCCAGTCTTAAAAGTATCCGTACTTCTAGAACATAAAGAAGTTGCCGCACAGTGCGACACGGCACGCGACAAACTGCAAGAAGCGGATCACCAACAAGTCAAAGAACCCTCAACAAGGAGGTCAACAAAAAGCAAGTTTAACTTCACGACCTTGGTCACAACTCTTATGTTATTCTTCACGTTCATCACAAGTTCAGAATGCAACTTGAATGTAACCCCGTTCCAAACAAATCAGAGTTTGTATTTTGACAAGGTAGCAAACATGATGCTAATCAGAGATGATTGGAAACTTGTAGTTTACTACAGCATGGATTCGTATTGGCAATCGACTACAACGTTCAATAAATACATCCAATCGCTCAAACAAACATGTGATTCCATACAAGACCAAGTTCACTGTGATGTAATTGTACTCCAGTTACGTCACGCGTTCTCAGAACTTCAGCATTACAACCAAGTATTACTGAGTCAGCATTCCGGCACGCGACCTGGGTTACTGCGTCAGCGCCGAGGCCTTATCAACGGCGTGGGATATGTCGCAAACAGCTTGTTTGGCGTGCTCGACGAAAGTTTCGCTGAAAAATACCGTAAGGATATTTCGCTTCTTCGAGAAAACGAGAAACACATAGTTTCTCTTTGGAAGAATCAGACTTCACTCATGGAAGCAGAAAACAACCTACTTAAGCGTACAGAGCATGACATGAACCAACAACTGAAGCTGATAAATCGTCACATGAACAAGCTAGACGAAGCAGTAGGCCAACTGAAGAACAACATTGAATCTAACAGTGTTATCAATGACTTCAACATGGGAGCCATCATAGCAAGTAATATGATGTATAATTTGAAGAGCATTCAGAATATGCTATTAGACACCGTCACAGATATTTACAATGGTCGTTTCAACTTACACTTGATTACACCTGACCAACTCATCAACAAGTTAAGCACGATCTCTAGCAAGTTACCCAAGGACGTCTCCCTACCAATTGACAACATACATTCGGACCTTCGAAAGATATACGATCTGCTGGAAATAAAAACAAGACTCCTGCAGGACATCATCATTTTTGAGATCAAAGTACCTCTTATCAGTCGAGATTCATACGAGATCCACAAGATTATTCCGATCCCCAAGACAACAGGCCGAAATGATATGATCAGTATCGTCTCAATATCTCAGTACATATCTATTAATATGAAGAAAGACACCTATATTAATATGTCTGAGCAAGACTTAAGATCGTGTCTCACCGTATCGGAAATCTACTACTGCCACATCTTAAGGCCCATATATCAAATCAAAGGAGACAAGAACTTCTGTGAAACAGAAAACTCGGAATGCAAAACAATATCAAGTTCCTGTAAAGATAATTGGCAAGAAACTTACACATTAAATAATTATTTTTACTTTTGTTGTGACCGGTGTCAAGTTCGAACCATATGCGGCGATCAAGTAACCGCACACCAGCTAACACAAGCCGGACTACTAAACATAGGTCAGGAATGCATCATCAAGACGGACAACTTCACTTTATATTCACACAAACCATACATAAGTGAAATGAGGACCAAAGCAGATATTTATACACCAGTGATTGCCCCTATCAACCACATCATCAACATCAGCATACCTAAACTAGTTTTGGAGAACAAAACCCAAGATTTAGAAGAAGAAATCGGCGAAGTAGACAAACAGATACAGTCGATGAAAAAGGCTGATGTGATGTTATCTGATGATCTATCTGATCACGATATTCATCACTACGTCATGATTTACTCTTTATATGGGATCGTTTGCATCGCTGTTATAATTATTATAACTCGCCGCACACAATGTAAATGGCGAGTACCGTCATCACCATCACCGTCCGTCGCCGAGGAGTCAAGAACATTGCCTGCCGTGCCCGCGCCGCCGCCGCCCCGCAGCAGCGGAACAAGGGATACAAGTGGATACCTCGACAGCGTGCGCGTTCATGCTCCTCGCTACCCTCGCGTAGATATAGGAACTTCCCCTTAGATTTAAAATAACAAGTTTTATAATCTATTTGTATTAGCATGTGTAATCTTTAACTTTTGTTAATTTTGTAAATTAAGTTCCTCTTCATCCTTCCTATCTCGTCCGGGAATATGTACGATTACATCGCACATTAATTTAGGTCGCTAGCATAAGCATTTTTACCGTATTGTAACGCAACTATGGAAATATATTTGAGTACACTTTCGTCCGTTTTATTGTAAACACCTATTAAATATTTATCAAGAAATTAGCAAGAATATAATTTTCTTCCATCTTAACTTATCAAATGTATTAGCAGTCAAGTGCTCGTACACTTCATATGATGACTCTATACAAAATATTGCAATACGTTTAAAATATGGTGCTAAGGAGGTTTCTTTGGTGTCATTTTATAGTCCTGGTAATTGTAATCCATTCTTTTCTAAATCAAAGCTGGATAATTTAATCAAAAGTATTCCTGGTCCTGTTTTGATTGGTGGGGATTTCAATGCCCATCATTCGGCCTGGAGCTGTAGTGCACAGTGCAGTCGTGCTATTGACGTTCTTGAAAGCATCAATGATAACAATCTTGTGTTGCTGAATAACGGAGATATGACTACAGTAGGCTCAAATAGGTGGCAGAGAAATGCCCTTGATTTAACCTTAGTATCACCATCATTAGCTTTGTCTTGTGGCTGGTCAGTGCATGATGTTCCTCTAGGTGGATATCATTTGCCTGTAATTACAAAAATAGTGTTTAATAATTTTATTCCTTCATCCAATGATCTTTCAAATCTGCCTGTTCACGTAAATTTTAAACTAGTTAATTGGGAACTTTACACAGCTCAAGTAGATAATCTATTACACAATTTTGTGGTTAATAATCAAAACCCGTTACAAACTTATAACGAACTCATTCTTATCTTGAATAAAGCTGTACAGAATTCTGTTCCATGTTCTGATATTTCTCGTATGCAAACTACTTCTAGTGCCCCACTTAATACATCTAGAACTTCGAAAAAGAAAAAACGCTGTCCACTTCCATGGTGGAATAACAACTGTACTAGGGCTGTAGAAGACGCTAAGAATGCCTATATACAGTTTAAACATAACCCTTCACAAGCAAACTATATTGAATTTAAAAGGCGACAAGCTGTTAAAAAACTGACTTTAAAAAGAGAGAGGTATTTGAGTTGGGTAACTTTGTGCGAGTCTTGTAACAGAACAACTCCATTAAGTAAAATTTGGGCTATTTCTAGAAAGTTTAATAGAACATATGTACCATCTTGCAATAATGTATATCCATGGATTTTTGATTTTCTTAAAAAGTTCACACCTGATACTGTAGAGGCCCCCTTTCATTCACATGATCATTTACCAACAGCAGCATACTCAAATTATTTAACAGATCCATTTACTATGCAAGAATTGAAAGCTGCAATTTTCTCCAGGCGTGATACAGCTTTTGGCCTCGATTGTATGCCATATAAAATGCTTAAAAATGTTTCATTGCAAGCCTTATTTTTGGTTTTAAAAGTTTTTAACTTACTTTGGCTTAATGAAATCATGAAGACTGGAAAATAGACTGTCTTATTCCGATTTTAAAACCTAATAAAGATAAAAACAAATCTGATTCTTATAGACCTATAGCTTTGACCTCTTGTATAGGAAAGATTTTTGAGCAATTGTTAAAGCAAAGACTAGAGTTTTACATAGAGAGTAATAATTTATTACCTTCTAATCAGCTTGGATTTCGTAGAGGAAGGTCAACACATGAAAGTTTTTCTCATTTGTATCTTGATATTTTTAATGCTCGTAAAATGGAACATGAATGTGTTGCTGTTTTTCTTGACATAGTTGGTGCTTTCAATAACGTCAATCATCACATTTTGTCACTTGAACTTCGCTCACTTGGAATACCTGAAAAAATAGTTTCGTGGGTTTTTAATTTTTTGCATGGTAGAGAAGTTTATGTAAAAGTAGATAAGCAATTAATTGGACCCCGTTTTTCATATAAAGGGGTGTGTCAAGGTGGTATTATGAGTCCATTGATTTATGTGCTTTATGTGCATAAGCTCAATATGGTTTTAGGTAGCAAAGTACTAAATTTACAATTTGCTGATGATTTGGTTATTTATACATCTGGTCCGGATATGGATGAGATTAAGAGTAATATTAATGAGGCTTTGAAAAATATGAGTCAATATTTTCATTATTTAAACTTAGAAATTAGTCCAGATAAATCAAAAGTTGTTGGTTTTGGTGAAATAGATTTTGATTTAGAATTTTTTTATGATAATGTTGAACTTCCCATTGTTAATGAATTTAAGTACTTAGGTGTAATTTTTTCTGCCAATCTGACATGGAATAAATATGTTGATTACATACTCGGTAAAGCAAATAAAGCATATAATTTTATGAAATCTGTGTCAGTACATGCTGATCCTAAAATTTTGTTAATGTTATACAAATCTTTAGTCCGTAGTCATTTTGAATACGGCTTTTTGTGTTTCGGGTCTGATCAGAGACTTATCCGTAAACTGGATGTCTTACAGAATCATAACTTGCGTTGCATTACAGGTGCCATTAAAACAACACCTATCAACTCCTTACAAGTAGAGTGTAATATTCCTCCACTGAAACTTAGATTTCAGTATTTAAAATCTAAATTCCTTTTAAAGCTTTTGTCATATAATAAACACCCTCTTTACAGAAAACTTTCATTTTATCATACAGTTTATAATCCTTCAAATAATATTAACATTCCCTATTTACTTCATGACTTCTCTACTACAATAACACTTAATCAGCAACATGAACTTTACAAATGTAATGACACTTGGACATGTTATTCTGGCAAATACAATAGTAAATTTATAGACATGAATATTGTTATAAAGCATGATTTGAAAACCAAGGAAGAGGTGTACCAGTTATTGCATGGACATTCTGGGTATCGATGTATATTTACTGATGCTTCTAAGAGCAGTACAAATGTCGCAATGGCTATTTACGTACCTTTTAATAAGACTGGTCATGGTGTAAGGTTGCCTGATGTTTTAACTATATTTTCCGCTGAGGCGATGGCTATTTCAGCTGCTTTGGATTTCATAAGTGAAGAGAACTCTGGCATCATTTCTTGGCTTATTGTAACGGACAGCATGAGTGTTCTTATGGCATTAGATAACAACAAACTGGATGCTTCTACAAACTACATCATATATCGCATCAAAGAAAAGTATTTCACACTTCAATCAAGAGGCTTTGATATTAAATTTTTGTGGACCCCTTCACACATAGGAGTCAGTGGCAATGAAAACGCAGACATTCTAGCGAGAGTCATTGTTGACCTAGGAAATACAGAAATTAAAAGAGTTGCCATACCTTGTTCAGATTTATTACATAAGATCAAGGAAGATAATATTCGACGTTGGCTTGAAGATTGGCTGGAGACTCTACAAATAAAAGGTACTTGGTATGCAAAAATCAATACAGCTATTGGTTCAGCTCCTTGGTTTACGAAGGCACAATTTCACAGAAGCAAACTGTTTTATTCTTTATTATGTCGGCTAAGATTTGGACATGGACGTTTTAATGCTCATCTGGCTAGAATGAAGATAATAGCTTCCCCTAAATGCACTGATTGCAATCTCGATAAAGATCAGACCCCTAATCATATTATTTTTGAATGTCCAGCGCATAATGTGAATCGTATAATATTGATTGACAAATTGCTTGAGATTTACAAAACACCGGCAAACCTCCCGCGCGACATTCAAGGATTGCTGGAGAATTTTTCTTCGTATATTCCCTTATTTAATTTTATTACATCTAGTGGATGTAAAATTTGATCGGGACTTATCGGATATGACAAGACAACTATGACAATTGACATTGACATAACTCTTGGATATGACCACATGGAAAATATGTTCCGTGCATGGAAATGACGATGAAACTGGATTTGACAAAAAAAAATTGGATTGACGAAACATTTAATTAAGAAAAAAAGAAGACATGGCATATGCCTTGATTAAAGGATACTTGGATAAGAATTTACTGAAGACTTGGCTTTGGCCTTACTTTTAAATATTACAGAAGAATACGAAAATATGACGAGGCTGAATGGTCTATAGATCGATGCCTGCCTTTTCTACGGGCGAATGAAAAAAAAAAAAAAAAAAAAAACTACTTTGCTCGCACTTAAAGAGGAACAAAACGACACTTTTCGAATTGAAGGGATGAAAAAGTAGTTACAACATGCCTTCGCATTCGATTAATGGCTACACTACAATTCAGGCACCGTGAGCGTCAGAATCCAAAAAAAAACGTAAGCAAACAAGTCCAATAAGCACAGCAAAATATTAACATTAGAAGCGTAAACGAAAGTCCGATAAACGATAGCGTGGGGTCAAGTCAAAATATCCAATACAGCAACGAAAAGAAAACACAGTAATACGTGATCAGATCAACGCAAGACTGCACAGACAGTTTTGACAGTTTAGTTTAAATTATTTTCAGCAAGCGCAGAAACGTCAAAATAACTCCAAGAAGTTTGGATACACACTCTTGAATATATTCGTCAAGACGCGCGGCAGCTCGAAAAGTGGTGACTGCGATAATTGTGAAATCGTTAATTTTTATTTCAAGTTAAACACGATTAACGTTCTGTCAAAGGAGACCATTTTTTTAGGCCCACTTGGATTTAACTTATAATATTCATAGTAAACCAAAAAGAAGATACCATTTTATTGTACATGGAATAGAAACGAAAGATTATATAAAACCGTAACCGGAATAAGTTATATTTTGATATTTTTTTCCGAGTTAAATCATTATGTCATTTGATAGATAATACTTACAAATGAAAACAAATTTAACTAAATTCGTTTAAATTTATTTTAACCCGCCCCGGCTTCGTGCAAATGGTTGTTATTATACATATAAACCTTCCTCTTGAATCACTCTATCTATTAAAAAAAACCGCATCAAAATCCGTTGCGTAGTTTTAAAGATTTAAGCATACAAAGGGACATAGGGACAGAGAAAGCGACTTTATTTTATACTATTTATTGATAAGATTTGTTAAAAGTCGCCCTAAATGTTTGACAGTTACGATCTCGAGACTCGAGTTATAAGTATTCTAGCAAACCCGACTTTGTTTTATAGATGTACTTATATTAGTTGATGTGTTTTTCCAGACAGTGCAATCCAGAGTCAGCAGTCGATGAAGCTGGCAGAGCAGTTAGCCCGCACATACTAACATCATCATTGGACATATTGTTGAAGACAGCCTGCCTTACAATTTGGCACAACAACCATGTCATAAATAGTTTTAAAATAAGTAGGTCACAATCAGCATCGACAATCGACATCCAGAGTAAAAAATCTATCAAAATGTTTTGATTGTAAATTACTTTATTCTTTCGCCCGTAGTCCCTGGAAAATGCCGTGGTCCCTTTTTTTTCTTCGTGTTCCTATAATACGACCGTCTCGCGACAGTATCCTTTATGGGCGGCATGGGCACCGGGCCGTAGGCCGACGAAGGAGGCCGGCGGAGGCCCGGCACTTTGGGGACAGAAGATATTAGTGTTATATATATATGCGAGCGAAGCGAGCGCGCGTCATGGAGTACAATTTAATTCGGCAGTAGGTATATATTTCTAGAAGGAACCACGGGCAAAACAATACTCGTGGTCCCTTCCAGGGACCGGGACCACGGGCGAAAAAGACTATATCAATAATTAAGAAATTAATGTACAAATGTAGATACCGGAGAAGATGCCTTATATGCCTTTTTATGTTTTCTAAATATACTTTTTTATGTGAAAATAACATGGAACTGTTTCAAATTATATTTATATCGTAACAAGTAAAACATAGTTTTATTTAATTTATCAATAAAGCAGTTTTGTTTACTATCGCCTGTGAAAACGATGAGGAATCGAACTATTCTTAAATTCACATGATTCATTTTACTCAATCAACAGCACAGCCATTGACTTAACTGTTAAAATATAAGATAACTGAATCATCATAAATTTAATATTGCTAAGCTCTCTTGAGAGGTCCAAATAGCTGGTCCGGTTCATGTAGCTGGTCATCACTACTAAAAAATACACACAGTCCCCCTTCCTGAGGTCCACCTTGGTGAACCTTTGTAAGAAAACTTTCCACGATTGGGTAATAGAGGTAGTTAAGTGCCTATCATAATGATTTATTACTTAGTAATGACGAATTTTCTTTTCAAAATAAAATAGTAATTCACGACTGCCAAATAACTATATATGGTAGCCGGGACCAACAGCTTAACGTGCTTTCCTAGGCACGGAGGAAACTCGGTATGTCGGGCGGTCACCCATCCACAGACCGACCTAGGCAAGCACAGCTTTACCTAAAGATCGACCTGAGTGGCAGTTATTATTACGCCACGAGCTCCACGAGCTCTCTAGGTAGGTAGTAGGTAGGTGTGGGTAGGTGTAGGTAGGTGTAGGTAGGTGCAGGTAGGTGCAGGTAGGTGCAGGTAGGTGCAGGTAGGTGCAGGTAGGTGCAGGTAGGTGCAGGTAGGTGCAGGTAGGTGGAGGTAGGTGTAGGTAGGTGTAGGTAGGTGTAGGTAGGTGTAAGTAGGTGTAGGTAGGTGTAGGTAGGTGTAGGTAGGTGTAGGTAGGTGTAGGTAGGTGTAGGTAGGTGTAGGTAGGTGTAGGTAGGTGTAGGTAGGTGTAGGTAGGTGTAGGTAGGTGTAGGTAGGTGTAGGTAGGTGTAGGTAGGTGTAGGTAGGTGTAGGTAGGTGTAGGTAGGTGTAGGTAGGTGTAGGTAGGTGTAGGTAGGTGTAGGTAGGTGTAGGTAGGTGTAGGTAGGTGTAGGTAGGTGTAGGTAGGTGTAGGTAGGTGTAGGTAGGTGTAGGTAGGTGTAGCAGCGCAGCTCGCGCAGCCACGCAAATACTAGTTATACTATTGTTGGCTCAAAGTCACGCCATCAGCCAGTAGCCGTGCGGCCAACGTACGGTCGTCGTGCGGCAACCGACAGAAGTTCATAAAACGAGGCGAGCGGCGTTGCAACGGTCACTTTTTGCTTGGACGGCGCTCGGAAAGGACTTGCTACCCGACTATTATCGTGTGCTTCGCTATTTTTGGTTTATGTTTTTGCTCGTGTACTGATTATTCCATTTTGCTAGTGCTATTTCTATTTGATTATTGTTTAAAATGTTTGTCGTGATATTTTTGTAAAAGTGTAATTTAAAAGATATTAAACATTGTTTATTTTGTTCACGTATTTCACTTCTGATTCCTAATATCAGAAGTGGGATAAAGAATATTTTCGCCCACAAGTTAAAAACTAGTTTTCAGGCATTTAATTTTAGATAAAAGCGGGTAGTAGTTAGCAATGGATATATCGAGTTTTTCGCGTTCAAAAACTAGTGCCTCTCGTTCTAAACGATCTTGTAGCCACCATAAGCGGAGTGGAAGGTCACGTACGTAGCAAGTTTCGGGATCCGATCGCCGTTCCAAGCGCGAACGAGATCGTCGTAGGAGCCGCGTGAGGACGCGAAGTCCTGTGTAACCGCTCTCGCGGTTGAGGCGACGCTCCGGACAGGATTGTTGGTTTACTTTCGTTCCTGATACAAGTAAGATCGAACCATTAAATTTTAATATTTCGTTGATTTATTAGTCGCAAGCGCGACTACTGAGCATGAAGGTTCTGGGTTCGATTCCCGGGTCGGACAAAGTGTTATTTTCTGGATTTGTGCCCTGTTGGTGACAATGGGCTCACCCCTATTACATGGTTAAGCTTATGTCTTAACATAATTGGCGAAATGTGGGTATACTGGGTACCTCTGCCTAACCCTTCGGGATTACAGGCGTGATGTTATGTGTGTTTATAAGGTCACTGGGGTGATTGGCAATGCCTCGGATGCATTGGTGGTTATTTACATGGTTAAGCTTATGTCTAAACATAACTGGCGTAATGTGTATACTGGGTACCTCTGCCTAACCCTTTGGGGATTACAGGCGTGATGTTATGTTGTGTGTTTATAAGGTCACTGGGGTGATTGGCAATGCCTCGGACGCATTGGTGGTTATTTACATGGTGGTGCTATTAATACGTCGCTTAACGATTGGTTGACCAATAACAGCACGTGGACTCATTTTAAACACGAATTTCGGTCATTGTGTCCGCGTGAAGTCGATATGGTCACTGTGCTATAGTGACGTTATGAATATAAGTATCTGTATGACCTACAGATAGTTTTTTTTTAAGTCGGGTACTTGTGTATGTCAGTTTAAATATTTGTGAAGGTACCCACGATACAGGAGAAATTCCTGGTGAGGGAAAACGTTGTGATTTGTGGTAGGTATATCTGATGCTCAAAAAAAAACCGCAATTTATTCTGAACAAAACAAAATACAGTCAAAAGTCTTGTTTTCCGTATATTTGAAACCCAAAAGTGCAGTTGTTGGCACATCAAACTCAAATAATCATGGTCTGCGTAAACGCAAACCCCTACGCCAAATGATCAGTTGACTTGTTTTTTCGTGTGAAGACGTAGGCCGTATACAGGTTCACTGTAAAGTCTGATAAGTTTTGCTTTATTAAAGAAGTTGCCTAATACCCATGATAGGCTAAGAAAGATGCCAATGAGTTACGTATCAGTTGATGTTTATAAGGATTTTGATGAAGTAAAGTTGTGGTTGCAAGCCAAGAGATTCTATCGGCTGTATTGTGTTAGACAGCACCAGTAATTATTGTGTAGTCGTAGTCCGATTAAAATTGAAGGTTTTTGAGGAAACTCGAGTAGACAGTGGGTGTGTTTGTTGTATGTTGTGCGTTTAGCTCTGGTTGAGGTCAGGGTCTGGAAAGACCCGTAGTGTGAAGTCAAATAGTGATACACACGGGAGATCGACTTGTTTACTAGTCAGTTAGAGATCTGTGGTTTTACTCGATGATTTTTGTGAACCTGGCATTTTTTTGACGCAATAATGTTTTTAAGATTGATTTAAACGACAATGGTACATGACCCAGGGTGGTTGATTGTTGTATTTTCGATAGTTTCCAGTTTAGCCACGTTTGATTTTATCAACGAGAGTGGGACCTAATGGATGTTTGGTCAGGAGTGACCGAGTGGAACATTTTTTCTGTCGTAGATTTGTCTCTTTGCAGAGTAACCATTACATAAGGACGTGTGGTTTGGTCAAGCGCGTGGCCTCAGCTGTGTGTATGGAAGTCTGTGTGATATGCTAACAATGTGCCTATGTCAACAGCCACTGAGGGGTATGCAAACTTGGAGCCTATACAGTGTGTGTGGAAGTCTGTGTGATATGCTAACAATGTGCTTATGTCAACAGCCACTGAGGGGTATGCAAACTTGGAGCCTATGCCTACAGTGTGTGTGGAAGTCTGTGTGATATGCTAACAATGTGCCTATGTCAACAGCCACTGAGGGGTATGCAAACTTGGAGCCTATGCCTACAGTGTTGTGGAAGAAGTCTGTGTGACTAGCAATGTGCTTTTACGTGCCTATTGGTATTCTTGTCTGACAAGTTTTGTTTGGTGAATGTTTCTTTGAATTTGATTCTCGACTTGAATGTTCCTTAATGAATAAGATTACTCTCTTGTTGTACTACTCGGTTAGAGAGCCTTGGTGTTAAAGGTTTTACTCGATGATTTCAGCAGTTTTTGTTGCAATAGAATTGTAAAGGTTGGTGTGAACGACTATGGTATATGACTCAAGGTAGTTGAGTGTTGTATTTTCGATAATTTCCAGTACATTTGATTTAATTAATGAGAGTCGAATTTGGTGCCACCCAATGGAACTAAAGTTTGGTCAGGAGTGATCGAGCGGAACAAAATTCTGTTGTAAATTTGTTTGTTTGCAGAGTAACGCAACGTGGACGTGGATGCAACATAACGCTGCCTGGCCTTAGCAGTGGTTGCCAGGGCTTTGCTACAGCGACGCTGTGAACGTGCACGTCACTGCAGGGTGCGAGCGCGCCTTACTGGCGTTGCTGAGCGCGTCGCTGCAGGCCGACTGCGCGCCCTACTGGCGTTGCTGAGCGCGTCGCTGCAGGTTGAGCGCCTCGTTGAAGCCCAGCGCCTCGCTGCAGGCCGAGCGCGTCGCACGCGCTGCAGGCCAACTGCGCGCCCTACTGGCGTTGCTGAGCGCGTCGCTGCAGGCCGAGCGCCTCGCTGAAGCCCAGCGCCTCGCTGCAGGCCGAGCGCGTCGCACGCGCTGCAGGCCAACTGCGCGCCCTACTGGCGTTGCTGAGCGCGTCGCTGCAGGCCGAGCGCCTCGCTGCAGGCCGAGCGCCTCGCTGAAGCCCAGCGCCTCGCTGCAGGCCGAGCGCATCGCACGCGCTGCAGGCCGACTGCGCGCCCTACTGGCGTTGCTGAGCGCGTCGCTGCAGGCCGAGCGCCTCGCTGCAGGCCGAGCGCGTCGCTGCAGGCCGACTGCGCGCCCTACTGACGTGTTAAGCGCGTCGCTCCACGGTGCCAGCGCACCCTATAGGCGCAGTTGTGTGCGGCACTCCACGGTGCCAGCGCGCCCTACAGGCGCAGTCGTGCGTGGCACTCCACGGTGCCAGCACGCCCCACTGGCGTTGTGAGACACGCTATCAAGGAGACAGCGAAGACTCAGCCGCCTTGTTGGAAGCTGACGAGGACGTCAGAGCGTCAGGAGAGGCCGTGTTGGCTCAAAGTCACGCCATCAGCCAGTAGCCGTGCGGCCAACGTACGGTCGTCGTGCGGCAACCGACAGAAGTTCATAAAACGAGGCGAACGGCGTTGCAACGGTCACTTTTTGCTTGGACGGCGCTCGGAAAGGACTTGCTACCCGACTATTATCGTGTGCTTCGCTATTTTTGGTTTATGTTTTTGCTCGTGTACTGATTATTCCATTTTGCTAGTGCTATTTCTATTTGACTATTGTTTAAAATGTTTGTCGTGATATTTTTGTAAAAGTGTAATTTAAAAGATATTAAACATTGTTTATTTTGTTCACGTATTTCACTTCTGATTCCTAATACCATATAAAGCTAAATTACCACTCACTGACTGACTGATCTATTGACAGAATTGTTCTCCCAGATGGTGGATGGGGAGGTGGGTATATTTTGACAGATTCGTAAACAACTAACTCTCGTGAGTATGGGAAAGTCCCAAACCCCCCCTTTAACCCCCCCTTCTCCCCCCTTCCTATCGTATCTCGGAAACAAAGAGACTTTACGTGTTTTTTTTTTGGGATTCGTATAGAGGGGGCTCGGTAAAGCTAAAATCATTTTTCAAAGTGGCCCCCCTTTTCCCCCCTTTAGGCGGATCTCGAAAGTTAAGAGACTTGGAACGATTTTTTTTTCAGATTCATATAGAGGGGCATTGCGTTAGTCGAAATCATTTTTAGAAACTCCCCCCTCTCCCCCCCTTCACCCCCCCCCCCTCTTCATCTCTTTTTTTACTCCTGAATAAATTTTTGATTCTTACCTAAATCTATTTGAGGGGCGTTGAAATTTGTATACCCTCCCCTCCCCAACCTCCCCTAAAATTAAAAGGACTGTAACTTCATAACGGTTAGAGATAGCCATTAGGTGTTTGAACAAATATTATATATTAATATAGTAGGCGTCGAAATCTGTCCGGTGGTGGTACAGCGGTAAAGTAAAGGAGGAAGCGGGCGAGCGAGGCGAGCCGGCGACCCCCGTAGCGTAGGGATAATGTCATGATAGCTTTCCGGTGGTAGGTAGGTCAGGGGCAACGACAAGCAAACTTTAGGGTAATGTTTTTTTAGTGGTAGTAGGAGGTAGTAGGTAGGTAGGTGATAGGTAGGTAGTAGGTAGGTGTAGGTAGTAGGTAGGTGTAGGTAGGTAGTTGGTAGGTGGTAGGTAGTAGGTAGGTGTAGGCAGGTAGTAGGTAGGTAGTAGGTAGGTGTAGGTAGGTAGTAGGTAGGTGGGTACCTTCACAAATATTTTAAACTCACATACACAAGTACCCGACTTTGAAAAAAAAACTAACTAGGTCATACAGATACTTGTACTCATAACGTCATTATAGCACAGTGACCATATCGACTTCACGCGGACACAATGACCGAAATTCGTGTTTAAAATGAGTCCACGTGCTGTTATTGGTCAACCAATCGTTATGCGACGTATTAGCACCACCATGTAAATAACCACCAATGCGTCCGAGGCATTGCCAATCACCCCAGTGACCTTATAAACACACACATAACATCACGCCTGCAATCCCCGAAGGGTTAGGCAGAGGTACCCAGTATACCCACATTTCGCCAGTTATGTTAAGACATAAGCTTAACCATGTAAATAACCACCAATGCATCCGAGGCATTGCCAATCACCCCAGTGACCTTATAAACACACACATAACATCACGCCTGTAATCCCCGAAGGGTTAGGCAGAGGTACCCAGTATACCCACATTTCGCCAATTATGTTAAGACATAAGCTTAACCATGTAATAGGGGTGAGCCCATTGTCACCAACAGGGCACAAATCCAGAAAATAATACTTTGCCCGATCCGGGAATCGAACCCAGAACCTTCATGCGCAGTCGCGCTTGCGACTACTAAACCAACGAAATATAAAAATGGTTCGATCTTACTTGTATCAGGAACGAAAGTAAATCAACAATCATGTCCGGAGATGTCATCTTAACCGCGAGGTTTCTCACGGGGCTCCCACGACGATCTCGTTCGCGCTTGGAACGGCGATCGGATCCCGAAACTTGCTACGTACGTCACCTTCCACTCCGCTTATGGTGGCTACAAGATCGCTTAGAACGAGAGGCACTAGTTTTTGAACGCGAAAAACTCGATATATCCATTGCTAACTACTACCCGCTTTTATCTAAAATTAAAAGCTTGAAAACTAGTTTTTAACTTGTGGGCGAAGATATTCTTTATCCCACTTCTGATATTAGGAATCAGAAGTGAAATACGTGAACAAAATAAACAATGTTTATTATCTTTTAAATTACACTTTTACAAAAATATCACGACAAACATTTTAAACAATAATCAAATAGAAATAGCACTAGCAAAATGGAATAATCAGTACACGAGCAAAAACATAAACCAAAAATAGCGAAGCACACGATAATAGTCGGGTAGCAAGTCCTTTCCGAGCGCCGTCCAAGCAAAAAGTGACCGTTGCAACGCCGCTCGCCTCGTTTTATGAACTTCTGTCGGTTGCCGCACGACGACCGTACGTTGGCCGCACGGCTACTGGCTGATGGCGTGACTTTGAGCCAACAATACTATATAAAGCTTAATTACCACTGACTCACTCACTCACTGACTGACAGAATTGTTCTCCCAGATGGTGGATGGGGAGGTGGGTATATTTTGACAGATTCGTAAACAAGTAACTCTGGTGAGTATGGGAAAAGTGCCAAACCCCCCCTTTTCCCCCCCCTCCTCCCCCTCCCTATCGTATCTCGGAAACTAAGAGACCCGTATTTTTTTTATTTTACGGATTCGTATAGAGGTGGCTCGGTAAAGTAAAAATCATTTTTCAAAGTGGCCCCCCTTCTCCCCCCTTTTAGGCGGATCTCGAAAGTTAAGAGACTTGGAACGATTTCTTTTTCAGATTCATTTATAGGAGCATTGCGTTAGTCGAAATCAATTTTAGAAACTCCCCCACTCTCCCCCATTCAACCCCCCCCCCCCCCCTATTCACCTCTTTTTTTACTACTGAAAAAATTTTTGATTCTTCCCTAAAACCTAAAACTATTAAGGGGCGTTGAAATTTGTATACCCTGCCTTTCCCTCCCCAACCTCCCCTAAAATTAAAAGGGCTGTAACTTCATAACGGTTAGAGATAGCCATTAGGTGTTTTAACAAATATTATAGTAGGCGTCGAAACCTGTCCGGTGGTGGTACAGCGGCAAAGCGAAGGGGGGAGCGGGCGAGCGAAGCGAGCCGGCGACCCCCGTAGCGTAGGGATAATGTCATGATAGCTTTCCGGTAGTAGGTAGGTCCTGAGTGGAGCGAAGGGGGGAGGTGGCGAGCGAAGCGAGCTGGCGACCTCCTTAGCGTAACGAAGGTTGAGTGGGTGAAGCGTAACTCAGGGGCGACGACAAGCAAACTTTAGGGTAATGTTTTTTTAGTGGTAGTAGGAAGTAGTAGGTAGGTAGATGGTAGGTAGGTGATAGGTAGGTAGGTAGTAGGTAGGTGTAGGTAGGTAGTAGGTAGGTAGGTAGTAGGTAGGTGTAGGTAGGTAGCAGGTAGGTGTAGGTAGGTGGTAGGTAGTATGTAGGTGTAGGTAGGTAGTAGGTAGGTGTAGGTAGGTAGTAGGTAGGTGTAGGTAGGTAGTAGGTAGGTGTAGGTAGGTGCAGGTAGGTGTAGGTAGGTAGGTGTAACCTCCCCTTTTTGCCCCCTTTTCCCCTCCTACCTTTTTCAAAGTTGCCCCATTTGCCCCCTTCCTCCCCCTCTTTAGGCGGATCTCGAAATTTAAAAGACTGGAACATTTTTTTTTTCAGATTCATTGAAAGGGGCAAAGCGTTAGTCGAAATAATTTTTCAAAGCTCCCCCACTCCCCCTCATCACGCCCCGCGAGCTGCGCGCAGCTCGCGCAGCCACGCAAATACTAGTTATATTATATAAAGCTAAATTACCACTGACTCACTCACTGACAGAATTGTTCTCCCAGATGGTGGATGGGGAGGTGGGTATATTTTGACAGATTCGTAAACAAGCAACTCTCGTGAGTATGGGAAAAGTCCCAAACCCCCCCTTTTCCCCCCCCTTCTCCCCCCTCCCTATCGTATCTCGGAAACAAAGAGACTTTACGTGTTTTTTTTTTGGGATTCGTATAGAGGGGGCTCGGTAAAGTAAAATCATTTTTCAAAGTGGCCCCCCTTTTCCCCCTTCTCCCCCCCTTTAGGCGGATCTCGGAAATAAAGAGACATTACGTGTGTTTTTTTAAGGATTCGTATAGAGGAGGCTCAGGGAAGTAAAAAACATTTTTTAAATTTGACCCCCTTGCCCCCCTTCACCCCCCCTTTAGGCGGATCTCGAAAGTTAAGAGACTTGGAACGAATTTTTTTTCAGATTCATATAGAGGGGCATTGCGTTAGTCGAAATCACTTTTAGAAACTCCCCCCTCTCCCCCCCTTCACCCCCCCCCTCTACCCCTCTTTTTTTACTCCTGAAAAAAATTTTGATTCTTACCTAAATCTATTTGAGGGGCGTTGAAATTTGTATACCCTCCCCTCCCCAACCTCCCCTAAAATTAAAAGGTCATAACGGTTAGAGATAGCCATTAGGTGTTTGAACAAATATTATAGTAGGCGTCGAAACCTGTCCGGTGGTGATACAGCGGTAAAGCGAAGGGGGGAGCGGGCGAGCGAAGCGAGCCGGCGACCCCCGTAGCGTAGGGTTAATGTCATGATAGCTTTCCGGTGGTAGGTAGGTCCTGAGTGGAGCGAACCTGCGAGACCGAGTGGAGCGAAGGGGGGAGGTGGCGAGCGAAGCGAGCCGGCGACCTCCTTAGCGTAACGAAGGTTGAGTGGGTGAAGCGTAACTCAGGGGCGACGACAAGCAAACTTTAGGGTAATGTTTTTTTAGTGGTAGTAGGAGGTAGTAGTTAGGTAGTAGGTAGGTGGTAGGTAGTAGGTATGTGTAGATAGGTGTACGTAGGTGTAGGTAGGTGTAGGTAGGTAGTAGGTAGGTGTAGGTAGGTAGTAGGTAGGTGTAGGTAGGTAGTAGGTAGGTGTAGGTAGGTAGTAGGTAGGTGTAGGTAGGTGTAGGTAGGTAGTAGGTAGGTGTAGGTAGGTAGTAGGTAGGTGTAGGTAGGTAGTAGGTAGGTGTAGGTAGGTGTAGGTAGGTAGTAGGTAGGTGTAGGTAGGTAGGTGTAGGTAGGTAGGTGTAGGTAGGTAGGTGTAGGTAGGTAGGTGTAGGTAGGTAGGTGTAGGTAGGTAGGTGTAGGTAGGTAGGTGTAGGTAGGTAGGTGTAGGTAGGTAGGTGTAGGTAGGTAGGTGTAGGTAGGTAGGTGTAGGTAGGTAGTACCGCGAGCTGCATTGGAACATTTTTTTTTTTCAGATTCATTGAGAGGTGCAATGCGTTAGTCGAAATCATTTTTCAAAGCTCCCCCTCTCCCCCTCTTCACGACCCGCGAGCTGCGCGCAGCTCGCGCAGCCACGCAAATACTAGTTAAACTATATAAAGCTTAATTACCACTGACTGACTCACTCACTGACAGAATTGTTCTCCCAGATGGTGGATGGGGAGGTGGGTATATTTTGACAGATTCGTAAACAAGTAACTCTCGTGAGTATGGGAAAAGTCCCAAACCCCCCCTTCCCCCCCCCCTTCTCCCCCCTCCCTATCGTATCTCGGAAACAAAGAGACTTAACTTGTTTTTTTTTAGGGATTCGTATAGAGGAGGCTCGGTAAAGTAAAAATCATTTTTCAAAGTGGCCCCCCTTGCCCCCCTTCTCCCCCCTTTTAGGCGGATCTCGGAAATAAAGAGATTTTACGTGTTTTTTTTTAGGGATTCGTATAGAAGAGGCTTAGGGAAGTATAAACCATTTTTCAAAGGAGAAACCCGTTTCTGGGCCTGACGTTACACGAATCAAATATGTATTAAAAAAATCCTTATTTTTGCTTAATTAACCCATTAAAATCTTAGCCTCATTACTGGGGGCCAAGTATAGAAAATAAGTAGATTTCTATTTTTTTGTTTTAAACAAGCTTTTTAAACCGTTACAACACGTGTTTCATGTTTTGTCACTAACTTCACGAACGCTGTCATTATATCAATAGAGCGTACCTTATGAATATGATCGATTTAGTGGATATCGATATTCTTACAAATAATTAAATAACACTTCATTGTATTAGTATGATCACTTTTTTACTTATTAAAATAGATGTTTATTAAAAATTTGTCATCTAATTGATTTTTAATGTAACCATCTGTAAAAAGACATTAATACAAATAAGTAATCGATAACATCACCTGCACCATGGAATGCACTTGTAAACGCAAATGTCAATGTCAACGTCTGTCAATTGTCATGTCATTCGCTTTTCGTTTGCGCGCAAGTGAATGTGTTTTTCCAGATTTCTCAAGATTTTATTATTTTATATGACCTTTGATCGAATACTGGACTCCGAAATTGATTGCCTTTTGACTGATCCTCGCTTGAACATTGGACACCATTTCTAAACTGCCACCCCTGCTGACATTTGCTAGAAAACCGGATTTGTATTTTGCTCTTTTGACGACCGGCTTCAACATCATGAGCCTGTGTATTAATTGTGGAATAGCAACGGACCGCAACAATGCAATAGGAAGGCGAAGATTGGAAGATGAAATTATTCTTTCAATTGTACAAGAATGGGTAGCGCCTCAAACGGTTAGTACTTATCCGATATTTCTTTTTAACATAACGTTTTTGTAATCATATGTAATTATTTAATGTAAACAAACTAAATAATGTTATCGCTAATGTTCAGTTGTCTGTTTATAGTTGTATTTTAATGATACCATAATGTGCAATAAATTCATATTTGAAGACACCACATTGCTAAACCGGACTGAACCTTCATGGTTCATTACAACCTATTCCCTCTCTCAGAGTGGAGGTCTGTGTCCCTGCAGTGGGAATGTAATAAAGGGCATAGGTCTACCCAAATATACTCAGATGTTTATTGCTAAATGCTAGCGCTAGACCCTAATAGTCAAATGTTTGCTTCAGGTAAATGAAAATGACTTTATATGCCTGGCTTGCTGGAATCATGCCAATGCTATATCTAGTGATGGAAATAGACCAGAACAGAGTGAACAGACACCTATGGGACACCGACGGGTGTGTATTCACTGTGGGCGTTCTCTTCTGAGAAGAGTTCGTTGCCATACACTTAGGACTGGTACCGTGCAAGAACGCAGAATACATGAAGTTATAAGAGAATGGATCCTACCACGCACGGTCAGTATATTTGCTTTATTGATGCTTTATTAACATTCTTTAGTTTAGTTACTGATTTTTAAAGGTCATTAAAAATGTTATTTGGTATGCTAAAACATTGATAATGGTGTGATAATGGTCAAGCTCCAAGCACCTCAGAATTTCTATAGATCAGTATTTTTTAAAGTGGGCACACACAACACATCACATGTGTAAAAGCACACTTTAATGTAGATAAATTATTTTCAGGTGGGCGCTTCAAGTGTTGTCTGTCACTCGTGTTGGGTACGAGCAAATAGAGCATCCCGGCATTTTCATTCAGGCCCCTCAACATCTGGTGCATCTTCATCAGCTGTCGATGAGCCAAATAGTGAGGACATTCCTCATTTAGAAGAATCTCCAATTCAGCAACAACCTTCTTCTGCACCAAGGGCACCTACTGTTGGACCCGTAATTATTTTACCTAATTATTATAGAGCTGTCGAAACTGAAAGCAGATGTTTTGTAGAAGGTTGTCGGAGACATGAAAGAAACCGAATAACACTTACAATGCGAAAACAGTTACTTAAAATGTATAACTACTATGTACCTCCAAATAATCGCCTGTGTGATATCCATTTAGCATGCACATCATGGGACTTTCTCAATGATATTAGTGATAATGTTATCAACACATTTAGTGCAAGTCAAATTGAAGATATGTTTTCATTAAAAGAGTCTGATTGCAATTTTTTCGATTTCGATAACATTGAGTCTATGGAAGACCATATTTTTTACAACTGGGTTGGTTTTAGCAAAGAGCAATTCAGACAGATATTGAACGAAGTGCCTCAGTTTCAGATCCTTAAAAGAGGATCTACTACATTAGCTGCTTATTTAATTAAACTTAGAACTGGGGACTCAGATGAGCGATTGTCAACACTTTTGCAAATTCCTAAAACTACTTTAGGAACCCTACTGGGTAAAGCTAGAAGTCTCTTGTATGAGTATTTTGTGCCCCATCACCTGGGACTTAATCATATTAATAAGCAGCAAATAATTGAACGGAATCTTTTGATTCCAAATGAATTGTTTGGTAGCAATAACAATGAAGTAAAACCTATAGTTGTTTTAGATGGCACATATGTTTATGTGCAAAAAAGCTCCAATTATAAGTACCAAAAAAAGACATAGTTTGCATAAATACCAAAATCTAATAAAACCATTTTTGATTGTGTGTTCAGACGGATACATAATATTGATGTTTTGGGTCCCTATCCAGCGACAACTTCAGATGCTGAAATAATTACTAAAGAGTTTAGAAACGAATCTGTTCTAAGACAGTACTTTGAATCTGGAGATGCATTTATATTGGATAGGGGCTTCCGGGATGCCTTGCCTTTGCTTAATGAATGTGGTTATAGGACATATGTACCATCTTCTTTGCAACCGGGTGAAACTCAACTATCAACCTTGGAAGCCAATAAATCCAGAACAGTAACAATAATTATGTAGATGGGTTGTAGAAGTAGTTAATGGCAGGTTTAAGCGAGATTTTAAGCTATTTCGTCAAGATTTTTTTAATAGAGCGTCAAAAAATGTAATGGTACACTTTGAAGTGGCTGCTGCTTTAATAAATGCTTTCCACCCTCATATCACAAACCGTAGTGATGCTCAGGAAATTCTGCAAAAAATTCATCAGTATATGCATGTGGAAAATAGGTTAAACCTCATGGTGCTACGTTACAGCACAGCGCATGGGTGTTTTAGATTTGCGTAGGAAACAAAGCCTCGAAAACATCATGTTAATTTACTTAAATAACTCAAATAATAAAAATAACCTAAAATGTAAACATTGTCTGATATTATTAATTTGGTCATCACTGGGAGACGTGAAAATTGGGCTCATGAAACCTTCCTAGATTCCTTAATGTATGGCCAAAATCCAGCCCTGTAACGCCAGGCCCACGTTTCTATGGAGTTTGGTTTTCTCTTTTGACCCCCTTGCCCCCCTTTACCTCCCCTTTAGGCGGATCTGGGAAATAAAGAGATTTTACGTGTTTTTTTTTAGGGATTCGTATAGAAGAGGCATGGGGAAGTATAAACCATTTTTCAAATTTGACCCCCTTGCCCCCCTTCTCCCCCCTTTTAGGCGGATCTCGAAAGTTAAGAGACTTGGAACGAATTATTTTTCAGATTCATATAGAGGGGCATTGCGATAGTCGAAATCATTTTAAGAAACTCCCCCCTCTCCCCCCCTTCACCCCCCCCCCTTTTCACCTCTTTTTTTACTCGTGAAAAAATTTTTGATTCTTACTTAAATCTATTTGGGCGTTGAAATTTGTATACCCTCCCCTCCCCAACCTCCCCTAAAATTAAAAGGGCTGTAACTTCATAACGGTTAGAGATAGCCATTAGGTGTTTGAACAAATATTATAGTAGGCGTTGAAACCTGTCCGGTGGTGGTAAAGCGGTAAAGCGAAGGGGGGAGCGGGCGAGCGAAGCGAGCCGGCGACCCCCGTAGCGTAGGGACGTCATGATAGCTTTCCGGTGGTAGGTAGGTCCTGAGTGGAGCGAAGGTTGAGTGGGTGAAGCGAAACTCAGGGGCGACGACAAGCCAACTTTAGGGTAATGTTTCTTTAGTGGTAGTAGGAGGTAGTAGGTAGGTGGTAGGTAGGTGATAGGTAGGTACTAGGTAGTAGGTAGGTGGTAGGTAGGTGATAGGTAGGTAGTAGGTAGGTGGTAGGTAGGTGTTGGTATGTAGTAGGTAGATGTAGATAGGTGGTAGGTAGTAGGTAGGTGATAGGTAGGTAGTAGGTAGGTGGTAGGTAGGTGATAGGTAGGTGATAGGTAGGTGATAGGTAGGTAGTAGGTAGGTAGTAGGTAGGTAGTAGGTAGGTAGTAGGTAGGTAGTAGGTAGGTAGTAGGTAGGTAGTAGGTAGGTAGTAGGTAGGTAGTAGGTAGGTAGTAGGTAGGTAGTAGGTAGGTAGTAGGTAGGTAGTAGGTAGGTAGTAGGTAGGTAGTAGGTAGGTAGTAGGTAGGTAGTAGGTAGGTAGTAGGTAGGTAGTAGGTAGGTAGTAGGTAGGTAGTAGGTAGGTAGTAGGTAGGTAGTAGGTAGGTAGTAGGTAGGTAGTAGGTAGGTAGTAGGTAGGTAGTAGGTAGGTAGTAGGTAGGTAGTAGGTAGGTAGTAGGTAGGTAGTAGGTAGGTAGTAGGTAGGTAGTAGGTAGGTAGTAGGTAGGTAGTAGGTAGGTAGTAGGTAGGTAGTAGGTAGGTAGTAGGTAGGTAGTAGGTAGGTAGTAGGTAGGTAGTAGGTAGGTAGTAGGTAGGTAGTAGGTAGGTAGTAGGTAGGTAGTAGGTAGGTAGTAGGTAGGTAGTAGGTAGGTAGTAGGTAGGTAGTAGGTAGGTAGTAGGTAGGTAGTAGGTAGGTAGTAGGTAGGTAGTAGGTAGGTAGTAGGTAGGTAGTAGGTAGGTAGTAGGTAGGTAGTAGGTAGGTAGTAGGTAGGTAGTAGGTAGGTAGTAGGTAGGTAGTAGGTAGGTAGGTAGGTAGGTGTAGGTAGGTAGTAGGTAGATGTAGGTAGGTGGTAGGTAGTAGGTAGGTGATAGGTAGGTAGTAGGTAGGTGGTAGGTAGGTGATAGGTAGGTAGTAGGTAGGTAGGTAGGTGTAGGTAGGTAGTAGGTAGATGTAGGTAGGTAGTAGGTAGGTGTAGGTAGGTGTAGGTAGGTAGTAGGTAGGTGTAGGTAGGTAGTAGGTAGGTGTAGGTAGGTGGTAGGTAGGTGAAGCTAGGTAGTAGGTAGTAGGTAGGTGTATATAGGTAGGTATATCAGATTAATTGAAAGGGGCAATGCGTTAGTCGAAATCATTTTTCAAAGCGCCCCCTCTCCCCCTCTTCACGCCCCGCGAGCTGCGCGCAGCTCGCGCAGCCACGCAAATACTAGTTATACTATATAAAGCTTAATTACCACTGACTCACTGACAGAATTGTTCTCCCAGATGGTGGATGGGCTCGCGCAGCCACGCAAATACTAGTTATTATTATTATAGTTATATAAAACTACATTATATTATATTATAGTTATATAAAACTACAAAGCCACTGACTGACTCATTGACATGTCGTTTCTCGGAATGGGTGAGAGATGGGTTAGGGGTATGTTTTGCAAAAATGTGTAATCTGACCAATCGAGTAGAGGAAAATTATAGGGAAAGTTCAAATCCAAGATGGTGGGCGAGTCCATTTCCGATTTCGGTGGGGGAAAGACTTGGATGAATTTCGACTCAGAGGTCCTATACGAAATCTAAAAGCATTTAAAAAAAAAGTAAAAAAAAAAAAAAAAACAAGATGGCGGCCGCGCTATGACGTTTTGAAATTGTCGGCTTTTTTCACTCGACTTTGACAAATTGTTTTCTTCTACCAAATTCTAAAACCGCCAACGAAAAGTCTGCCAATTTGTTGGTAATTTCAATGGCAATTGGGAAAAATTATGACATTGTGAAAATCCAAGATGGAGGACGCTGCGGCGGCCATTTTGTAAAAAGGTGGATTTTTCGATTTTTTTCAAATCCATTTTTCGGGTACTTGGCAACATCGGACGGGTTCGAGTTGTAGCGAGCGGTTGTGTGTTTTGTTGACGAGTGTTGCCTGGTGTAAAAAAATTCCCCATTTTTTGGGTATTTTCCCAGATTTTCCCCAAAAACATGAAAAGTAGAAATAATGACATTTCAAATAGAGACTTTGACTAGCCGGCAACATTGGGGTCCCCCAAATGACATTTGACCATTTTGGTTCGTTTTAATTGGCAACCCCAAAAAATATTGAACTTTTTAATTTTTGGGACTTTTTGACTTTGGCGAATTAGTTTGTTCTACCAAACTCGAAAGTTGGCAACACCAAGTACACCAATCGGTGGCCTATATTCTTGACATTTCAGGAAAATTATGACTTTTCAGAAAAACAAGATGGCGGATTCCATGGCGGCCATCTTGTAAAAAGGCTGAAAAATCCCAATTTTCGACACGATAATTGGGACAGCTGGCATCCCCCGACCGGATTGTGTTGTATGGACCGGTTATGTAATTCGTCAAGGAGTGTGGCCTGGTGCAAAAAAATTCCCCATTTTTAGGGAAATTTCCCAGATTTTCCCCGAAAACATGAAAAGTAGAAATAATGACATTTTAAATAGAGACTTTGTCTAGCCAGCAAGATTGGGGTCCCCCAAATGACATTTGACCATTTTCATCACTTTCAGCTGGCAACCCCGAGAGCCATTGGCGTTTGAATTTTTGGGTCAGACCCGACTTTGGCGAATTAGTTTGTTCTACCAAACTCAAAAGTTGGCAACACCAAGTACACCAGTTGGTGGCCTATATCCCTGAAATTACAGGAAAATTATGACTTTTCAGAAAAAAAAGATGGCGGACAGTGTGGCGGCCATCTTGTAAAAATGATGAAAAATCCTAATTTTCGACACGATTAATGGGACAGCCGGCATCCCCCGACCGGATTGTGTTGTATGAAACGATTGTGTACCTTGTTGTGGAGTGTTACTTTACGCAAAAATTTTCCCCATTTTTAGGGTATTTTCCCAGATTTTTCCCAAAAACATGAATAGTGGAAATAACGACATTTCGAATGGAAATTTTACATAAGCACCAAAAATGGGGTGCTTCAAATGACATTTGACCATTTTCATTCTTTTCAGCTGGCAACCCCGAGAGTCATTGGGTCTTGAATTTTCGGATCATAACAGACTTTGGCGAATTCTTTTGTTCTACCAAATTTAAAACTTAGCAACACCAAGTACACCAGTCGGTAGCTTGTATCCTCGATATTTCAGAAAAATTAAGACTTTTCAGAAAAACAAGATGGCGGACCGTGTGGTGGCCATCTTGGAAAAATGATGAAAAATCCCAATTTTTGACAAAATAAATGGGACAGCCGGCACCTTCTGACCGGATTGTGTTGTCCCGGTTGTGTATTGCGTTAAGTAATGTTGCCTGTTGCAAAAAAAAACCCCATTTTTAGGGTATTTTCATAGATTTTGCCCAAAAACATGAAAGTAGAAGTAGACTATGAATGACTTTGACTAGATAGCAACATAGGGGAGGTGGCGAGCAAAGCGAGCCGGCGACTTCCGTAGCGTAGGGTTAAGGTCACGATAGCTTATAGGCAGGTCTTGAGTGGAGCGAAGAGGGGAGGTGGCGAGCGAAGCGATCCGGCGACCTCCGTAGCGTAACGAAGGTTGAGTGGGTGAAGCGTATAAGTAACTCTCATGAGTAGCTAAAAAGTGCAAAACCTCCCATTTTTGCCCCCTTTTCCCCTCCTAACTTTTCCAAAGTTGCCCCATTTGCCCCCTTTCTCCCCCCTTTAGGCGGATTTCGAAAGTTATGAGACTTGTAACATTTTTTTTTCAGATTCATTGAAATTGGCAATGCGTTAGTCGAAATTATTTTGCAAAGCTCACCTCTCCCTCTCTTCACGCCCCGCGAGCTGCGCGCAGCTCGCGCAGCCACGCAAATACTAGTTATAGTTATATAAAACTACAAAGCCACTCACTGACTCATTGACATGTCGTTTCTCGGAATGGGTGAGAGATGGGTTAGGGGTATGTTTTGCAAAAATGTGTCATCTGACCAATCGAGTAGAGGAAAATTATAGGGAAAGTTCAAATCCAAGATGGTGGGCGAGTCCATTTCCGGTTTCGGTGGGGGAAAGACTTGGATGAATTTCGACTCAGAGGTCCTATACGAAATGTAAAAGCATTTAAAAAAAAAGTAAAAAAAAAAAAAAAAACAAGATGGCGGCCGCGCCAGGACGTTTTGAAATTGTCGACTTTTTTTACTCGACTTTGACAAATTGTTTTCTTCTACCAAATTCTAAAACCGCCAACGAAAAGTATGCCAATTTGTTGGTAATTTCAATGGCAATTGGGAAAAATTATGACATTGTGAAAATCCAAGATGGAGGACACTGCGGCGGCCATTTTGTAAAAAGTTGGATATTTTAATTTTTTTCAAATCCATTTTTCGGGTAGTTGGCAACATCAGACGGGTTCGAGTTGTACCGAGCGGTTGTGTGTTTTGTTGACGAGTGTTGCCTGGTGTAAAAAAAATCCCCATTTTTAGGGTATTTTCCCAGATTTTCCCCAAAAACATGAAAAGTAGAAATAATGACATTTTAAATAAAGACTTTGACTAGCCGGCAACATTGGGGTCCCCCAAATGACATTTGACCATTTTGGTTCGTTTTAATTGGCAACCCCAAAAAATATTCAACTTTTTCATTTTTGGGACTTTTTGACTTTGGCGAATTAGTTTGTTCTACCAAACTCGAAAGTTGGCAACACCAAGTACACCAATCGGTGGCCTATATTCTTGACATTTCAGGAAAATTATGACTTTGTAGAAAAACAAGATGGCGGATTCCATGGCGGCCATCTTGTAAAAAGGCCGAAAAATCCCAATTTTCGACACGATAATTGGGACAGCTGGCATCCCCCGACCGGATTGTGTTGTATGGACCGGTTATGTAATTCGTCAAGGAGTGTGGCCTGGTGCAAAAATTTTCCCCATTTTTCGGGAAATTTCCCAGATTTTCCCCGAAAACATGAAATGTAGAAATAACGACATTTTGAATGGAAATTTTACATTAACACCAAGAATGGGGTTGCCCAAATGACATTTGACCATTTTCATCACTTTCAGCTGGCAACCCCGAGAGCCATTGGCGCTAGAATTTTTGGGTCAGACCCGACTTTGGCGAATTAGTTTGTTTTACTAAACTCAAAAGTTGGCAACACCAAGTACACCAGTGGGTGGCCTATATCCCTGAGATTTTAGGAAAATTATGACTTTTCAGAAAAAAAAAATGGCGGACAGTGTGGCGGCCATCTTGTAAAAATGATGAAAAATCCCGTTTTCGATACGATAAATGGGACAGCCGGCATCCCCCGACCGGATTGTGTTGTATGAAGCGATTGTGTACTTTGTTGTGCAGTGTTACCTTACTTAAAAATTTACCCTATTTTTAGGGTATTTTCCCAGATTTTTCCCAAAAACATGAATAGTGAAAATAACGACATTTTGAATGGAAATTTTTTACATAAACTCCAAGAATGGGGTCCTTCGAATGACATTTGAACATTTTCATCACTTTCAGCTGGCAACCCCGAGAGCCATTGGCGTTTGAATTTTTGGGTCAGACCCGACTTAGGCGAATTAGTTTGTTCTACTAAACTCAAAAGTTGGCAACACGAAGTACACCAGTCGGTGGCCTATATTCTTGACATTTCAGAAAAATTATGACTTTTCAGAAAAACAAGATGGCGGATTCCATGGCGGCCATATTGTAAAAAGGCCGAAAAATCCCAATTTTCGACACGATAATTGGGACAGCTGGCATCTTCTGACTGGATTGTTTTGTACCAGGCGGTTGTGTGTTTTGTTAAAGAGTGTTGCCTGGTGCAAAAATTTTCCCCATTTTTAGGGTATTTTCCCAGATTTTCCCCGAAAACATGAAAAGTAGAAATAACGACATTTTGAATGGAAATTTTACATAAACACAGAGAATGGGGTCCCCCAAATAAAATTTGACCATTTCATCACTTTCAGCTGGCAACCCCGAGAGCCATTGGCGCTTGAATTTTAGAGTCAGACCCGACTTTGGCGAATTAGTTTGTTTTACTAAACTCAAAAGTTGGCAACACCAAGTACACCAGTTGGTGGCCTATATCCCTGAGATTTCAGGAAAATTATGACTTTTCAGAAAAAAAAGATGGCGGACAGTGTGGCCATCTTGTAAGAATGATGACTTTTTTTTTTGCGCTGGCAACACTGGCGACAGGTCGTGAAAAAACGGCCTCGTAACTAATTTATTTTAAAATTATTGTTTTATTGTGTTTAGTTTGTTTAAATTCAATTATTTATGTTAGAATCAACGTATTAAGTGTCATACGTAGTGTTTGTGACCAGTTTTATTGTGAAAACTCAAAAACAATTGATATTTCACTAATTCATGTACGAGCTGTCAACGTTTGAACTGTGGATTTGAATTCTTCAAACCTGGGGAGTATTTTGTTTTGATTTACATTATTGCTGTGTTATTCATATATTACACATCACACACACACTGCTCAGGGCTCTGAGCGACGTCCAGTACACACCGGCTTCGTTTATGTCTCATTTTGCTTGACGAATTGTGGAAGCAAAATCGAGGACTAAAACACTTGCCCCATACAAAACATACACTGCAAACCTTACTTCACACAAAATGTGTTTGAAATATGCTATAAATATTATAATTTGTATTATAAGTAAACCACTTAGTTCATAATTAATTCAGAAAGTCCCACTAAAATCTCATATTATTTTTGCAATTTTAAAAACAAAATAGTCATTTTATTAGTCAAATCAATGTTCAAATAGCTTGTCCATAATGTATTAACTGTAATATTTAAGTTGGACAATATCAAATCAAATAACTTTTCTTTAGTTCTTAGTTTTGTTTTTTCTTTTCTCTCATGTAATTATCTACCTCCATATTTTTATAATATTTTCTAAAACTTTTCTATTGTTTTTAACTATTTTACTTCTTTCTAAATTCAAAACCCCTCTAAATTTCTCAAGTCTCAACTGGTATATTACCTAATTCTCTTCACATACTCAGCTGTTTCCTGTCAAATTTCAGGTCTGGCTTGTGGATAACATACAATATGATGACACGTGGAGCTACCATTCGTGACATGAGTGACAAACTGAAGGCAGCGTTGAGGGAGCTGGATGCTTCTAGAAATGAGTGCAACAAACTGCTGCGGGAACGAGAAGAAAGTGAAGTAGAAATTGAGTTAGTGGTGAACAAAAATACTCAACTCAAGAACGAGCTTGCAGAACTACACACACAGCATGTGGACATACTTGACCAGCACAAGCACCTCCGTGATCTTGTTGCAAATTTCCAGCATTGTAGTGACACCTACGATCAGGCGTTGAGTCGCATATCCGAACTGGAACAAGAACTTAGTAGGGCCCAACACTCAATAACTCACTTAGAATCGCTTAGAGACCGTGAAGAGTCTGCGAACACCTGCAGTCTTTATGATGAGTTGGTCGGTAGCCGGTCAGGACTTGTTTGTGTTGAGCCAATTGTAACCATAGACTTAACTAATGAAACTATCTGTAAAAATAATATATTCACTAGTCATAATAAGATAAAAAAATACATAAAAATTAATAAGCGAATTAGAAATATTAAAAAATTCTTGAAACGCCTAAAAGTTAACAAAAAAAACACAAAACTAAGGCAAAAAAATCTAAATTTAATTCTAGATCTAAAGAAGTGTAACAGTGAATTAGAGTTATGTAGGTCAATGTATGAGACCGACACTCAAGACCTTCAGAATGAGCTGTTTGTTAGGGAGTATGCACTAAAGGATATCTTTAGTAAATATGAAGCTTCTCAACAAGACCTGAGTAAGCGCATGCAGGAGGCCAATGAGCTGGTGGACCTGGTCACGTACAATGCGGAGAGGTATGAGTCTCTGACGAATAACCTTTCTTGTAGCTGTGCGTGCACAGTTATTCCACAGCCTCAGCGCCAGTCACCTGCTCCTTCAGTGGCTCAGCCAGTTGGTAGTATTGATGATAGTAAGAGTAATGATATTTTAACAGATACCACATATTTATTTTCTGATAAGTTTGGTCAAGGTTTTGGTACCTTATTTAATCAATGTTCACCACACTATGTAATAAATAATTGTTTACCCGGTGCCAGTGTTAGCCAATTAATTAGTAAGATTAAACTGACTAAAATAAATCCCAATTCTACTGTTATTTTATTATATGGGAATAGTTTAAATGTAGGGAAAAATGACATAGTTGAATGTGTCCATTTGATGTTACATCTTAATGTGACCAATAATTGTAAATTCATATTCTGTGCCTTGCCATATTCTCAATATTTGTCCATTGAGCAAAATAGATACATTTATGATTTAAATTTGTTAATTTATAATAGGAGGTCGTCCGAGTTCGTTGAGACAGAACGTTGATACTTTTTTTGCTCCTCAATTTTTAAATAGAAATAGTGGTATTTAGTGAACTTTAGAACATTAAATTACTATTGCCTTAAAGCCAGTGAACTGACACATCGATCTGTGAAAGTTTTGTTGTGATACGTCTGAGTGAAGCAAAGTTATAGTAAAAATAAACAGTGAGAAAAAAAAACCAAACATTCGAAAAGAATCTAACGGCCGGCGGGGTCACTGACCTACGACAGCGCGGAGCGCGCTCGAATCCCTACTCCTCGCCGTCACCTGAGTGAGTATGACTCAGTGGACATAGCGAGCATCAATTTCGGCACGTCGTGTAGTGCAATCGGTGGCGTGAAGGAATAACGCTACGACCGCTACCCAGAGTGGCGCAGGTTCAAATCTCACTGCAACAGAACACTTTTTGTGACTTATGAATTTATCTGTCTTCATTTATTTGAATTGACCTCAAATTTACTAAAGTGTGTGAGAACCACAAACGACAAAATGAATTTCTTCGAAAATATAACTATGCGCCGTACGCGTACTAAATCCGATTCCAATACCGTCACTAACGACACAATAAGTAATAATACATTCGAAGATACTGTTTCAAGCCTACCCGACATATCCAATGATGACTTTAATGAAGCAAAGCAAGAACAACAAAAGCTAAAGGAACAAATTGACAAGCTTGTATTAGATTTAAGTAGCGCACATCAAGAAATCGAGTCTCTTTCTTTGGAAAATAGCAACCTTAGACAATTAAACTCAGACTTGCAAAGGAAAAATGAACTATTCACAAAACTTAACAGTCCATTTAAAAAACCCAAAAAGTCTACTCCCATGAAAAAATGCTTAAATAAGAACAAAAGTTCACAAACAGAACCTTTAGTTATTCCGAATCAGGAAAAAGAAAAGGAGTCACACAGGAACGAGATTCCAAAGATTGCCAAGCAAACCCGTCACAACCATTCGGTAATACCTACGATTGGGCAAGGAACAACACAAAATATACATGTTAACAAAACTAAACTGAAAAATAACTTATGTATATTGAGTACTAATAAAACCAACAAGAATATATTATCGCTGGCAGAAGAGTACTTTCAAGACACTTATCATATATGTCATTATCTAACACCAAATGTTAGTATTATGCAACTTTTACGAGATATACAGACAAAACTTAGAAATTACACAATTAATGATTTCTGTATTATCATGATAGGCGAAGAGGATTTTAAAACCACAAAATGTTACTATGATATAATAACGTATATGAAAAACGCATTACAGGACATAAAGAACACAAATATAATTATTACTTTACCGACATTCAAATATAACAATGACTATAACATTTTATATAACTCAAGAGTGGAAATGTTCAACAACATGCTTTATATGGACATCATCACGCATCAATACGCATATACTTTGGACTCAAATTTGAACTTAAGTTACGAGCAGTCTGCCTACACACGATTGGGAGCCTTAAAGAACCACACCATGAGAACTATTTTTGAGGACCTATTCAACCTTCAATTGGAAATTCTAGAAGAAAATACACTCAACGCACACAAAGAACCAAAAGAACAGTTTTTTCTCGAATAAATATATTAACATTTTACACCAAAACATTGCAGGTTTAATAAATAAAGCAAATGCCCTTACGGTATGCTTAAATGAACTATCTGATGTAAATATAAATGTGGATATTATATGCATTACCGAACACTTCATCATGAAGGGTCATGAAAACCAATTATGTATGCCAAATTACAGTTTGGCTGCATGTTATAGTAGACAGGAAAAGAAGAGAGGAGGAGCATGTATTATTGTTAATAATTGTCACCAATGGAGAGAATTACCTCAAATATCCAAAATGTCATCACCTGGGGTTTTCGAGTGTTGTGCTATTGAGCTTATTAATCATAAAGTTATAATCGTATGTATCTATAGAGTACCAAACGCTGGGAATTTGAATGATTGTTTTAATAAACTTGAGAATTTGCTAAAAGATGTATCTATGAGGCATTCCAAAAATGTGGTAATTGCGGGTGATTTTAACATAGATATTTTAAAACCGAATAACATAACAGTTACATTAGAGTGTCTGCTACTGAATTTCAACCTAAAACTTGCTCTTAAACAGCCCACTCGGATGGCTAGTGGGACATGCATAGACAATTTTGCGCATAATTTTAGGAAGGGTTGTAAGACAGATGTTTTGGAGTTTGCATTATCAGACCATACAGCACAGCTACTTCAATGTCCACTTCCCAATGTATGCAGTATAAAATCCTGGTATATAACTAGAAGAGATTACAGTAAAGAAAATATATTGAAATTTAAAAATAGTATGAACAGTCTCAAATTTTCGGAGATCTATCTTACTGAGGATCCTAACGTAGCTTACAACGAATTCATCGATACATTTAAATTATTTTACGACTTATGTTTTCCGTGCAAAGAAATAAAAGTCAACATAATAAATAAACCGAAATGGCTATCACGTGGCGTTAAATTATGCAGTAGAAAAAAAAGGGAACTGTTGTGGCAATCCAGGCTGAAGCCTAACCACGAAAATAAAAAGAAATTCATTACTTATTCTAGACTATATCATAAAATTATAAATCTGACACAAAGAGCTCAAAATAACCATAAAATACAGCAATCCAAAAATAAATCAAAAACTACATGGCAAGTAATTAATGAGACAAAGTATAATATCCCTAAACAACAAATTGAGAAATTAAAAATTGGCAATAAAATTGTACACAAACCGTTGGAGATCGCTGGTGCCTTCAATGACTTTTTCATTGACAAAATACATCCAAAAATAGATGCAGAATTTAAACCGAAATCTTGCGTTTCATCCATGTCACACAATTCAATGTTTATGGCACCCAGCACACCACACGATTTACATAAGATAATAATGTCTCTAAAAAACACTGGCAGTGTAGGCTTTGATGGAATCGCCACAAAGGTACTGAAGTCAGTGTCTACCGAGATATGCGGCCATCTAAGTCACATACTCAACCTCATTGTTTGTACTGGTATCTATCCAGATAGTTTAAAAACATCTATAATTAAACCTTTATTTAAAAAAGAAGATAGAGAGTTGATGGAATATTATAGGCCAGTTTCCCTCATACCGGTTATTTCAAAGATATTTGAGAAATATATCTACAGAGAAATGTATAATTTTATGGAAAAAAATAATATACTCTGTGAAGAACAAAAAGGATTCAGACAGCACAGAACCATTAATATGGCAATTTTTGACTTTTTGCTTACTATTATTAAAAACATGGATAAACGATCCCCCATATGTGCTATATTCTGTGATATGACGCAGGCGTTTGATTATGTCCATTACAATACATTATTAAACAAATTAGAAGCCTACGGTATTAGAGGTAACGTGCTTGAACTTATAAAATCGTATTTAGGAAATAGAACGCAAATAACCGAAGTTAGCCGCATCAATATAGCCAAAAAACATGAAGAGATAGCACGATCAGGAGAGCGTAAAATCTCATACGGTGTGCCACAAGGGACTGTTATGGGCCCGTTTTTGTTTATATTGTATGTTAATGACATGCCCAAGTCCCTTGAACAACCTATGACCATGTTTGCAGATGATAGCACAGTGACGATCCCTTGTAAAAGCGCAATAACATATGAAAATGACATTAATAATTCTCTTGACTCACTAATTAAATGGCTTGACATGAATAATTTAATTATAAATTTAGATAAGACAAAGATAATGCACTTTAGACAGCGTACTCCCGTCGTAACTAATCTTCATATTCATTACAAAAATGACGATATAAAGGAAGCGAGTGTCACAAAATTTTTGGGATTACAAATAGATTCCAGCTTAAATTGGAAAGCACACATAGAGATGATGTGTAAAAAACTGAGTTCATCTGCATATGTTTTATATAGATTATCCTCCATAGTGGATACCAAAACACGTCTCACAGCGTACTACGGCATAGTGGAATCTCACCTGCGCTACGGCATCATTTTTTGGGGGAACTCAACTGACAGAGACATAGCATTTAAGGCCCAAAAAAGATGTCTCCGGTCATTATTTAAACTTAAAACCACAGACAGCTGCAGGCCCTATTTTAAGCAATACAATGTCTTGACACTTCCGTGTATTTATATTTTAGAAGTAGCGATGTTTGTAAAGCAAAATCCAAACCGGTTTGAACGCCTTGCTGATGTATTCCCAAGGAATAGGCGCGACAATAGTAAGCTCTGTCAAGTATCATGCCAAACCACATTGATGCGCAAGAGTGTTTACTGCATGGCCCCAACAATTTTCAACAAATTACCAAGAAGTTGGAAGGATTTAAATACGGCGCAATTTAAAAGTAGACTGCGTAATTTTCTAATAGATAAAACGTACTACAATGTAACTGAGTTCCTAACGGAGAAAAAAATTGACTAATTTTAATGATATTTATTATAAGTAATCTACATTTGACATTTTATTATAGACTTAGTTTGACATTAAATTCTGAATGCTTTATTTTTCATTTATTGTGTAATTTTATTTAATTGTATGATTTAAATTTAAACTATTTGTATTTTAATATTTCAATGTTTTTGCTGTTTCGTTAATTTATTGTTGTTTTAATTTTGAGTTGGACATTATTATTATTATTTTTTTTTTTTATAGTTTTTACTTAATTGAGTTATTAATTTTGAATGTTTGACTATTTTTAACAATTATTTATATGCAATTGTAATTTTATTAGAATATTTGTACGCCGTCAACGGCAGGACATAGCGTTCACTAATAATATTGACATCTGTACTTTCTTTTTACCTATGTTCTACAAATAAAATATTTGAATTTGAATTTGAATTTGACATGTCGTCACAGTGACGCTATTTTGTATTTTGACTGTAATCAATTTATTTCTGATTACAGACTCACTAACTTCTCAATGTTTTTACCACCTAGCTCTAAGCGACGTATTGCTAACCTTTTAGCATACAATATACACAGCGACACTGGTATGTGTTTACCAACGTTTTCTGTTAGTAGTGATACTAATACTGCTTTTATTACTAACACATATACAGATACTAACACCTTTATTGAAACACCTTGTAGTTTAAACTGTTAGGTGAGACAACAGGTACGCTGCATAGTATGTTGAATGTTGTTCATCAAAATATGCAGGGGTTATCTGGCAAAGAATTAGAGTTAAGTTTGTTTATGGAGAAGTATGATGTTCAGGTTTTATGTTTAACTGAACATTGGTTGAAGGAACATGAAGTAGCATTTATCAATGATGATTTTTATACCGTACAGAGCGCATTTGTGAGAAAATCAGCTATTCGCGGTGGATCTTTAATTCTTGTTTCAAACAAATTAAAATGTAAACAACGTTTAGATTTAGTTAATCTTTCAATTGAGCGCACTATTGAGTTGTCTTGCGTTGAACTCGAGCGATACTTAGTAATTTGTGTTTATAGACCCCCATCTGGGGACTTTACTCGTTTCGAATCTGTGATGGAGGATTCACTTAATAAGTTAAAATCAAGTAATAAATCTATAATTTTATGTGGAGATTTTAATGTTAATATTTTAGATGTTACTCCATTAAGTATCAGATTTCTCAATCTGTTTAGATCATTCAATTTAGTTAACCTGTTTTTTGAACCAACAAGGATCGCGACTTCTTCATCAACTTGCCTTGATAATATGTTTAGTGATTGTGTTGCCGAGGACAAATTAGTGTTAAGTGACTTATCGTCTGATCACTGTGGTTTAATAGCTAGCTTTCCTATGCCATTAAAAAAAAAGCCGCGCAAAATAGAATGCAGGCCTCATACAGCTAGTCGCTGCAATAAATTTAAAAATAATGTAGCACTTAAAGTAACCCCGTCAATAGTAGAGCACGAGACTCCTAATGAAATTTATAAAGCCCTTTTTGATGTTGTGCAGAATGAATACCAATCTATTTTTAAGTCTAAAACTATTAACATTAAGGGACCTTCTGTTGGCTTCAACCAATGGGCTACACCAGGTATTTATAAAAGTCGAGCCCGATTATACGAGTTGTATGGTCTTAAACAATACAGGTTTGATACAACTTTTCTAGAGTATGTTAAAAATTATTCCAAATTATTTAAAAAGATTTGTATTTTTGCAAAATCTAAATTCTTAAGCGAAACCATTAAAAATTCTAATAATAAAGTTAAAGCCACTTGGAAAATCATTAACAATGAAACAGGTAAATCTGTTAAACAAGATAATCACCTTGAGATCATGGTGGGTAACAAATTAGTTAATAAAGCAGCCGACGTAGCCGAGGCTTTTAATGAGTATTTTGCCAGCATACCTATAGCGACGACTCGTTCCCTGAGTTCGTCGCCGTCTAAAGCCGAAGATCTTTTGCATAGCAGCGTCTCTAAATGTGGTAACGTATTTAGTTTCGAACATGTAACACCTCGTGATGTAGTTAACGTTTTTAATTCACTTAAGTCTAAAAACACAGGTGATTACTGGGGCATTTCTATTAAACTTTTAAGTAACATTATCGACATCGTAGCCCCCTGTCTTGCTGTTACTTTCAATAAATGCGTTGATTTGGGTACTTTCCCTGACCTTATGAAGAGCAGTAAAGTCATCCCTCTATTTAAATCAGGCAGTAAAAATGATATTGGGAACTTTAGACCAATTTCTATTTTACCTGCTTTTAGCAAAATTTTTGAAAAATTAATTCTCAAACAGTTGTTAGTACATTTTAATTTAAATAAACTCCTTCATAATGATCAATATGGCTTTACAAAGGGTCGTTCGACTACGGATGCAGGTGTTGCTTTGCTAAATCACATATTTAACGCATGGGAGAAAGCGCAAAATGCAATCGGTGTTTTCTGCGATCTTTCTAAAGCTTTTGATTGCGTACATCACGACACGCTTTTACGGAAACTGCGTCATTACGGTGTTCAAAATGAGGCCCTTGATGTGATAGATTCGTATTTACAAGGTAGATTCCAATGTGTAGACGTAAATGGCGCGAAATCTTCCGGGCTACCGGTTCGGCTAGGTGTACCTCAAGGTTCAATACTGGGTCCGTTTTTATTCTTGGTTTATATTAATGATCTGCCATATTATTTAAAGGGTTTTTGTGACGTTGTATTATTTGCAGATGATACCTCTCTTATCTTTAAAGTAGATAGGAATAGACACGATTTTGACGACGTAAACAGCGCGCTATCAATGGTCACGGATTGGTTCACAACAAACAACCTTGTTCTTAATGCCAAGAAAACTAAAATAATTAAGTTCGCTTTACCCAATGTTAGAAATCTAGGTCCCAATATTATCCTCGCCAATCAGGAGCTGGAAACTGCCGACTCTGCTGTATTTCTGGGCATAACAGTAGATTCAAAATTACAATGGGGTTTACACATATCAAGCCTAGCGGGAAGGCTAAGTTCAGCCGCATACGCTGTCAGAAAAGTAAGACAATTCACTGACGTTGATACAGCACGGTTAGTCTACTTTAGTTATTTTCACAGCGTTATGTCCTACGGTATTCTGCTGTGGGGCAAAGCTGCTGATATTCAAAATATATTTGTACTGCAGAAGCGAGCGATTCGTGCAATTTATCAGCTGGGTGCCCGAGTTTCCCTTAGAGATTTTTTTAAGGAGATTGGTATTCTCACGGTTGCTTCTCAGTACATTTTTGCCAACATTTTATATATTAGACAAAATATCCACCTGTACACTAAAAACAGTGATATCCATAACTTTAACACTAGAAATAAGCATAAACTACGCGCTCCTTTTCACCGGCTTCACAAAGTTCACAATTCATTCGTAGGGCTCGGGATTACATTATTATACTATATAAAGCTAAATTACCACTGACTGACTGACTTATTGACAGAATTGTTCTCCCAGATGGTGGATGGGAAGGTGGGTATATTTTGACAGATTCGTAAACAAGCAACTCTCGTGAGTATGGGAAAAGTCCCAAACCCCCCCTTTCCCCCCCCCTTCTCCCCCCTCCCTATCGTATCTCGGAAACAAAGAGACTTTACTTGTTTTTTTTTAGGGATTCGTATAGAGGGGGCAAGGTTAAGTAAAAATCATTTTTCAAAGTGGCCCCCCTTGCCCCCCTTCTCCCCCCTTTTGGGCGGATCTCAGAAATAAAGAGAATTTACGTGATTTTTTTTAGGGATTCGTATAGAGGAGGCTTGGGGAAGTAAAAACCATTTTTAAAATTTGACCCCCTTTTCCCCCTTCTCCCCCCCTTTAGGCGGATCTCGAAAGTTAAGAGACTTGGAACGAATTTTTTTTCAGATTCATATAGAGGGGCATTGCGTTAGTCGAAATCATTTTTAGAAACTCCCCCCTCTCCCCCCCTTCACCCCCCCCTCCTCTTCCCCTCTTTTTTTACTCCTGAAAAATTTTTTGATTCTTACCTAAATCTATTTGAGGGGCGTTGAAATTTGTATACCCTCCCCTCCCCAACCTCCCCTAAAATTAAAAGGGCTGTAACTTCATAACGGTTAGAGATAGCCATTAGGTGTTTGAACAAATATTATAGTAGGCGTCGAAACCTGTCCGGTGGTGGTACAGCGGTAAAGCGAAGGGGGGAGCGGGCGAGCGAAGCGAGCCGGCGACCCCCGTAGCGTAGGCATAATGTCATGATAGCTTTCCGGTGGTACGTAGGTCAGGGGGGTCAGGGGCGACGACAAGCAAACTTTAGGGTAATGTTTTTTTAGTGGTAGTAGGAGGTAGTAGGTAGGTGGTAGGTAGTAGGTATGTGTAGGTAGGTGTAGGTAGGTAGGTGTAGGTAGGTAGTAGGTAGGTGTAGGTAGGTAGTAGGTAGGTGTAGGCAGGTAGTAGGTAGGTGTAGGTAGGTGTAGGTAGGTGTAGGTAGGTGTAGGTAGGTGTAGGTAGGTGTAGGTAGGTGTAGGTAGGTGTAGGTAGGTGTAGGTAGGTGTAGGTAGGTGTAGGTAGGTGTAGGTAGGTGTAGGTAGGTGTAGGTAGGTGTAGGTAGGTGTAGGTAGGTGTAGGTAGGTGTAGGTAGGTGTAGGTAGGTGTAGGTAGGTGTAGGTAGGTGTAGGTAGGTGTAGGTAGGTGTAGGTAGGTGTAGGTAGGTGTAGGTAGGTGTAGGTAGGTGTAGGTAGGTGTAGGTAGGTGTAGGTAGGTGTAGGTAGGTGTAGGTAGGTGTAGGTAGGTGTAGGTAGGTGTAGGTAGGTGTAGGTAGGTGTAGGTAGGTGTAGGTAGGTGTAGGTAGGTGTAGGTAGGTGTAGGTAGGTGTAGGTAGGTGTAGGTAGGTGTAGGTAGGTGTAGGTAGGTGTAGGTAGGTGTAGGTAGGTGTAGGTAGGTGTAGGTAGGTGTAGGTAGGTGTAGGTAGGTGTAGGTAGGTGTAGGTAGGTGTAGGTAGGTGTAGGTAGGTGTAGGTAGGTGTAGGTAGGTGTAGGTAGGTGTAGGTAGGTGTAGGTAGGTGTAGGTAGGTGTAGGTAGGTGTAGGTAGGTGTAGGTAGGTGTAGGTAGGTGTAGGTAGGTGTAGGTAGGTGTAGGTAGGTGTAGGTAGGTGTAGGTAGGTGTAGGTAGGTGTAGGTAGGTGTAGGTAGGTGTAGGTAGGTGTAGGTAGGTGTAGGTAGGTGTAGGTAGGTGTAGGTAGGTGTAGGTAGGTGTAGGTAGGTGTAGGTAGGTGTAGGTAGGTGTAGGTAGGTGTAGGTAGGTGTAGGTAGGTGTAGGTAGGTGTAGGTAGGTGTAGGTAGGTGTAGGTAGGTGTAGGTAGGTGTAGGTAGGTGTAGGTAGGTGTAGGTAGGTGTAGGTAGGTGTAGGTAGGTGTAGGTAGGTGTAGGTAGGTGTAGGTAGGTGTAGGTAGGTAGTAAGGCGGATCTCGGAAGTTAAGAGACTTGGATCATTTTTTTTTTTTTACAGATTCATTGAAAGGGGCAATGCGTTAGTCGAAATCATTTTTCAAAGCTCCCCCTCTCCCCCCCTTCACGCCCCGCGAGCTGCGCGCAGCTCGCGCAGCCACGCAAATACTAGTTATACTATATAAAGCTTAATTACCACTCACTCACTGACTGACAGAATTGATCTCCCAGATGGTGGATGGGGAGGTGGGTATATTTTGACAGATTCGTAAACAATCAACTCTCATGACTATGGGAAAAGTCCCAAACCCCCCCTTTTCCCCCCCCTTCTCCCCCCTCCCTATCGTATCTCGGAAACGAAGAGACTTGACGTGTTTTTTTTTAGAGATTCGTATAGAGGAGGCTCGGAAAAGTAAAACCCATTTTTCAATGTTGACCCCCTTGCCCCCCTTCACCCCCCCTTTAGGCGGATCTCGGAAATAAAGAGACATTACGTGTGTTTTTTTACGGATTCGTATAGAGAAGGCTCGGGGAAGTAAAATCCATTTTTCAAATTTGACCCCCTTGCCCCCCTTCACCCCCCCCTTTAGGCGGATCTCGAAAATAAAGTGATTTTACGTGTTTTTTTTTAGAGATTCGTATAGAGGAGGCTCGGGAAAGTAAAGACCATTTTTTGAATTTGACCCCCTTGCCCCCCTTCACCCCCCCTTTAGGCGGATCTCAAAAATAAAGAGATTTTACGTGTTTTTTTTTAGGGATTCGTATAGAGGAGGCTTGGGGAAGTAAAAACCATTATTCAAATTTGACCCCCTTGCCCCCCTTCACCCCCTCTTTAGGCGGATATCGAAAATAAAGAGATTTTACGTGGTTTTTTTAGGGATTCGTATAGAGGAGGCTCGGGAAAGTAAAAACCATTTTTTAAATTTGACCCCCTTGCCCCCCTTCACCCCCCCTTTAGGCGGATCTCAAAAATAAAGAGATTTTACGTGTTTTATTTTAGGGATTCGTATAGAGGAGGCTCGGGGAAGTAAAAACCATTTTTCAAAATCGACCCCTTTTCCACTCTTCTCCCCCCTTTAAGCGGATTTTGGAAGTTAAGAGACTTGGAACATTTTTTTTTTCAGATTCATTGAAAGGAGCCTATCCTGTGGTGGTACCGGTAAAGCGAAGGGGGGAGCGGGCGAGCGAAGCGAGCCGGCGACCCCCGTAGCGTAGGGATAATGTCATGATAGCTTTCCGGTGGTAGGTAGGTCCTGAGTGGAGCGAACCTGCGAGACCGAGTGAAGCGAAGGGGGGAGGTGGCGAGCGAAGCGAGCCGGCGACCTCCTTAGCGTAACGAAGGTTGAGTGGGTGAAGCGTTACTCAGGGGCGACGACAAGCAAACTTTAGGGTAATGTTTTTTTAGTGGTAGTAGGATTAGTAGGTAGGTGATAGGTAGGTAGTAGGTAGGTGTAGGTAGGTAGGTAGGAGGTAGGACTACAAGCAAACTTTAGGGTAATGTTTTTTTTGTGGTAGTAGGAGGTAGTAGGTAGGTAGTAGGTAGGTGGTAGGTAGGTAGGTGTAGGTAGGTAGGTAGTAGGTAGGTGTAGGTAGGTGGTATGTAGTAGGTAGGAGGTAGGTAGGTATAGGTAAGTAGTAGGTAGGTATAGGTAGGTGGTAGGTAGGTAGTAGGTAGGTGTAGGTAGGTAGTAGGTAGGTGTAGGTAGGTAGTAGGTAGGTAGTAGGTAGGTAGTAGGTAGGTAGTAGGTAGGTAGTAGGTAGGTGTAGGTAGGGAGTAAGGCGGATCTCGGAAGTTAAGAGACTTGAAACATTTTTTTTTTCAGATTTATTGAAAGGAGCAATGCGTTAGTCGAAATTTTTTTCAAAGCTCCCCCTCTCCCCCTCTTCACGCCCCGCGAGCTGCGCGCAGCTCGCGCAGCCACGCAAATACTAGTTATACTATATAAAGCTTAATTACCACTGACTCACTGACAGAATTGTTCTCCCAGATGGTGGATGGGGAGGTGGGTATATTTTGACAGATTCGTAAACAACTAACTCTCGTGAGTATGGGAAAAGTCCCAAACCCCCCCTTTTCCCCCCCTTCTCCCCCCTCCCTATCGTATCTCGGAAACAAAGAGACTTTACGTGTTTTTTTTTAAGAATTCGTATAGAGGGGGCTTGGTAAAGTAAAAATCATTTTTCAAAGTGGCCCCCCTTTTCCCCCTTCTCCCCCCCTTTAGGCGGATCTCGGAAATAAAGAGACATTGTGTGTTTTTTTAGGGATTCGTATAGAGGAGGCTCGGGGAAGTAAAATCCAATTTTCAAATTTGACCCCCTTGCCCCCCTTCACCCCCCCTTTAGGCGGATCTCGGAAATAAAGAGACATTACGTGTGTTTTTTTTAGGGATTCGTATAGAGGGGGCTCGGTAAAGTAAAAATCATTTTTCAAAGTGGCCCCCCTTTTCCCCCTTCTCCCCCCCTTTAGGCGGATCTCGAAAATAAAGAGATTTTACGTGTTTTTTTTTAGGGATTCGTATAGAAGAGGCTTGGGGAAGTATAAACCATTTTTCAAATTTGACCCCCTTGCCCCCCTTCACCCCCCCCCCCTTTCGGATCTCGGAAGTTAAGAGACTTGGAACATTTTTTTTTTCAGATTCATTGAAAGGGGCAATGAGTTAGTCGAAATCATTATTCAAAGCTCCCCTCTCCCCCCCGCTTTACCCCCCCCCCCCCCTCTTCACCCCTTTTTTTCTGTTTTGTTTACGGATTCGTATAGAGGAGGCTCGGGGAAGTAAAATCCATTTTTAAAATTTGACCCCCTTGCCCCCCTTCTCCCCCCTTTTAGGCGGATCTCGAAATTTAAGAGACTTGGAACGTATTTTTTTTCAGATTAATATAGAGGGGCATTGCGTTAGTCGAAATCATTTTTAGAAACTCCACCCTCTCACCCCCTTCACCCCCCCCCTCTTCACCTCTTTTTTTATTCCTGAAAAAATTTTTGATTCTTACCTAAATCTATTTGAGGGGCGTTGAAATTTGTATACCCTCCCCTCCCCAACCTCCCCTAAAATTAAAAGGGCTGTAACTTCATAACGGTTAGAGATAGCCATTAGGTGTTTGAACAAATAATTATTATAGTAGGCGTCGAAACCTGTCCGGTGGTGGTACAGCGGTAAAGCGAAGGGGGGAGCGGGCGAGCGAAGCGAGCCGGCGACCCCCGTAGCGTAGGGATAATGTCATGATAGCTTTCCGGTGGTAGGTAGGTCCTGAGTGGAGCGAACCTGCGAGACCGAGTGGAGCGAAGGGGGGAGGTGGCGAGCGAAGCGAGCCGGCGACCTCCTTAGCGTAACGAAGGTTGAGTGGGTGAAGCGTAACTCAGGGGCGACGACAAGCAAACTTTAGAGTAATGTTTTTTTAGTGGTAGTAGGAGGTAGTAGGTATGTGTAGGTAGATAGTAGGTAGGTGTAGGTAGGTGTAGGTAGGTGTAGGTTGGTAGCAGGTAGGTGTAGGTAGGTAGTAGGTAGGTGTAGATTGGTAGGTGTAGGTAGGTAGTAGGTAGGTGTAGGTAGGTGTAGGTAGGTAGGTGTAGGTAGTAGGTAGGTGGTAGGTAGGTGATAGGTAGGTAGTAGGTAGGTGTAGGTAGATAGTAAGTAGGTGTAGGTAGGTAGTAGGTAGGTAGTAGGTAGGTAGTAGGTAGGTGTAGGTAGGTAGTAGGTAGGTGTAGGTAGGTGTAGGTAGGTAGTAGGTAGGTGTAGGAAGGTAGTAGGTAGGTGTAGGTAGGTAGTACCGCGAGCTGCATTGGAACATTTTTTTTTTCAGATTCATTGAGAGGTGCAATGCGTTAGTTGAAATCATTTTTCAAACCTCCCCCTCTCCCCACCTTCACGCCCCGCGAGCTGCGCGCAGCTCGCGCAGCCACGCAAATACTAGTTATACTATATAAAGCTAAATTACCACTGACTGACTGACTCACTGACATAATTGTTCTCCCAGATGGTGGATGGGGAGGTGGGTATATTTTGACAGATTCGTAAACAAGTCACTCTCGTGAGTATGGGAAAAGTCCCAAACCCCCCCTTTTCCCCCCCCTTCTCCCCCCTCCCTATCGTATCTCGGAAACAAAGAGACTTTACGTGTTTTTTTTTAGGGATTCGTATAGAGGAGGCTCGGTCAAGTAAAAATCATTTTTCAGAGTGCCCCCCCTTTCCCCCCTTCTCCCCCCTTTTAGGTGGATCTCGGAAATTAAGAGATTTTACGTGTTTTTTTTTAAGGATTCGTATAGAAGAGGCTTGGGGAAATATAAACCATTTTTCAAATTTGACCCCCTTGCCCCCCTTCTCCCCCCTTTTAGGCGGATCTCGAAAGTTAAGAGACTTGGAACGAATTTTTTTTCAGATTCATATAGAGGGGCATTGCGTTAGTCGAAATCATTTTTAGAAACTCCCCCTCTCCCCCCTTCACCCCCCCCCCTCTTCACCTCTTTTTTACTCCTGAAAATTTTTTTGATTCTTACCTAAATGTATTTGAGGGGCGTTGAAATTTGTATACCCTCCCCCCCCCCAACCTCCCCTAAAATTAAAAGGGCTGTAACTTCATAACGGTTAGAGATAGCCATTAGGTGTTTGAACAAATATTATAGTAGGCGTCGAAACCTGTCCGGTGGTGGTACAGCGGCAAAGCGAAGGGGGTAGCGGGCGAGCGAAGCGAGCCGGCGACCCCCGTAGCGTAGGGATAATGTCATGATAGCTTTCCGGTGGTAGGTAGGTCCTGAGTGGAGCGAACCTGCGAGACCAAGTGGAGCGAAGGGGGGAGGTGGCGAGCGAAGCGAGCCGGCGACCTCCTTAGCGTAACGAAGGTTGAGTGGGTGAAGCGTAACTCAGGGGCGACGACAAGCAAACTTTAGGGTAATGTTTTTTTAGTGGTAGTAGGAGGTAGTAGGTAGTTAGTAGGTAGGTGGTAGGTAGTAGGTATGTGTAGGTAGGTGTAGGTGTAGGTAGGTAGGTATAGGTAGGTAGTAGGTAGGTGTAGGTAGGTAGTAGGTAGGTAGTAGGTAGGTGTAGGTAGGTTAGGTAGGTAGTAGGTAGGTGGTAGGTAGGTGTAGGTAGGTAGGTGTAGGTAGGTAGGTAGGTGTAGGTAGGTAGGTGTAGGTAGGTAGGTGTAGGTAGGTAGGTGTAGGTAGGTAGGTGTAGGTATGTAGGTGTAGGTAGGTAGGTGTAGGTAGGTGTAGGTAGGTAGTAGGTAGGTAGTAGGTAGGTAGTAGGTAGGTAGTAGGTAGGTAGTAGGTAGGTAGTAGGTAGGTGTAGGTAGGTAGGTGTAGGTAGGTAGGTGTAGGTAGGTAGGTGTAGGTAGGTAGGTGTAGGTAGGTAGGTGTAGGTAGGTAGGTGTAGATAGGTAGGTGTAGGTAGGTAGTAGGTAGGTGTAGGTAGGTAGTAGGTAGGTGTAGGTAGGTAGTACCGCGAGCTGCATTGGAACATTTTTTTTTTCAGATTCATTGAGAGGTGCAATGCGTTAGTCAAAGTCATTTTTCAAAGCTCCCCCTCTCCCCCCTTCACGCCCCGCGAGCTGCGCGCAGCTCGCGCAGCCACGCAAATACTAGTTATACTATATAAAGCTAAATTACCACTCACTCACTGACTGACTTATTGACAGAATTGTTCTCCCAGATGGTGGATGGGGAGGTGGGTATATTTTGACAGATTCGTAAACAAGTCACTCTCGTGAGTATGGGAAAAGTCCCAAACCCCCCCTTTTCCCCCCCTTTCTCCCCCCTCCCTATCGTATCTCGGAAACAAAGGGATTTTACTTGTTTTTTTTTAGGGATTCGTATAGAGGAGGCTCGGGGAAGTAAAAACCATTTTTCGAATTTGACCCCCTTGCCCCCCTTCACCCCCCCTTTAGGCGGATCTCGAAAATAAAGAGATTTTACGTGTTTTTTTTTAGGGATTCGTTTAAAGGAGGCTTGGGGAAGTAAAAACCATTTTTTGAATTTGACCCCTATGCCCCCCTTCACCCCCCCTGTAGGCGGATCTCGAAAATAAAGAGATTTCACGTGTTTTTTTTTAGGGATTCGTATAGAGGAGGCTTGGGGAAGTAAAAACCATTATTCAAATTTGACCCCCTTGCCCCCCTTCACCCCCCCTTTAGGCGGATCTCGAAAATAAAGAGACTTGGAACGAATTTTTTTTCAGATTCATATAGAGGGGCATTGCGTTAGTCGAAATCATTTTTAGAAACGCCCCCGCCTCCCCCCCTTCACCCCCCCCCCTCTTCATCTCTTTTTTTACTCCTGAAAAAATTTTTGATTCTTACCTAAATCTATTTGAGGGGCGTTGAAATTTGTATACCCTCCCCTCCCTAACCTCCCCTAAAATTAAAAGGACTGTAACTTCATAACGGTTAGAGATAGCCATTAGGTGTTTGAACAAATATTATAGTAGGCGTCGAAACCTGTCCGGTGGTGGTACAGCGGTAAAGCGAAGGGGGGAGCGGGCGAGCGAAGCGAGCCGGCGACCCCCGTAGCGTAGGGATAAAGTCATGATAGCTTTCCGGTGGTTGGTAGGTCGGTAGGTCCTTAGCGTAACGAAGGTTGAGTGGGTGAAGCGTAACTCAGGGGCGACGACAAGCAAACTTTAGAGTAGTGTTTTTTTAGTAATAGTAGGAGGTAGTAGGTAGGTAGTAGGTATGTGTAGGTAGGTAGTAGGTAGGTGTAGGTAGGTAGTAGGTGGTAGGTAGGTGATAGGTAGGTAGTAGGTAGGTGGTAGGTAGTAGGTAGTAGGTAGGTGGTAGGTAGGTAGTAGGTAGGTAGTAGGTAGGTAGGTAGTAGGTAGGTGTAGGTAGGTAGTGGGTAGGTAGTAGGTAGGTAGTAGGTAGGTAGTAGGTAGGTAGTAGGTAGGTAGTAGGTAGGTAGTAGGTAGGTAGTAGGTAGGTAGTAGGTAGGTAGTAGGTAGGTAGTAGGTAGGTAGTAGGTAGGTAGTAGGTAGGTAGTAGGTAGGTAGTAGGTAGGTAGGTAGTAGGTAGGTAGTAGGTAGGTAGTAGGTAGGTAGTAGGTAGGAGGTAGGTAGTAGGTAGGTAGTAGGTAGGTAGTAGGTAGGTAGTAGGTAGGTAGTAGGTAGGTGTAGGTAGGTAGTAGGTAGGTGTAGGTAGGTAGTAGGTAGGTGTAGGTAGGTAGTAGGTAGGTGTAGGTAGGTAGTACCGCGAGCTGCATTGGAACATTTTTTTTTTCAGATTCATTGAGAGGTGCAATGCGTTAGTTGAAATCATTTTTCAAACCTCCCCCTCTCCCCACCTTCACGCCCCGCGAGCTGCGCGCAGCTCGCGCAGCCACGCAAATACTAGTAGTTATATAAAACTACAAAGCCACTCACTGACTGATTGACATGTCGTTTCTCGGAATGGGGGGGAGATGGGTTAGGGGTATGTTTTGCAAAAATGTGTAATCTGACCAATCGAGTAGAGGAAAATTATAGGGAAAGTTCAAATCTAAGATGGTGGGCGAGTCCATTTCCGATTTCGGTGGGGAAAAGACTTGGATGAATTTCGACACAGAGGTCCTATACGAAATCTAAAAGCATTTTAAAAAAAAAGTAAAAAAAAAAAAAAAACAAGATGGCGGCCGCGCTATGACGTTTTGAAATTGTCGACTTTTTTCACTAGACTTTGACAAATTGTTTTCTTCTACCAAATTCTAAAACCGCCAACGAATAGTCTGCCAATTTGTTGGTAATTTCAATGGCAATTGGGAAAAATTATGACATTGTGAAAATCCAAGATGGAGGACGCTGCGGCGGCCATTTTGTAAAAAGTTGGAAATTTCGATTTTTTTCAAATCCATTTTTCGGGTAGTTGGCAACATCGGACGGGTTCAAGTTGTACTGAGCGGTCGTGTGTTTTGTTGAGGAGTGTTGCCTGGTGCAAAAAATTTCCCCATTTTTAAGGAAATTTCCCAGATTTTCCCCGAAAACATGAAAAGTAGAAATAATGACATTTTAAATAGAGACTTTGACTAGCCGGCAACATTGGGGTCCCCCAAATGACATTTGACCATTTTGGTTCGTTTTAATTGGCAACCCCAAAAAATATTGATTTTTTTAATTTTTGGGACTTTTTGACTTTGGCGAATTAGTTTGTTATACCAAACTCGAAAGTTGGCAACACCAAGTACACCAAGCGGTGGCCTATATTCTTGACATTTCAGGAAAATTATGACTTTTCAGAAAAACAAGATGGCGGATTCCATGGCGGCCATCTTGTAAAAAGGCCGAATAATCCCAATTTTCGACACGATAATTGGGACAGCTGGCATCCCCCGACCGGATTGTGTTGTATGGACCGGTTATGTAATTCGTCAAGGAGTGTGGCCTGGTGCAAAAAATTTCCCCATTTTTAGGGAAATTTCCCAGATTTTCTCCGAAAACATGAAAAGTAGAAATAACGACATTTTGAATGGAAATTTTACATAAACACCAAGAATGGGGTTCCTCGAATGACATTTGACCATTTTCATCACTTTCAGCTGGCAACCCCGAGAGCCATTGGTGCTTGAATTTTTGGGTCAGACCCGACTTTGGCGAATTAGTTTGTTCTACTAAACTTAACAGTTGGCAACACCAAGTACACCAGTTGGTGGCCTATATCCCTGAGATTTCAGGAAAATTATGACTTTTCAGAAAAACAAGATGGCGGATTCCATGGCGGCCATCTTGTAAAAAGGCCGAAAAATCCCAATTTTCGACACGATAATTGGGACAGCTGGCATCCCCCGACCGGATTGTGTTGTATGGACCGGTTATGTAATTCGTCAAGGAGTGTGGAGTGGTGCAAAAAAATTCCCCAGTTTTAGGGAAATTTCCCAGATTTTCCCCGAAAACATGAAAAGTAGAAATAACGACATTTTGAATGGAAATTTTACATAAACACCAAAAATGGGGTCCCCCAAATGACATTTGACCATTTTCATCACTTTCAACTGGCAACCCCGAGAGCCATTGGCGTTTGAATTTTTAGGTCAGATCCGACTTTGGCGAATTAGTTTGTTTTACCAAATTCAAAAGTTGGCAACATCAGGTATACAAATTGGTGGCCTATATCCCTGACATTTCAGGAAAATTATGACTTTTTAGAAAAAAAAGATGGCGGACAGTGTGGCGGCCATCTTGTAAAAATGATGAAAAATCCTAATTTTCGACACGATTAATGGGACAGCCGGCTTCCCCCGACAGCATTGTTTTGTATGAAGCGATTGTGTACTTCGTTGTCGAGTGTTACCTTACGCAAAAAATTTCCCCATTTTTAGGGTATTTTCCCAGATTTTTCCCAAAAACATGAATAGTGGAAATAACGACATTTTGAATGGAAATTTTATACATAAACACCGAGAATAGGGTGCCTCAAATTACATTTGACCCTTTTCATTCTTTTCAGCTGGCAACCCCGAGAGTCATTGGGGCTTGAATTTTCTTATCTGAACCGACTTTGGCGAATTCTTTTGTTCTACCAAACTTAAAACTTATCAACACCAAGTACACCAGTCGGTAGCTTGTATCCTCGATATTTCAGAAAAATTAAGACTTTTCAGAAAAACAAGATGGCGGACAGTGTGGTGGCCATCTTGGAAAAATGATGAAAAATCATAATTTTCGACGCGATAAAATTAAATGGGACAGCCGGCCACCTTTTGACCGGATTGTGTTGTCCCGGTTGTGTATTTCGTTATGTAACACGGTGGTAGGCAGGTCTTGAGTGAAGCGAAGAGGGGAGGTGGCGAGCGAAGCGAGCCGGCGACCTCCGTAGCGTAACGAAGGTTGAGTGGGTGAAGCGTATAAGTAACTCTCATGAATAGATAAAAAGTGCAACACCTCTCTTGTTTGCCCCTCTTTCCCCTCCTACCTTTTTCAAAGTTGCCCCATTTGTCCCCTTTCTCCCCCCTTTAGGCGGATCTCGGAAGTTAAGAGACTTGGAACATTTTTTTTTCAGATTCATTGAAAGGGGCAATGAGTTAGTCGAAATCATTTTTCAACGCACCCCCCTTTCACCTTCTTCATCCCCCCCCCCCTCTTTACCCTTTTTTTTTAAACTCGTGTTCTGTTTTGTTTACGGATTCGTATAGAGGAGGCTCGGGAAAGTAAAAACCATTTTTCAAAATTGACCCCCTTGCCCCCCCTTCTCCCCCCCCCTTTAGGTGGATCTCGGAAGTTAAGAGACTTGGAACATTTTTTTTTTCAGATTCATTGAAAGGGGCAATGCGTTAGTTGAAATCATTTTTCAAAGCTACCTCTATCCGGGCTTCACGACCCGCGAGCTGCGCGCAGCTCGCGCAGCCACGCAAAAACTAGTTATCTATACATATAATAAAATGGTAGGAAAGTCAAAACTGTACATTGAATATTTTTTTAAAAGAATACTTGGGGTGTGATCTATAATCGATACCGAAGTCAAAAATATAGTTTTTAGAATTTTTGTCTGTTTGTCTGTTTGTCTGTTTGTCTGTTTGTCTGTCCGGGATAAACTCAAAAAGTACTGCATGGATTTACTTCAAATTTGGCACGAATATTACTTAGGAGTCGGGCCAACACATAGGCTACATATTATCACGCTATCACCTACGGGGAACGAGCAGTGAAGCTTTATTTCTTCAACGCATTCTGTAACATCGTGTAATCTATCGACGCATATTTGAATGTTGTGATTATGTTAACCATGCTATTAGCTAGCTTCACAATATAAAAATCAAGCAATGTAAGTAACTTAGGCCAATAAACATAACTAAAATTAAATTAATATATTTAAAGCAGCGCCATCTATGAGATTTCAAAAACATCAAGTCGAATTACATGTGTAAGCCCTTTTTGGATACAAATAATTTAAATTTGACACTGTTAGCGAGGTTAATAGTTGCTTATAAAAGTCATAAATGGAGTTGTGCATTTTCTTCTTAAAATTGTATCGTTAATTCGTTTCAGAGATGAGCAATAAATACAATTTAAAAAAATGTGTTTATATAAGTTTTAAGCTGCTTCATCTATGTCTTATGAAATTCATCGAGTTTGTCTTTATGTAATAATAACAAACAGAACTCAAAAAGAACTGCAAACCCGGTAGCTTTGTGGGAGAAGTATCGCCATCATCTGTCTGAAGTTTTTTTTCGAGTTTTGGGGAGTGCTACTGGAGACGAAGTCGAAGTAACTGATGAACGCGTGCTGAACACCTGTCTCACAGTTCACTTCAAGACGTGGTCATTGCTATCGGCGGCAATCCACTGGTCGAATTGGGTTACCAACTCCCCAATCATCACCGCATCAAGACCGTGGAAATCGGGAGTATAACGCTGAGACAATTTACGATCCGGGCGAAATGACTACCAAACTAAATTACCATGTCGCTTTGTTCTCTTCAGAGCAAAAACTAATTTATGACACCTTTGTAAAATGTTTTTCTTGGATGATCCTGGTGGAACAGGAAAAACATTAGTTACCACTGGCATAATTGCAGAGGTCAGGAGGCAAGGCAAAATTGCCATTGCTGTAGCGCCGTCGGGAATCGCTGCCACACTGCTTCCGGGTGGCAAGACAGCACATGCCATGTTTGAAACTAACATCGATTTAGAGAGAGCCGAAACGCATGTTTGTGGTCAAGGATTGCTCTTTAATCATATGAGATGAGTGCACGATGGCCAATAGGAAGGCAGTTGAGGCCGTGGACAGAACCCTGCAGGACATCCGCAGGAACGAACATTTGATGGGTGGTGTCACAGTTCTGTTCAGTGGCGATTTCCGACAAACACTTCCCGTGGTGACACGGGGATCGAGAGCTAACGAGATGAATGCTTCGTTGCGGTCACAAATTCGTACGCTACGCTTGACCATTTAGATGAGAGCTCGGCTCGGCGGCAATGCACGTGCTCAAGAATTCTCCAACGTCATTCTAAGTCTTGGCGAAGGCACTCTACCAGAGGAGAGGGTTGGACAGGTGGTCCTTCCAGAGTTTTTCGGTAGATTTGTATCCAGCTTAGAAGAACTCATTCGCTGTGTGTACGGGGACATCAGTCGTATACCGCACCAACAGAATTCTTGGGTGTGTGAGCGGGCCATTTTGACGCCCAAAAATTATCAGGCTGCAGCAATTAACGAATGCATTCTCTCGGAAATTGAGGTGAATGAAGTGGTCTACATCTCTATAAACACTGTCGTCGAGCAAGATAACGCACACATTATCCCGTGGAAATTCTGCGCATACCATCAAGGTGAAGGACGGTGTCCTGATTATGCTTCTTCGGAACCTATCTTCTCCGAAGTTGTGCAACGGGACCCGCCTTGAACTCATCTCGCTACACAGACACACCATTGAGGCGGAAATTCTTACGGGTTGTGGCAATGCAGTACCTATTTATACCACGCATTCTCCTCATACCTCATAACTTCCCGTTCAAGTTCAAGCGCGTACAGTTCCCCATGAGTGTTTGCTTCGCGATGACCATCATTAAGTCGCAGGGGCAGACATTGAGGGCAGCGGGTGTCGACGAGAGGACGTGCTGCTTCTCACACGGGCAGCTGTACGTAGTCCTGACTCTCTTTACATTTTGGATGCGGAGAGCCAAACCACTAATGTTGTTTATCGAGAAGTCCTATAAGTATGTATTTTTTTTACCCTATTCTGTATTCCTTATTCATTATTTTCTCCATCTGCTTCAATCACAACTTATGACTTAATTCAGCAGAATCACCATAAAGTCATTTATTCAAAGCAGGCTGCAAATCAGCCCTTTTAGATGGACAATTTTATAAGAGACAGTCTCCCTCTGTTACTGCACTTTCTGTAGATATGAAATGTAAAGAAGAAACGGGTAAATGAATGTTATTTTAAAAGGTATAATCGTAGGTATTTTTGGTACTGTATAGCGTTCACGCAGACGACGTCGCGGGCAGCAGCTAGTACTATATAAAGCTAAATTACCACTCACTCACTCACTGATTGACAGAATTGTTCTCCCAGATGGTGGATGGGGAGGTGGGTATATTTTGACAGATTCGTAAACAACCAACTCTCGTGAGTATGGGAAAAGTCCCAAACCCCCCCTTTTCCCCCCCCCCCTCCCCCCCCTACCTATCGTATCTCGGAAACAAAGAGACTTTACGTGTTTTTTTTTCGAGATTCGTATAGAGGGGGCTTGGTAAAGTAAAAACCATTTTTCAAAGTGGCCCCCCTTTTCCCCCTTCTCCCCCCCTTTAGGCGGTTCTCGGAAATAAAGAGATTTTACGTGTTTTTTTTTAGGGATTCGTATAGAGTAGGCTTGGGGAAGTAAAAACCATTATTCAAATTTGACCCCCTTGCCCCCCTTCACCCCCCTTTTAGGCGGATCTCGAAAATAAAGAGATTTTACGTGTTTTTTTTTAGGGATTCGTATAGAGGAGGCTCGGGAAAGTAAAAACCATTTTTTGAATTTGACCTCCTTGCCCCCCTTCACCCCCCCTTTAGGCGGATCTAAAAAATAAAGATTTTACGTGTTTTTTTTTAGGGATTCGTATAGAGGAGGCTCGGGGAAGTAAAAACCATTTTTCAAAATCGACCCCTTTTCCACTCTTCACCCCCCTTTAAGCGGATCTCGGAAGTTAAGAGACTTGGAACATTTTTTTTTTCAGATTCATTGAAAGGAGCCTATCCTGTGGTGGTACCGGTAAAGCGAAGGGGGGAGCGGGCGAGCGAAGCGAGCCGGCGACCCCCGTAGCGTAGGGATAATGTCATGATAGCTTTCCGGTGGTAGGTAGGTCCTGAGTGGAGCGAACCTGCGAGACCGAGTGGAGCGAAGGGGGGAGGTGGCGAGCGAAGCGAGCCGGCGACCTCCTTAGCGTAACGAAGGTTGAGTGGGTGAAGCGTTACTCAGGGGCGACGACAAGCAAACTTTAGGGTAATGTTTTTTTAGTGGTAGTAGGATTAGTAGGTAGGTGATAGGTAGGTAGTAGGTAGGTGTAGGTAGGTAGGTAGTAGGTAGGTAGGTAGTAGGTAGGACTACAAGCAAACTTTAGGGTAATGTTTTTTTTGTGGTAGTAGGAGGTAGTAGGTAGGTAGTAGGTAGGTGGTAGGTAGGTGGTAGGTAGGTAGGTAGGTAGTAGGTAGGTGTAGGTAGGTGGTAGGTAGGAGGTAGGTAGGTATAGGTAAGTAGTAGGTAGGTAGTAGGTAGGTATAGGTAGGTGGTAGGTAGGTAGTAGGTAGGTAGTAGGTAGGTGTAGGTAGGTAGTAGGTAGGTAGTAGGTAGGTAGTAGGTAGGTGTAGGTAGGTAGTAGGTAGGTAGTAGGTAGGTGTAGGTAGGGAGTAAGGCGGATCTCGGAAGTTAAGAGACTTGAAACCTTTTTTATTTTTCAGATTTATTGAAAGGAGCAATGCGTTAGTCGAAATTTTTTTTCAAAGCTCCCCCTCTCCCCCTCTTCACGCCCCGCGAGCTGCGCGCAGCTCGCGCAGCCACGCAAATACTAGTTTTATAATAAACTGCCATCTTCTTTTCTAGACTTGCCATTTAATGAGTTTAAAGCCAAAGTTAAATCTAATCTTTGTTTAAAAGCTTACTATTCTATTAACGACTACTTAGATGATAAGAATAGTTGGTCGCTGAGTTGAACACAAGACAATGTTTGTTATTTGTGTTCTTTCTCCAAACTTAGTTTACTGTTATGTTATGTATTTATTATTTTATTTTTACATTGTTTATTGTTATATACTTTTGTTTATTACTGATTGTGTCTGTAGTAAATCTTAAATGTAACTGACACCTTGCTATTGTATCGAGTCTGGTTCTTCTAACCAACCTAACAGACAGATGTGTGCTGGGGAGTTTGTTCCGCCACTTCTTCTTTCCAGCTAAACACTAGGAAGTGTCGATGGGTGGGCGTTTTGGGGGACTGTCTTATAAAAATGTAAATACAGTGAAACCTGGTTAAATGTGTCTCAGATATTCAAATCTGTCTCATGGGACCCCAGTATGAGTTCCAGTTAAAGAGGTTTCTCACTTATCCAAGTCCCAGTTAACCAAGTTTCACTGTAGTAAAGTAGGTAAAGTAAATTTTGACCTTCGAAAAGTGCTGATTATCAGCCTAGTTTGAATAAATGAATTTTGATTTTGATTTTGATTTTGATGAAAAATCATAATTTTCGACACAATAAATCCGCCGACCGGATTGTGTGCCCGGTTTCTGAGGCATTTTATCTATGGTTTATCTGTGGTTTATCTATTCAAATGTACGCATATGAATAGATAAACCACAGATAAAGTGCCTCAGAAACCGGGCATTAGTCATAGGTTTTAATAACTATTCTTACATTCACCTGATACATTTTACTCAATCAACAACACAGCCATTGACATAACTGTTAAAATATAAGAAATTTAATATTGCTAAGCTTTCTTGAGAGGTCCAAATAGCTGGTCCGGTCCATGTAGCTGGTCATCACTACTAAAAAATACCCACAGTCCCCCTCCCTGAGGTCCACCTTGGTAAACCGTTGTAAGAAAACTTTCCACGATTCACCCAAGTGGGCGGTGGGTAAGAACTAAAGCATTTGAAATAGGTAAGTGCCTATCATAATGATTTATTACTTAGTAATGACGAATTTTCTTTTCAAAATAAAATAATAGTTCCCAAGACCACGATAGATGGCGATAAAAAAAATGTACGAGTTCATTCAAACAATAATAGGTTTTCTTATGGCTTTCTCTGGACTTACTACGTTTAAGAGTTCGATGAAGTAGAAACCTTTCGGGTCTCTTCTGGGCTCTATTAGACATTTCACTATAGAGTTTAAAAAGTGGAAGACTAGGGTTCTTTTTGACATCACGTTTAAGGTTTATATAAACTATACATTGCATACGATTAGAGCATAAAATTGGAACTTATTTCATTAATTACCTAATCACTTTTATGGAATAACATTATAATTATAGTTTATTTGTACGGAGTTTTAAGTACATCAACTGAAGGAATAAAAAATCGTTCAGTTGATTTACTTAAAAGACCATTTATGTACTTAGGATTCTCAACATATTTAAAAGATTTTATACAATTTACAAAATCTTGGACTCTAATGGATTTTCCAATTCATTTAAGGATTCCTAGGGATTCTCAAAATTTTACAAGGGTAACTAAAACTCCTCAAAAGCACGACAGAACCGCGAGCTGCGCGCAGCTCGCGCAGCCACGCAAATACTAGTTATTATACTATATAAAGCTAAATTACCACTCACTCACTGACTGACTTATTGACAGAATTGTTCTCCCAGATGGTGGATGGGGAGGTGGGTATATTTTGACAGATTCGTAAACAACCAACTCTCGTGAGTATGGGAAAAGTCCCAAACCCCCCCTTTTCCCCCCCCTTTCTCCCCCCTCCCTATCGTATCTCGGAAACAAAGAGACTTTAAGTGTTTTTTTTTAGGGATTCGTATAGAGGGGGCTCGGTAAAGTAAAAATCATTTTTCAAAGTGGCCCCCCTTTTCCCCCTTCTCCCCCCCTTTAGGCGGATCTCGAAAATAAAGAGATTTTACGTGTTTTTTTTTAGGGATTCGTATAGAAGAGGCTTGGGGAAGTATAAACCATTTTTCAAATTTGCCCCACTTGCCCCCCTTCACCCCCCCTTTCGGATCTCGGAAGTTAAGAGACTTGGAACATTTTTTTTTTCAGATTCATTGATTGAAAGAGGCAATGAGTTAATTGAAATCATTTTTCAAAGCTCCCCTCCCCCCCTTCACCCCCCCCCCCTCTTCACCCCTTTTTTCAGTTTTGTTTACGGATTCGTATAGAGGAGGCTCGGGAAAGTAAAATCCATTCTTAAAATTTGACTCCCTTGCCCCCCTTCACCCCCCTTTGGCAGATCTCGGAAGTTAAGAGACTTGGAAGATTTTTTTTCAGATTCATCGAAAGGAGCCTATCCTGTGGTGGTACCGGTAAAGCGAAGGGGGGAGCGGGCGAGCGAAGCGAGCCGGCGACCCCCGTAGCGTAGGGATAATGTCATGATAGTTTTCCGGTGGTAGGTAGGTCCTGAGTGGAGCGAACGTGCGAGACCGAGTGGAGCCAAGGGGGGAGGTGGCGAGCGAAGCGAGCCGGCGACCTCCTTAGCGTGACGAAGATTGAGTGGGTGAAGCGTTACTCAGGGGCGACGACAAGCAAACTTTAGGGTAATGTTTTTTTAGTGGTAGTAGGAGGTAGTAGGTAGGTAGTAGGTAGGTGATAGGTAGGTAGTAGGTAGGTGTAGGGGTAGTAGGTAGGTAGGTGGTAGGTAGGTGGTAGGTAGGTGGTAGGTAGGTGGTAGGTAGGTGTAGGTAGGTGTAGGTAGGTGCAGGTAGGTGTAGGTAGGTAGTAGGTAGGTGGTTGGTAGTAGGTAGGTGTAGGTAGGTAGTAGGTTGGTAGTAGGTAGGTGTAGGTAGGTAGTAGGTAGATGGTAGGTGTATATAGGTAGGTATATCAGATTCATTGAAAGGGGCAATGCGTTAGTCGAAATTATTTTTCAAAGCGCCCCCTCCCCTCCTCTTCACGCCCCGCGAGCTGCGCGCAGCTCGCGCAGCCACGCAAATACTAGTTATAGTTATATAAAACTACAAGACCACTGACTGACTCACTCACTCATTGACATGTCGTTTCTCGGAATGGGTGAGAGTTGGGTTAGGGGTATGTTTTGCAAAAATGTGTAATCTGACCTATCGAGAAGAGGAAAATTATAGGGAAAGTTCAAATCCAAGATGGTGGGCGAGTCCATTTCCGGTTTCGGTGGGGGAAAGACTTGGATGGATTTCGACTCAGAGGTCCTATACGAAATCTAAAAGCATTTAAAAAAAAAGAAAAAAAAAAAAAAAAACAAGATGGCGGCCGCGCTATGACGTTTTGAAATTGTCGACTTTTTTCACTCGACTTTGACAAATTGTTTTCTTCTACCAAATTCTAAAACCGCCAACGAAAAGTCTGCCAATTTGTTGGTAATTTCAATGGCAATTGGGAAAAATTATGACATTGTGAAAATTCAAGATGGAGGACGCTGCGGCGGCCATTTTGTAAAAAGTTGGAAATTTCGATTTTTTTCAAATCCATTTTTCGGGTAGTTGGCAACATCGGACGGGTTCGAGTTGTAGGGAGCGGTTGTGTGTTTTGTTGACGAGTGTTGCCTGGTGCAAAAATTTTCCCCATTTTTAGGCTATTTTCCCAGATTTTCCCCGAAAACATGAAAAGTAGAAATAATGACATTTTAAATAGAGACTTTGACTAGCCGGCAACATTGGGGTCCCCCAAATGACATTTGACCATTTTGGTTCGTTTTAATTGGCAACCCCAAAAAATATTGAACTTTTCAATTTTTGGGACTTTTTGACTTTGGCGAATTAGTTTGTTCTACCAAACTCGAAAGTTGGCAACACCAAGTACACCAATCGGTGGCCTATATTCTCGACATTTCAGGAAAATTATGACTTTTCAGAAAAACAAGATGGCGGATTCCATGGCGGCCATCTTGTAAAAAGGCCGAAAAATCCCAATTTTCGACACGATAATTGGGACAGCTGGCATCCCCCGACCGGATTGTGTTGTATGGACCGGTTATGTAGTTCGTCAAGGAGTGTAGCCTGGTGCAAAAATTTTCCCCATTTTTAAGGAAATTTCCCGGATTTTCCCCGAAAACATAAAAAGTAGAAATAACGACATTTTGAATGGAAATTTTACATAAACACCAAGAATGGGGTCCCCCAAATGACATTTGACCATTTTAATCACTTTCAGCTGGCAACCCCGAGAGCCATTGGCGTTTGAATTTTTTGGTCAGACCCGACTTTGGTGAATTAGTTTGTTCTACCAAACTCGAAAGTTGGCAACACCAAGTACACCAATCGGTGGCCTATATTCTTGAGATTTCAGGAAAATTATGACTTTTCAGAAAAACAAGATGGCGGATTCCATGGCGGCCATCTTGTAAAAAGGCCAAAAAATCCCAATTTTCGACACGATAATTGGGACAGCTGGCATCCCCCGACCGGATTGTGTTGTATGGACCGGTTATGTAATTCGTCAAGGAGTGTGGCCTGGTGCAAACATTTTCCCCATTTTTAGGGAAATTTCCCAGATTTTCCCCGAAAACATGAAAAGTAGAAATAACGACATTTTAAATAGAAATTTTACATAAACACCAAGAATGCGGTCCCTCAAATGACATTTGACCATTTTCATCACTTTCAGTTGGCAACCCCGAGAGCCATTGGTGCTAAAATTTTTGGGTCAGACCCGACTTTGGCGAATTAGTTTGTTCTACTAAAGTCAAAAGTTGGCAACACCAAGTACACCAATTGGTGGCCTATATCCTTGAAATTTCAGGAAAATTATGACTTTTCAAAAAAAAAAGATGGCGGACAGTGTGGCGGCCATCTTGTAAGAATGATGAAAAATCCTAATTTTCGACACGATAATTGGGACAGCTGGCATCTCCCGACTAGATTGTTTTGTATTGATCGGTTATGTGATTTGTCAAGGAGTGTTGCCTGGTGCAAATTTTTTCCCCATTTTTAAGTAAATTTCCCAGATTTTCCCCGAAAACATGAAAAGTAGAAATAACGACATTTTGAATGGAAATTTTACATAAACACCAAGAATGGGGTCCCTCAAATGACATTTGACCATTTTCATCACTTTCAGCTGGCGACCCCGAGAGCCATTGGCGCTAGAATTTTTGGGTCAGACCCAACTTTGGCGAATTAGTTTGTTCTACTAATGTCAAAAGTTGGCAACACCAAGTACACCAGTTGGTGGCCTATATCCCTGAGATTTCAGGAAAATTATAACTTTTTAGAAAAAAATATGGCGGACTGTGTGGCGGCCATCTTGTAAAAATGATGAAAAATCCTAATTTACGACACGATAAATGGGACAGCCAGCATCCCCCGACCGAATTGTGTTGTATGAAGCGATTGTGTTTTTTGTTGTCGAGTGTTACCTTACGCAAATGTTTTCCCTATTTTTAGGGTATTTTCCCAGATTTAAAACATGAATAGTGGAAATAACGACATTTTGAATGGAAATTTTTACATTTAAACCAAGAATGGGGTGCCTCAAATGACATTTGACCATTTTCATTCTTTTCAGCTGGCAACCCCGAGAGTCATTGGGGATTGAATTTTCGGATCAGAACCGACTTTGGCGAATTCTTTTGTTTTGCCAAGTGGCAACACAAAGTACACCAATCGGTAGCCTGTATCCTCGATATTTCAGAAAAATTGTGACTTTTTAGAAAAACAAGATGGCGTACAGTGTGGTGGCCATCTTGGAAAAATTATGAAAAATCCCAATTTTCGACACGATAAATGGGACAGCCGGCACCTTCTGACCGGATTGTGTTGTCCCGGTTGTGTATTATCGCTCCCCCTCTCCCCCTCTTCACGACCCGCGAGCTGCGCGCAGCTCGCGCAGCCACGCAAATACTAGTTATATTATATAAAGCTAAATTACCACTGACTGACTCACTGACAGAATTGTTCTCCCAGATGGTGGATGGGGAGGTGGGTATATTTTGACAGATTCGGAAACAAGTAACTCTCGTGAGTATGGGAAAAGTCCCAAACCCCCCCTTTTCCCCCCCCTTCTCCCCCCTCCCTATCGTATCTCGGAAACAAAGAGACTTTACGTGTTTTTTTTTAGAGATTCGTATAGAGGAGGTTTGGTAAAGTAAAAATAATTTTTCAAAGTGGACCCCCTTGCCCCCCTTTTCCCCCCTTTAAGGCGAATCTCGGAAATAAATAGACTTTACGTGTTTTTTATTAGGGATTCGTATAGAGGAGGCTCGGTAAAGTAAAAATCATTTTTCTAAATGGCCCCCTTTGCCCCCCTTCTCCCCCCTTTTAGGCGGATCTCGAAAGTTAAAAGACTTGGCACGATTTTTTTTTCAGATTCATGTAGAGGGGCATTGCGTTAGTCGAAATCATTTTTAGAAACTCCCCCCTCCCCCCCCCTTCACCCCCCCCTCTTTACCTCTTTTTTTACTCCTGAAAAATTTTTTGATTCTTACCTAAATCTATTTGAGGGGCGTTGAAATTTGTATACCCTCCCCTCCCCAACCTCCCCTAAAATTAAAAGGACTGTAACTTCATAACGGTTAGAGATAGCCATTAGGTGTTTAAACAAATAATATAGTAGGCGTCGAAACCTGTCCGGTGGTGGTACAGCGGTAAAGCGAAGGGGGGAGCGGGCGAGCGAAGCGAGCCGGCGACCCCCGTAGCGTAGGGTAAATGTCATGATAGCTTTCCGGTGGTAGGTAGGTTCTGAGTGTAGCGAACCTGCGAGACCGAGTGGTTCGAAGGGGGGAGGTGGCGAGCGAAGCGAGCCGGCGACCTCCTTAGCGTAACGAGGTTGAGTGGGTGAAGCGTAACTCAGGGGCGACGACAAGCAAACTTTAGGGTAATGTTTTTTTAGTGGTAGTAGGAGGTAGTAGGTAGGTGGTAGGTAGTAGGTATGTGTAGGTAGGTGTAGGTAGGTGTAGGTGTAGGTAGGTAGTAGGTAGGTGTAGGTAGGTAGTAGGTAGGTGTAGGTAGGTAGTAGGTAGGTGTAGGTAGGTAGTAGGTAGGTGTAGGTAGGTAGTAGGTAGGTGTAGGTAGGTAGTAGGTAGGTGTAGGTAGGTGTAGGTAGGTGTAGGTAGGTAGTAGGTAGGTGTAGGTAGGTGTAGGTAGGTAGTACCGCGAGCTGCATTGGAACATTTTATTTTTCAGATTCATTGAGAGGTGCAATGCGTTAGTCGAAATCATTTTTCAAAGCTCCCCCTCTCCCCCCCTTCACGCCCCGCGAGCTGCGCGCAGCTCGCGCAGCCACGCAAATACTAGTAGTTATATAAAACTACAAAGCCACTGACTGACTCACTCATTGACATGTCGTTTCTCGGAATGGGTGAGAGTTGGGTTAGGGGTATGTTTTGCAAAAATGTGTAATCTGACGAATCGAGTAGAGGAAAATTATAGGGAAAGCTCAAATCCAACATGGTGGGCGAGTCCATTTCCGGTTTCGGTGGGGGAAAGACTTGGATGAATTTCGACTCAGAGGTCCTATACGAAATCTAAAATCATTTAAAAAAAAAGTAAAAAAAAAAAAAAAAACAAGATGGCGGCCGCGCTATGACGTTTTGAAATTGTCGACTTTTTTCACTCGACTTTGACAAATTGTTTTCATCTACCAAATTCTAAAGCCGCCAACGAAAAGTCTGCCAATTTGTTGGTAATTTCAATGGCAATTGGGAAAAATTATGACATTGTAAAAATCCAAGATGGAGGACGCTGCGGTGGCCATTTTGTAAAATGTTGGAAATTTAGATTTTTTTCAAATCCATTTTTCGGGTAGTTGGCAACATCGGACGGGTTCGAGTTGTAGGGAGCGGTTGTGTGTTTTGTTGACGAGTGTTGCCTGGTGCAAATAATTTCCCCATTTTTAGGGTATTTTCCCAGATTTTCCCCGAAAACATGAAAAGTAGAAATAATGACATTTTAAATAGAGACTTTGACTAGCCGGCAACATTGCGGTCCCCCAAATGACATTTGACCATTTTGGTTCGTTTTAATTGGCAACCCCAAAAAATATTCAACTTTTTCATTTTTGGGACTTTTTGACTTTGGCGAATTAGTTTGTTCTACCAAACTCAAAAATTGGCAACACCAAGTACACCAATCGGTGGCCTATATTCTTGACATTTCAGGAAAATTATGACTTTTCAGAAAAACAAGATGGCGGATGCTATGGCGGCTATCTTGTAAAAAGGCCGAAAAATCCCAGTTTTCGACACGATAATTGGGACAGCTGGCATCCCCCGACCGGATTATGTTGTATAGACCGGTTATGTAATTCGTCAAGGAGTGTGGCCTGGTGCAAACATTTTCCCCATTTTTAAGGAAATTTCCCAGATTTTCCCCGAAAACATGAAAAGTAGAAATAACGACATTTTGAATGGAAATTTTACATAAACACCAAGAATGGGGTCTCTCAAATGACATTTGACCATTTTCATCACTTTCAGCTGGCAACCCCGAGAGCCATTGGCGCTAGAATTTTTGGGTCAGACCCGACTTTGGCGAATTAGTTTGTTCTACTAAACTCAAAAGTTGGCAACACCAAGTACACCAGTTGGTGGCCTATATCCCTGAGATTTCAGGAAAATTATGACTTTTCAGAAAAAAAAGATGGCGGACAGTGTGGCGGCCATCTTGTAAAAATGATGAAAAATCCTAATTTTCGACACGATTTTGGGACAGCCGGCATCCCCCGACCGGATTGTGTTGTATGGACCGGTTATGTGATTCGTCAAGGAGTGCGGCCTGGTTTAAAATTTTTCCCCCGTTTTGAGGAAATTTCCCAGATTTTCCCCGAAAACATGAAAATTAGAAATAACAACAATTCGAAAGAAAACTTTGACTAGCTGACAACATTGGGGTCCCCCAAATGACATTTGATCATTTTCATTCTTTTCAGCTGGCAACCCCGAGAGTCATTGGGGCTTGAATTTTCGGATCAGAACCGACTTTGGCGAATTAGTTTGTTCTACTAAACTCAAAAGTTGGCAACACCAAGTACACCAGTTGGTGGCCTATAACCTTGAGATTTTAGGAAAATTATTACTTTTTAGAAAAATAAGATGGCGGACAGTGTGGTGGCCATCTTGGAAAAATGATGAAAAAACCCAATTTTCGACACGATAAATGGGACAGCCGGCACCTTCTGACCAGATTGTGTTGTCCCGGTTGTGTATTTCATTAAGTAATGTTGCCTGTTGCAATAAAAACCCCATTTTTAGGGTATTTTCCCAGATTTTGCCCGAAAACATGAAAATAGAAGTAAAGACTTTTAGAATGAAGACTTTGACTAGCTGGCAACATTTGGGTTCGTTGAATGACATTTGATCGTTTTCATCACTTTCAGCTGGCAACCCTGAGAGCCATTGCAGCTTTACTGTTGACTTACTGTCATTATAACACGTTTATTTTAACAGTAAGGCTAAGGCATCAGAGATCTAAGTGGTTAGACTGACATCATTTGAAATTTTTGTTTTAGGGATATAACATAAATTTTCAGCAAATGTACAGTTACACGTCCTCAAATTACTCTGTTGACTTAGTGTCATTATAACACGTTTATTTTCACATTAAGGCATCAGAGATCTCCCAAGTAGTTAGACTGAAATCATATAAAAATTTTGTTTTCGGGATAAAACAAATCTTTAGCAAATGTACAGGTCCTCAAAAAACTATGTTGACATACTGTCATTATATCACGTTTATTTTAACAGTATGGCATCAGAGATTTCCTAAGTGGTTAGATTGACATCATTTGAAATGTTTGTTTTCGAGATATAACATAAATCCTTAGAAAATGTTAGCAAATGTACAGGTCCTCAAAGAACTCTGTTGACATACTGTCATTATAACACGTTTATTTTAACAGTATGGCATCAGAAATCTCCTAAGTGGTTAGAATGACATCATTCGAAAATTTTGTTTTCGAGATATAACATAAATCCTTAGAAAATTTTAGCAAATGTACAGGTCCTCAAAGAACTTTGTTGACTTACTGACATTATAACATGTTTATTTCAACAGTAAGGCATCAGAGATCTCCCAAGTGGTTAGACTGAAATCATTTGAAATTTTGGTCTTCGGAATATAACAGAAATCTACAGTTAAAAGTAACTGAGACATTTGGTATCTGATATTTAAACCCGTGCAACACAGCAGTCCACGGCTTTTTTATTTTTTACTTTTTAGTACAAAGTAACTAAGACATTTGGTATCTGCCACATAACTCGTATCATAGCTCAATGCCATTTATCTTATTCAATCAATACAATGACTCCACCCACACCTTTGTACACTAGGACTCATTACTGATAAGACAACAACTTTAACACAACATGTTAACGGACTTACCAAACGTCCCTACAGATCCACCACAAGTCAGAAAAAATAAAATAACCTTTAAATGAATGAACCGATGACTCTACCTACACCTTTGCCAGTGCGATTTATTACCGATAAGACAACAAATCATATCAGCGTGGATGGTGAGCGCTGACTTGAGACCCATGTGGACTGCGCGATAGCGATTATCGTTACCGCGCAGTCACGGGGTCTCAAGTCAGCGCTCAACTTTCATGCCACTTACAATAGCCATGTTAACGGGCATATCATCCGTCCCGACCGATCCACCAGAAGTCAGATAGCATCCACATTCCACAACTTGAAATCGATTCCCATCCTGATTTTCGTGCCACAGACAACGCAAGACATCCCAGCAATTACACCCACACCGACCACACTTTACTGACCCCCCAACATCGGTATGACAACTCACTTCAACGACGAATTCGCAATCACTCGGTTCTATTGACTTCATCACTAACCGAAGCATGTTCTCGGCAGTAAGCCAACTCTGATCAGAATCCAGAGCCTAACTCCTTAGTAGTTAGTCCTCGGAAGGGACCACGGAACTTTTTTTCTTCCTGGTCCCTTTAATACTGGAAAATTCCGTGGTCCCTTTTTTTTTCTTCGTGTTCCTATAATACGACCGTCTCGCGACAGTATCCTTTATGGGCGGCATTAGCACCGGGCCGTAGGCCGAAGAAGGAGGCCGGCGGATGCCCGGCACTTCGGGGACAGAAGATATTATTGTTATTTAATATGCGAGCGAAGCGAGCGCGCGTCATGGAGTACAATTTAAATCGGCAGTAGGTATATATTTCTAGAAGAAACCACGGACAAAAAAATACTTGTGGTCCCTTCCAGGGACCGGGACCACGGGCAAAAAAGACTTTTTATCAATAATTAAGAAATTAATGTACAAATGTAGGTACCGGAGAAGATGCCTTATAATAATGTTTTCTAAATATACTTTTTGTTAAAATAACATGGAACTGTTTCAAATTATATTTATATCGTAACAAGTAAAACATAGTTTTATTTAATTTATCAATAATAAAGCAGTTTAATAATAGGTAGGTATGTTTAACACTCATCACTCTTATTATCGTGATCAAGCAATGCCCATATACATGGGCGTACACCATTGCATTTGTTTTTTTTTTTTTTGTTTACTATCGCCTGTGAAAAGGATGAGGAATCAAATGTGTTTTTCGAATAACTAATGGCCGGTTTCTAAAGCATTTTATCCATGGTTTATCTGTGGTTTATCTATTCAAATGTACGCATATGAATAGATAAACCACAGATAAAGTGCCTCAGAAACCGGGCATTAGTCATAGGTTTTAATAACTATTCTTACATTCACATGATACATTTTACTCAATCAACAACACAGCCATTGACATAACTGTTAAAATATAAGATAACCGAATCATCATAAATTTAATATTGCTAAGCTTTCTTGAGAGGTCCAAATAGCTGGTCCGGTCCATGCTGGTCATCACTACTAAAAAATACCCACAGTCCCCCCTCCCTGAGGTCCACCTTGGTAAACCGTTGTAAGAAAACTTTCCACGATTCACCCAAGTGGGCGGTGGGTAAGAACTAAAGCATTTGAAATAGGTAAGTGCCTATCATTAAGGCTTTCTCTGGACTTACTACGTTTAAGAGTTCGATGAAGTAGAAACCTTTCGGGTCTCTTCTGGGATCTATTAGGCATTTCACTAGAGTTTGAAAAGTGGAAGACTAGGGTTCTTTTTGATATCACGTTTAAGGTTTATTTATACTATACATTGCATACGATTAGAGTATAAAATTGGAACTTATTTCATTATTTACCTAATCACTTTTATGGAATAACATTATAATTATAGTTTATTTGTACCGACTTTTAAGTACATCAACTGAAGGAATAAAAAATCGTTCAGTTGATTTACTTAAAAGACCATTTATGTACTTAGGGTTCTCAAAATATTTAAAAGATTTTATACAATTTACAAAATCTTGGACTCTAATGGATTTTCCAATTCATTTAAGGATTCCTAGGGATTCTCAAAATTTTACAAGGGTAACTTAAACTCCTCAAAAGCACGACAGAACCGCGAGCTGCGCGCAGCTCGCGCAGCCACGCAAATACTAGATATTATATTATATAAATAAAGCTCGATTACCACTCACTGACTGACTCACTCACTGACAGAATTGTTCTCCCAGATGGTGGATGGGGAGGTGGGTATATTTTGACAGATTCGTAAACAAGTAACTCTCGTGAGTATGGAAAAAGTCCCAAACCCCCCCTTTCCCCCCCCCTTCTCCCCCGTCCCTATTGTATCTCGGAAACAAAGAGACTTTACGTGTTTTTTTTTAGGGATTCGTATAAAGGAGGCTCGGGGAAGTAAAACCATTTTTCAAATTTGACCCCCTTGCCCCCCTTTACCCCCCCTTCAGGCGGATTTCGGAAATAAAGAGATTTTACGTGTTTTTTTTTTAGGGATCCGTATAGAGGAGGCTTGGGGAAGTTAAAACGATTTTTCAAATTTGACCCCCTTGCCCCCCTTCTCCCCCCTTTTAGGCGGATCTCGAAAGTTAAGAGACTTGGAACAATATTTTTTTCAGATTCATTTATAGGGGCATTGCGTTAGTCGAAATCATTTTTTGAAACTCCCCCCCCCCTTCGCCCCCCCCCCTCTTCACTTTTTTTTTTAGTTCTGAAAACATTTTTGATTCTTACCTAAAACTATTAAGGGGCGTTGAAATTTGTATATTCTCCCCTCCCCAACCTCCCCTAAAATTAAAAGGGCTGTAACTTCATAACGGTTAGAGATAGCCATTAGGTGTTTGAACAAATATCATAGTAGGCGTCGAAACCTGTCCGGTGGTGGTACAGCGGTAAAGCGAAGCGAGCCGGCGACCCCCGTAGCGTAGGGATAATGTCATGATAGCTTTCCGGTGGTAGGTAGGTCGACGACGACGGTAGGTAGGGGCGACGACAAGCAAACTTTAGGGTAATGTTTTTTTAGTGGTAGTAGGAGGTAGTAGGTAGGTGGTAGGTAGTAGGTATGTGTAGGTAGGTGTAGGTGTAGGTAGGTAGTAGGTAGGTGTAGGTAGGTAGTAGGTAGGTGTAGGTAGGTAGTAGGTAGGTGTAGGTAGGTATTAGGTAGGTGTAGGTAGGTGTAGGTAGGTGTAGGTAGGTGTAGGTAGGTGTAGGTAGGTGTAGGTAGGTGTAGGTAGGTGTTGGTAGGTGTAGGTAGGTGTAGGTAGGTGTAGGTAGGTGTAGGTAGGTGTAGGTAGGTGTAGGTAGGTGTAGGTAGGTAGTAGGTAGATGTAGGTAGGTAGTACCGCGAGCAGCATTTTAACATTTTTTTTTTCAGATTCATTGAGAGGTGCAATGCGTTAGTCGAAATCATTTTTCAAAGCTCCCCCTCTGCCCCTCTTCACGACCCGCGAGCTGCGCGCAGCTCGCGCAGCCACGCAAATACTAGTTATAGTTATATAAAACTACAAGACCACTCACTGACTGACTCATTGACATGTCGTTTCTCGGAATGGGTGAGAGATGGGTTAGGGGTATGTTTTGCAAAAATGTGTAATCTGACCAATCGAGTAGAGGAAAATTATAGGGAAAGTTTAAATCCAAGATGGTGGGCGAGTCCATTTTCGATTTCGGTAGGGGAAAGACTTGGATGAATTTCGACTCAGAGGTCCTATACGAAATCTAAAAGCATTTAAAAAAAAAGTAAAAAAAAAAAAAAAAACAAGATGGCGGCCGCGCCAGGACGTTTTGAAATTGTCGACTTTTTTCACTCGACTTTGACAAATTGTTTTCTTCTACCAAATTCTAAAACCGCCAACGAAAAGTCTGCCAATTTGTTGGTAATTTCAATGGCAATTGGGAAAAATTATGACATTGTGAAAATCCAAGATGGAGGACGCTGCGGCGGCCATTTTATAAAAAGTTGGAAATTTCGATTTTTTTCAAATCCATTTTTCGGGTACTTGGCAACATCGGACGGGTTCGAGTTGTAGGGAGCGGTTGTGTGTTTTGTTGACGAGTGTTGCCTGGTGCAAAAAATTTCCCCAGTTTTAGGGGATTTTCCCAGATTTTCCCCGAAAACATGAAAAGTAGAAATAATGACATTTTAAATAGAGACTTTGACTAGCCGGCAACATTGGGGTCCCACAAATGACATTTGACCATTTTCGTTCGTTTTAATTGGCAACCCCAAAAAATATTCAACTTTTTAATTTTTGGGACTTTTTGACTTTGGCGAATTAGTTTGTTCTACCAAACTCGAAAGTTGGCAACACCAAGTACACCAATCGGTGGCCTATATTCTTGACATTTCAGGAAAATTATGACTTTTCAGAAAAACAAGATGGCGGATTCCATGGCGGCCATCTTGTAAAAAGGCCGAAAAATCCCAATTTTCGACACGATAATTGGGACAGCTGGCATCCCCCGACCGGATTGTGTTGTATGGACCGATTATGTAATTCGTCAAGGTGTGTGGCCTGGTGCAAAAAATTTCCCCATTTTTAGGGAAATTTCCCAGATTTTCCCCGAAAACATGAAAAGTAGAAATAATGACATTTTAAATAGAGACTTTGACTAGCCGGCAACATTGGGGTCCCTCAAATGACATTTGACCATTTTCATCACTTTCAGCTGGCAACCCCGAGAGCCATTGGCGCTTAAATTTTTGGGTCAGACCCGACTTTGGCGAATTAGTTTGTTCTACTAAACTCGAAAGTTGGCAACACCAAGTACACCAATCGGTGGCCTATATTCTTGACATTTCAGGAAAATTATGACTTTTCAGAAAAACAAGATGGCGGATTCTATGGCGGCCATCTTGTAAAAAGGCCGAAAAATCCCAATTTTCGACACGATAATTGGGACAGCTGGCATGTCCCGACCGGATTGTGTTGTATAGACCGGTTATGTGATTCGTCAAGGAGTGTAGCCTGGTGCAAAAAAATTCCCCATTTTTAGGGAAATTTCCCAGATTTTCCCCGAAAACATGAAAAGTAGAAATAACGACATTTTGAATAGAAATTTGACATAAACACCAAGAATGGGGTCCCCCAAATGAAATTTGACCATTTTCATCACTTTCAGCTGGCAACCTCGAGAGCCATTGTCGCTTGAACTTTTGGGTCAGACCCGACTTTGGCGAATTAGTTTGTTTTACTAAACTCAAAAGTTGGCAACATTAAGTACACCAATCGGTAGCCTGTATCCTCGATATTTCAGAAAAATTGTGACTTTTCAGAAAAACAAGATGGCGGACAGTGTGGTTGCCATCTTGGAAAAATGATGAAAAATCTCAATTTTTGACACGATAAATGGGACAGCCGGCGCACCTTCTGACCGGATTGTGTTGTCCCGGTTGTGTATTTCGTTAAGTAATGTTGCCTGGTGCAAAAAAAAATCCCATTTTTAGGGTATTTTCCCAGATTCTGCCAAAAACATGAAAGTAGAAGTAAAGACTTTTAGAATGGAGACTTTGACTAGCTGGCAACATTTGGGTTCGTTGAATGACATCACGATAGCTTTTCCTCGGTGGTAGGCAGATCTTGAGTACAGCGAAAGGGGAGGTGGCGAGCGAAGCGAGACAGCGACCTCCGTAGCGTGTTATAGTAGGCGTCGAAATCTATCGTGTAGACTGCAGTAGTGGTACCGGTACAGCGAAGTAACCCGTAGCGTAGGGATAAGGTCACGATAGCTTTTCCTCGGTGGTAGGCAGGTCTTGAGTGGAGCGAAGAGGGGAGGTGGCGAGCGAAGCGAGCCGGCGACCTCCGTAGCGTAACGAAGGTTGAGTGGGGAAGCGTATAAGTAACTCTCATGAGTAGCTAAAAAGTGCAAAACCTACCCTTTTTGCCTCGTTTTTCCTTCCTACCTTTTTCAAAGTTGCCCATTACATGTTACATTTTTTTTTTCAGATTCATTGAAAGGGGCAATGCGTTAGTCGAAAACAGTTTTTAAAGCTCTCCCCCCCTCTCCCCTCTTCACCCCTTTTATTAAACTCGTGTTCTGTTTTGTTTACGGATTCGTATAGAGGAGGCTCGGGAAAGTAAAAACCATTTTTCAAAATTGACCCCCTAGCCCCCCTTCTCCCCCCCCCCCCTTTAGGCGGGTCTCGGAAGTTAAGAGACTTGAAACATTTTTTTTTCAGATTCATTGAAAGGGGCAATGCGTTAGTCGAAATCATTTTTTAAAGCTCCCCCTCTCCCCCTCTTCACGCCCCGCGAGCTGCGCGCAGCTCGCGCAGCCACGCAAATACTCGTGCTCGATTACCACTCACTCACTGACTGATTGACATAATTGTTCTCCCAGATGGTGGATGGGGAGGTGGGTATATTTTGACAGATTCGTAAACAAGTAACTCTCGTGAGTATGGGAAAAGTGCCAAACCCCCCCTTTTTGCCCCCCCTCCTCCCGCTCCCTATCGTATCTCGAAAACTAAAAGACCCGTATTTTTTTTTTTTTACGGATTCGTATAGAGGAGGCTTGATAAAGTAAAAATTATTTTTCAAAGTCAAAGTCAAAGTCAAAGTCAAAAATATTTATTTCAAGTAGGCCAGTAACAGGCACTTTCAAAGTGGCCCCCCTTGCCCCCCTTCTCCCCCCCTTTAGGCGGATCTCGGAAGTTAAGAAATTTTACCTGTATTTTTTTAGGGATTCGTATAGAGGAGGCTCGGGGAAGTGAAAACCATTTTTCAAAGTGGCCCCCCTTGCCCCCCTTTTAGGCGGAACTCAAAAGTTAAGAGACTTGGAACATTTTTTTTTCAGATTCATATAGAGGGGCATTGCGTTAGTCGAAATCATTTTTAGTAACTCCCCCCTCTCCCCCCCTTCACCCCCCCCCCCTCTTCATCTCTTTTTTTACTCCTGAAAAAATTTTTGATTCTTACCTAAATCTATTTGAGGGGCGTTGAAATTTGTATACCCTCCCCTCCCCAACCTCCCCTAAAATTAAAAGGGCTGTAACTTCATAACGGTTAGAGATAGCCATTAGGTGTTTGAACAAATATTATAGTAGGCGTCGAAACCTGTCCGGTGGTGGTACAGCGGTAAAGCGAAGGAGGGAGCGGGCGAGCGAAGCGAGCCGGCGACCCCCGTAGCGTAGGGATAACGTCATGATAGCTTTCCGGTGGTAGGTAGGTCCTGAGCGAAGCGAGCCGGCGACCTCCTTAGCGTAACGAAGGTTGAGTGGTTGAAGCGTAACTCAGGGGCGACGACAAGCAAACTTTAGGGTAATGTTTTTTTAGTGGTAATAGGAGGTAGTAGGTAGGTAGTAGGTAGGTGGTAGGTAGTAGGTATGTGTAGGTAGGTGTAGGTAGGTGTAGGTAGGTGTAGGTAGGTGTAGGTAGGTGTAAGTGTAGGTAGGTGTAGGTGTAGGTAGGTGTAGGTGTAGGTGTAGGTAGGTAGTAGGTAGGTGTAGGTAGGTAGTAGGTAGGTGTAGGTATTTTTCAAAGCACCCCCTCTCCCCCTCTTCACGACCCGCGAGCTGCGTGCAGCTCGCGCAGCCACGCAAATACTAGTTATTATACTATATAAAGCTAAATTACCACTGACTCACTGACTGACTTATTGACAGAATTGTTCTCCCAGATGGTGGATGGGGAGGTGGGTATATTTTGACAGATTCGTAAACAACTAACTCTCGTGAGTATGGGAAAAGTCCCAAACCCCCCCTTTCCCCCCCCCTTCTCCCCCCTCCCCATCGTATCTCGGAAACAAAGAGACTTTACTTGTTTTTTTTTAGGGATTCGTATAGAGGAGGCTCGGTAAAGTAAAAATCATTTTTCAAAGTGGCCCCCCTTGCCCCCCTTCTCCCCCCTTTTGGGCGGATCTCGGAAATAAAGAGAATTTACGTGATTTTTTTTAGGGATTCGTATGGAGGAGGCTCGGGGAAGTAAAAACCATTTTTAAAATTTGACCCCCTTTTCCCCCTTCTCCCACCCTTTAGGCGGATCTCGAAAGTTAAGAGACTTGGAACGAATTTTTTTTCAGATTCATATAGAGGGGCATTGCGTTAGTCGAAATCATTTTTAGAAACTCCCCCCTCTCCCCCCCTTCACCCCCCCCTCCTCTTCCCCTCTTTTTTACTCCTGAAAATTTTTTTGATTCTTACCTAAATCTATTTGAGGGGCGTTGAAATTTGTATACCCTCCCCTCCCCAACCTCCCCTAAAATTAAAAGGGCTGTAACTTCATAACGGTTAGAGATAGCCATTAGGTGTTTGAACAAATATTATAGTAGGCGTCGAAACCTGTCCGGTGGTGGTACAGCGGTAAAGCGAAGGGGGGAGCGGGCGAGCGAAGCGAGCCGGCGACCCCCGTAGCGTAGGGATAATGTCATGATAGCTTTCCGGTGGTAGGTAGGTAGCGTAACGAAGGTTGAGTGGGTGAAGCGTAACTCAGGGGCGACGACAAGCAAACTTTAGGGTAATGTTTTTTTAGTGGTAGTAGGAGGTAGTAGGTAGGTAGTAGGTATGTGTAGGTAGGTGTAGGTAGGTGTAGGTAGGTGTAGGTAGGTAGTAGGTAGGTAGTAGGTAGGTAGTAGGTAGGTAGTAGGTAGGTAGTAGGTAGGTAGTAGGTAGGTAGTAGGTAGGTAGTAGGTAGGTGTAGGTAGGTAGTAGGTAGGTAGTAGGTAGGTGGTAGGTAGTAGGTAGGTGTAGGTAGGTAGTAGGTAGGTAGTAGGTAGGTGTAGGTAGGTAGGTAGTAGGTAGGTGTAGGTAGGTGTAGGTAGGTAGTAGGTAGGTAGTAGGTAGGTAGTAGGTAGGTGTAGGTAGTAGGTAGGTGTAGGTAGGTGTAGGTAGGTGTAGGTAGGTGTAGGTAGGTGTAGGTAGGTGTAGGAAGGTGTAGGTAGGTAGTAGGTAGGTGTAGGTAGGTGTTTGTAGGTAGTAGGTAGGTGTAGGTAGGTAGTACCGCGAGCTGCATTGGAACATTTTTTTTTTCAGATTCATTGAGAGGTGCAATGCGTTAGTCGAAATCATTTTTCAAAGCTCCCCCTCTCCCCCTCTTCACGCCCCGCGAGCTGCGCGCAGCTCGCGCAGCCACGCAAATACTAGTTATAATATATAAAGCTTAATTACCACTGACTCACTGACTCACTCACTGACAGAATTGTTCTCCCAGATGGTGGATGGGGAGGTGGGTATATTTTGACAGATTCGTAAACAACTAACTCTCGTGAGTATGGGAAAAGTGCCAAACCCCCCCTTTTTGCCCCCGCTCCTCCCCCTCCCTGTCGTATCTCGGAAACTAAGAGACACGTATTTTTTTTTTTTTACCGATTCGTATAGAGGGGGCTCGGTAAAGTAAAAATCATTTTTCAAAGTGGCCCCCCTTTTCCCCCTTCTCCCCCCCTTTAGGCGGATCTCGGAAATAAAGAGAATTTACGTGATTTTTTTTTAAGATTCGTATAGAGGAGGCTTGGGGAAGTAAAAACCATTTTTAAAATTTGACCCCCTTGCCCCCCTTCACCCCCCCCTTTCGGATCTCGGAAGTTAAGAGACTTGGAACGAATTTTTTTTCAGATTCATATAGAGGGGCATTGCGTTAGTCGAAATCATTTTTAGAAACTCCCCCCTCTCCCCCCCTTCGCCCCCCCCCCCCTCTTCATCTCTTTTTTTACTCCTGAAAAAATTTTTGATTCTTACGTATATCTATTTGAGGGGCGTTGAAATTTGTATACCCTCCCCTCCCCAACCTCCCCTAAAATTAAAAGGACTGTAACTTCATAACGGTTAGAGATAGCCATTAGGTGTTTGAACAAATATTATAGTAGGCGTCGAAACCTGTCCGGTGGTGGTACAGCGGTAAAGCGAAGCGGTAGCGTAGGGATGAAGTCATGATAGCTTTCCGGTGGTAGGTAGGTCCTGAGTGGAGCGAACCTGCGAGACCGAGTGGAGCGAAGGGGGGAGGTGGCGAGCGAAGCGAGCCGGCGACCTCTTTAGCGTAACGAAGGTTGAGTGGGTGAAGCGTAACTCAGGGGCGACGACAAGCAAACTTTAGGGTAATGTTTTTTTAGTGGTAGTAGGAGGTAGTAGTTAGGTAGGTGGTAGGTAGTAGGTATGTGTAGGTAGGTGTAGGTAGATGTAGGTAGGTGTAGGTAGGTGTAGGTAGGTGTAGGTAGGTGTAGGTAGGTAGTAGGTAGGTCTAGGTAGGTAGTAGGTATGTGTAGGTAGGTGTAGGTAGATGTAGGTAGGTGTAGGTGTAGGTAGGTGTAGGTAGGTGTAGGTAGGTGTAGGTAGGTGTAGGTAGGTGTAGGTAGGTGTAGGTAGGTGTAGGTAGGTGTAGGTAGGTGTAGGTAGGTGTAGGTAGGTGTAGGTAGGTGTAGGTAGGTGTAGGTAGGTGTAGGTAGGTGTAGGTAGGTGTAGGTAGGTGTAGGTAGGTGTAGGTAGGTGTAGGTAGGTGTAGGTAGGTAGTAGGTAGGTGTAGGTAGGTGTAGGTAGGTGTAGGTAGGTGTAGGTAGGTAGTAGGTAGGTGTAGGTAGGGGTAGGTAGTACCGCGAGCTGCATTGAAACATTTTTTTTTTTCAGATTCATTGAGAGGTGCAATGCGTTAGTCGAAATCATTTTTCAAAGCTCCCCCTCTCCCCCCCTTCACGCCCCGCGAGCTGCGCGCAGCTCGCGCAGCCACGCAAATACTAGTTATACTATATAAAGCTAAATTACCACTGACTGACTTATTGACAGAATTGTTCTCCCAGATGGTGGATGGGGAGGTGGGTATATTTTGACAGATTCGTAAACAACTAACTCTCGTGAGTATGGGAAAAGTCCCAAACCCCCCCTTTTCCCCCCCCTTCTCCCCCCTCCCTATCGTATCTCGGAAACAAAGAAACTTTACGTGTTTTTTTTTTTGGATTCGTATAGAGGGGGCTCGGTAAAGTAAAAATAATTTTTCAAAGTGGCCCCCCTTTTCCCCCTTCTCTCCCCCTTTAGGCGGATCTCGGAAATAAAGAGACATTACGTGTGTTTTTTTAGAGATTCGTATAGAGGAGGCTCGGGAAAGAAAAAAACATTTTTCAGAGTGCCCCCCCTTGCCCCCCTTCTCCCCCCTTATTGGCGGATCTCAAAAGTTAAGAGACTTGGAACGAATTTTTTTTCAGATTCATATAGAGGGGCATTGCGTTAGTCGAAATCATTTTTAGAAACTCCCCCCTCTCCCCCCCTTCACCCCCCCCCCCTCTTCCCTCTTTTTTACTCCTGAAAAATTTTTTGATACTTACCTAAATCTATTTGAGGGGCGTTGAAATTTGTATACCCTCCCCTCCCCAACCTCCCCTAAAATTAAAAGGGCTGTAACTTCATAACGGTTAGAGATAGCCATTAGGTGTTTGAACAAATATTATAGTAGGCGTCGAAACCTGTCCGGTGGTGGTACAGCGGTAAAGCGAAGGGGGGAGCGGGCGAGAGAAGCGAGCCGGCGACCCCCGTAGCGTAGGTAGGTAGGCCCTGAGTGGAGCGAACCTGCGAGACCGAGTGGAGCGAAGGGGGGAGGTGGCGAGCGAAGCGAGCCGGCGACCTCCTTGGCGTAACGAAGGTTGAGTGGGTGAAGCGTAACTCAGGGGCGACGACAGGCAAACTTTAGGGTAATGTTTTTTGAGTGGTAGTAGGAGGTAGTAGGTAGGTGATAGGTAGGTAGTAGGTAGGTGTATGTAGGTGTGGGTAGGTAGGTAGTAGGTAGGTGTAGGTAGGTGTAGGTAGGTGTAGGTAGGTGTAGGTAGGTGTAGGTAGGTGTAGGTAGGTGTAGGTAGGTGTAGGTAGGTGTAGGTAGGTGTAGGTAGGTGTAGGTAGGTGTAGGTAGGTGTAGGTAGGTGTAGGTAGGTGTAGGTAGGTGTAGGTAGGTGTAGGTAGGTGTAGGTAGGTGTAGGTAGGTGGTAGGTAGTAGGTAGGTGTAGGTAGGTAGTAGGTAGGTGTAGGTAGGTAGTAGGTAGGTGTAGGTAGGTAGTAGGTAGGTGTAGGTAGGTAGTAGATAGGTGTAGGTAGGTAGGCGTAGGTAGGTAGTAGGTAGGTGTAGGTAGGTGTAGGTAGGTAGTAGGTAGGTGTAGGTAGGTAGTAGGTAGGTGTAGGTAGGTAGTAGGTAGGTATTAGGTAGGTGTAGGTAGGTAGGTGTAGGTAGGTGTTGGTAGGTGTAGGTAGGTGTTGGTAGGTGTAGGTAGGTGTAGGTAGGTGTAGGTAGGTGTAGGTAGGTGTAGGTAGGTGTAGGTAGGTGTAGGTAGGTGTAGGTAGGTGTAGGTAGGTGTAGGTAGGTGTAGGTAGGTGTAGGTAGGTGTAGGTAGGTGTAGGTAGGTGTAGGTAGGTGTAGGTAGGTGTAGGTAGGTGTAGGTAGGTGTAAGTAGGTGTAGGTAGGTGTAGGTAGGTGTAGGTAGGTGTAGGTAGGTGTAGGTAGGTGTAGGTAGGTGTAGGTAGGTGTAGGTAGGTGTAGGTAGGTGTAGGTAGGTGTAGGTAGGTGTAGGTAGGTAGTAGGTAGGTGTAAGTAGGTAGTACCGCGAGCTGCATTGGAACTTTTTTTTTTCAGATTCATTGAGAGGTGCTATGCGTTATTCGAAATCATTTTTCAAAGCTCCCCCTCTCCCCCTCTTCACGCCCCGCGAGCTGCGCGCAGCTCGCGCAGCCACGCAAATACTAGTTATACTATATAAAGCTAAATTACCACTGACTGACTCACTGATTGACAGAATTGTTCTCCCAGATGGTGGATGGGGAGGTGGGTATATTTTGACAGATTCGTAAACAAGCAACTCTCGTGAGTATGGGAAAATTGCCAAAACCCCCCTTTTCCCCCCCCTTCTCCCCCCTCCATATCGTATCTCGGAAACAAAGAGACTTTACGTGTTTTTTTTTTGGGATTCGTATAGAGGGGGCTCGGTAAAGTAAAAATAATTTTTCAAAGTGGCCCCCCTTTTCCCCCTTCTCCCCCCTTTTAGGCGGATCTCGGAAATAAAGAGATTTTACGTGTTTTTTTTTAAGGATTCGTATAGAAGAGGCTTGGGGAAGTATAAACCATTTTTCAAATTTGACCCCCTTGCCCCCCTTCTTCCCCCTTTTAGGCGGATCTCGAAAGTTAAGAGACTTGGAACGATTTTTTTTTCAGATTCATTGAAAGGGGCATAGAGTTAGTCGAAATCATTTTTCAAAGCTCGCCCCTCTCCCTCCCTTCATCCCCCCCCCCCCTTTTCACCCCTTTTTTTAAACTCGTGTTCTGTTTTGTTTACGGATTCGTATAGAGAAGGCGGAAGGAAGTAAAATCCATTTTTCAAATTTGACCCCCTTGCCCCCCTTCACCCCCCCCCCCCCCCCTTTAGGCGGATCTCGGAAGTTAAGAGACTTGGAAGATTCATTGAAAGGGGCAATGAGTTAGTCGAAATCATTTTTCAAAGCTCCCCCCTCCTCGTCATCCCTTTTTTTTAAACTCGTGTTCTGTTTTGTTTACGGATTCGTATAGAGGAGGCTCGGGGAAGTTAAAGCGAAGAGGGGAGCGGGCGATTGGGGTCGGTAAAACCTAAAACAATCTCAGTCTATTGACAAATATGTTTATAATACATAATACTACACACTGCCAAAAAATAGGTAACCTATAAATGTGCTGGATGTACGTAAGTAAACAACTTTATCGTTTCCCTAGAACACTCGAATGGCCAAAATAAAGACAGTATCATTCTACCTGCGCTCTTAATTTTGCCATTATTCTACATCATTTCGTAAAAAAAAACACGAACAAAGTCGTGAAAAATATTCTTATTTAAGTCGCAATTTATCCATAGACTATTTGAACTTAACACTTGATAGTTACCGTGAACCCAAGTTTCCTAATAATAAAAAGAAAATAAAAAGTTGCATTCAGCCTAATCGATACTCGTAATGAAATCAAGTTTGCAAAAAAGAGTTGAGATGAAATTACAACTCCTTGATAAAAAATCAAATACTTAGTTAATTAATTTTAAAATTATTTATTTTAGATTTAATCTTTTTAGTTGACTTCAAGAGAAGAGTACCTATCTATAATTAACTGAATTTTTTTATTTATAAATATCCTCCAAAATACAGAAATTCCTCATTACTAACAAAAAAAAGGTTTTCCTTCTTTTAAAAACATTAGGCGAAGTTTAAATTAGGAATGCGCTCGCAATTCACTTCAATTTTTAATAGTACACTACGGTACAAGTTTTCTTTACTACAGAAAAAATAAAAGTTGTTTGAGTGAAAGTTTCATTTAATAAAAACGTACAAGTTGAAATTATTTTTAAACTAAGTACATTAATTTATTTTTACTATTGAATTTACTACCTACAATTTAATTATTATGAATTGTAATATCAGAAGGTTGGGTATAGGATGCCCAGGATCTTTGTAGGCATAGTAAAAAATTGATCCGCCAAAACTAAATGAGGAATCATATAGGTTGGGTTTTTGTTTTTGTATCCGGGGTCGAGCAGTGTTGTTGACTTTTTCTATCAAGAATTTCTCAATAGCAGACACGGAGTCTGGATTTGTGCTCGCGGGGTACCTTAAATCTTTTCAGATACTTCTGGCGTGTTGATATGTTGGAATACGTATTTTTTTGTTTAGACTATTCTTTCCCACTTCTGGGCAAAGGCCTACTACATTCCTTTCCAACTCTCTCAGTTACAGTTTAGTCCTGACCAATCTGTCAAGAACGAGTCCAAATCGTCACGCCGTTTCTTGGATCGCCTCGGTAACGACGACCGACATTAAATTTTAGGTACAATACTGCCCTTAAGGTGAATCCTCCAACCAGCCCGCGAAATTCAAATTTTCTTAAGTTTTTTGCAATTTGCAGGCCAGTGATAGGTTGTATGTTGATGAGTTCCGGAATGACTTTGACCTTGTAAAAAGTAATTTTTACACCTTTATGAGCTCGGAGGGTTGTATTAATGATTTTGATGATTATAATTCTATAACTACAATTGTCTTACAGCCGCGAATCAAATGTTCATCAACATACAACCTATCACTGGCCTGCAAATTGCAAAAAACTTAAGAAAATTTGAATTTCGCGGGCTACCCTGGAACATCGACCTTAATTTCGCAATAGGCAAGTCGTAAGCCCTACGCTATAGGAACATTCGTTTATTCTTTCAAAAACGTTCACCGGCCACTCCAAAATCTCTTTTTTTTACAACTGCACAGTTGGTTATCCATCATAGGCCGTGGGCCGTGGCATTTAAGTGAAGCCGTTAACAACTATGAGACAGAAGAATAGGACAAGGTGTAGGATGCCTTGATGACACATTTGTAGAGTTTTCTATAGATTTTGGGGGTTTTTTATTGTATTTTGAACAATTTTATTTTAATTTCTATTAATCGATTTCTTAAATTACATAATTTTATTGCTCGAATTAATCGATATTTACAAAAAAGAATCGATTAGAATAATCGCTTTCACACATCATACCTAAATAATAATAAAAAAAGAAAAAGAACATGGAAGTCAATTTTGAATAAGTACTTATCTACAAATTGCTATGATGATGATTATTTCGTGATAGTGGTCCTGTACTCAGAGTCCTGTATTAGTAAATTATGCTAAGATCTGGGCATTGTCATGTTGTGTTCGAATGATATTTGTCATATTTGTTATTGAATCTATACGCGTCTTTACGATATAATTTGAAAAATAAAAATGTGTGGCGACTAGCGACATCTATCGCAACACCTGCGTACTAACAACGATCGACAGAAAATCCTACATCGCGCTATGAACAATTACAACTGTCGGGCAGTTAGCCCGTCGGACACAACACCCGTCCGGTCGAAGGATCCTCCCTTTTCTATGGGGGATGAGGAGCTTTACACCCTGTTCCTCATTACCCCCCAAAAATTAAAAAAAAAAGATTGGCACAAAACTTCGATAAAGGTACATGATAAAATTCATCACAACTTACCACTGCATAATTAAAATGATTTTTGGATGAATTCGTCAGAAAATTAAATGACGAGTTATTCAAACCACATATTTTATACTTTTTAGCCTCGGCCAGTACTGCCGTCAAAATGGCGATGACCGTACTTTTATTTTGTAAGGGATAATTAAGAAACTAGCGCAATAAATACAGAATATTTAGTGGCATTCACTTAGTACCTATAAGCTTTTTATTCAAGTCTCATAATGAATACATACACATAGTATTTGACGAACAGAATAAAAAATATTTACATAAATAATTAGGATGTCGTATGACTTCACTGCTGGCCCCTAAAGGGGCCGAAACCGAGCCAGCGTAGGTTTGTGTCGAGCCCCTCAAGGGGCCCGTACCGAACTTTATGGTTAAGAGCGCAATCTCTAGGATCATTTGCAAAACAATTGCTCCAAGAAAAGATATTTTCGTCTAGAGCCACAGCACACGGGCTAATAAATTAATCAAATGAACTCAAGAAATACTCAGAAATGTATGGGCTGGATCCTGTGCAGTGTGGTATGTTTATTTCACAAGATAGGCCCTACGTAAGTGCATCACCAGATGCCTTACTTGACGAAGATACAGTTTTAGAAATAAAATGCCCATACGTAAGCAGAAACAAGTTCATTAGCCTTGAATCTGTACCTTACATACAAACTATAAATAGGGAATTGATATTAAAAAAAACCTCTCCATATTATTATCAAGTACAAGGAAAAAATTAAGTACTGCAGTGGCAGAAAATTCTGTAATTTTATTATACATACTTTTAAAGACATTAAAGTAATTTATATTGAAACAGATGAGTTGTTCATAAATAACATGTTTAAGGATTATTATATTTAATATAATAAAAACAGATAAAAGTTATATATGAGTTTTATTTACAGTACACTCTCGGAAATTGCATAACATTAAACATATGAAAAATATTTTTGAAGCTAAAGGAACATAGTAAGCATTAAGCTCAGTTTTTCATATCTTATAAGTCTTGGTTAAGCCATTTAAGCGTTCTTTAGGTACACGTTGTGAGGCTATTTTCCTGTCATGTAAATGGGCAAGACCTGACAATTGAGCTTTTCAACAATCCTCCAGGGGTAGAGCCCACTAAAAACTTTATTGTATTCTTATTTTTACCCAACTACGGCGAAGCCAAAAGGAAGGGTAATGATTTTGGCAGTCCATGTATGTATGTATGTTCCACCGTAGCACCTAAACTACTGAACGGATTTTAATAAATTAGGTGTCAATAGATTCGTAAGAATAGCCCGGGTGACATAGGCTATATAAATTTTCTAAATTATTTTTATGACGGAATTTAAATTAATGTCAAAAACATACCTCAAAATATATTAAATTGAGATAATCATAGCAAGTTTGGTATCAAATGAAAGGTCATAGCGAGCACATTACAAATATGTATTATATTATAGTTTAAGTACACACAAAAACAAAATTCAAATAAAAAAATTAAGTTCAAGAATCTAAAACCCGACTACTAACAAAATTGCGGTCTTAAAAGTAGAAAACAAGAAAATAATTCTTGTCTGATATTCTTCGTAGTCGCATGCCACCTTGCTAATGACAATTAGCAGCTGACTTCTGTATCAATGAGAACGCCATGAAGGAGCATCAGGTATCAGTGGCATGCAACTACGAAGAATATCAGACAAGAATTATTTTCTTGTTTTCTACTTTTAAGACCGCAATTTTGTTAGTAGGTAGTCGGGTTTTAAATTTTTGAACTTAATTTTTTTAGTATAGGAACTAAAAATAATTTGCTGATTTTGGGTCACTTGGTTTTGTGATAGGTATTTCTGTGCAATCTATAATCACCCTTGTTGGCATTTTATTTTGTTTGTATTCTGCAGGCATGTAAAAATTAACAAGGTCCCTTTGAGGCCTGACCATAAGTCATTGACAAAGTTAACCCATGTTTTAAATATGTTCGACACTTGTGTCTTACTGACACCAAGCATTTTTGATAGTTCAAGATCAGGACTCGATGTTTGAAGTTCTATATGCATCATGATGAACTGATCTTCAGTAGAAACTCCACTTACCCCAGACCACCTGTATTTCAGATGATTTGCTATAGGCAGTAATGTTGACAAAACAAATTGAAATTTTTCTAATCCTGTGCAAAACTTTACTGACTCATCATCACTTAATAAAGTGTCTGCTGAAAAAAGAGACAGCATTGTGGCAGTCTGAGTAACAACTGATGTTTTGCTATTGTCATTGTTACCACAATCAACAGATGTATCAAGAGAAGTAGATGGCTGGGGATGTGTAGACGTTGAAAGCTGTGGGTGACTGTCTTGAAGTAGGATGTTTACTTGAAAGGTATTGAAAAAGATTCTTTTGAATGTTTCTTTTTGCATGTCTTCCATCTTTTGCTCGAGCATTGGCTGATAATGTTTTCTGGTTCCATGGAAAGAGACTCGGTACTGCATCTTTCTTTAAAAAATTGTGTGCACAAGGCAATCCTGAAACAAGATGAACAACTATTTAAAGACCGTATTTAATGTTATGTATCTAGGTATATACCTACAGACTATCTTATTCTTATTATCTTATATAAGAGGTTTTTAACACTCACCTGTTGTGACAGTGACACATAATGTTTGTTAATCATTTTCATGAACATGATGTCGACATAACCTCGTCGTTCTAATATGCTCAAAGTTTTTAATCCTTACGGCAGCTATCCACTTTCTTCTATATACTACGATTTATTGGGAATTTGTGAATTCCTACGTTTTTATAACCAATTACACAACACTTAGTCAATATAGGATATTTGTGATCAGTTTCTAAATAATATTGCTAATATTGCTATACAATTTGACAGAAACTTTGGATTTGGAACAATCTTGTTTAATGACGCCACAGCACCACAGATATTCTAGAGTCTATAGACTATCATGGCGGGCAGCGTTTTGGTCTACGGTTTTTGTTTATCTAAGAAAAACAAACTTTTAAAATAAAGTTTTACTGTTTTATAAGTCTAAAAAAAATAGTACTTAATATTTTTTGAGTTAATCGAGGAATTATTAATCATATGACTTATTTGAAAAAAGAGTCAAAGAGCCTAGACCATAGATAACTTAGCAGTGAATTGAAAAAAAAAAGAAAAGAGCGGCAAAACTCGGCAAAAGTTAGCGTCTTTCTACTCATTAGCTTGATTTCTTTCTGTTCGTTTCAAGTTGCTATTGTTAGTTTTTATCAAAATAATTAATTTACAACATGAAACGAGCAAGTACTGAAAACTTAATAAGTGTGCCGCGTCGCAGAGCTGGGGAACATGCAGAATGTCTGATTTCTGGTAAGTTTTAGTCTCACGTATGTACTTAGTACTTACTACTGAATATTAATGTTCCCAATAAGTCGTGACAATTACTTAATAAATTTATCGTTGGTTTTTAGTTGGAAAAACTTGTGAACGACAGATAATTTTGAGAAAATCGTGTCGCCCTAATGTGAACACGAACAACTTTATGAAACAACCCACGACACTTAAAACTACACGATTATCTGTTGTCACGACTTATGTAGTGCGAACGAGGCCATAATTATATATAAATTCCGGACGTATGTGTGAAAGCGTCGCTTTAAGACGACCCACTGACCGCTTATAGGTATTTCATTGTTTTGAAGAGGATTCATTATCATTATCAGCCTATAATTGTTCCCACTGCAGGGACTCAGGCCTCCTCTCTAGGAGAGGGATGGGCTATAATCCACCACGCAGGCCCAGTGCGGATTGGTAGATGTCGCATATCTTCGAATTTTTGGTTCTAAGACATGCCGGTTTCCTCACGAGGATTCACTTAAATAAAAATAAAACATTAAGTAGGTAACTGTACCTAATCGATTCAAACAATACAATAACTAATATACTTACACACATTGATCATCTAACTAATACAATTAGCATCTTTAAAATACAAAAAATAATACAGGTTGACTAAAAAATAGGTACCTACATACAATTATTATCACCAAAACATTTTACAACTTTAATTAAATTAAACATGGCATAGGTATAAACATCTGCATCAAATACAAAAATAGGTACTTTCTTCAAACAAAACAAAATTATAAATTGTTGAAATACTAACGTGAAAATCAACCATAAAATTAAATATCAGAATGCATTTTTAATATTTATTTATTTATTTATGCACACTCAAAATACAAAAAAGGATAAAAACATAACAAATAGAAGAGCACAAAGGTACTGCTTATTTCAAAAGAAATTTCTTCCAGCAGACCTGCGAGAGAAAAGTTGGAAGAATGAGAAGTAATTTTTTTTTAGGAACTTCTCATGGTGTAACTACTTTTCTAAATAGTACAACATCTAAATATTTAGATTATGTATAGGTGCAGTAATTCTACAAATGACTTTACACATGTTTGAGTTATTTCTATTTTGAAAGAGTTTCATTTTACACATAACAGGTTACAAAAATGTAATAGAAAACCTCTTCTATTCCTTTTAGTTAAATGGTTCTGTTATTTGAAGATGGGTTGACAAGATTTAAACCTTTGTATGTATTGAATATTTTGGAATTATCTTGTACACAAGCATTTTTTTTTGTGTCATTTAAACTCGTGACGTGATAGCTCTGCTGTGTATCCCCAACAACTTTGTTATGGTAATATGGAATATTGGAACACTGCAATTATACACATTGTCATTCCTTTATCGTAGTCCCCAGCCCTTCGTTCGGAGGCCGGAGGTCTTCTTTATGTGAACAGCTCGCTACATGCTGCCTCCGATACTTCGATAGCTTTGATATGGTTCGATACACGAAATCAGCGTGATTAAAATGAAAAATCCCTTGAATCTGCTTAGGTATTTCGGTCAGTGGGTCGTCTTAGGGGCGTATCCTGACGGAATAGCAAGAGAATTGTTCAGAAAAACTTCAACACAACAATAACAACTGCCAGGTAAATAATGAATGTAGAAGTATATCCAGTGGGGTCGCAGCTTTAGCCACAAAGAGGTTAGCAGAAGTACTGTACTCTTGGCTATCAATCAGAAATGCTTGAGAAAATACCAATGTTATCAGAAACAATATTGTTATTTGTTGACTACAAGTAAACAAACGTCAAAACGTCAATAAAGACTTGACAAGTTTAACACTAAACAAATGTTGCAAGGAGGCAAATTTTAATTTCCTTAAATATTTAATAATTTATTTAACTTTGTTACACGTTTGTAACCTCACAAGACGAGTTTTCATGAAAAATAGTGACTTCAAAATAAGGCTTATAGTCTCAGTTTCAGTTACAAATAAACTAATTATTTTTACTGAACCATGTTCTCTATTTTTCCCCATTACGGAGATTTTGTAAAGGCATAAAATTGTCTTGGATTTAAAACTTTCCATTGCAGAACAACGATTTCGAAGTTCATATTTTTTAACCGACTTCAAAAAGGAGGAAGTTCTCACTTCGATTGGTATATTTTTTTATGTAGGTATGGTACAGCGATTACTGAGATTTATGATCCGATTTACGTAATTCTTTTTTAGTTTGATGCGATATAGTTGCCATTTGGTCCCATGTATAGGTGTTTTTTTTTTTGGCCATATCATGTACCAAGGTACAAACTACTATTTAAGCTCCTTCCAATAAATGGTGTCAAGGGCAGTATTTAAAATTCTTCAATATAGTTCAGATTAGGAATTATAATGATGAACCCTTTCGATATAGGGGAGAGTAGCAAAAGAATAACTTTAATAACTTCAATTTCAAAAATACTATTTTGCCTTATAATTTTGTTCTCCGTAATAAGAGCTTACTTGCTTTAGCTGATAAGTTCCCAATGCAAATATAATTAAATCAAATTCTGTCATCACTGGGAACTCATTTAAAAGAATATCAGCATGAATGCTAATAAAAGATGATGCTTCTTCGATTAATATTATTTTCAATAATAAAATCAGCTAATGTGTTAGGTTCATTTAATTTTTGCAAGGTACGCTCAAGAGGCATCTGGTCTATCTGTAATGGCATTTATCATGGGGGGCTGCTATTCGAAAATCAGTTATTAGATGGGTAGCGGCATTGTTGCTGAAATCATTTCTTATTATTAGTTTATAATCTCTCTAAAACGTACCATTTACAACCTCCACTACCCGACTACACATTGTTACAAGTCTCGACGTATTTGGTCATAATGAAGGCAACTGTATCTCACCAGGTTGCAGGGATTCAGGTTTACAAACATTATAATTTAGAGATGTTGACTCGTAGCAGGTTCTAAATCGCTATTCTGACCTCAAAACATTAACTCCTCTCCCCTCCCCTCCCTCCTCCGCTTAAATCGTTGTCCTGCAATGAAAAGTTTAGCCCTTTGCTCGCTAACTTGGATATATAGAGACTTACGTTTCTCGCAAGCGTCGTTATTGAACCGAATTTTTTCGTTATTATTGTATTTTTGTTAATGTTTTAGGAACAAAACATCAAGGTGATTATGAAGGTGATAACGCTCAATGCGTGGCAATGTCCGCTTGCGCGTCAGTATTGTCAGTTTGCCGACATCGAAATCTGACTTGTCATGATATCGATGTCATTCTCCAAAGTGGAAGCACGTTATATATGTCGCTTAGGCCATTTCTACCGGAGGGTATCATATATTTGAACCCCGACGATTTGCCTACGGAGATTGTCGTCGGAAACAATAGAGCTCAAATTGAAAATATGAACGACAATTGGATTACCAATGGATTATATCCTCAAATTTTAGAAAATGAATACGGCATTCTAACACTTGCAAACTCGATTGAATCCAATGTTTTCGATGGAAACCACAACGATCAGACGGATAATATAATATTTACCGGGCAAGACTACACGGTTTCTTTTTGGAGATTTGATGGGGCATACTATTTATTTAACAGTCATGCAGTAGACGAACATAATCAATATTCTACATCCGGGGTTGCACGACTGTTTAAATGTAAAACGATTCGCGAATTAGCCAGATTGCTGTTAATGCGAAATTCAGGTGTAGGTCAGTATTCAATGCACAGACTACGCGTTATCAATCATAATACAACAGAAAATTTAGTAGAGTCCATAATCGCCTTTGAATGCCCATCAACAGAAAGTCAATTATTAGAATCACAATCGATATTACTTGAATATCAACCGGTAGTAGAAACGTTTCTTGTCGCAGATAACCTTAAATCTAATAAAATACCGGCTGTGGCAACAGACGTAATCGAAAAACCAGTTGTCGTTCTACAAAATATGTTTTCAGAACTGATCGTGGATAATGTTGACACCCATGTGGCGTCAACAAAGGCGGGTCGACCCAAAAAACTTAAACGTGGCAGAAAATCTACTAAAGAAAACGCCCATTTGGATGCGGTTAAAAAATATAATAAAAAAAACCCACAAAATCATCGCGATGCCGTTAAAAAATATAATAAAAAAAATCCAGAAATTAATCGCGATGCCGTAAAAAAATACACAACGGAAAATCCAGAAATTCATCGCGATGCCGTAAAAAAATACACAACGAAAAATCCAGAAATTCATCGCGATTCTGTAGACCGTTATACCAAGCAGAACCCTGAAATAAATCAAATGGCCGCTGATAAATATAATAAAAACAGCCGCCATATTGACATACCGCTACGTCAATCTAAAAACCTTATAGCACAGAAGAGGGACGCTGAATTAAACGTAATAAAATTATTTTCTTTAAAAAAAACGTCCTTGCCTTCTTCAAACACTTTTAGGTGTCCAGCTTGTAATGCGCGTCTGTTTGAAGAAGAAAAACCTAGAAAACAATGGTGTTGTGGATCGGGCGCCAACAACATACAAAATTTCATGCCGTTAACCGAGGAGTTTTACTCTCACCCGTCGTTTCTGAGTAGGCCGCGAGCGTACAATAATTTATTTGCCTTCAGTGCCTTGGGCGTTTCTCACGGGTACCAACAACCAACGGGAATATCTTTTCTGAAAATTCAAGGTCGAGTCTATCATAGAGTTTTTGATTTAGCTTACACTGGTAGCGTAAATAATTTAGGACTATACATTAACGATACAAACGAACGCGAACAAATAGCCGCAAATATGAACCTTGATAGGCAGGTAATTATTTGCATAACTAACTTTTTACATAACGTCAATCCGTTTATCGAATGTTTTAAACGATTAAGTAGGGAACCATCCGATCAGGCCTTTATTAAATTTCAGCACACGTCTCGCTCAACCCACGGTAACATTTTAGGAGATTTACCTGTTGGTAAAGAAGTTGCGGCTATTATTAGTACAGAACGCGAAAATTTTATACCTCATTGCATAGCAGTTTGGAAAATCGGTGATAGGAAACCACACACTGTAGATATAATGCATCCGTTGTATGAAAGTTTTCAATATCCGTTACTTTATCCCGAGGGTAATGCGGGTTGGTATCCGAACAAAGTAGATAATAACGGAAATAAATTAACTCAGGCAAAATACGTTCGGTGCTTGTTATTGTCGGAGCCCCGATTTTCCGACACAGGCAGGCTATCGGAAGAATGGTTAGTTGACATGTATTGCCGAATTGTAGAAGAACGCCTACGTTTTTTTGCAAGTTTACAAAAACATAACTCGAATAGTGCACTGAGGTCCGCTCCCCTTCAAGAAGTTGAAATGAGCATCGAAGTCGCGCGTCAAATTCGTCAGGATGAAACTATTCAGGGAGAGGGATTCGTACCGGGTCGCGTTTATTTGCCCAGCACTTTTACGGGGGGGCCGCGATACATGAAAGGCAAATATAGTGATGCTATTGCCATAGTAAGCAGATTAGGGAACCCATCATTTTTCTTGACGTTTACCTGTAATCCCAAGTGGCCTGAAATTCAAGAATCCACTCAAGGCAGCCATGTAAATCCTTCTGTGTGTGCTCGAGTTTTTAATTTAAAGCTAACAGAATTATTAAGAGATATCCGAAGTGGTAATTGGTTTGGTAAATGTATTTATATGATGCACGTAATAGAATTTCAAAAGCGAGGTTTACCACACGCTCACATTTGTTTTAGGGTTGAAGGTGGCGGGCCTGTCCAAAATATAGATATTGATAAATTTGTTAGAGCAGACATTCCTGATGCATCAGAGGCAGAGGGAAGATTACGCAAAGCTGTTTTGAATCACATGATTCACGGTCCTTGCGGTCCCTCGCACAGAACTAATTTACCTTGTTGGGACAGTGAGAAAAGTAAATGTTCAAAATTTTTTCCAAAACGTGAGACAGCCACCACTTTTTCTGATGAAAAAGGTTTTATTAACTTGTGTAGAGACAGTAAGAACGAAGCAATTATAAAATATCGCGGTAACGATGTAATTGTAAACGATACTTGGGTAGTCCCCTATAACGCAAGTCTTCTTTTAAAATACGATGCTCACATCAACTTGGAAGTCTCCTCGCAACGCACGGTTGTCAAGTATTTGTTTAAATATATTACTAAGGGTCCTGACGAATCGCGCGTAGCTGTCGTACCGGAAGAACATGAAAATAACGAAATAGAACAGTATGTCACAAAACGTTATATAGGCTCCAGCGACGCCGCGTGGAGGACGTTAGAATTCGATGTGACCGCGAGGGAACCCAACGTTAAACAACTGTCGGTTCATTTAGAAAATCAGCAAACCGTTTATTTTAAACCAGGCACTGAAGTAGAAGCCGCGCAACAAGCTGGTTCGGACCTTATTACATATTTTAACCGACCAGTAAGAGACGAATTTAACTCGTTAACTTACTTGGACTTTTACGAACAGTACATTGTCCATTCCAAGCGTCCCTCAACAAAAAATACGGAAATTATTGAAACGTTAAATCATAAATTCATTACCAAAAGACAAAGGGGTGAGCTTGTCGCGCGTCTATTTTGGGTCGCACCTAACAGAGGTGAACAGTTTTATCTTAGAATTCTATTGAAAACGTTCCCGTGTCGTAGTTACACCGATCTTAAATCTCTTGGTGGTCCCGATTGTAAAACTTTTCAGGAAGCTGCTAAAATAGTTGGTCTTGCCGATGACGAAGTCGAATACGAAAGAGCTATGTTGGAAGCATCAAACTTTTTAACGGGACCACGCCTGCGTAGCTTCTTCGTTTGTTTGGCTGTAAACGGTGTGCCAGTCGCGTCTTTCTGGGACACTTTTAAAAATCAACTCAGTGAAGATATTTCACATAGGTTAGGTGGTGATGCGGACACCGAAAGAGTACACACTTTGTGTCTCATTCAAATAAATAGGTTGCTTCGGAAACACGGATCCACGTTGAAACAACACGGTTTGCCAGAAATCGAAGATACCACTACCGAGTTAGGCAGGGAACGCGTAGAACACAACCGCGAATCACTGGAACATTTTGCAGACGAATGGATTCCTCGCTTGTCTCGTGAGCAAAAAAATATTTTTGATTACGTTGTAAAACTTTGTAACGATACTGATTTCCGTGACGTTAATGATACCGCGATTTTCGTTGATGGTCCCGCGGGTACCGGTAAATCGTTATTGTTAAAAGTTATTTCTGCTTACGTACGCGGTAACTTAAACGGAGTAGTTCTATGTACTGCGAGTTCTGCCATCGCGGCGCAAAACTACGAAGGAGGGACCACGGCGCATAGCATGTTTAAATTCCCCATAGATCTGGTAGACGACAATGGCTTCTGGAATATCACAAACGGCACGCAAAGAGCGGAATTAATATCGCACGCAGACGTTATAATATACGACGAAGCCCCTATGGCACATAAATTTTTGATTCATCTACTGGATAGGTCGTTGCGTGATCTCATGCGTAATGATAAAATTTTTGGAGGCAAAATTATTATCTTTGCAGGGGATTTTAGACAAATTCCCCCTGTAGTTACAAATGCAAAAACGAATTCAGATATATTAAATTCATCAGTAAAAACATCGCGCATCTGGCAAAGTATAAAATCTTTCTCCCTAGCTACTTCGCAAAGATGCAGGGATGACGTAGAGTTTGCAGAATTTTTATTAAATTTAGGCTCAAATAAATTACCATCTCATCCTTTTCGAATTGGCAAAAATATTCAAAATTTAGTTGATTTAGGTGGTATTGAAATTGTATCAGAATTAGATGACTTGATTGACTTTGTTTTCCCCGTTCTAAATATAGAACCGTGTGCTGGCATACATAGAGCAATTTTATGCACACGAAACGACGCCGTTCGAGAAATAAATAACTTAATACTCGATCGGTTAGATGGAGAAACACTGCATTTCTACTCCATCGATAAAGTCGAAAATGAAAATGCAGACGAATTATTTTTAGGGCCAGATGCACTTAACAGAATGCAACCAAGAGGTATTCCAGAGCACGATCTTAAGCTCAAAATAGGATGTATTTGTATGATCATGCGTAATCTCAGTTTTAACGACGGATTGGTAAACGGAATTAAAGTAATTGTAACAGGTACGTCGCCGCGATTAATTACAGTTCAAAAATCGTCGGGTACAGATGAATATTTAATTCCGCGTATTATTTTTAAGGGTCCTATTGATCCCAAAAGTCCGTTTGAAATGTGCCGCCGTCAATTTCCTTTACAGTTGTCTTACGCGATGACTATTCACAAAAGTCAGGGCCAAACCCTGAGCCGGGTCGGAGTAGATCTCAGGTCGGATATGTTTAGTCACGGGCAATTGTACGTCGCGCTAGGTCGAGCAACCAAAAAAGAAAACGTAAAAATTTTAATTCATAAAGATCGGGTTTTAGATGGCAAACCGTACGCGAAAAATGTAATAATACCGGAGCTCCTTTAAATTAATTCATGTAAATTCAATATAAATCAGTAAAAATTAAATTTAGAACTGCCTGAATAAGTCTAAAACTGTTTACCTCTGATCTTCGTAGGCAAATCAATTAAGTTAATCTTTAAATCATGTTGACATTGCTATTCAATGAGCGTTTTTTATTTAATTTGTTTTAGCTTTTTTATATTAATGTAATATCATGTCATTTATTGGTATATATTTTATTTACATTACACTAACTGTGAAAAATATATATTTATTAACCTGTGTTTATATCAGATGTACATTGAGCGTTATGTCGAATAATAACTCTGGTCTAAGCTGTTTATAATTATAAATAAATAAAACGGAAGTTATGGTAGTTTGAGATGAATACGCGTACAATGCGAGATTGTTATTGAACCATGCTACTGGTCAGTAGAAAATCTGACCTACTGTAGATCGGGATCGGTTGGTTGCCCGGTCAACCAATGATCTGTAAGTTGTTAGGCTCTGGATTTTGATCAGAGTTGGCTTGCTGCCGGGAGCGTGCTCTGGTTGGTGGTGGGGTCAATGGAACCGAGCGAATGGTTGCGAATTCGTCGTTGAGGTGGGCTGTCGTGCCGATGATGAGGGGTCAGTGGGGTGTGTTCGATGTCGGCTGGTTGCTGGGATGTCTTGCGTTGACTGTGGCGCGAGGGTCACGATGGGGGTCGATGTCCCGGCTGTGGATGCTGTCTGACTTGTGGTGAATCGGTTGGGGCGGATGATGTGTCCGTTGGCATGGGTGTTGTGGGCGGCGTGAGGGTTGAGCGCTGCCTTGAGACCTCGTGACTGCGCGGTAACGATAATCGCTATCGCGCAATCCACATGGGTCTCGGGTCGGCGCTCGCCATCCATGCTGATATAATTTGTAGTCTTATCAGTAATAAACCGCACAGGCAAAGGTGTAGGTAGAGTCATTGGTCCATTCATTCAATGGGTTATTTTATTTTATCTGACTCGTGGTGGATCGGTAAGGAGCATGGAGCAAAATAACCAGTCGAGAAAGTATGGGCACGTTTTTGTTCTAAATCAAAGTCACTAATAAACGGCAGGGGGAGAGGTAAGTTTCGGACTCTGTGATTGATTGACGAACTGACAACCAAATGACAACTCATTCTCTAGGGATTCCATAAAAGTAATTGCAAAAGTATCGATATTGATAATTGTTTGACTCACACTATAACGATTTGTTTGCAATACAGTGATTACGGGTTCGATTTTTTTGAAATAAAACAGGTGATTATTAAACTTAAGAAAAAAAAAATTAACTCTTTTTTTACATTTTAATAGAAGTAAAAGGACTTCAAATTGGTTCAAATTAATTTTGCGTGTTAAGATCATGATAATTATCACGGGGGCAGCAAAGGGGGGTTAAAATTTCGGTATTTTTTTGCCTTGGACGCTCAGTTTTCAAGATATTTGTATTTAACTTATTTTGGTACAATGATTTAAAACGCCCATAACTCGGAAACGGTGCATCGTAGGACCATGATTCTCGGACCCGAAATGGTGTACATGGTGCAGGTTAACCCGATACTGCAATAAAATTGGTAATAATTAAAAAAAAATAAGTTCTCGTTCCATAGCGCCCCCCTAAGGCTACACAAACCAACCAAACTTTTTTTATTCCTATTTTGTCGGTCATTTCATAGGCCTTTGCCTCCGTTTTTCTGCAGGCACGCCACTGCTAGCAATGTGTTCACATGCCGATGTGCGTTTTGGCCACCTTTACTCCAAAACTAAAATTGATAACGTCGGTTCCATACACTGGCCTGTATAAAAACATTAAAAAAAACAATTGTCTAGGATTGCAATGATTCAAATAGATTCCAAGCAACGCGTCTAAATTTTGTGTAAAAGGCAGACAGAGATATCATACACTTACATTATTTACTGTTATCAGGTAGGTACAAGTTTATACCAGTATTCTATACATTTGCGAGGAAAGCCAAGGGCTTAAGCATGTTTGAAAATATAGCATTAATGAAACAAAAAGTATAAGGTATTTTAAGAACTTATATTTTAAATTATATCGATAACATAAATCGTCGCGATACTGCGAACTCGACCAGCACTATCAAGAAAGAAAGAGACAACTGCGTATGTGCAAATCAGTGTACAAGAAAGAAACAGCAATTATTTGATTCTATTTTAATTGTTTTGATCAAATTGAATAGAAAACCACCTAACTGTGAAATGTTATCCCATCTTTTGTGTAACTTGAAGTTGTAGTAAGTACACTTTCCACACCATTTAATTGCACAAATAGGCATTACTTTTCGTTTTATATGCTTTCAAAACGGGAGCGCGTGACGTTCGTACGTTAGCCTAAAATTTTTGCGACTGATCAAAATTTCGCCGCGTACGCTTGATATAGCGTATGTTTAGCGCCCGCGGTAGCCCCCGCACGCGCTCTCCACTGGTTATTGTGCTCCATGGTAAGGAGGGATGGTATGTCTGTTAAAATGGGTAAAAGTTGTTGTCTTATTCATTGAGCTATTACTGCTTACGTATAGAGAAGACAGTGCGAACAAAATCTGTGTTACGTTCATCTGCGGTGCACACGCCGCAGTTCACTTAGTCGCGTGCTCGCTCTTGAGCGCCCCCGCGCGCCCAGCACTGCCGCGCTTGTGACACAGATTTTCACCTTTTTTTCAGGCGCGTTATTATCGCGCGATATTAGGCGCGTTTTTGCGTTTCTGCGTCCCAATAACAAATGTTCTAAGAACTCATATCGCAGAACAAAGTAAAGCAGAAATGCAAACGTCCCGACGTTATTATCGCGGTAGTGTGTGGGATCGCATGCGTCACAATACATAATGTACTAAAAACAAATATCGTAATATCGCGGGACGCAGAAACGCACTTGCGTTACTGCGTCCTACTTCTATTGCGGGATTATTATCGCGGCAGTGTGTGGGATCGCATGCGTCCCAATACATAATGCACTAAAAACAAATATCGCAATATCGTGGGACGCAGAAACGCGAAAACGCAGAAACGCGCCTGTGTGTGGGAGGGAGCCTTTATCATCACTCACCTCGCTTGAAATTCACATACAAGTTGCTGTACGTCTGTAGCAGTCTATTCGCACATTGCGTTGAAATCTTACTGCATAATTGACATAACGACCAGCAAATGCCACTTTCATAAAATAGTTTTTAATAAAAGCGAAAACTCTGCCCATATTCACGTAAGTATTATCTGTCAAATGACATTGGACTCGCTAAAAATATCATAATAATATCTTATTTATTATGATTTTAAGATTCCGGTTTCGTTTCTGTGTAATCTTTCGTTTAATACTATAATAAAATGGTTACTTTTTTGTGTAATATGAATAATATAAGCAACATCGAAGTGGCCCTAAAAAAATGAAATAGTAAAGCAAAAGTAACTTGGGTTGTCTTTATATAAAAGCTTGTCACTATTGTTGTGATCATCATTTTACCGACTTGACATACACAATAAGTTTTATTTTTATTTAATAAAAACTAAGGTAGTCAAGATCTTAAGACACTTAATCTTTTCGCTCTGTCTCTTACCGTTACTCTAACTGTCGCTTCTATTTTCACTCTTAAGCTGCGCATGAAAGAAGCCTAAAAACTTTAATTGGACTCTCATTTCAAATTTCACTCTGATTAATTTTAAAGTAGGTACATTACGTTGTTGTTATTTAATTTTGTTATTCTTTGCTACTGACTTAGTCTAAGAAGGTTATTTTTGTTTTATATAATTTACTTTATTTTTATCAATTTGTTAGTTCGCATTACTAACTTACATTTATAAAATTAATTAGCACTCTCTCAGATTCGATTGTGGAGGTTTTAATACGTCTTGGCTGAATACACCGGCTGGTTTAATGACTGGCAGATGAGATGTAAGAATGAAGTCCAACATCAACTTCATAAAAGGATTTTGGAAGTAAAATATTAACTCTGAAGATTTTCATTCTAAAAAAGGTGGTTGCGGGACGCAATTCCAGCAGTCTACAATTATTGGGTTCTGATGATGAACCATCGAGTTTGTCCATACTTAAAGTAAACAATAAGATACTGACACTGACGTGTCCCTTCATTATTCTAAAGTCCTCTTTCAACACTGGACTTATGCTGAAGCCTGAACTACAGAGCTTCGTCAACACCTTGACTACTGAACTACGGTGTCGGAGCTGATCTACATGTCCACATCACGAAGCTGATCTCCACGTCCACGCTACTAAGCTGATTTTCACGTTTAATCTGCGGAGTTGATCTTCACGTCGACAAAGCAGCCCTGGCCCGCCGCTTGCAGTGTCGCCCAAGAGTCCTCTTTCAACACTGACCTTATGCTGAAGCCTGAACTACAGAGCTACGTCAACACCTTATCTACTGAACTACGGTGTCGGAGCTGATCTACACGTCCACATCACGAAGCTGATCTCCACGTCCACGCTACTAAACTGAACCTCACGTTTAATCTGCGAAGTTGATCTTCACGTCGACAGAGCAGCCCTGGCCCGTCGCTTGCAGTGTCGCCCAATTCTGATGCCTTTCCAGATACTACACATTAAACCTCCTCCTTCATTTCCTTCGGAGAGTGCGAGCTTGATAGGACTTTTTAATCATATATATTGTATTTTTTATTTAGCTTATTACTATTAAAAAATATATATAATGCAAAAACAAACGCAAAACAAACTAAAAAAAAAATAATATACAAAACATGAAAAAAGGGTCATGTATAAAAACAAAAAAAAATAGCATGCAAAAAAAGAGGCATGTGTAAAAAACAAAACAAAATAGCATGCAAAAAAAAGGGCATGTGTAAAAAAACAAAATAAAAAATAGCATGCAAAAAAAAGGGCATGTGTAAAAAAACAAAATAAAAAATAGCATGCAAAAAAAAGGGCATGTGTAAAAAAAAACAACAAAAAAAAAAGAACTATTAAGTATATTATACTTAGTTATTATAATTAATATGAATACGATATTGCTCTGTATAAATTTTAACTATAATACATAATATTAAAATGTAAATTGGTAGCCAAGAAAAACGCTAGAAACTAGAAAGCTTAGAATGCAAATGTGATTCCTTAAGAAAACTTTCCAAGCAGAATCAAAGTGCCTTTTGAATTGAGACGGGTCATGTTTTTTAAATTTGGCTATATCTTACCCGCAAGGGATCCCACTCCATACTAATAGGTAGGTACATATGATAAGCAAAAAAAAATTACCAACACACATTTGAAATGTACATACCTAAAACTGAACTGAACTGTGTTTGAAATGTATCTTTACATTAAGCGGAAATAATTTTTTTTTATAACTTCAATCGTTAGCATTTTTAGCAAATGTACAGGTCCTCAAAGAACTCTATTGACTTACTGTCATTATAACACGTTTATTTTAACAGTAAGGCATCAGGGATCTCCCAAGTGGTTAGACTGACATCATTTGAAACTTTTGTTTTCGGGATATAAATCGTTAGCACGTTTATTTTCACAGTAAGGCATCAGGGATCTCCCAAGTGGTTAGACTGACATCATTTTTTTTTTGTTTCGAGATTTAAAACCGTTAGCATTTTTAGCAAATGTACAGGTCCTCAAAGAACTCTATTGACTTACTGTCATTATAACACGTTTATTTTAACAGTAAGGCATCAGGGATCTCCCAAGTGGTTAGACTGACATCATTTAAAATTTTTGTTTTCGGGATATAAATCGTTAGCACGTTAATTTTCACAGTAAGGCATCAGGGATCTCCCAAGTGGTTAGACTGACATCATTTTTTTTTTTTTGTTTTCGAGATGTAAATCGTTAGCATTTTTAGCAAATGTACAGGTCCTCAAAGAACTCTATTGACTTACTGTCATTATAACACGTTTATTTTAACAGTAAGGCATCAGGGATCTCCCAAGTGGTTAGACTGACATCATTTGAAATTTTTGTTTTCGGGATATAAATCGTTAGCACGTTTATTTTCACAGTAAGGCATCAGGGATCTCCCAAGTGGTTAGACTGACATCATTTTTTTTTTTGTTTTCGAGATTTAAAACCGTTAGCATTTTTAGCAAATGTACAGGTCCTCAAAGAACTCTATTGACTTACTGTCATTATAACACGTTTATTTTAACAGTAAGGCATCAGGGATCTCCCAAGTGGTTAGACTGACATCATTTGAAATTTTTGTTTTCGGGATATAAATCGTTAGCACGTTTATTTTAACAGTAAGGCATCAGGAATCTCCCAAGTGGTTAGACTGACATCATTTATTTTTTTTTGTTTTCGAGATGTAAATCGTTAGCATTTTTAGCAAATGTACAGGTCCTCAAAGAACTCTATTGACTTACTGTCATTATAACACGTTTATTTTAACAGTAAGGCATCAGGGATCTCCCAAGTGGTTAGACTGACATCATTTGAAATTTTTGTTTTCGGGATATAAATCGTTAGCACGTTTATTTTCACAGTAAGGCATCAGGGATCTCCCAAGTGGTTAGACTGACATCATTTAATTTTTTTTGTATTCGAGATGTAAATCGTTAGCATTTTTAGCAAATGTACAGGTCCTCAAATAACTCTATTGACTTACTGTCATTATAACACGTTTATTTTAACAGTAAGGCATCAGGGATCTCCCAAGTGGTTAGACTGACATCATTTGAAATTTTTGTTTTCGGGATATAAATCGTTAGCACGTTTATTTTCACAGTAAGGCATCAGGGATCTCCCAAGTGGTTAGACTGACATCATTTTTTTTTTGTTTTCGAGATTTAAAACCGTTAGCATTTTTAGCAAATGTACAGGTCCTCAAAGAACTCTATTGACTTACTGTCATTATAACACGTTTATTTTAACAGTAAGGCATCAGGGATCTCCCAAGTGGTTAGACTGACATCATTTGAAATTTTTGTTTTCGGGATATAAATCGTTAGCACGTTTAGTTTAACAGTAAGGCATCAGGAATCTCCCAAGTGGTTAGACTGACATCATTTAATTTTTTTTGTATTCGAGATGTAAATCGTTAGCATTTTTAGCAAATGTACAGGTCCTCAAAGAACTCTATTGACTTACTGTCATTATAACACGTTTATTTTAACAGTAAGGCATCAGGGATCTCCCAAGTGGTTAGACTGACATCATTTGAAATTTTTGTTTTCGGGATATAAATCGTTAGCACGTTTATTTTCACAGTAAGGCATCAGGGATCTCCCAAGTGGTTAGACTGACATAATTTTTTTTTTTGTTTTTGAGATTTAAAACCGTTAGCATTTTTAGCAAATGTACAGGTCCTCAAAGAACTCTATTGACTTACTGTCATTATAACACGTTTATTTTAACAGTAAGGCATCAGGGATCTCCCAAGTGGTTAGACTGACATCATTTGAAATTTTTGTTTTCGGGATATAAATCGTTAGCACGTTTATTTTCACAGTAAGGCATCAGGGATCTCCCAAGTGGTTAGACTGACATCATTTTTTTTTTTTGTTTTCGAGATTTAAAACCGTTAGCATTTTTAGCAAATGTACAGGTCCTCAAAGAACTCTATTGACTTACTGTCATTATAACACGTTTATTTTAACAGTAAGGCATCAGGGATCTCCCAAGTGGTTAGACTGACATCATTTGAAATTTTTGTTTTCGGGATATAAATCGTTAGCACGTTTATTTTAACAGTAAGGCATCAGGAATCTCCCAAGTGGTTAGACTGACATCATTTAATTTTTTTTTGTTTTCGAGATGTAAATCGTTAGCATTTTTAGCAAATGTACAGGTCCTCAAAGAACTCTATTGACTTACTGTCATTATACCACGTTTATTTTAACAGTAAGGCATCAGGGATCTCCCAAGTGGTTAGACTGACATCATTTGAAATTTTTGTTTTTGAGATATAAATCGTCAGCACGTTTATTTTAACATATCAGAGATCTCCCAAGTGGTTAGACTTACATCATTTGAAATTTTTGTTTTCGATATTTAACTTCAAAACTTATTCAAGCCTTCTAAACGACTCTTGCTACCTTAGTTTTACCTTGTAAACCTAACGCGTATGTCAAGTCGATAAATGATGATCACAACAATAGTGACAAGCTTTTATTTAAAGACAACCCAAGTTACTTTTGCTTTACTAAGTATATAAATTTAAAAACCTAATCTTTTCTCAAATGTGAAAAATTTTACCTATAATAGTATTTTCTCTTTATTTTTTACTTAACAGTTAAAAGAAATAATGTAAATAGGTAGCCAAGAAAAACGCTAGAAACTAGAAAGCATATAATGCAAATGTGATTCCATAACAAAACTTTCTAAGCAGAGTCAAAGTGCCTTTTGAATTGAGACGGGTCATGTTTTTTAAATTTAGCTATATCTTACCCGCAAGGGATCCACACTCCATACTAATAGGTAGGTACATATGATAAGCAAAAAAAAATTACCAACACACATTTGAAATGTACATACCTAAAACTGAACTGTGTTTGAAATGTATCTTTACATTAAGCGGAAATAATTTTTTTTTATAACTTCAATCGTTAGCATTTTTAGCAAATGTACAGGTCCTCAAAGAACTCTATTGACTTACTGTCATTATAACACGTTTATTTTAACAGTAAGGCATCAGGGATCTCCCAAGTGGTTAGACTGACATCATTTTTTTTTTTGTTTCGAGATTTAAAACCGTTAGCATTTTTAGCAAATGTACAGGTCCTCAAAGAACTCTATTGACTTACTGTCATTATAACACGTTTATTTTAACAGTAAGGCATCAGGGATCTCCCAAGTGGTTAGACTGACATCATTTGAAATTTTTGTTTTCGGGATATAAATCGTTAGCACGTTAATTTTCACAGTAAGGCATCAGGGATCTCCCAAGTGGTTAGACTGACATTTTTTTTTTTTTTTTGTTTTCGAGATGTAAATCGTTAGCATTTTTAGCAAATGTACAGGTCCTCAAAGAACTCTATTGACTTACTGTCATTATAACACGTTTATTTTAACAGTAAGGCATCAGGGATCTCCCAAGTGGTTAGACTGACATCATTTGAAATTTTTGTTTTCGGGATATAAATCGTTAGCACGTTTATTTTAACAGTAAGGCATCAGGAATCTCCCAAGTGGTTAGACTGACATCATTTAATTTTTTTGTTTTCGAGATGTAAATCGTTAGCATTTTTAGCAAATGTACAGGTCCTCAAAGAACTCTATTGACTTACTGTCATTATAACACGTTTATTTTAACAGTAAGGCATCAGGGATCTCCCAAGTGGTTAGACTGACATCATTTGAAATTTTTGTTTTCGGGATATAAATCGTTAGCACGTTAATTTTCACAGTAAGGCATCAGGGATCTCCCAAGTGGTTAGACTGACATCATTTAATTTTTTTTGTTTTCGAGATGTAAATCGTTAGCATTTTTAGCAAATGTACAGGTCCTCAAAGAACTCTATTGACTTACTGTCATTATAACACGTTTATTTTAACAGTAAGGCATCAGGGATCTCCCAAGTGGTTAGACTGACATCATTTGAAATTTTTGTTATCGGGATATAAATCGTTAGCACGTTTATTTTCACAGTAAGGCATCAGGGATCTCCCAAGTGGTTAGACTGACATAATTTTTTTTTTTTTGTTTTCGAGATTTAAAACCGTTAGCATTTTTAGCAAATGTACAGGTCCTCAAAGAACTCTATTGACTTACTGTCATTATAACACGTTTATTTTAACAGTAAGGCATCAGGAATCTCCCAAGTGGTTAGACTGACATCATTTGAAATTTTTGTTTTCGGGATATAAATCGTTAGCACGTTTATTTTAACAGTAAGGCATCAGGAATCTCCCAAGTGGTTAGACTGACATCATTTAATTTTTTTTGTTTTCGAGATGTAAATCGTTAGCATTTTTATCAAATGTACAGGTCCTCAAAGAACTCTATTGACTTACTGTCATTATAACACGTTTATTTTAACAGTAAGGCATCAGGGATCTCCCAAGTGGTTAGACTGACATCATTTGAAATTTTTGTTTTCGGGATATAAATCGTTAGCACGTTAATTTTCACAGTAAGGCATCAGGGATCTCCCAAGTGGTTAGACTGACATAATTTTTTTTTTTTGTTTCGAGATTTAAAACCGTTAGCATTTTTAGCAAATGTACAGGTCCTCAAAGAACTCTATTGACTTACTGTCATTATAACACGTTTATTTTAACAGTAAGGCATCAGGGATCTCCCAAGTGGTTAGACTGACATCATTTGAAATTTTTGTTTTCGGGATATAAATCGTTAGCACGTTTATTTTAACAGTAAGGCATCAGGAATCTCCCAAGTGGTTAGACTGACATCATTTAAATTTTTTTGTTTTCGAGATGTAAATCGTTAGCATTTTTAGCAAATGTACAGGTCCTCAAAGAACTCTATTGACTTACTGTCATTATAACACGTTTATTTTAACAGTAAGGCATCAGGGATCTCCCAAGTGGTTAGACTGACATCATTTGAAATTTTTGTTTTCGGGATATAAATCGTTAGCACGTTTATTTTAACAGTAAGGCATCAGGAATTTCCCAAGTGGTTAGACTGACATCATTTAATTTTTTTTGTTTTCGAGATGTAAATCGTTAGCATTTTTAGCAAATGTACAGGTCCTCAAAGAACTCTATTGACTTACTGTCATTATAACACGTTTATTTTAACAGTAAGGCATCAGGGATCTCCCAAGTGGTTAGACTGACATCATTTGAAATTTTTGTTATCGGGATATAAATCGTTAGCACGTTTATTTTCACAGTAAGGCATCAGGGATCTCCCAAGTGGTTAGACTGACATAATTTTTTTTTTTTTTGTTTTCGAGATTTAAAACCGTTAGCATTTTTAGCAAATGTACAGGTCCTCAAAGAACTCTATTGACTTACTGTCATTATAACACGTTTATTTTAACAGTAAGGCATCAGGAATCTCCCAAGTGGTTAGACTGACATCATTTGTAATTTTTGTTTTCGGGATATAAATCGTTAGCACGTTTATTTTAACAGTAAGGCATCAGGAATCTCCCAAGTGGTTAGACTGACATCATTTAATTTTTTTTGTTTTCGAGATGTAAATCGTTAGCATTTTTATCAAATGTACAGGTCCTCAAAGAACTCTATTGACTTACTGTCATTATAACACGTTTATTTTAACAGTAAGGCATCAGGGATCTCCCAAGTGGTTAGACTGACATCATTTGAAATTTTTGTTTTCGGGATATAAATCGTTAGCACGTTTATTTTCACAGTAAGGCATCAGGGATCTCCCAAGTGGTTAGACTGACATCATTTGAAATTTTTGTTTTCGATATTTAACTTCAAGAAAGATAACCTCTTTTGCTTTACTAAGTATATAAATTTAAAAACCTAATCTTTTCTCAAATGTGAAAATTTTTACCTATAATAGTATTCTCTCTTTATTTTTTACTTTACAGTTAAGTAACTGAGACATTTGGTATCTGCCATTTAAACCCACACCTTCGTGCAACACAGCAGTCCACGGCTTTTTATTTTATTACTTTCTGCCATATAATTCTCTTATCATAACTCATAACTCCATGTCATTTACCTCACTCAACCAATACAATGATTCCACCCACACCTTTGCACACTACGACTCATTAAGAGACAGCGCGAACAAAATCTGTGTTCCGTTCAACTGCGGTGCACACGCCGCAGTTCACTCAGTCGCGTTTTCGCTCTTGAGCGCCCCTGCGCGCCCCGCACTGCCGCGCTTGTGACACAGATTTTGTTCGCATTGTCTTCTCTATACGTAAGCAGTAATAACTCAATGGATAAGACAACAACTTTTACCCATTTAAACAGACATACCATCCCTCCCTACCGATCCACCACAAGTCAGATAAAATAAAATAACCCATTGAATGAATGGACCAATGACTCTAACTACACCTTTGCCAGTGCGATTTATTACTGATAAGACTACAAATTATATCATTATGGATGGCGAGCGCCGACCGGAGACCCATGTGGATTGCGCGATAGCGATTATCGTTACCGCGCAGTCACGAGGTCTCAAGTCAGCGCTCAACCCTCACGCCGCCCACAACACCCATGCCAACGGGCACATCATCCGCCCCAACTGACCCACCACAAGTCAGACAGCATCCACAGCCGGGACATCGACCCCCATCGTGACCTTCGCGCCACAGTCAACGCAAGACATCCCAGCAACCAGCCGACATCGAACACACCCCACTGACCCCTCATCATCGGCACGACAGCCCACCTCAACGACGAATTCGCAACCATTCGCTCGGTTCCATTGACTTCATCACTTACCGAAGCATGTTCTCGGCAGTAAGCCAACTCTGATCAGAATCCAGAGCCTAACTACTTGCAGATCATTGGTTGACCGGGCAACCAACCGTTCCCGATCTACAGTCGGTCAGATTTTCTACTGACCAGTATTAGCATGGTTCAATGACGATCTCGCATTGTACGCGTATTCATCTCAAACTACCATTTACGTTCCGTTTTATTTATTTATAATTAAGAAGGATAGTTTAGGTTGGAGTGTTTGTTTGCCATGATTATCAATGAAAATTTGTTATAATCATAGATTTATATTTATATATTTTTCATGACATACACTTTGCACGCACGTATTCCGTATTATGTATATCGCTAGCAATTGTAAAATGTTGATTAAAAGGGCTATGAATGAAATCAAGGGCAAGTATGTGTGTGTGCATATGTGAAATTGCTAGCAAAGTGTGTAAAATGTTGATTAAAAGGGTTATGAATGAAGTTAAGGGGAAGTATGTGTCTGTGCATAAGTGAAATTGCTAGCAGTTTGTATGTAAAATGTTGATTAAAAGGGTTATGAATGAAGTCAAGGGGTAGTATGTGTGTGTGTATATGTGAAAAGAAGGATAATAAGAGTATGTTGTATGTTGTGAAAGTGGTGAACTTGTGTTTATGAATATATTTGAACGTATTTGTATAACTTTAATCATATACTATATCACATTTATCAATGACACTGACACACAGAGTATTTATTTTTAGGTACTTACTTATTACTATTTTTTTTTTCTATTTATTATTATGATCATGCTCGTAACTATTTTCTATGTGTGTTATAATATTTAAGTACCTACAATAATTTGTTCTAATAGTAATAATATATGTAATAATAATAATATAAGTAAGTATACCTATGTGCTGCATGAACGAAAATGAATGTAATTAAGATGATTAGAGAGTGATGGTCAAGTGGAAATATATTATTTTTGTTATTAAAATCTAACACACCCACACTAACATAATATTTATTTAATTCAGTTTATTTAATAATATTAAGTAAACATATTTTAATGTACCTAATTAGACTACTTTGATTTTAGAAAAGTGTAGAATAATGTACCTATGTAGCATAGCATATATAGTTTAGGTGGATTAGGCCTCTTCGGGGATACCACGTAAAAAAAAACGCGCCTTAAACCTTACCTCACTCCGTGTGCGTTACGCCAGCAGGAAAGTTGTTCATAGTTCCCAATCTGCTGTAAATGTGCGCAACATAAAAAATTAGTGCTCTTTGTCGTTTTTTGAAAAAACGGATACAACGGTTCCTGCTGCAGTAACGTTGTTCCAGCAGGAAAATTCTGAACGAGTGATCGGAGAGAATTTTTTTTTTGTGGGCAGATTGCTTATGTTCGTGTAAGAATGTGCGCCGAATATAATAATTGGTGCTTCTTCAGGTTTTCGAGATATTGCATTTCCTGCTGCAGTAACGTTTCGAAGAATCGTGTATCTCGAAACCCATTGAATGTGCGCTTGTAGAATAAACCATACACGAGTAGCTCTTCATTGGTGGTAGGAAAATATTTAGTTTTCAAGTAATCGGGCGTTTTCGAAAACCCGAAAAAAAATCGTAGCGCCTAAATGAGATTACGTATGAGCTTGCTGAAAACTGTATTCGGTTTTCTTGACGCTTATAATAACAATAGAAATTTTCAAAAGTGCACATGCAAGCTTTATTGAATAATATTGCTAAAAGTCAAAACTAAAGTGTAATAACTTTGATGGCAAAATACAAGAAACCGGCTCAACCCAAGATGTGTAGGTGTACACTAACAATATGTGCCAATAGTCAAAAATATATAGCGAAAATTTTCAGTTTGGAATGTTGCGCATTCAGGAAATATAAACAAAAAACAAAACATGTACACAACGACTGGCTATCCGACAAATTCGAATGAATACAAAAAAGCGGTGGATTAGTACAATGGATGACCTTCTCTATTGGACGTATTATATCTAAGCGTTGTCCGTACAGTCGCGTTCAAATGTTGTAAGTTGCCTCGCATATCACTCTGAACAACTTTCCTGCTGGCGTAACGCACACCCTCACTCCAGGTGGTGTGGAAAAAGGTTTGTAGTTTTGGATATACTTAATATAGATGTAGTTTAGCTCGGAAATTGTTTTTAGAACTCTATACCTACCTAATATAGCAGTAGATAGGTGTAGTTGTTTTCAATAAACACAATTTCACACCGTAGTTTGTTTCAATACCTAATCCTAGAAGTGTTGTAGCTACCTACCTAAGTGTAGTATAATGTATGTAGGTACATAGATGTAGTTTAGGTAGATTAGGCCTCTTCGGGGGGATGCCACGTAAATAAAACGCGCTTGAAACCTTACCTCTCTAGGTGGTGTGGAAAAAGGTTTGTAGTTATGGATATACATACTTATTATAGATGTAGTTTAGTTACGATTTAGAATTATGTTAATCGAGTAAGGTAAGTACCTAATTTGTTATAATAAAACATACACAGTTAGAGCCAGTAGTTTAAAAAATATTGTGTCTCACTGATTAGCTGTTACTCTATTATTGTTTTCTGTCCTGCAAATTAGATACAACTAAGCCTGGAGGAGTATTTAAAGCGGCGAGCACCGGCATTAGAGAATGCTGAGCCAACACAGCCAGCTACAAGGGTAACTGCACTCATCACAACTTCAGGAGACCAGCCATCATACAGCTACTGCTGTAAGTATAGCCACAAATTGTACACTTGCAAAACTTTTCAAATGCTTCCAACCAACGGTTAAATGCATGAATTTGTACACAAAATAAATTTCTGATTGCACGCATAAATATTTGACAACCAATAATACATTATAAATCAATCCTTTCCCATTACTGACATTATTATTACTACATTTATTAAATCTAAAATATGCCATTATCCGAATATTGTGGTGATAATTATATTAATTATGTTGTCGATTCGAAACCTATATTTAAATACGTTCTTTAGTTTGAGGGGAGACTTTACCGTATCTACGGGATGAACATTAAGGGCGACATTTACCAAACGGATAAACATGTTTAAAATTTTATTTAAGGACAAAATTCTGTTTAGCAACACAAGTTGTCTTGCACCACAAGTTAAACACGATTAACGATCTGTCAAAGGAGACCATTTTTTTAGGCCCACTTGGATGTAACTTATAATATTCATAGTAAACCAAAAAGAAGATACCATTTTATTATACATGGAATAGAAACGAAAGATTATATAAAACCGTAACCGGAATAAGTTATATTTTGATATTTTTTTCCGAGTTAAATCATTGTCATTTGATAGATAATACTTACAAATGAAAACAAATTTAACTAAATTCGTTTAAACTTATTTTAAAATCAGCTTCTGAAGTCGCTGACTTTTGTTTGTTTGACTTCATGTTTTTGCCACCGACTTCAGAAGCTGATTTTTCTTCTTAAGTTTATTTTTCTCTTTTTGGTGTTTTTGAAGTCGGTTGTTTTTTTTTGCAAAAAAGTTTTTTTATTTTTTCATTTTTAGTTGTAATAAGTACCTATATATATATATATATATCCTATACAAATATTTACTATGCATTTAACATTCAACCAAGAAACCTAATCCTTAACCTTCAAGATTCAACTATTTTTGCTTTTAAGACAAGTGATGACTGCTAGATGCGAATACTTGAATAGCGTCAGAAAAAGCACGAAACACGTAATACGTGTCTATGAAATTCATATTTAACAACTAAAAAAATGTGTATTGGACACATCTGCATACCCCCTCAGAGCATACAGGCGTGATGTTACGTCATGATAATGTATATTCAATAAACATCCAAGCGATTCCAGCAATTACGACAGATTTGTTGTCTATTTTTAAAGAGTTCCATTGTATATCTCCGAAGATCAGCACCAGATCTTCACCAAATTAAAATGGGACCACCTCAGGAGTATACTCTTTCAAATAAAAAAATAATTTTGAGAATCGGTCCACAAATGGGGGCGAAATCAGGTAACATACAAAAAAAAAAAAAAAAAAAACATACACACGAACATATAACCTCCTCCTTTTTGGAAGTCGGTTAAAAACCGCATCAAAATCCGTTGCGTAGTTTTAAAGATTTAAGCATACAAAGGGACATAGGGACAGAGAAAGCGACTTTATTTTATACTATGTAGTGATAAGATTTGTTAAAAGTCGCCCTAAATGTTTGACAGTTACGATCTCGAGACTCGAGTTATAAGTATTCTAGCAAACCCGACTTTGTTTTATAGATGTACTTATATTAGTTGATGTGTTTTTCCAGACAGTGCAATCCAGAGTCAGCAGTCGATGAAGCTGGCAGAGCAGTTAGCCCGCACATACTACATCATCATTGGACATATTGTTGAAGACAGCCTGCCTTACAATTTGGCACAACAACCATGTAATAAATAGTTTTAAAATAAGTAGGTCACAATCAGCATCGACAATCGACATCCAGAGTAAAAAATCTATCAAAATGTTTTGATTGTAAATTACTTTATTCTTTCGCCCGTAGTCCCTGGAAAATGCCGTGGTCCCTTTTTTTTCTTCGTGTTCCTATAATACGACCGTCTCGCGACAGTATCCTTTATGGGCGGCATGGGCACCGGGCCGTAGGCCGACGAAGGAGGCCGGCGGAGGCCCGGCACTTTGGGGACAGAAGATATTAGTGTTATATATATATGCGAGCGAAGCGAGCGCGCGTCATGGAGTACAATTTAATTCGGCAGTAGGTATATATTTCTAGAAGGAACCACGGGCAAAACAATACTCGTGGTCCCTTCCAGGGACCGGGACCACGGGCGAAAAAGACTATCAATAATTAAGAAATTAATGTACTAATGTAGGTACCGGAGAAGATGCCTTATATGCCTTTTTATGTTTTCTAAATATACTTTTTTATGTTAAAATAACATGGAACTGTTTCAAATTATATTTATATCGTAACAAGTAAAACATAGTTTTATTTAATTTATCAATAAAGCAGTTTTGTTTACTATCGCCTGTGAAAACGATGAGGAATCGAATGTGTTTTTCGAATAACTTAGTCATAGGTTTTAATACTATTCTTAAATTCACATGATACATTTTACTCAATCAACAACACAGCCATTGACTTAACTGTTAAAATATAAGATAACTGAATCATCATAAATTTAATATTGCTAAGCTTTCTTGAGAGGTCCAAATAGCTGGTCCGGTCCAAGTAGCTGGTCATCACTACTAAACAATACCCACAGTCCCCCTCCCTGAGGTCCACCTTGGTGAACCGTTGTAAAAAATCTTTCCACGATTCACCCAGGTGGGTAAGAACCAGAGGATTTGAGGTAGGTAAGTGCCTATCATAATGATTTATTACTTAGTAATGACGAATTTTCTTTTCAAAATAAAATAATAGTTCCCAAGACCACGATAGATGGCGCTAAAAAAACTGTACGAGTTCATTCAAACAATAATAGGTTTTCTTATGGCTTTCTCTAGACTTACTACGTTTATGAGTTCAATCAAACCTTTCGGGTCTCTTCTGGGCTTTATTTGGCATGTCACTAGAGTTTGAAAAGTGAAAAACTAGAACAAAGCTCCCCCTCTCCCCCTCTTCACGCCCCGCGAGCTGCGCGCAGCTCGCGCAGCCACGCAAATACTAGTTATAATATATAAAGCTCGATTACCACTGACTGACTGACAGAATTGTTCTCCCAGATGGTGGATGGGGAGGTGGGTATATTTTGACAGATTCGTAAACAAGTAACTCTCGTGAGTATGGGAAAAGTCCCAAACCCCCCCTTTTCCCCCCCCTTCTCCCCCTCCCTATCGTATCTCGGAAACAAAGAGACTTGACGTGATTTTTTTTTGGGATTCGTATAGAGGGGGCTCGGTAAAGTAAAAATCATTTTTCAAAGTGGCCCCCCTTTTCCCCCTTCTCCCCCCCTTTAGGCGGATCTCGGAAATAAAGAGAATTTACGTGATTTTTTTTAGGGATTCGTATAGAGGAGGCCCGGGGAAGTAAAAACCCTTTTTTGAAATCGACCCCCTTGCCCCCCTTCTCCCCCCTTTTAGGCGGATCTCGGAAATAAAGAGAATTTACGTGATTTTTTTTAGGGATTCGTATAGAGGAGGCTTGGGGAAGTAAAAACCATTTTTAAAATTTGACCCCCTTGCCCCCCTTCACCCCCCCCTTTCGGATCTCGGAAGTTAAGAGACTTGGAACATTTTTTTTTCAGATTCATTGATTGAAAGGGGCAATGAGTTAATCGAAATCATTTTTCAAAGCTCCCCTCCCCTCCCCTTCACCCCCCCCCCCCCTCTTCACCCCTTTTTTTAGTTTTGTTTACGGATTCGTATAGAGGAGGCTCGGGAAAGTAAAATCCATTCTTAAAATTTGACCCCCTTGCCCCCCTTCACCCCCCCTTTCGGATCTCGGAAGTTAAGAGACTTGGAACATTTTTTTTTCAGATTCATTGATTGAAAGGGGCAATGAGTTAATCGAAATCATTTTTCAAAGCTCCCCTCCCCTCCCCTTCACCCCCCCCCCCCTCTTCACCCCTTTTTTTAGTTTTGTTTACGGATTCGTATAGAGGAGGCTCGGGAAAGTAAAATCCATTCTTAAAATTTGACCCCCTTGCCCCCCTTCACCCCCCCTTTGGCAGATCTCGGAAGTTAAGAGACTTGGAAGATTTTTTTTTTCAGATTCATCGAAAGGAGCCTATCCTGTGGTGGTACCGGTACCGGGATAATGTCATGATAGCTTTCCGGTGGTAGGTAGGTCCTGAGTGGAGCGAACCTGCGAGACCGAGTGGAGCGAAGGGGGGAGGTGGCGAGCGAAGCGAGCCGGCGACCTCCTTAGCGTAACGAAGGTTGAGTGGGTGAAGCGTTACTCAGGGGCGACGACAAGCAAACTTTAGGGTGATGTTTTTTTAGTGGTAGTAGGAGGTAGTAGGTAGGTAGTAGGTAGGTGATAGGTAGGTAGTAGGTAGGTGTAGGTAGGTGGTAGGTAGGTGTAGGTAGGTAGTAGGTAGGTGTAGGTAGGTAGTAGGTAGGTGTAGGTAGGTGCAGGTAGGTGTAGGTAGGTGTAGGTAGGTGGTTGGCAGTAGGTAGGTGTAGGTAGGTAGTAGGTTGGTAGTAGGTAGGTGTAGGTAGGTAGTAGGTAGGTAGTAGGTAGGTGTAGGGGTAGTAGGTAGGTGGTAGGTAGGTGGTAGGTAGGTGGTAGGTAGGTGGTAGGCAGGTGTAGGTAGGTGTAGGTAGGTGCAGGTAGGTGTAGGTAGGTGTAGGTAGGTGGTTGGTAGTAGGTAGGTGTAGGTAGGTAGTAGGTTGGTAGTAGGTAGGTGTAGGTAGGTAGTAGGTAGATGGTAGGTGTATATAGGTAGGTATATCAGATTCATTGAAAGAGGCAATGCGTTAGTCGAAATTATTTTTCAAAGCGCCCCCTCCCCCCTTCTTCACGCCCCGCGAGCTGCGCGCAGCTCGCGCAGCCACGCAAATACTAGTTATACTATATAAAGCTTAATTACCACTCACTGACTGACTGACAGAATTGTTCTCCCAGATGGTGGATGGGGAGGTGGGTATATTTTGACAGATTCGTGAACAAGCAACTCTCGTGAGTATGGGAAAAGTCCGAAACCCCCCCTTTCCCCCCCCCTTCTCCCCCCTCCCTATCGTATCTCGGAAACAAAGAGACTTTACGTGTTTTTTTTTAGGGATTCGTATAGAGGGGGCTCGGTAAAGTAAAAATCATTTTTCAAAGTGGCCCCCCTTTAGGCGGATCTCGAAAGTTAAGAGACTTGGAACGAATTTTTTTTCAGATTCATATAGAGGAGGCTCGGAGAAGTTAAACCATTTTTAAAATTTGACCCCCTTGCCCCCCTTCACCCCCCCTTTAGGCGGATCTCGGAAATAAAGAGATTTTTCGTGTTTTTTTTAAGGATTCGTATAGAAGAGGCTTGGGGAAGTATAAACCATTTTTCAAATTTGACCCCCTTGCCCCCCTTCTCCCCCCATTTAGGCGGATCTCGGAAATAAAGAGATTTTTCGTGTTTTTTTTAAGGATTCGTATAGAAGAGGCTTGGGGAAGTATAAACCATTTTTCAAATTTGACCCCCTTGCCCCCCTTCTCCCCCCTTTCAGGCGGATCTCGAAAGTTAAGAGACTTGGAACGAATTTTTTTTCAGATTCATATAGAGGGGCATTGCGTTAGTCGAAATCATTTTTTAAAACTCCCCCCTCCCCCCCCCCTTCGACCCCCCCCCTCTTCACCTCTTTTTTTAGTACTGAAAAAATTTTTGATTCTTACCTAAAACTATTGAGGGGCGTTGAAATTTGTATCCCCTCCCCTCCCCTCCCCAACCTCCCCTAAAATTAAAAGGGCTGTAGCTTCATAACGGTTAGAGATAGCCATTAGGTGTTTGAACAAATATTATAGTAGGCGTCGAAACCTGTCCGGTGGTGGTACGGCGGTAAAGCGAAGGGGGGAGCGGGCGAGCGAAGCGAGCCGGCGACCCCCGTAGCGTAGGAATAATGTCATGATAGCTTTCCGGTGGTGGTAGGCGTAACGAAGGTTGAGTGGGTGAAGCGTAACTCAGGGGCGAGGACAAGCAAACTTTCGGGTAATGTTTTTTTAGTGGTAGTAGGAGGTAGTAGTTAGGTAGTAGGTAGGTGGTAGGTAGTAGGTATGTGTAGATAGGTGTAGGTAGGTGTAGGTGTAGGTAGGTAGTAGGTAGGTGTAGGTAGGTGTAGGTAGGTAGTAGGTAGGTGTAGGTAGGTAGTAGGTAGGTGTAGGTAGGTAGTTAGTAGGTGTAGGTAGGTAGGTGTAGGTAGGTAGGTGTAGGTAGGTAGTAGGTAGGTGTAGGTAGGTGTAGGTTGGTGTAGGTAGGTGTAGGTAGGTGTAGGTAGGTGTAGGTAGGTGTAGGTAGGTGTAGGTAGGTGTAGGTAGGTGTAGGTAGGTGTAGGTAGGTGTAGGTAGGTGTAGGTAGGTGTAGGTAGGTGTAGGTAGGTGTAGGTAGGTGTAGGTAGGTGTAGGTAGGTGTAGGTAGGTGTAGGTAGGTGTAGGTAGGTAGTAGGTAGGTGTAGTTAGGTGTAGGTAGGTAGTAGGTAGGTGTAGGTAGGTAGTACCGCGAGCTGCATTGGAACATTTTTTTTTTCAGATTCATTGAGAGGTGCAATGCGTTAGTCGAAATCATTTTTCAAAGCTCCCCCTCTCCCCCTCTTCACGCCCCGCGAGCTGCGCGCAGCTCGCGCAGCCACGCAAATACTAGTTATAGTTATATAAAACTACAAAGCCACTGACTCACTGATTGACATGTCGTTTCTCGGAATGGGTGAGAGATGGGTTAGGGGTATGTTTTGCAAAAATGTGCTATCTGACCAATCAAGTAGAGGAAAATTATAGGGAAAGTTCAAATCCAAGATGGAGGGCGAGTCCATTTCCGGTTTCGGTGGGGGAAAGACTTGGATGGATTTCGACTCAGAGGTCCTATACAAAATCTAAAACCATTTAAAAAAAAAGTAAAAAAAAAAAAAAAAACAAGATGGCGGCCGCGCCAGGACGTTTTGAAATTGTCGACTTTTTTCACTCGACTTTGACGAATTGTTTTCTTCTACCAAATTCTAGAACCGCCAACAAAAAGTTTTCCAATTTGTTGGTGATTTTAATGGCAATTGGGAAAAATTATGACATTGTGAAAATCCAAGATGGAGGACGCTGCGGCGGCCATTTTGTAAAAAGTTGGATATTTCGATTTATTTGAAATCCATTTTTCGGGTACTTGGCAACATCGCACGGGTTCGAGTTGTAGCGAGCGGTTGTGTGTTTTGTTGACGAGTGTTGCCTGGTGCAAAAAAATTCCCCATTTTTAGGGTATTTTCCCAGATTTTCCCAAAAAACATGAAAAGTAGAAATAATGACATTTTAAATAGAGACTTTGACTAGCCGGCAACATTGGGGTCCCCCAAATGACATTTGACCATTTTGGTTCGTTTTAATTGGCCACCCCAAAAAATATTAAACTTTTTAATTTTTGGGACTTTTTGACTTTGGCGAATTAGTTTGTTCTACCAAACTCGAAAGTTGGCAACACCAAGTACACCAATCGGTGGCCTATATTCTTGACATTTCAGGAAAATTATGACTTTTTAGAAAAACAAGATGGCGGATTCCATGGCGGCCATCTTGTAAAAAGGCCGAAAAATCCCAATTTTCGACACGATAATTGGGACAGCTGGCATCCCCCGACCGGATTGTGTTGTATGGACCGGTTATGTAATTCGTCAAGGTGTGTGGCCTGGTGCAAAAATTTTCCCCATTTTTAGGGAAATTTCCCAGATTTTCCCCGAAAACATGAAAAGTAGAAATAATGACATTTTAAATAGAGACTTTGTCTAGCCGGCAACATTGGCATCCCCCAAATGACATTTGACCATTTTCATCACTTTCAGCTGGCAACCCCGAGAGCCATTGGCGCTTAAATTTTTGGGTCAGACCCGACTTTAGCGAATTAGTTTGTTCTACTAAACTCAAAAGTTGGCAACACTAAGTACACCAATCGGTGGCCTATATTCTTGACATTTAAGGAAAATTATGACTTTTCAGAAAAACAAGATGGCGGATTCTATGGCGGCCATCTTGTAAAAAGGCCGAAAAATCCCAATTTTCGACACGATAATTGGGACAGCTGGCATGTCCCGACCGGATTGTGTTGTATGAAGCGATTGTGTTTTTTGTTGTCGAGTGTTACCTTACGCAAATGTTTTCCCTATTTTTAGGGTATTTTCCCAGATTTTTGCCAAAAACATGAATAGTGGAAATAACGACATTTTGAATGAAAATTTTTACATTTAAACCAAGAATGGGGTGCCTCAAATGACATTTGACCATTTTCATTCTTTTCAGCTGGCAACCCCGAGAGTCATTGGGGATTGAATTTTCGGATCAGAACCGACTTTGGCGAATTCTTTTGTTTTACCAAAATTAAAACTTGACAACACAAAGTATACCAATCGGTAGCCTGTATCCTCGATATTTTAGAAAATTTGTGACGTTTTAGAAAAACAAGATGGCGGACAGTGTGGTGGCCATCTTGGAAAAATGATGAAAAATCCCAATTTTCGACACGATAAATGGGACAGCCGGCACCTTCTGACCGGATTGTGTTGTCCCGGTTGTGTATTACCGCTCCCCCTCTCCCCCTCTTCACGACCCGCGAGCTGCGCGCAGCTCGCGCAGCCACGCAAATACTAGTAGTTATATAAAACTACAAGACCACTGACTGACTGACTCACTCATTGACATGTCGTTTCTCGGAATGGGTGAGAGATGGGTTAGGGGTATGTTTTGCAAAAATGTGTCATCTGACCAATCGAGTAGAGGAAAATTATAGGGAAAGTTCAAATCCAAGATGGTGGGCGAGTCCATTTCCGGTTTCGGTGGGGGAAAGACTTGGATTGATTTCGACTCAGAGGTCCTATACAAAATCTAAAACCATTTAAAAAAAAGTAAAAAAAAAAAAAAAAAAACAAGATGGCGGCCGCGCCAGGACGTTTTGAAATTGTCGACTTTTTTCACTCGACTTTGACGAATTGTTTTCTTCTACCAAATTCTAAAACCGCCAACGAAAAGTCTGCCAATTTGTTGGTAATTTCAATGGCAATTGGGAAAAATTATGACATTGTGAAAATCCAAGATGGAGGACGCTGCGGCGGCCATTTTGTAAAAAGTTGGAAATTTCGATTTTTTTCAAATCCATTTTTCGGGTAGTTGGCAACATCAGACTGGTTCGAGTTGTACCAAGCGGTTGTCTGTTTTGTTGACGAGTGTTGCCTGGTGCAAAAATTTTCCCCATTTTTAGGGTATTTTCCCAGATTTTCCCCAAAAACATGAAAAGTAGAAATAATGACATTTTAAATAGAGACTTTGACTAGCCGGCAACATTGGGGTCCCCCAAATGACATTTGACCATTTTGGTTCGTTTTAATTGGCAACCCCAAAAAATATTGAACTTTTTAATTTTTGGGACTTTTTGACTTTGGCGAATTAGTTTGTTCTACCAAACTCGAAAGTTGGCAACACCAAGTACACCAATCGGTAGCCTATATTCTTGACATTTCAGAAAAATTATGACTTTTCAGAAAAACAAGATGGCGGATTCCATGGCGGCCATCTTGTAAAAAGGCCGAAAAATCCCAATTTTCGACACGATAATTGGGACAGCTGGCATCCCCCGACCGGATTGTGTTGTATGGACCGGTTATGTAATTCGTCAAGGAGTGTGGCCTGGTGCAAAAAAATTCCCCATTTTTAGGGAAATTTCCCAGATTTTCCCCGAAAACACGAAAAGTAGAAATAACGACATTTTGAATGAAAATTTTACACAAACACCAAGAATGGGGTTGCCCAAATGACATTTGACCATATTCATCACTTTTAGCTGGCAACCCCGAGAGCCAATGGCGTTTGAATTTTTGGGTGAGACCCGACTTTGGCGAATTAGTTTGTTCTACTAAAGTCAAAAGTTGGCAACACCAAGTACACCAGTTGGTGGCCTATATTCTTGAGATTTCAGGAAAATTATGACTTTTTGAAAAAAAAAGATGGCGGACAGTGTGGCGGCCATCTTGTAAAAATGATGAAAAATCCTAATTTTCGACACGATTAATGGGACAGCCGGCATCCCCCGACCGGATTGTGTTGTATGAAACGATTGTGTATTTTATTGTCGAGTGTTACCTTACGCAAATGTTTTCCCTATTTTTAGGGTATTTTCCCAGATTTTTCCCAAAAACATGAATAGTGGAAATAACGACATTTTGAATGGAAATTTTTACATATACACCAAGAATGGGGTGCCTCAAATGACATTTGACCATTTTCATTCTTTTCAGCTGGCAACCCCGAGAGTCATTGGGGCTTGAATTTTCGGATCAGAACTGACTTTGGCGAATTCTTTTGTTCTACCAAACTTAAAACTTGGCAACACCAAGTACACCAGTCGGTAACCTGTATCCTCGATATTTCAGAAAAATTGTGACTTTTCAGAAAAACAAGATGGCGGACAGTGTGGTGGCCATCTTGGAAAAATGATGAAAAATAATAATTTTCGACACGATAAATGGGACAGCACCTTCTGACCGGATTGTGTTGTCCCGGTTGTGTATTACGTTAAGTAATGTTGCCTGTTGCAAAAAAAATCCCATTCTTAGGGTATCTTCCCAGATTTTGCGTTTTGCGTTTTAAATGCGTTAGTCGAAATCATTTTTCAAAGCTCCCCTCCTCCCCCTCTTCACGACCCGCGAGCTGCGCGCAGCTCGCGCAGCCACGCAAATACTTTATATTATTATTATATTATTATATTATATAAAGCTAAATTACCACTGACTCACTCACTGACAGAATTGTTCTCCCAGATGGTGGATGGGGAGGTGGGTATATTTTGACAGATTCGTAAACAACTAACTCTCGTGAGTATGGGAAAAGTCCCAAACCCCCCCTTTTCCCCCCCCTTCTCACCCCTCCCTATCGTATCTCGGAAACAAAGAGACTTTACGTGTTTTTTTTTAGGGATTCGTATAGAGGGGGCTAGGTAAAGTAAAAATCATTTTTCAAAGTGGCCCCCCTTTTCTCCCTTCACCCCCCCTCCCTATCGTATCTCGGAAATAAAGAGACTTTACTTGTTTTTTTTAGAGATTCGTATAGAAGAGGCTCGGGGAAGTAAAAACCATTTTTCGAATTTGACCCCCTTGCCCCCCTTCACCCCCCCTTTAGGCGGATCTCGGAAATAAAGAGACATTACGTGTGTTTTTTAGAAATTCGTATAGAGGAGGCTCGGGGAAGTAAAAACCATTTTTCAAATTTGACCCCCTTGCCCCCCTTCACCCCCCCTTTAGGCAGATCTCGGAAATAAAGAGCTTTTACGTGTTTTTTTTTAGGGATTCGTATAGAGGAGGCTCGGGGAAGTAAAAACCATTTTTCAAATTTAACCCCCTTGCCCCCCTTCACCCCCCCTTTAGGCAGATCTCGAAAATAAAGAGCTTTTACGTGTTTTTTTTTAGGGATTCGTATAGAGGAGGCTCGGGAAAGTAAAAACCATTTTTTGAATTTGACCCCTTTGCCCCCCTTCACCCCCCCCCTCTTCACCTCTTTTTTTACTCCTGAAAAAATTTTTGATTCTTACCTATATCTATTTGAGGGGCGTTGAAATTTGTATACCCTCCCCTCCCCAACCTCCCCTAAAATTAAAAGGGCTGTAACTTCATAACGGTTAGAGATAGCCATTAGGTGTTTGAACAAATATTATAGTAGGTGTCGAAACCTGTCCGGTGGTGGTATAGCGGTAAAGCGAAGGGGGGAGCGGGCGAGCGAAGCGAGCCGGCGACCCCCGTAGCGTAGGGATAATGTCATGATAGCGTTCCGGTGGTAGGTAGGTCCTGAGTGGAGCGAACCTGCGAGACCGAGTGGAGCGAAGGGGGGAGGTGGCGAGCGAAGCGAGCCGGCGACCTCCTTAGCGTAACGAAGGTTGAGTGGGTGAAGCGTAACTCAGGGGCGACGACAAGTTAACTTTAGGGTTATGTTTTTTAGTGGTAGTAGGAGGTAGTAGGTAGGTAGTAGGTAGGTAGTAGGTATGTGTAGGTAGGTGTAGGTAGGTGTAGGTAGGTGTAGGTAGGTAGGTGTAGGTAGGTGTAGGTAGGTAGGTGTAGGTAAGTAGGTGTAGGTAGGTAGGTGTAGGTAGGTAGGTGTAGGTAGGTAGGTGTAGGTAGGTAGGTGTAGGTAGGTAGTAGGTAGGTGTAGGGAGGTAGTAGGTAGGTGTAGGTAGGTAGTAGGTAGGTGTAGGTAGGTAGTAGGTAGGTGTAGGTAGGTAGTAGGTAGGTAGTAGGTAGGTAGTAGGTAGGTGTAGGTAGGTGTAGGTAGGTAGTAGGTAGGTGTAGGTAGGTGTAGGTAGGTGTAGGTAGGTGTTGGTAGGTGTAGGTAGGTGTAGGTAGGTGTAGGTAGTTAGTAGGTAGGTGTAGGTAGGTGTAGGTAGGTAGTAGGTAGGTGTAGGTAGGTGTAGGTAGGTAGTACCGCGAGCTGCATTGGAACATTTTTTTTTAGATTCATTGAGAGGTGCAATGCGTTAGTCGAAATCATTTTTCGAAGCTCCCCCCCTCCACGCCCCGCGAGCTGCGCGCAGCTCGCGCAGCCACGCAAATACTAGTTATACTATATAAAGCTAAATTACCACTGACTCACTCACACACTGACAGAATTGTTCTCCCAGATGGTGGATGGGGAGGTAGGTATATTTTGACAGATTCGTAAACAAGTAACTCTCGTGAGTATGGGAAAAGTCCCAAACCCCCCCTTTTCCCCCCCCTTCTCCCCCCTCCCTATCGTATCTCAGAAACAAAGAGATTTTACGTGTTATTTTTTAGGGATTCGTATAGAGGGGGCTCGGTAAAGTAAAAATCATTTTTCAAAGAGGCCCCCCTTTTCCCCCTTCTCCCCCCCTTTAGGCGGATCTCGGAAATAAAGAGATTTTACGTGTGTTTTTTTAGGGATTCGTATAGAGGAGGCTCGGGGAAAAAAAAACCATTTTTTAAATTTGACCCCCTTGCCCCCCTTCACCCCCCCTTTAGGCGGATCTCGAAAGTTAAGAGACTTGGAACGAATTTTTTTTCAGATTCATATAGAGGGGCATTGCGTTAGTCGAAATCATTTTTTAAAACTCCCCCCTCTCCCCCCCCTTCACCCCCCCCCTCTTAAACTCTTTTTTTACTCCTGAAAAAAAATTTGATTCTTACCTAAATCTATTTGAGGGGCGTTGAAATTTGTATACCCTCCCCTCCCCAACCTCCCCTAAAATTAAAAGGGCTGTAACCTCATAACGGTTAGAGATAGCCATTAGGTGTTTGAACAAATATTATAGTAGGCGTCGAAACCTGTCCGGAGGTGGCACAGCGGTAAAGCGAAGGGGGGAGCGGGCGAGCGAAGCGAGCCGACGACCCCCGTAGCGTAGGGATAATGTCATGATAGCTTTCCGGTGGTAGGTAGGTCCTGAGTGGAGCGAACCTGCGAGACCGAGTGGAGCGAAGGGGGGAGGTGGCGAGCGAAGCGAGCCGGCGACCTCCTTAGCGTAACGAAGGTTGAGTGGGTGAAGCGTAACTCCAAGCAAACTTTAGGGTAATGTTTTTTTAGTGGTAGTAGGAGGTAGTAGGTAGGTAGTAGGTAGGTGATAGGTAGGTAGTAGGTAGGTGTAGGTTGGTGGTAGGTAGGTGGTGGTATACGTGAGATTCATATAGAGGAGGCTCGGGGAAGTAAAATCCGTTTTTCAAATTTGAACCCCTTGCCCCCCTTCACTCCCCCCTTTAGCTGGATCTCGGAAGTTAAGAGACTTGGAACATTTTTTTTTTCAGATTCATTGAAAGGGGCAATGCGTTAGTCGAAATCATTTTTCAAAGCTACCCCTCTCCCCTCTTCACTGCCCCCCCCCCCTCTTCACCCCTTTTTTTTAAACTCGTGTTCTGTTTTGTTTACGGATTCGTATAGAGGAGGCTCGGGAAAGTAAAAACAATTTTTCAAAATTGACCCCCTTGCCCCCTTCTCCCCCCCTTTAGGCGGATCTCGGAAGTTAAGAGACTTGGAACATTTTATTTTCAGATTCATTGAAAGGGGCAATGCGTTAGTCGAAATCATTTTTCAAAGCTCCCCCTCTTCCCCTCTTCACGCCCCGCGAGCTGCGCGCAGCTCGCGCAGCCACGCAAATACTAGTTATACTATATAAAGCTTAATTACCACTGACTCACTGACAGAATTGTTCTCCCAGATGGTGGATGGGGAGGTGGGTATATTTTGACAGATTCGTAAACAACTAACTCTCGTGAGTATGGGAAAAGTCCCAAACCCCCCCTTTTCCCCCCCTTCTCCCCCCTCCCTATCGTATCTCGGAAACAAAGAGACTTTACGTGTTTTTTTTTAAGAATTCGTATAGAGGGGGCTTGGTAAAGTAAAAATCATTTTTCAAAGTGGCCCCCCTTTTCCCCCTTCTCCCCCCCTTTAGGCGGATCTCGGAAATAAAGAGACATTGTGTGTTTTTTTAGGGATTCGTATAGAGGAGGCTCGGGGAAGTAAAATCCAATTTTCAAATTTGACCCCCTTGCCCCCCTTCACCCCCCCTTTAGGCGGATCTCGGAAATAAAGAGACATTACGTGTGTTTTTTTTAGGGATTCGTATAGAGGGGGCTCGGTAAAGTAAAAATCATTTTTCAAAGTGGCCCCCCTTTTCCCCCTTCTCCCCCCCTTTAGGCGGATCTCGAAAATAAAGAGATTTTACGTGTTTTTTTTTAGGGATTCGTATAGAAGAGGCTTGGGGAAGTATAAACCATTTTTCAAATTTGACCCCCTTGCCCCCCTTCACCCCCCCCCCCTTTCGGATCTCGGAAGTTAAGAGACTTGGAACATTTTTTTTTTCAGATTCATTGAAAGGGGCAATGAGTTAGTCGAAATCATTATTCAAAGCTCCCCTCTCCCCCCCGCTTTACCCCCCCCCCCCCTCTTCACCCCTTTTTTTCTGTTTTGTTTACGGATTCGTATAGAGGAGGCTCGGGGAAGTAAAATCCATTTTTAAAATTTGACCCCCTTGCCCCCCTTCTCCCCCCTTTTAGGCGGATCTCGAAATTTAAGAGACTTGGAACGTATTTTTTTTCAGATTAATATAGAGGGGCATTGCGTTAGTCGAAATCATTTTTAGAAACTCCACCCTCTCACCCCCTTCACCCCCCCCCTCTTCACCTCTTTTTTTATTCCTGAAAAAATTTTTGATTCTTACCTAAATCTATTTGAGGGGCGTTGAAATTTGTATACCCTCCCCTCCCCAACCTCCCCTAAAATTAAAAGGGCTGTAACTTCATAACGGTTAGAGATAGCCATTAGGTGTTTGAACAAATAATTATTATAGTAGGCGTCGAAACCTGTCCGGTGGTGGTACAGCGGTAAAGCGAAGGGGGGAGCGGGCGAGCGAAGCGAGCCGGCGACCCCCGTAGCGTAGGGATAATGTCATGATAGCTTTCCGGTGGTAGGTAGGTCCTGAGTGGAGCGAACCTGCGAGACCGAGTGGAGCGAAGGGGGGAGGTGGCGAGCGAAGCGAGCCGGCGACCTCCTTAGCGTAACGAAGGTTGAGTGGGTGAAGCGTAACTCAGGGGCGACGACAAGCAAACTTTAGAGTAATGTTTTTTTAGTGGTAGTAGGAGGTAGTAGGTATGTGTAGGTAGATAGTAGGTAGGTGTAGGTAGGTGTAGGTAGGTGTAGGTTGGTAGCAGGTAGGTGTAGGTAGGTAGTAGGTAGGTGTAGATTGGTAGGTGTAGGTAGGTAGTAGGTAGGTGTAGGTAGGTGTAGGTAGGTAGGTGTAGGTAGTAGGTAGGTGGTAGGTAGGTGATAGGTAGGTAGTAGGTAGGTGTAGGTAGATAGTAAGTAGGTGTAGGTAGGTAGTAGGTAGGTAGTAGGTAGGTAGTAGGTAGGTGTAGGTAGGTAGTAGGTAGGTGTAGGTAGGTGTAGGTAGGTAGTAGGTAGGTGTAGGAAGGTAGTAGGTAGGTGTAGGTAGGTAGTACCGCGAGCTGCATTGGAACATTTTTTTTTTCAGATTCATTGAGAGGTGCAATGCGTTAGTTGAAATCATTTTTCAAACCTCCCCCTCTCCCCACCTTCACGCCCCGCGAGCTGCGCGCAGCTCGCGCAGCCACGCAAATACTAGTTATACTATATAAAGCTAAATTACCACTGACTGACTCACTGATTGACAGAATTGTTCTCCCAGATGGTGGATGGGGAGGTGGGTATATTTTGACAGATTCGTAAACAATCAACTCTCGTGAGTATGGGAAAATTGCCAAACCCCCCCTTTTCCCCCCCCTTCTTCCCCCTCCCTATCGTATCTCGGAAACAAAGAAACTTTACTTGTTTTTTTTTTGGGATTCGTATAGAGGGGGCTCGGTAAAGTAAAAATAATTTTCCAAAGTGGCCCCCCTTTTCCCCCTTTCCCCCCCCTTTAGGCGGATCTCGGAAATAAAGAAATTTTACGTGTTTTTTTTTAGAAATTCGTATAGAGTAGGCTCGGGAAAGTAAAAACCATTTTTCAAATTTGACCCCCTTGCCCCCCTTCACCCCCCCTTTAGGCGGAACTCGGAAATAAAGAGATTTTACGTGTTTTTTTTAGGGATTCGTATAGAAGAGGCTCGGGGAAGTAAAAAACATTTTTCAAAATTGACCCCCTTGCCCCCCTTCACCCCTCCTTTAGGCGGATCTCGGAAGTTAAGAGACTTGGCCCCTTTTTTTTTTTTAGATTCATTAAAAGGGGCAATGCGTGAGTCGAAATCGTTTTTCATAGTTCCCCTCTATCCCCCCTTCAACGCCCCCCCCCCTCTTCACCCCTTTTTTTTTACTCGTGTTCTAATTTGTTTACGGATTCGTATAGAGGAGGCTCGGAGAAGTAAAATCCATTTTTAAAATTTGACCCCCTTGCCCCCCTTTCCCCCCTTTTAGGCGGATCTCGAAAGTTAAGAGACTTGGAACGTATTTTTTTTCAGATTCATATAGAGGGGCATTGCGTTAGTCGAAATCATTTTTAGAAACTCCACCCTCTCCCCCCCTTCACCCCCCCCCCTCTTCACCTCTTTTTTTATTCCTGAAAAAATTTTTGATTCTTACCTAAATCTATTTGAGGGGCGTTGAAATGTGTATACCCTCCCCTCCCCAACCTCCCCTAAAATTAAAAGGGCTGTAACTTCATAACGGTTAGAGATAGCCATTAGGTGTTTGAACAAATGTTATAGTAGGCGTCGAAACCTGTCCGGTGGTGGTACAGCGGTAAAGCGAAGGGGGGAGCGGGCGAGCGAAGCGAGCCGGCGACCCCCGTAGCGTAGGGATAATGTCATGATAGCTTTCCGGTGGTAGGTAGGTCCTGAGTGGAGCGAACCTGCGAGACCGAGTGGAGCGAAGGGGGGAGGTGGCGAGCGAAGCGAGCCGGCGACCTCCTTAGCGTAACGAAGGTTGAGTGGGTGAAGCGTAACTCAGGGGCGACGACAAGCAAACTTTAGAGTAATGTTTTTTTAGTGGTAGTAGGAGGCAGTAGGTATGTGTAGGTAGGTAGTAGGTAGGTGTAGGTAGGTAGTAGGTAGGTGTAGGTTGGTAGCAGGTAGGTGTAGGTAGGTAGTAGGTAGGTGTAGGTTGGTAGGTGTAGGTAGGTAGTAGGTAGGTGTAGGTAGGTAGTAGGTAGGTGTAGGTAGGTAGTAGGTAGGTGTAGGTAGGTAGTACCGCGAGCTGCATTGGAACATTTTTTTTTTCAGATTCATTGAGAGGTGCAATGCGTTAGTTGAAATCATTTTTCAAACCTCCCCCTCTCCCCACCTTCACGCCCCGCGAGCTGCGCGCAGCTCGCGCAGCCACGCAAATACTAGTAGTTATATAAAACTACAAAGCCACTCACTGATTGACATGTCGTTTCTCGGAATGGGTGAGAGATGGGTCAGGGGTATGTTTTGCAAAAATGTGTAATCTGACCAATCGAGTAGAGGAAAATTATAGGGAAAGTTCAAATCCAAGATGGTGGGCGAGTCCATTTCCGGTTTCGGTGGGTGAAAGACTTGGATGGATTTCGACTCAGAAGTCCTATACAAAATCCAAAACCATTTAAAAAAAAAGTAAAAAAAAAAAAAAAAACAAGATGGCGGCCGCGCCAGGACGTTTTGAAATTGTCGACTTTTTTCACTCGACTTTGACAAATTGTTTTCTTCTACCGAATTCTAGAACTGCCAACAAAGAGTTTGCTAATTTGTTGGTAATTGTAATGGCAATTGGGAAAAATTATGACATTGTGAAAATCCAAGATAGAGGACGCTGCGGCGGCCATTTTGTAAAATGTTGGATTTTTCGATTTTTTTCAAATCCATTTTTCGGGTAGTTGGCAACATCAAACGGGTTCGAGTTGTACCGAGCGGTTGTGTGTTTTGTTGACGAGTGTTGCCTGGTGCAAAAATTTTCCCCATTTTTAGGGTGTTTTCCCAGATTTTCCCCAAAAACATGAAAAGTAGAAATAATGACATTTTAAATAGAGACTTTGACTAGCCGGCAACATTGGAGTCCCACAAATGACATTTGACCATTTTCGTTCGTTTTAAATGGCAACCCCAAAAAATATTGAACTTTTTAATTTTTGGGACTTTTTGACTTTGGCGAATTAGTTTGTTCTACCAAATTTGAAAGTTGGCAACACCAAGTACACCAATCGGTGGCCTATATTCTTGACATTTCAGGAAAATTATGACTTTTTAGAAAAACAAGATGGCGGATTCCATGGCGGCCATCTTGTAAAAAGGCCGAAAAATCCCAATTTTCGACACGATAATTGGGACAGCTGGCATCCCCCGACCGGATTGTGTTGTATGGACCGGTTATGTAATTCGTCAAGGAGTGTGGCCTGGTGCAAAAATTTTCCCCATTTTTAGGGAAATTTCCCAGATTTTCCCCGAAAACATGAAAAGTAGAAATAATGACATTTTAAATAGAGACTTTGTCTAGCCGGCAACATTGGGGTCCCCCGAATGACATTTGACCATTTTCATCACTTTCAGCTGGCAACCCCGAGAGCCATTGGTGCTTGAATTTTTGGGTCAGACCCGACTTTGGCGAATTAGTTTGTTCTACTAAACTCAAAAGTTGGCAACACCAAGTATACCAGTTGGTGGCCTATATCCCAGACATTTCAGGAAAATTATGATTTTGCAGAAAAAAATGATGGCAGACAGTGTGGCGGCCATCTTGTAAAAATGATGAAAAATCCTAATTTTCGACACGATTAATGGGACAGCCGGCATCCCCCGACCGGATTATGTTGTATGAAGCGATTGTGTACTTTGTTGTCGAGTTTTACCTTACGCAAATTTTTTCCCCATTTTTGGGGTATTTTCCTGGATTATTCCCAAAAACTTGAATAGTGGAAATAACGACATTTTGAATGGAAATTTTACATTAACACTAAGAATGGGGTACCTCAAATGACATTTGACCTCTTTCATTCTTTTCAGCTGGCAACCCCGAGAGTCATTGCGGCTTGAATTTTGGGATCATAACCGACTTTGGCGAATTCTTTTGTTCTACCAAACTTAAAACTTTGCAACACCAAGTACACCAGTCGGTAGCTTGTATCCTCGATATTTCAGAAAAATTAAGACTTTTCAGAAAAACAAGATGGCGGACAGTGTGGTGGACATCTTGGAAAAATGATGAAAAATCCCAATTTTCTTCTCGATAAATGGGACAGCCGGCACCTTCTGACCGGATTGTGTTGTCCCGGTTGTGTATTTTGTTAAGTAAAAAATCCCGATTTATAGGGTATTTTCCTAGATTTTGCCCAAAAACATGAAAGTAGAAGTAAAGACTTTTAGAATGAAGACTTTGACTAGCTGGCAACATAGGGGTGGTGGCGAGCAAAGCGAGCCGGCGACCCCCGTAGCGTAGGGATAAGGTCACGATAGCTTTTCCTCGGTGGTAGGCAGGTCTTGAGTGGAGCGAAGAGGGGAGGTGGCGAGCGAAGCGAGCCTGCGACCTCCGTAGCGTAACGAAGGTTGAGTGGGTGAAGCGTATAAGTAACTCTCATGAGTAGCTAAAAAGTGCAAAACTTCCCCTTTTTGCTCCATTTTCCTCTCGTACCTTTTTCAAAGTTGCCCCATTTGCCCCCTTTCTCCTCCCTTTAGGCGGATCTCGAAAGTTAAGAGACTTGTATCATTTTTATTTCAGATTCATTAAAAGGGGCAAGGCGTTAGTCGAAATCATTTTTCAAAGCTCTCCCCTCTCCCCCCTTCATCTTCCCCCTGTCTTCACCCCTTTTTTAAATTCGTGTTCTGTTTTGTTTACGGATTCATATAGAGGAGGCTCGGGAAATTAAAACCATTTTTCAAAATTGATCCACTTGCCTTTTCCATTTTTTTTTAAGCCAAAAATGTTCGCAGGATCTTAACTTCCGAGATCCGCCTAGAGGGAGGAGAAAGGGGGCAAATGGGGCAACTATGAAAAAGGTAGGTCGATAGGAGGGGAAAAGGGGGCAAAAAGAGGAGGTTTTGCACTTTTTAGCTACTCATGAGAGTCACTTATACGCTTCAGGGATAATGTCATGATAGCTTTCCGGTGGTAGGTAGGTCCTGAGTGGAGCGAACCTGCGAGACCGAGTGTAGGTAGGTGTAGGTAGGTGTAGGTAGGTGTAGGTAGGTGTAGGTAGGTGTAGGTAGGTGAAGGTAGGTGTAGGTAGGTGTAGGTAGGTGTAGGTAGGTGTAGGTAGGTGTAGGTAGGTGTAGATAGGTGTAGGTAGGTGTAGGTAGGTAGTAGGTAGGTGTAGGTATTTTAAAAAGCTCCCCCTCTTCACGACCCGCGAGCTGCGCGCAGCTCGCGCAGCCACGCAAATACTAGTTATAGTTATATAAAACTACAAAGCCACTGACTGACTGATTGACATGTCGTTTCTCGGAATGGGTGAGAGATGGGTTATGGGTATGTTTTGCAAAAATGTGTAATCTGACCAATCGAGTAGAGGAAAATTATAGGGAAAGTTCAAATCCGAGATGGTGGGCGAGTCCATTTCCGGTTTCGGTGGGGGAAAGACTTGGATGAATTTCGACTCAGGGGTCCTATACGAAATCTAAAAGCATTTAAAAAAAAAGTAAAAAAAAAAAAAAAAAACAAGATGGCGGCCGCGCTATGACGTTTTGAAATTGTCGACTTTTTTCACTCGACTTTGACAAATTGTTTTCTTCTACCAAATTCTAAAACCACCAACGAAAAGTCTGCCAATTTGTTGGTTATTTCAATGGCAATTGGGAAAAATTATGACATTGTAAAAATCCAAGATGGAGGACGCTGCGGCGGCCATTTTGTAAAAAGTTGGAAATTTAAATTTTTTTCAAATCCATTTTTCGGGTAGTTGGCAACATCGGACGGGTTCGAGTTGTAGGAAGCGGTTGTGTGTTTTGTTGACGAGTGTTGCCTGGTGCAAAAATTTTCCCCATCTTTAGGGTATTTTCCCAGATTTTCCCCGAAAACATGAAAAGTAGAAATAATGACATTTTAAATAGAGACTTTGACTAGCCGGCAACATTGGGGTCCCCCAAATGACATTTGACAATTTTGGTTAGTTTTTATTGGCAACCCCAAAAAATATTGAACTTTTTCATTTTTGGAACTTTTTGACTTTGGCGAATTAGTTTATTCTACCAAACTCAAAAGTTGGCAACACCAAGTACACCAGTTGGTGGCCTATGTCCCTGAGATTTCAGGAAAATTATGACTTTTTAGAAAAAAAAGATGGCGGACAGTGTGGCGGCCATCTTGTAAAAATGATGAAAAATCCTATTTTTCGACACGATAAATGGGACAGCCGCATCCCCCGACCGGATTGTGTTGTATGAAGCGATTGTGTACTTTGTTGTGGAGTGTTACCTTACGCAAAAATTTTCCCCATTTTTAGAGTATTTTCCCAGATTTTTTCCCAAAAACATGATTAATGGAATAGAACGACATTTTGAATGAAAATTTTAAATAAACACCAAGAATCGGGTGCTTCAAATGACATTTGACCATTTTCATTCTTTTCAGCTAGCAACCCCGAGAGTCATTGGTGCTTGAATTTTCGGATCAGAACCGACTTTGGCGAATTCTTTTGTTCTACCAAACATAAAACTTGGCAACACCAAGTACACCAGTCGGTAGCTTGTATCCTCTTTATTTTAGAAAAAATAATACTTTTCAGAAAAACAAGATGGCGGACAGTGTGGTGGCCATCTTGGAAAAATGATGAAAAATCCCAATTTTCGACACGATAAATGGGACAGCGGCACCTTCTGACCGGATTGTGTTGGGGACAACACAATCCGGTCAGAAGGTGCCGCTACAGGCAACATTTCTAAGCGAAATACACAACCGGGAGTTGTGTATTTCGCTAAGAAATGTTGCCTGTTGCAAAAAAAACTCCATGTTTAGGGTATTTTCCTAGATTTTTGCCCAAAAACATAAAAGTAGAAGTAAAGACTTTTAGAATGAAGACTTTGACTAGCTGGCAACGTAGGGGAGGTGGCGAGCAAAGCGAGCCTGCGACCTCCGTAGAGTATTATAGTACGCGTCGAAACCTATCCCGTGGTGGTACCGGTAAAGCGAAGGGGGCAGCGGGCGAGCGAAGCGAGCCGGCGACCTCGGTAGCGTAACGAAGGTTGAGTGGGGAAGCGTATAAGTAACTCTCATGAGTAGCTAAAAAGTGCAAAACCTACCCTTTTATGCCTCTTTTTCCCTTCCTACCTTTTTCAAAGTTGCCCCATTTGCCCCCTTCTCCCCCCCTTTAGGCGGAACTCGGAAGTTAAGAGACTTGGAACATTTTTTTTTTCAGATTCATTGAAAGGGGCAATGCGTTAGTCGAAATCATTTTCTAAAGCTCCCCCTCTCCCCTCTTCACGACCCGCGAGCTGCGCGCAGCTCGCGCAGCCACGCAAATACTAGTTATAGTTATATAAAACTACAAGACCACTCACTCACTGACTCATTGACATGTCGTTTCTCGGAATGGGTGAGAGATGGGTTAGGGGTATGTTTTGCAAAAATGTGTAATCTGACCAATCGAGTAGAGGAAAATTATAGGGAAAGTTCAAATCCAAGATGGAGGGCGAGTCCATTTCCGGTTTCGGTGGGGGAAAGACTTGGATGGATTTCGACTCAGAGGTCCTATACAAAATCTAAAACCATTTAAAAAAAAAGTAAAAAAAAAAAAAAAAACAAGATGGCGGCCGCGCTGTGACGTTTTGAAATTGTCGACTTTTTTCACTCGACTTTGACAAATTGTTTTCTTCTACCAAATTCTAAAACTGCCAACGAAAAGTCTGCCAATTTGTTGGTAATTTCAATGGCAATTGGGAAAAATTATCCACTCAAGTGTCAAGCAAAATTTTCGCAAAATTGGCACTATGTCACGGCTATCTGGGATGACGTCACGTGACAGTCGCTGTCAGTCACGTGACGTCACGCGGCGCGTGATTAAAACGCCGATAACTCTTGTTTTGTAAGAGAACTCTGTTAAAACTTATGTTTATTTACAAATCAATTAAAATAACAATACAAATCAATTAAAATAACACAGCTCTCCATTCATACTTGACTGACTTGACTTGACTGGCCTGTTGGTCTAGTGGTTAGTGACCCTAACTGCTATGCCGGAGGTCGTGGGTTCGATTCCCACCCAGGACAAATGTTTGTGTGATGAGCACGATCATTTGTTCTGTGTCTGGGTGTAATTTATCTATAATATGTATGTATTTAGAAATATATAAGTATGTTTATCAGTTGTCTAGTACCCATAACACAAGCTCTGCTTAGCTTGGGACTAGATGGCGTTGTGTGATAGTTGTGGAATATTATTATTATTATTATTATTATTATTATACTGCAAGCTAAACAAAAAGGTCGGCTCAGGTAGCCGACACTTGAGTCAACAAAAAAAAAAAGGGTATGTTTACGCGTTCATTCTGAGAACTCCGTAAGCCAAGTGGCTCTTGAAAGTATCGTATTGCATAGTTTGGTACACAATGTTATCGCATACAAAGTTTCAGCTGTGTGAACGTTTTGTTCACGAAACATGAGTCATAATGTAAACACTCCAAACAGAGCGATAAGAAAGACGCCCGCGCGTTTGGTTTTGACCTTGACAGGGGAATATTACTATTAATACTGAGTAACCAATTTTCATCCTTGTCTCTTCCACTACACTTTGGGCAAGTGTGAGCTATATAGGCATAGTTTTGACACATTTTAACGGTTTTTAGATAACGCGGGAACGAGCGTGCTTAATAAGCGCGCTTGACAGTCAGCGACTTTTGACAGCGTGTTTTTAAAACACGCTTGACATTCAAGTGGTTATGACATTGTGAAAATCCAAGATGGAGGACGCTGCGGCGGCCATTTTGTAAAAAGTTGGAAATTTAGATTTTTTTCAAATCCATTTTTCGGGTACTTGGCAACATCGGACGGGTTCGAATTGTACCGAGCGGTTGTGTGTTTTGTTGACGAGTGTTGCCTGGTGCAAAAAATTTCCCCATTTTTAGGGTATTTTCCCAGATTTTCCCCGAAAACATGAAAAGTAGAAATAATGACATTTTAAATAGAGACTTTGACTAGCCGGCAACATTGGGGTCCCCCAAATGACATTTGACCATTTTGGTTCGTTTTAATTGGCAACCCCAAAAAATATTGAACTTTTTAATTTTTGGGACTTTTTGACTTTGGCGAATTAGTTTGTTTTACCAAACTCGAAAGTTGGCAACACCAAGTACACCAATCGGTGGCCTATATTCTTGACATTTCAGGAAAATTATGACTTTTCAGAAAAACAAGATGGCGGATTCCATGGCGGCCATCTTGTAAAAAGGCCGAAAAATCCCAATTTTCGACACGATAATTGGGACAGCTGGCATCCCCCGACCGGATTGTGTTGTATGGACCGGTTATGTAATTCGTCAAGGAGTGTGGCCTGATGCAAAAAATTTCCCCATTTTTAGGGAAATTTCCCAGATTTTCCCCGAAAACATGAAAAGTAGAAATAATGACATTTTAAATAGAGACTTTGTCTAGCCGGCAACATTATAGTCCCTCAAATGACATTTGACCATTTTCATCACTTTCAGCTGGCAACCCCGAGAGCCATTGGCGCTTAAATTTTTGGGTCAGACCCGACTTTGGCGAATTAGTTTGTTCTACTAAACTCAAAAGTTGGCAACACCAAGTACACCAATCGGTGGCCTATATTCTTGAAATTTAAGGAAAATTATGACTTTTCAGAAAAACAAGATGGCGGATTCTATGGCGGCCATCTTGTAAAAAGGCCGAAAAATCCCAATTTTCGACACGATAATTGGGACAGCTGGCATGTCCCGACCGGATTGTGTTGTATAGACCGGTTATGTGATTCGTCAAGGAGTGTAGCCTGGTGCAAAAAAAATCCCCATTTTTAGGGAAATTTCCCAGATTTTCCCCGAAAACATGAAAAGTAGAAATAACGACTTTTTGAATTAAAATTTTACATAAACACCAAGAATGGGGTTCCCTTAATGACATTTGACCATTTTCATCACTTTCAGCTGGCAACCCCGAGAGCCATTGGTGCTTGAATTTTTGAGTCAGACCCGACTTTGGCGAATTAGTTTGTTCTACCAAACTCAAAAGTTGGCAACACCAAGTTCACCAGTTGGTGGCCTATATCCCTGAGATTTCAGGAAAATTATGACTTTTCAGAAAAAAAAGATGGCGGACAGTGTGGCGGCCATCTTGTAAAAATGATGAAGATTCCTAATTTTCGACACGATTAATGGGACAGCCGGCAGCCCCCGACCGGATTGTGTTGTATGAAACGATTGTGTACTTTGTTGTGGAGTGTAACTTTACGCAAAATTTTTCCCCATTTTTAGGGTATTTTCCCAGATTTTTCCCAAAAACATGATTAGTGGAAATAACGACATTTTGAATTGAAATTTTACATAAACACCAAAAATGTGGTGCCTCAAATGACATTTGACCATTTTCATTCTTTTCAGCTAACAACCCCGAGAGTCATTTGGGGTTGAATTTTTGGATCAGAACCGACTTTGGCGAATTCTTTTGTTCTACCAAACTTAATACTTGGCAACACCAAGTACACCAATCGGTAGCCTGTATCCTCGATATTTCAGAAAAATTGTGACTTTTCAAGAAAAACAAGATGGCGGACAGTGTGGTGGCCATCTTGGAAAAATGATGAAAAATCCCAATTTTCGACACGATAAATGGGACAGCCGGCGCACCTTCTGACCGGATTGTGTTGTCCCGGTTGTGTATTTCGTTAAGTAATGTTGCCTGGTGCAAAAAAAAAACCCATTTTTAGGGTATTTTCCCAGATTTTGCCAAAAACATGAAAGTAGAAGTAAAGACTTTTAGAATGAAGACTTTGACTAGCTGGCAACATTTGGGTTCGTTGAATGACATCACGATAGCTTTTCCTCGGTGGTAGGCAGGTCTTGAGTGGAGCGAAGAGGGGAGGTGGCGAGCGAAGCGAGCCGGCGACCTCCGTAGCGTAACGAAGGTTGAGTGGGGAAGCGTATAAGTAACTCTCATGAGTAGCTAAAAAGTGCAAAACCTACCCTTTTTGCCTCTTTTTCCCATCCTACCTTTTTCAAAGTTGCCCCATTTGCCCCCTTCTCCCCCCTTTAGGCGGAACTCGGAAGTTAAGAGACTTGGAACATTTTTTTTTTTCAGATTCATTGAAAGGGGCAATGCGTTAGTCGAAATCAGTTTTTAAAGCTCCCCCCCCCTCCCCTCTTCACCCCTTTTATTAAACTCGTGTTCTGTTTTGTTTACGGATTCGTATAGAGGAGGCTCGAGAAAGTAAAAACCATTTTTCAAAATTGACCCCCTAGCCCCCCTTCCCCCCCCCCCCCCTTTAGGCGGGTCTCAGAAGTTAAGAGACTTGAAACATTTTTTTTTTAGATTCATTGAAAGGGGCAATGCGTTAGTCGAAATCATTTTTCAAAGCTCCCCCTCTCCCCTCTTCACGCCCCGCGAGCTGCGCGCAGCTCGCGCAGCCACGCAATTATTATATTATATAAAGCTAAATTACCACTCACTCACTGACATAATTGTTCTCCTAGATGGTGGATGGGGAGGTGGGTATATTTTGACAGATTCGTAAACAAGTAACTCTCGTGAGTATGGGAAAAGTCCTAAACCCCCCCTTCCCCCCCCTCTTCTCCCCCCTCCCTATCGTATCTCGGAAACAAAGAGACTTTACGTGTTTTTTTTTAGGGATTCGTATAGAGGAGGCTCGGTAAAGTAAAAATCATTTTTTAGAGTGCCCCCCTTGCCCCCCTTCTCCCCCCTTTTAGGCGGATCTCGGAAGTTAACAGACTTGGAACGATTTTTTTTTCAGATTCATATAGAGGAGGCTCGGGGAAGTAAAAACCATTTTTTAAATTTGACCCCCTTGCCCCCCTTCACCCCCCCTTTAGGCGGAACTCAAAAGTTAAGAGACTTGGAACGATTTTTTTTTCAGATTCATATAGAGGGGCATTGCGTTAGTCGAAATCATTTTTAGAAACTCCCCCTTATCCCCCCCTTCACCCCCCCCCCTCTACATCTCTTTTTTTACTCCTGAAAAAATGTTTGATTCTTACCTAAATCTATTTGAGGGGCGTTGAAATTTGTATACCCTCCCCTCCCCAACCTCCCCTAAAATTAAAAGGACTGTAACTTCATAACGGTTAGAGATAGCCATTAGGTGTTTGAACAAATATTATAGTAGGCGTCGAAACCTGTCCGGTGGTGGTACAGCGGTAAAGCGAAGGGGGGAGCGGGCGAGCGAAGCGAGCCGGCGACCCCCGTAGCGTAGGGATAATGTCATGATAGCTTTCCGGTGGTAGGTAGGTCCTGAGTGGAGCGAACCTGCGAGACCGAGTGGAGCGAAGGGGGGAGGTGGCGAGCGAAGCGAGCCGGCGACCTCCTTAGCGTAACGAAGGTTGAGTGGGTGAAGCGTAAATCAGGGGCGACGACAAGCAAACTTTAGGGTAAATGTTTTTTTAGTGGTAGTAGGAGGTAGTAGGTAGGTAGTAGGTAGGTGGTAGGTAGTAGGTAGGTGAAGGTAGGTGTAGGTAGTAGGTGCAGGTAGGTGTAGGTGTAGGTGTAGGTAGGTGTAGGTAGGTGTAGGTGTAGGTAGGTAGTAGGTAGGTGTAGGTAGGTAGTAGGTAGGTGTAGGTAGGTAGGTGTAGGTAGGTAGTAGGTAGGTGTAGGTAGGTAGGTGTAGGTAGGTGTAGGTAGGTGTAGGTAGGTGTAGGTAGGTGTAGGTAGGTGTAGGTAGGTGTGGGTAGGTGTAGGTAGGTGTAGGTAGGTAGTAGGTAGGTGTAGGTAGGTGTAGGTAGGTGTAGGTAGGTGTAGGTAGGTGTAGGTAGGTAGTACCGCGAGCTGCATTGGAACATTTTTTTTTTCCGATTCATTGAGAGGTGCAATGCGTTAGTCGAAATCATTTTTCAAAGTTCCCCCATGGCCCCCTCTACACGCCCCGCGAGCTGCGCGCAGCTCGCGCAGCCACGCAAATACTAGTTATACTATATAAAGCTAAATTACCACTGACTGACTCACTGACTCACTGACAGAATTGTTCTCCCAGATGGTGGATGGAGAGGTGGGTATATTTTGACAGATTCGTAAACAAATAACTCTCGTGAGTATGGGAAAAGTGCCAAACCCCCCCTTTTTGCCCCCCTTCTCCCCCCTCCCCATCGTGTCTCGGAAACTAAGAGACCCGTATTTTTTTTTTTTTACAGATTCGTATAGAGAAGGCTCGGTATAATAAAAATCATTTTTCAAAGTGGCCCCCCTTGCCCCCCTTCTCCCCCCTTTTAGGCGGATCTCGAAAGTTAAGAGACTTGGAACGATTTTTTTTTCAGATTCATATAGAGGAGGCTCGGGGAAGTAAAAACCATTTTTTAAATTTGACTTCCTTGCCCCCCTTCACCCCCCTTTAGGCGGATCTCGGAAGTTAAAAGACTTGGAACGATTTTTTTTTCAGATTCATTTATAGGGGCATTGCGTTAGTCGAAATCATTTTTCGAAACTCCCCCCCTCTCCCCCTCTCAATCCCCCCCCCTCTTCACCTCTTTTTTTACTACTGAAAAAAATTTTGATTCTTTCCTAAAACTATAGAGGGGCGTTGAAATTTTTATACCCTCCCCTCCCCTCCCCAACCTCCCCTAAAATTAAAAGGGCTGTAACTTCATAACGGTTAGAGATAGCCATTAGGTGTTTGAACAAATATTATAGTAGGCGTCGAAACCTGTCCGGTGGTGGTACAGCGGTAAAGCGAAGGGGGGAGCGGGCGAGCGAAGCGAGCCGGCGACCCCCGTAGCGTAGGGATAATGTCATGATAGCTTTCCGGTGGTAGGTAGGTCCTGAGTGGAGCGAACCTGCGAGACCGAGTGGAGCGAAGGGGGGAGGTGGCGAGCGAAGCGAGCCGGCGACCTCTTTAGCGTAACGAAGGTTGAGTGGGTGAAGCGTTACTCAGGGGCGACGACAAGCAAACTTTACGGTAATGTTTTTTTAGTGGTAGTAGGAGGTAGTAGGTAGGTGGTAGATAGGTAGGTAGTAGGTAGGTGTAGGTAGGTAGGTGTAGGTAGGTAGGTGTAGGTAGGTAGTAGGTAGGTGTAGGTAGGTGTAGGTAGGTGTAGGTAGGTGTAGGTAGGTAGTAGGTAGGTAGGTAGTAGGTAGGTAGTAGGTAGGTAGTAGGTAGGTAGTAGGTAGGAGTAGGTAGGTAGATAGTAGGTAGGTAGTAGGTAGGTAGTAGGTAGGTAGTAGGTAGGTAGTAGGTAGGTGTAGGTAGGTAGTAGGTAGGTGTAGGTAGGTGTAGGTAGGTGTAGGTAGGTGTAGGTAGGTGTAGGTAGGTGTAGGTAGGTGTAGGTAAATGTAGGTAGGTGTAGGTAGGTGTAGGTAGGTGTAGGTAGGTGTAGGTAGGTGTAGGTAGGTGTAGGTAGGTGTAGGTAGGTGTAGGTAGTTGTAGGTAGGTGTAGGTAGATGTAGGTATTTTTCAAAGCGCCCCCTATCCCCCCCTTCACGACCCGCGAGCTGCGCGCAGCTCGCGCAGCCACGCAAATACTAGTTATATTATATAAAGCTAAATTACCACTGACTCACTCACTGACAGAATTGTTCTCCCAGATGGTGGATGGGGAGGTGGGTATATTTTGACAGATTCGTAAACAACAAACTCTCGTGAGTATGGGAAAAGTCCCAAACCCCCCCTTTTCCCCCCCCTTCTCCCCCCTCCCTATCGTATCTCGGAAACAAAGAGACTTTACTTGTTTTTTTTTAGGGATTCGTATAGAGGGGGCAAGGTAAAGTAAAAATCATTTTTCATTGTGGCCCCCCTTGCCCCCCTTCTCCCCCCTTTTAGGCGGATCTCAGAAATAAAGAGACATTACGTGTGTTTTTTTAAGAATTCGTATAGAGGAAGCTCGGGGAAGTAAAAATCATTTTTCAAATTTGACCCCCTTGCCCCCCTTCACCCCCCCTTTAGGCGGATCTTGGAAATAAAGAGACATTACGTGTGTTTTTTTAGGGATTCGTATAGAGGAGGCCCGGGGAAGTAAAAACCATTTTTCAAATTTGACCCCCTTGCTCCCCTTAACCCCCCTTTATGAGGATATTGGAAATAAAGAGACATTACGTGTGTTTTTTTAGGGATTCGTATAGAAGAGGCCCGGGGAAGTAAAAACCATTTTTCAAATTTGACCCCCTTGCCCCCCTATACCCCCCATTAGGCGGATCTCGGAAATAAAGAGACATTACGTGTGTTTTTTAGGGATTCGTATAGAGGAGGCTCGGGGAAGTAAAAACCATTTTTCAAATTTGACCCCCTTGCCCCCCTTCACCCCCCCTTTTAGGCGGATCTCGGAAATAAAGAGATTTTACGTGTTTTTTTTAGGGATTCGTATAGAAGAGGCTTGGGGAAGTATAAACCATTTTTCATATTTGACCCCCTTGCCCCCTTCACCCCCCCCTTTAGGCGGATCTCGGAAGTTAAGAGACTTGGAACGATTTTTTTTTTCAGATTCATTTATAGGGGCATTGCGTTAGTCGAAATTATTTTTCGAAACTTCCCTCCTGTCCCCCCTTCACCCCCCCCCCTCTTCACCTTTTTTTTTACTACTGAAAAAAAAATTATTTGTTACTTAAAACTATTGAGGGGCGTTAAAATTTGTATACCTTCCCCTCCCCTCCCCAACCTCCCCTAAATTTAAAAGGGATGTAACTTCATAACGGTTAGAGATAGCCATTAGGTGTTTGAACAAATATTACAGTAGGCGTCGAAACCTGTCCGGTGGGGGTACAGCGGTAAAGCAAAGGGGGGAGCGGGCGAGCGAAGCGAGCCGGCGACCCCCGTAGCGTAGGGCATTATAGCTTTCCGGTGGTAGGTAGGTCCTGAGTGGAGCGAACCTGCGAGACCGAGTGGAGCGAAGGGGGGAGGTGGCGAGCGAAGCGAGCCGGCGACCTCCTTAGCATAACGAAGGTTGAGTGGGTGAAGCGTTACTCAGGGGCGACGACAAGCAAATTTTAGGGTAATGTTTTTTTAGTGGTAGTAGGAGGTAGTAGGTAGGTAGTAGGTAGGTGTAGGTAGGTGGTAGGTAGGTGTAGGTAGGTAGTAGGTAGGTGTAGGTAGGTGGTAGGTAGTAGGTAGGTGTAGGTAGGTGGTAGGTAGGTGTAGGTAGGTAGGTGATAGGTAGGTAGTAGGTAGGTGTAGGTAGGTAGTAGGTAGGTGTAGGTAGGTGTAGGTAGGTAGTAGGTAGGTGTAGGTAGGTAGTAGGTAGGTGTAGGTAGGTAGTAGGTAGGTGTAGGTAGGTAGTAGGTAGGTGTAGGTAGGTAGTAGGTAGGTGTAGGTCGGTAGTAGGTTGGTGTAGGTAGGTAGTACCGCGAGCTGCATTGGAACATTTTTTTTTTCAGATTCATTGAGAGGTGCAATGCGTTAGTCGAAATCATTTTTCAAAGCTCCCCCTCTCCCCCTCTTCACGCCCCGCGAGCTGCGCGCAGCTCGCGCAGCCACGCAAATACTAGTTATATTATATAAAGCTAAATTACCACTGACTGACTTATTGACAGAATTGTTCTCCCAGATGGTGGATGGGGAGGTGGGTATATTTTGACAGATTCGTAAACAATCAACTCTCATGACTATGGGAAAAGTCCCAAACCCCCCCTTTTCCCCCCCCTTCTCCCCCCTCCCTATCGTATCTCGGAAACAAAGAGACTTTACTTGTTTTTTTTTAGGGATTCGTATAGAAGGGGCTTGGTAAAGTAAAAATCATTTTTCAAAGTGGCCCCCCTTTTCCCCCTTCTCCCCCCCTTTAGGCGGATCTCAGAAATAAAGAAATTTTACGTGTTTTTTTTTAGGGATTCGTATAGAGTAGGCTCGGGGAAGTAAAAAACATCTTTCAAATTTGACCCCCTTGCCCCCCTTCACCCCCCCTTTAGGCGGATCTCGGAAATAAAGAGAATTTACGTGTTTTTTTTTAGGGATTCGTATAGAGGAGGCTTGGGGAAGTGTAAACAATTTTTCAAACTTGACCCCCTTGCCCCCCTTCACCCCCCCTTTAGGCGGATCTCAAAAATAAAGAGATTTTACTTGTTTTTTTTTAGGGATTCGTATAGAAGAGGCTCGGGGAAGTAAAAACCATTTTTCAATGTTGACCCCCTTGCCCCCTTCACCCTTTAGGCGGATCTCGGAAGTAAAGAGACTTGGCACATTTTTTTTTTCAGATTCATTAAAAGGGGCAATGCGTGAGTCGAAATCGTTTTTCAAAGCTCCCCCCTCTCCCCCCTTCAACGCCCCCCCCCTTCACCCCTTTTTTTACTAATGATTTTTTTTTTATTCTTACCTAAAACTATTGAGGGGCGTTGAAATTTGTATACCCTTCCCTCCCCTCCCCAACCTCCCCTAAAATTAAAAGGGCTGTAACTTCATAACGGTTAGAGATAGCCATTAGGTGTTTGAACAAATATTATACTAGGCGTCGAAACCTGTCCGGTGGTGGTACAGCGGTAAAGCGAAGGGGGGAGCGGGCGAGCGAAGCGAGCCGGCGACCCCCGTAGCGTAGGGATAATGTCATGATAGCTTTCCGGTGGTAGGTAGGTCCTGAGTGGAGCGAACCTGCGAGACCGAGTGGAGCGAAGGGGGGAGGTGGCGAGCGAAGCGAGCCGGCGACCTCCTTAGCGTAACGAAGGTTGAGTGGGTGTAGCGTAACTCAGGGGCGACGACAAGCAAACTTTAGGGTAATGTTTTTTTAGTGGTAGTAGGTAGGTGGTAGGTAGTAGGTAGTAGGTAGGTGTAGGTAGGTGTAGGTAGGTGTAGGTAGGTGTAGGTAGGTGTAGGTAGGTGTAGGTAGGTGTAGGTAGGTGTAGGTAGGTGTAGGTAGGTAGTAGGTAGGTGTAGGTAGGTAGTAGGTAGGTGTAGGTAGGTAGTAGGTAGGTGATAGGTAGGTGCAGGTAGGTGTAGGTAGGTAGTAGGTAGGTGTAGGTAGGTGGTTGGTGGTAGGTAGGTGTAGGTAGGTAGTAGGTTAGTAGTAGGTAGGTGTAGGTAGGTAGTAGGTAGGTGGTAGGTGTATATAGGTAGGTATATCAGATTCATTGAAAGGGGCAATGCGTTAGTCGAAATTATTTTTCAAAGCGCCCCCTCCCCCCCTCTTCACGCCCCGCGAGCTGCGCGCAGCTCGCGCAGCCACGCAAATACTAGTTATACTATATAAAGCTAAATTACCACTGACTGACTGACTCACTGACATAATTGTTCTCCCAGATGGTGGATGGGAAGGTGGGTATATTTTGCCAGATTCGTAAACAAGTAACTCTCGTTAGTATGGGAAAAGTCCCAAACCCCCCCTTTTCCCCCCCCTTCTTCCCCCTCCCTATCGTATCTCAAAAACCAAGAGACTTTACGTGATTTTTTTTTGGGATTCGTATAGAGGAGGCTCGGTAAAGTAAAAATCATTTTTCAGAGTGCCCCCCTTTGCCCCCCTTCTCCCCCCTTTTAGGCGGATCTCAAAAGTTAAGAGACTTGGAACGAATTTTTTTTCAGATTCATATAGAAGAGGCTCGGAGAAGTAAAAATCATTGTTCAAAGTGGCCCCCCTTTTCCCCCTTCTCCCCCCCTTTAGGCGGATCTCGAAAGTTAAGAGACTTGGAACGAATTTTTTTTCAGATTCAAATAGAGGGGCATTGCGTTAGTCGAAATCATTTTTAGAAACTCCCCCCTCTCCCCCCCCTCGCCCCCCCTCTTCCCCTCTTTTTTTACTCCTGAAAATTTTTTTGATTCTTACCTAAATCTATTTGAGGGGCGTTGAAATTTGTATACCCTTCCCTCCCCAACCTCCCCTAAAATTAAAAGGGCTGTAACTTCATAACGGTTAGAGATAGCCATTAGGTGTTTGAACAAATATTATAGTAGGCGTCGAAACCTGTCCGGTGGTGGTACAGCGGTAAAGCGAAGGGGGAGCGGGCGAGCGAAGCGAGCCGGCGACCCCCGTAGCGTAGGGATAATGTCATGATAGCTTTCCGGTGGTAGGTAGGTTTAGGACCTCCTTAGCGTAACGAAGGTTGAGTGGGTGAAGCGTAACTCAGGGGCGACGACAGGCAAACTTTAGGGTAATGTTTTTTTAGTGGTAGTAGGAGGTAGTAGGTAGGTAGTAGGTAGGTAGTAGGTAGGTAGTAGGTAGGTAGTAGGTAGGTAGTAGGTAGGTAGTAGGTAGGTAGTAGGTAGGTAGTAGGTAGGTAGTAGGTAGGTAGTAGGTAGGTAGTAGGTAGGTAGTAGGTAGGTAGTAGGTAGGTAGTAGGTAGGTAGTAGGTAGGTAGTAGGTAGGTAGTAGGTAGGTAGTAGGTAGTAGGTAGGTAGTAGGTAGGTAGTAGGTAGGTAGTAGGTAGGTAGTAGGTAGGTAGTAGGTAGGTAGTAGGTAGGTGGTAGGTAGTAGGTATGTGTAGGTAGGTGTAGGTAGGTGTAGGTAGGTGTAGGTAGGTAGTAGGTAGGTGTAGGTAGGTAGTAGGTAGGTGTAGGAAGGTAGTAGGTAGGTGTAGGTAGGTAGTAGGTAGGTGTAGGTAGGTGTAGGTAGGTGTAGGTAGGTGTAGGTAGGTGTAGGTAGGTGTAGGTAGGTGTAGGTAGGTGTAGGTAGGTGTAGGTAGGTGTAGGTAGGTGTAGGTAGGTGTAGGTAGGTGTAGGTAGGTGTAGGTAGGTGTAGGTAGGTGTAGGTAGGTGTAGGTAGGTGTAGGTAGGTGTAGGTAGGTGTAGGTAGGTGTAGGTAGGTGTAGGTAGGTGTAGGTAGGTGTAGGTAGGTGTAGGTAGGTGTAGGTAGGTAGTAGGTAGGTGTAGGTATTTTTCAAAGCACCCCCTCTCCCCCTCTTCACGACCCGCGAGCTGCGCGCAGCTCGCGCAGCCACGCAAATACTAGTTATACTATATAAAGCTAAATTACCACTGACTGACTTATTGACAGAATTGTTCTCCCAGATGGTGGATGGGGAGGTGGGTATATTTTGACAGATTCGTAAACAACTAACTCTCGTGAGTATGGGAAAAGTCCCAAACCCCCCCTTTTCTCCCCCCTTCTCCCCCCTCCCTATCGTATTTTGGAAACAAAGAGATTTTACGTGTTTTTTTTTTGGGATTCGTATAGAGGGGGCTCGGTAAAGTAAAAATCATTTTTCAAAGTGGCCCCCCTTTTCCCCCTTCTCCCCCCCTTTAGGCGGATCTCGGAAATAAAGAGATTTTACGTGTTTTTTTTTAGGGATTCGTATAGAGGAGGCTTGGGGAAGTTAAAAACATTTTTCAAATTTGACCCCCTTGCCCCCCTTCACCCCCCCTTTCGGATCTCGGAAGTTAAGAGACTTGGAACATTTTTTTTTTCAGATTCATTGATTGAAAGGGGCAATGAGTTAATCGAAATCATTTTTCAAAGCTCCGCTCCCCCCCCCCCCCCTTCACCCCCCCCCCCCTCTTCACCCCTTTTTTCAGTTTTGTTTACGGATTCGTATATAGGAGGCTCGGGAAAGTAAAATACATTCTTAAAATTTGACCCCTTTGCCCCCCTTCACCCCCCCTTTGGCAGATCTCGGAAGTTAAGAGACTTGGAAGATTTTTTTTTCAGATTCATCGAAAGGAGCCTATCCTGTGGTGGTACCGATAAAGCGAAGGGGGGAGCGGGCGAGCGAAGCGAGCCGGCGACCCCCGTAGCGTAGGGATAATGTCATGATAGTTTTCCGGTGGTAGGTAGGTGGTAGTAGGTAGGTGTAGGTGGTAGTAGGTAGGTGTAGGTAGGTAGTAGGTAGGTGTAGGTAGGTGGTTGGTGGTAGGTAGGTGTAGGTAGGTAGTAGGTTAGTAGAAGGTAGGTGTAGGTAGGTAGTAGGTAGGTGGTAGGTGTATATTGGTAGGTATATCAGATTCATTGAAAGGGGCAATGCGTTAGTCGAAATTATTTTTCAAAGCGCCCCCTCCCCCCCCTCTTCACGCCCCGCGAGCTGCGCGCAGCTCGCGCAGCCACGCAAATACTAGTAGTTATATAAAACTACAAGACCACTGACTGACTGACTCACTCATTGACATGTCGTTTCTCGGAATGGGTGAGAGATGGGTTAGGGGTATGTTTTGCAAAAATGTGCCATCTGACCAATCGAGTAGAGGAAAATTATAGGGAAAGTTCAAATCCAAGATGGTGGGCGAGTCCATTTCCGGTTTCGGTGGGGGAAAGACTTGGATGAATTTCGACTCAGAGGTCCTATACGAAATCTAAAAAAATTAAAAAAAAAGTAAAAAAAAAAAAAAAACAAGATGGCGGCCGCGCAGTTTTATATAACTATAACTAGTATTTGCGTGGCTGCGCGAGCTGCGCGCAGCTCGCGCAGCCACGCAAATACTAGTTATAGTTATATAAAACTACAAAGCCACTCACTCACTCATTGACATGTCGTTTCTCGGAATGGGTGAGAGATGGGTTAGGGGTATGTTTTGCAAAAATGTGTCATCTGACCAATCGAGTAGAGGAAAATTATAGGGAAAGTTCAAATCCAAGATGGTGGGCGAGTCCATTTCCGGTTTCGGTGGGGGAAAGACTTGTATGAATCAGAGGTCCTATACGAAATCTAAAAACATTTAAAAAAAAAGTAAAAAAAAAAAAAAAACAAGATGGCGGCCGCGCTATGACGTTTTGAAATTGTCGACTTTTTTCACTCGACTTTGACGAATTGTTTTCTTCTACCAAATTCTGGAACCGCCAACAAAGAGTTTGCCAATTGGTTGATAATTGTAATGGCAATTGGGAAAAATTATGACATTGCGAAAATCCAAGATGGAGGACGCTGCGGCGGCCATTTTGTAAAAAGTTGGAAATTTCGACTATTTTCAAATCCATTTTTCGGGTAGTTAGCAACATCGGACGGAATCGAGTTGTACCGAGCGGTTGTGTGTTTTGTTGACGAGTGTTGCCTGGTGCAAAAAATTTCCCCATTTTTAGGGTATTTTTCCAGATTTTCCCCAAAAACATGAAAAGTAGAAATAATGACATTTTAAATAGAGACTTTGACTAGCCGGCAACATTGGGGTCCCCCAAATGACATTTGAGCATTTTGATTCGTTTTAATTGGCAACCCCAAAACATATTCAACTTTTTAATTTTTGGGACTTTTTGACTTTGGCGAATTAGTTTGTTTTACCAAACTCGAAAGTTGGCAACACCAAGTACACCAATCGGTGGCCTATATTCTTGAAATTTTAGGAAAATTATGACTTTTCAGAAAAACAAGATGGCGGATTCCATGGCGGCCATCTTGTAAAAAGGCCGAAAAATCCCAATTTTCGACACGATAATTGGGACAGCTGGCATCTCCCGACTGGATTGTTTTGTAACAGGCGGTTGTGTGTTTTGTTAAAGAGTGTTGCCTGCTGCAAAAATTTTCTCCATTTTTAGTGTATTTTCCCAGATTTTCCCCGAAAACATGAAAAGTAGAAATAATGACATTTTAAATAGAAACTTTGACTAGCCGGAAACATTGGGGTCCCCTAAATGACATTTGACCATTTTTATCACTTTAAGCTGGCAACCTCGAGAGCAATTGGCGTTTGAATTTTTTGGTCAGACCCGTCTTTGGCGAATTAGTTCGTTCTACCAAACTCAAAAGTTGGCAACACCAAGTACACCAGTTGGTGGCCTATATCCTTGAGATTTTAAGAAAATTATGACTTTTCAAAAAAAAAAGATGGCGGACAGTGTGGCGGCCATCTTGTAAGAATGATGAAAAATCCTAATTTTCGACACGATAAATGGGACAGCCGACATCCCCCGACTGGATTGCGTTGTATAAAGCGATTGTGTACTTTGTTGTGGAGTGTTACCTTACCCAAAAATTTCCCCATTTTTAGGGAAATTTCCCAGATTTTCCCCGAAAACATGAAAAGGAGAAATAACGACATTTTGAATGTAAATTTTATATAAACACCAAGAATGGGGTCCCCCAAATGACATTTGACCATTTTCATCACTTTCAGCTGGCAACCCCGAGAGTCATTGGGGCTTGAATTTTCGGATCAGAACCGACTTTGGCGAATTCTTTTTTTCTACCAAACTTAAAACTTGGCAACACCAAGTACACCAGTCGGTAGCCTGTATCCTAGATATTTCAGAAAAATTAAGACTTTTTAGAAAAACAAGATGGCGGGCAGTGTGGTGGCCATCTTGGAAAAATGATGGAAAATCCTAATTTTCGGCACGATAAATGGGACTGCCGGCATCCCCCGACCGGATTGTGTTGTATGAATGAAGCGATTGTGTACTTTGTTGTCGAATGCTACCTTACGCAAAAAAATTCCCCATTTTTAGGGTATTTTCCCAGACTTTCCCAAACACATGAATAGTGGAAATAACGACATTTTGAATGGATTTTTTTAACATAAACACCAAGAATGGGGTGCCCCAAATGACATTTGACCATTTTCATTCTTTTCAGCTGGCAACCCCGAGAGTCATTGGGGCTTGAATTTTCGGATCAGACCCGACTTTGGCGAATTAGTTTGTTCCACTAAACTCAAAAGTTGGCAACACGAGGTACACCAGTCGGTAGCTTGTATCCTCGATATTTAAGAAAAAAAATAAGACTTTTCAGAAAAACAAGATGGCGGACAGTGTGGTGGCCATCTTGGAAAAATGATGAAAAATCCCAATTTGCTTCAAGATAAATGACATGAATGGACAGCCGGCACCTTCTTACCGGATTGTGTTGTCCCGGTTGTCTATTTTGTTAACCCTTATGTGAGTGACGAGGTACCAGGGTACCTTTAGCATTTTCAAATTTACCAAAAAGTATGTTTTACGCTCTGTAGGTGGCTGTGACTTCCTGAGAGCTCCTAACTATTTATAAATTATATTTTTTTTAATGTTTTGACCCAGTCAACTATTTACAGTGTTTTGTGGAAACCAAAACATATTTAAAACTCACAATAGAGTGACAAGGTACCCAGGTACCTCTTAGTATCTTGAAAGTAAATTAAATCAATTATTTATATTTTCGTACTAAAATGAAATAATATACATTTGACATGATGTTTTATTTCAATAAAAATTAAAAATTCTTTGTTTATGCAGAACTTTTGTTGTTACTGCATGTTCATCACAAACTGGTTTTATGAAGTTAGTACTAGCTTTTCGTGTTTTTCTTTGCTTGCGTTTGAGTTCTCTGCATATAATGTAGCAACTTTTGATGACTGTAACACGCCCTGTAGAATCTCGTCTAGTCTGACTTATAGAAGTGGTAGATCCAGAAGGAATCGAAAGCCTTGGTTCTTGGCCAAGCTCACATGTAATTTTGATGTCACAATGCAATTTTTTGATCTTTCTTCTATGTTTTTACCACACAGTTGTAGACTCAATAACTTCAAAAACTTTATATGTCTGTCACTCGAGACAAGTTGTGGGTTATGTACCATGTAAGTAAATGATATATTATTATTATGCTGCCAAAACTGCAATGTCAATGATATTATAAAAAAGTGCTAAAGGCCACCGATTCGTTCTGCGTTTGACGGTATATTCTGCTATCAGCTTATCCATATTGTTCAGTCTACTTTTGGTTTTATCACTACGTGGGCATCATCTATTTCATAGTGAAAAAAATATTAACTCACAAAATAGAAGTAAATACGTACTTTAAGGACAAAGTAAACAGACAAGTGTCAATATCAATCACGATGCATTGAATGGATTAAGTGTTTCTTGCGCACCGATATCCATGTACCCACACTCCACCCTTCCCCAGATTTAATCACCACAGATCATAAATTGTTTAGGTTAACTAAAATAATAATATTTAAAGTGTGGGTAACGTTAAAACATACCTTGATTGTTAACATTACGTCTTAATTGTATGAAGGTACCCGGGTACCTCGTCACTCTGATAAAGGTGTTTTATTTGTCACTCACATAAGGGTTAAGTAAAAAATCCCCATTTTTAGGGTATTTTCCCAGATTTTGCCCAAAAACATGAAAGTAGAAGTGAAGACTTTTAGAGTGAAGACTTTGACTAGCTGGCAACATAGGGGACGTGGCGAGCAAAGCGAGCCGGCGACCTCCGTAGCGTATTATAGTACGCGTCGAAACCTATCCTGTGGTGGTACCGGTAAAGCGAAGCGGGGAGGTGGCGAGCGAAGCGAGCCGGCGACCCTCGTAGCGTAGGGATAAGGTCACGATAGCTTTTCCTCGGTGGTAGGCAGGTCTTGAGTGGAGCGAAGAGGGGAGGTTAAAATTTACCGTAAGAGGTCGTTCAAACGAATAATCCGACTGAGGTATTATATAGGTCCCCACCGGAGTGTTCCCACGTTGCCGTCGTGGTGGGGCTTGCGTGTCTCAATGACCCTTGGGGCTCTGCCGGTAGATATACTCATGCCGGAAAGGTCCAAGGCGAGAGACCAGACAAAGAGGACACGCGGGGGGTGCGCCGCCCGGAGACGCGAACAGTGTTCGGGTCCTCGGGCGGCGCGCCTGTCGCAGGAGGAAACCCTACTGGCTGCTCTCTGGTTCGCGTCTGCTCATCAGACGTGACTGTGAGGGCAGCGAGTAGGCTGAGGGAGGAAGTTTGTAGGGGAGAGGGACCACACCCTTAAAAGGAAAAGACAAACATGGATAAGACTAGCGAAATAGAATTACCCCAGGGCGGTACCAGCTGCACAGCAGCTGGAGAATCCGCCACGTCTCCTTCGGAGGCGTCAAGCCCCTCGTATTCTGGGGGGGGCAACGTCAGTCCCATACCGCATGCCAGTGGCAACACTGGCAACATGAGCCGAGGAGGCTCCCGATCTCCATCTGAGGATGATGCGATCGGTAGTAGTTTTAATAGGCCTGACAAGGTGTCGGGCGAGTGCCGGGAGAAGGCTCCCGGCAAACTCTGGCGGGGTTGCTCGCTCAAGGGTAGTCGCTTGAGCGACTCGGAGTCGGATTCTGACCCCGGGTCGGGCGCTAACTTGGCGGGCTCCGGACGCGAGGTTTCGGGGGCTGCTACGGAAAACGCAGAGCGTTTCCTTAAGCGGCCCAGAGCCGGAGCCAGAGCCGAGGATTCGTCGTCCGGCGGATCGGACCGAATGACCTCGGCCCGAAAAATCCCTCGGGGAAGGCGTGCCGCTTCCCTGGAGGCTGCCCGGCGAGCCAAGGGGGACGCCGGGGAAGGGCTCCATCTCGGCAGAAGGGTCGTCTCGTCGTCGTCTTCTGGCGGCGAGATGGAGACTGGTGGAGCGGTGGAGCGTGGTGGGCCTGGTGAGCCAGAGACCGGTGTTGGGGCCAGCACTGGTGGTGACCAGGTCACCGGCGGCGGCTCCGTTGGTGAGCGCCTGGCCGGGTTTGCGGAGTTCGTGGGGGCCGCTATACATGGCGTCTCTCTAAAGAGGACCCATGAATCAAAGAAGGCCGCGATCGCCGCGGCCTCGGCCTCCATTGTGGCGGCAGCGGAGGCGCTGGGTGTTGGACCTCCGTCGGACGAGGTGTCCGTTCTGCGGGCGGAGGTCACCCGCCAGGCGGTCGCCATAGAGCGTCTCCAGAAGGAGAACGCGAGGCTCCAGGCGAACCTGGCCAAGCTCCGAGGAGCCTGCCCTGAGGAGGTGCCTCAAGACGGGCGCGGGCAAAGCCGGCCCCTGGCTGCCGGGGATCGGGACCTGAACCTGGTCCTGCAGAGGCTGGCTGACCTCGAGAGGGGGCACTCCCTCTTGGAGGGCATTGTTCTTCGGCCCTCCCTGGGGGCGAAGACCTATGCGGGCGCTGCAGCCGGTAACCCTAAGGCAGGGCCATCCAGCCAGCCTGAAGGCGGGGCTCAGCCAGGTGGGAAGCCGGCCCCAGCGCCACCGCGTAAGACGGCTGCCCCTCAGAAGGGCAAGGCGGGACCCCCCCCTCCGAAGGGCAAGGTGTCGGCCCAGGCGAAGGGTAAGGCGCCCGAACCGGAGAAGGGCAAGGCGCCTGCCCCTCCAAAGGACAAGGAGCCTACCCCTCCAAAGAGCAGGGCGCCTGCCCAGAAGGGGGGCAAGGCGCCTGCCCCGAAGAAGAAGGGCAAGGCACCCCCTCCACCCCCTGAGCCTTCCGAGGGCGAGTCAGGTTGGGAGGTGGCCGGGGAAAAGCGGCGGGAGCAAAAGGCGGCTCAAAAAGCCAGGCGGAGAGAACGCAAGCGCCGGCAGAAAAAGCGGAGCGCTGCGGCGCGGCTCCGTGCCCCGAAAAACGCGGCTGTAGTGGTAACGCTGCAGCCAAACGCGATCAGTAAGGGCATGGAGTACGGAGGCGTTCTCGATGGGCTGAAGGCGACGGTGAACCTCGAAGAGCTCGGAATCATCGGGGGCCTCCGAATTCGACCCACCGCTACAGGGGCTCGATTATTGGAGCTCCCCGAGGGTTCGAGCGCCTCGTCGGCGGACGCTCTGGCTGAAAAGTTCAGGGCGTCCCTAAATGCGGACGAGGTCCGGGTGTCCAGGCCCATCAAGTGCGCAAGCCTGCGCATCGTGGGTCTGGACGACTCGGTCTCCGAGGAGGAGGTATTGGCCGCCGTCACCACGGCTGGAGGGTGCTCTGCCGAGCAGGTCAAGGCGGGCACCCTGCGCCCGGACCGCGAAGGCATGCTGACTGTAACGGTCAGCTGCCCTGTGACGGTGGCGAAGACAATTGCGGAGGGTCGCACCCTCAAGGTGGGCTGGTCGAGGGCGCAGGTCAAGCTCCTGGAGCCCAGACCTCTGAGGTGCTTTCGCTGCCACGTGGGGCAGCACGTAGGGTGCCGATGCACCTCGGAGGTGGACCGCAGCGAACTATGCTTCCGCTGCGGTCAGCCCGGTCACCGGGCTGCGGCTTGCCTGGCCACGCCACACTGCGATGCATGTGCGGCGGCTGGGAAGCCGGCCGAGCACCGGGCAGGGAGCAAGGCCTGCGCTCCACCCGCCAAGGCCAGGGGAAAAGGGAGGCCCTCCGCCACCAAACCCACCGTCGCCAACGCCGCGGCCGCTGCCACCGCCGCCGCCGCTGCCGCCGCCGCCGCTGCTGCCGCCGCCGCCGCTGCCGCCAAAGCCGCTGCCGCCAAAGCCGCTGCCGCTAAAGCCGCTGCTGCCAAAGCCGCTGCCGCCAAGCCTCAGGAGGCCCCGGAGGGGGCTGAAATGGACTGCCATTAATGGCCCCATTAAGCCTCCTCCAGGCGAATATCAACCACTGCGCCTGCGCTCAGGATCTGTTGCTCCAGAGCATGGCGCAGTGGTCGATCAACATCGCCGTGGTCGCTGAGCCCTATTTCGTCCCGCCCAGGCCAGACTGGGTGGAGGACCTCAGTGGCTCAGTGACCATCATTGCGTCGGCCGCCGCCGGCACCCCGGCCCTTGAGATGGTCAGGAAGGGTCAGGGGTGCGTAGCAGCACGGTTCGGGGAGATAGTGGTGGCGGGAGTCTACTTCTCTCCGAGCCGAACTCTCGCCGAGTTCCAAAACTCCCTCAGGGAGTTGAGTGTCGTCATCGGAGGCTATTCCCTTCCCGTACTTGTGCTCGGGGACTTCAATGCCAAGAACTTGGCTTGGGGTTCTCGTTACACGGATGTGCGGGGTAGGATGGTCGAGTGCTGGGCTCTGGAAACAGGCCTGGACATCCTGAACCGGGGTTCTGTGGCCACGTGTGTGCGGATGCGGGGCGAGTCGGTGGTGGACATCTCGTTCGCCAGCCCCGCTCTGTCGCAGCGTGTCGCTGACTGGCGCGTCATGGAGGAGGTGGAGACCTACTCCGACCACCGGTATATCCGGTTTGAGGTCTCTGCCCAGTCCTCAAGCGCGCCGGTCCCGCAGACCCCGAGTGGTCCGCGTTGGGCGCTGAAGCAGCTGGACCGGGAGCTCCTCCTGGAGGCCGCAATCGTGTGGTCCTGGGGGTCATCCCCAGCCAGGCCCGCCGACGTCAACACCGAGGCGGCTTGGTTCCAGGAGGCCATGTCCGAGATATGCGACATGGCAATGCCCCGAGTCCGGCCAGGAAGCGCCCGGCGTCATGTGTACTGGTGGTCGCAAGAGCTGTCGCACCTGCGTCAGCAGTGTGTGGTGGCGCGGCGCCGGTACACCAGGCATCGCAGGCGCCGCATTCGTCCTCCGAATGCGGAAGCCGTGGAGGCGGAGCTATATGAAGGGTACAGAGCGGCGAAGACCGCCCTCTCCGAGGCTCGTCGGCGGGCCAAGGATCAGGCCCGCGAGGAGATGCTGGAGACTCTCAACAGAGATCCGTGGGGGCGCCCCTATAAGGTGGTGCGGAATCAACTCCGCACCCGGGGCCCCCCGCTGACGCAGAGTCTCCGGCCTGAGCTCGTGGAGGACGTGGTGAGCGTTCTGTTCCCTTCGCGAGGGGAGCATCGTGCCCCGCCAATGGCTCCGCCACCTGCGGTGCCGGAAGCGGACCAATCAGGATCTGATGACGACATTCCGGAGGTGACTGGGGTAGACCTGAGAGTGGCGGTACGGAGGCTTAAGGCCAAAAATACCGCCCCGGGGCCCGATGGCTTGCCTGGCAAAGCCTGGGCCCTGGCCTCAGAGGCTCTTGGGCCCCGACTGGAGGGGTTCTTCAGCGCGTGCATGGAGAGAGGCCAGTTCCCGCGTCGTTGGAAGACGGGGAAGCTGGTCCTCATTCAGAAGCCCGGGCGCCCTGCGGACTCGCCGTCCGCATACCGGCCCATTGTGCTGCTCGACGAGGTGGGCAAGCTCTTTGAAAGAGTAATTGCAAACCGCCTCGCCGAGCACCTTGAGGGAATGGGTCCGGATCTTGCGGAACACCAGTTCGGTTTCCGCAAGAGGCGCTCGACGGTGGACGCCATCATGCGCGTGAGAGCCCTCACGACGGGGGATGCGGTCTCTCGGGGCGGTGTGGTCTTGGCGGTGTCTCTCGACATCGCCAACGCCTTCAACACCATGCCCTGGAGCTGCATCAAGGAGGCACTCCGGTATCACCGGGTGCCGGCCTACCTTCGTCGTGTAGTCGGGGACTATCTGACAGACAGGGCTGTCATCTACCCTGGTCAAGACGGACAATGGAACCGGCGAGAGATGTCGTGCGGTGTTCCGCAGGGTTCGGTTCTGGGGCCGCCCCTGTGGAACATCGGTTACGACTGGGTGCTGCGTGCCGACCTCCCTGACGGCGTCAGCGTCGTTTGCTACGCGGACGACACGCTGGTGCTGGCACGGGGGGAGTCGCACGAGGCGGCGGCCGCGAACATGACACGCGGGGTTGCGATAGTCGTTGAGAGGATCCGGCAGCTGGGTCTCGAGGTGGCACTTCACAAGTCCGAGGCCATGTGTTTCTATGGGCGTGGGAACGTGCCACCGTCGGGATCCCAGCTATCGGTGGGAGGGGTTTCCATCGGCGTCGAGTGTACTTTAAAGTACCTCGGACTCGTCCTCGATAGCCGGTGGAACTTCGTGGAGCACTTCCGACGTTTGGCTCCCAGACTGGAGCGGGCCGCGGCTGCCTTTAGGTGGCTCTTGCCCAATCTGGGGGGGCCAAACGCCTCCTGCCGTAGGCTGTATGCGGGGATCGTGCGGTCCATGGCCCTTTACGGGGCCCCGGTGTGGGCGCGTGCCGTGAAAAAGCGGGCCGTCCACTACCTGAACGCGCCCCAAAAGGTCATGGCCGTAAGGCTTGTCCGCGGGTACCGCACGATCTCCCGCGAGGCGGCGATTCTCCTTGCCGGATTGCCGCCGTGGGATCTGGAGGCGATAGTCCTCGCGCGCCTACGTGAGTGGCGCGCGGAGGCGCTTCACCGGGGGGTCACTCTGCTGCCGCGGCACATTGCTGCGCGGCGGACAGACCTCCGGTGCGATCTCATGGCGGCATGGAGACAGCGACTGTCGCAACCCAGTGCAGGGTACGCCACGATAGTGGCGGTAAGTCCCCTCTTTGAGGAGTGGCTGGAGAGGCGCCACGGCGCCCTCACCTACCGTCTGACGCAGGTCCTCACCGGACACGGGTGTTTCGGGAGGTACCTGTACCGAATCAGGCGGGAGGAAACGCCCGGATGCTTCCACTGCGAGGATCGACCGGAGGACACGGTGGAGCACACTGTGGAGGCGTGCCCTGCTTGGGCGGAGCCCCGCCGTGTTCTCGTAGCGGCGATCGGCGGCAGCGACCTCTCGCGCCCGGCCCTGGTGCAAGCCATGGTCCGGGGCGAGGAGGAATGGGACGCCGTCGCCTCCTTCTGCGAAGCAGTGATGCTAGCGAAGGAGGTGGCGGAACGAGAGAGGGAGAGAACCTCTCAACGTCCCAGCCGCCGCGGAAGGCGCTCCGGGCGTCGGGGGTCACGCGATGACCTCCGGCCACCGTAGACGCGGGCCTGTGGACGGTGAGTAACGGGCTAGCTCGCCGTCCGGCCGTCGTCATGACGGCAACAGACCGTGTCGGCGGCGCGTACGTGTTCCACGCGCGCCTCAAAGAGATGTCAGCAAGGAGGGGCCCGCAAGGGCCGACGCCCGTCGGGGCTGTGGATATCGAAAGGTTACCGCGGCTCCGACACAAGGGCGAAGAAGAAGGAACATGGGTTTGGTTTTTAGTCAGTAGAAGTCTGACACTCCCCTTCGCTCTGCCCAAGAGCGGGGGGGGTTATTCGATGATTTTCCACCCACCAAAAAAAAAAAAAAAAAAAAAAAAAAAAAAAAAAAAAAAAAAAGGTATTATATAGGTACAAAAACAGGTACTTTTAATAGGAACCTACTAATACAGATAGGACTGTTATGTTTACTTGACCTATTTATATGAGAAACTGGTATGTTTTAATTATTGCCAAATCTACTTCAAGAAATAGAGCATCGTGAAAACTTTTACATATGGGCATCACAATTAATACTTAATAATTATAGATATGTAACCTAACTTATTAGGACTTGGATAACAAAGATACCGATAATTTATTCATTTACAGAAATAACATTTACAAAATATTTTACCTACGTACCTATCTACTTAATTGGTTCTGCCTACCTTTACTTGTACATAACTACTACAACTGATAGAACAAGCAAATTGTGGTCAACTTGATGTTAAATGGTAACTCGAAATCATGTTTCAAAGCTCTCCCCTCTCCCCCCCTTCATCCTCCCCCCGTCTTCACCCCTTTTTTTTTAATTCGTGTTCTGTTTTGTTTACGGCTTCGTATAGAGGAGGCTCGGGAAAGTAAAAACCATTTTTCAAAATTGACCCCCTTGCCCCCCTTTTCCCCCCCTTTAGTCGGATCTCGGAAGTTAAAAGACTTGGAACATTTTTTTTTAAGCTTCATTGAAAGGGGCAATGCGTTAGTCGAAATCATTTTTGAAAGCTCCCCCTCTGCCCCTCTTCACGACCCGCGAGCTGCGCGCAGCTCGCGCAGCCACGCAAATACTAGTTATAGTTATATAAAACTACAAAGCCACTGACTGACTGATTGACATGTCGTTTCTCGGAATGGGTGAGAGATGGGTTATGGGTATGTTTTGCAAAAATGTGTAATCTGACCAATCGAGTAGAGGAAAATTATAGGGAAAGTTCAAATCCGAGATGGTGGGCGAGTCCATTTCCGGTTTCGGTGGGGGAAAGACTTGGATGAATTTCGACTCAGGGGTCCTATACGAAATCTAAAAGCATTTAAAAAAAAAGTAAAAAAAAAAAAAAAAAACAAGATGGCGGCCGCGCTATGACGTTTTGAAATTGTCGACTTTTTTCACTCGACTTTGACAAATTGTTTTCTTCTACCAAATTCTAAAACCACCAACGAAAAGTCTGCCAATTTGTTGGTTATTTCAATGGCAATTGGGAAAAATTATGACATTGTAAAAATCCAAGATGGAGGACGCTGCGGCGGCCATTTTGTAAAAAGTTGGAAATTTAAATTTTTTTCAAATCCATTTTTCGGGTAGTTGGCAACATCGGACGGGTTCGAGTTGTAGGAAGCGGTTGTGTGTTTTGTTGACGAGTGTTGCCTGGTGCAAAAATTTTCCCCATCTTTAGGGTATTTTCCCAGATTTTCCCCGAAAACATGAAAAGTAGAAATAATGACATTTTAAATAGAGACTTTGACTAGCCGGCAACATTGGGGTCCCCCAAATGACATTTGACAATTTTGGTTAGTTTTTATTGGCAACCCCAAAAAATATTGAACTTTTTCATTTTTGGAACTTTTTGACTTTGGCGAATTAGTTTATTCTACCAAACTCAAAAGTTGGCAACACCAAGTACACCAGTTGGTGGCCTATGTCCCTGAGATTTCAGGAAAATTATGACTTTTCAGAAAAACAAAATGGCGGATGCTGTGGCGGCCATCTTGTAAAAAGGCCGAAAAATCCCAATTTTCGACACGATAATTGGGACAGCTGGCATCTCCCGACTGGATTGTTTTGTACCAGGCGGTTGTGTGTTTTGTTAAAGAGTGTTGCCTGCTGCAAAAAATTTCCCCATTTTTAGGGTATTTTCCCAGATTTTCCCCGAAAACATGAAAAGTAGAAATAATGACATTTTAAATAGAGAATTTGACTAGCCGGCAACATTGGGGTCCCCCAAATGACATTTGACCATTTTCATCACTTTCAGCTGGCAACCCCGAGAGCCATTGGCGTTTGAATTTTTGGGTCAGACCCGACTTTGGCGAATTAGTTTGTTCTACTAAACTCAAAAGTTGGCAACACCAAGTACACCAGTTGGTGGCCTATATCCCTGAAGTTTCAGGAAAATTATGACTTTTCAGAAAAAAAAGATGGCGGACAGTGTGGCGGCCATCTTGTAAAAATGATGAAAAATCCTAATTTTCGACACGATAAATGGGACTGCCGGCATCCCCCGACCGGATTGTGTTGTCGCGGTTATGTATTTCGTTAACTTTTGTGGCCTGTTTCAAAAATAACATCCCCATTTTTAGTGTATTTTCCCAGATTTTGCACAAAAACATTAATGTTGAAGTAAAGACTTTTAAAATGAAGAATTTGACTAGCTGGCGACATAGGGGAGGTGGCGAGCAAAGCGAGCCGGCGACTCCCGTAGCGTAGGGATAAGGTCACGATAGCTTTCCCTCGGTGGTAAGCAGGTCTTGAGTGGAGCGAAGAGGGGAGGTGACGAGCGAAGCGAGCCGGCGACCTCTGTAGCGTAACGAAGGTTGAGTGGGTGAAGCGTATAAGTAACTCTCATGAGTAGCTAAAAAGTGCAAAACCTCCCCTTTTTGCCCCATTTTCCTCTCCAACCTTTTTCAAAGTCGCCCCATTTGCCCCCTTTCCCCTTTCCCCCTTTAGGCGGATCTCGAAAGTTAAGAGACTTGTAACATTTTTATTTCTGATTCATTGAAAGGGGCAAAGCGTTATTCAAAATCATTTTTCAAAGCTCCCCCTCACCCCCTCTTCACGACCCGCGAGCTGCGCGCAGCTCGCGCAGCCACGCAAATACTAGTTATAGTTATATAAAACTACAAAGCCACTGACTCACTCACTGATTGACATGTCGTTTCTCGGAATGGGTGAGAGATGGGTTAGGGGTATGTTTTGCAAAAATGTGCTATCTGACCAATCGAGTAGAGGAAAATTATAGGGAAAGTTCAAATCCAAGATGGTGGGCGAGTCCATTTCCGATTTCGGTGGGGGAAAGACTTGGATGAATTTCGACTCAGAGGTCCTATACGAAATCTAAAAGCATTTAAAAAAAAAGTATAAAAAAAAAAAAAACAAGATGGCGGCCGCGCTATGACGTTTTGAAATTGTCGACTTTTTTCACTCGACTTTGACAAATTGTTTTCTTCTACCAAATTCTAAAACCGCCAACGAAAAGTCTGCCAATTTGTTGGTAATTTCAATGGCAATTGAGAAAAATTATGACATTGTGAAAATCCAAGATGGAGGACGCTGCGGCGGCCATTTTGTAAATAGTTGGAAATTTCGATTTTTTTCAAATCCATTTTTCGAGTAGTTGGCAACATCGGACGGGTTCGAGTTGTAGGGAGCGGTTGTGTGTTTTGTTGACGAGTGTTGCCTGGTGCAAAAATTTTCCCCATTTTTAGGGTATTTTCCCAGATTTACCCCGAAAACATGAAAAGTAGAAATAATGACATTTTAAAGAAAGACTTTGACTAGCCGGCAACATTGGGGTCCCACAAATGACATTTGATCATTTTCGTTCGTTTTAATTGGCAACCCCAAAAAATATTCAACTTTTTAATTTTTGGGACTTTTTGACTTTGGCGAATTAGTTTGTTTTACCAAACTCGAAAGTTGGCAACACCAAGTACACCAATCGGTGGCCTATATTCTTGACATTTCAGGAAAATTATGACTTTTCAGAAAAACAAGATGGCGGATTCCATGGCGGCCATCTTGTAAAAAGGCCGAAAAATCCCAATTTTCGACACGATAATTGGGACAGCTGGCATCCCCCGACCGGATTGTGTTGTATGGACCGGTTATGTGATTCGTCAATGAGTGTGGCCTGGTTAAAAAAAAATCCCCATTTTTAGGGAAATTTCCCAGATTTTTCCCGAAAACATGAAAAGTAGAAATAACGACATTTTGAATGGAAATTTTACATAAACACCAAGAATGGGGTCCCCTGAATGACATTTGACCATTTTCATCACTTTCAACTGGCAACCCCGAGAGCCATTGGCGTTTGAATTTTTGGGTCAGACCCGACTTTGGCGAATTAGTTTGTTCTACTAAACTCAAAAGTTGGCAAAACCAAGTACACCAGTTGGTGGCCTATATCCCTGAAATTTCAGAAAAATTATGACTTTTCAGAAAAAAAAGATGGCGGACAGTGTGGCGGCCATCTTGTAAAAATGATGAAAAATCCTAATTTTCGAAACGATTAATGGGACAGCCGGCATCCCCCGACCGGATTGTGTTGTATGAAACGATTGTGTACTTTGTTGTGGAGTGTTACTTTACGCAAAACTTTTCCCCATTTTAAGGGCAATTTCCCAGATTTTCCCCGAAAACATGAAAAGTAGAAATAACGACATTTTGAATGGTAATTTTACATAAACACCAAGAATGGGGTCCCTCAAATGACATTTGACCATTTTCATCACTTTCAGCTGGCAACCCCGAGAGCCAGTGGCGTTTGAATTTTTTGGTCAGACCCGACTTTGACGAATTAGTTTGTTCTACCAAACTCAAAAGTTGGCAACACCAAGTATACCGATCGGTGGCCTATATTCTTGACATTTAAGGAAAATTATGACTTTTTAGAAAAAAAAATGGCGGACAGTGTGGCGGCCATCTTGTAAAAATGATGAAAAATTCCAGTTTTCGACACGATAATTGGGACAGCTGGCATTCCTCGACCGGATTGTGTTGTATGGACCGGTTATGTCATTCGTCAAGGAGTGTGGCCTGGTTTAAAAAAAATCCCCATTTTTTGGGAAATTTCCCAGATTTTCCCCGAAAACATGAAAAGTAGAAATAACAACAATTCGAAAAAAAACTTTGACTAGCTGACAACATTGGGGTTCCCCGAATGACATTTGACCATTTGTATCACTTTCAGCTGGCAGCCCCGAGAGCCATTGGCGTTTGAATTTTTTGGTTAGACCCGACTTTGGCGAATTAGTTTGTTTTACAAAACTCAAAAGTTGGCAACACCAAGTACACCAGTTGGTGGCCTATATCCCTGAGATTTCAGAAAAATTAAGACTTTTCAGAAAAACAAGATGGCGGATAGTGTGGCGGCCATCTCGGAAAAATGATGAAAAGCCCCAATTTTCGACACGATATTTTTTTTTTTTGGTACAGCCGGCACCTTCTGACCGGATTGTGTCGTCCCGGTTGTGTATTTCGTTAAGTAATGTTGCCTGTTGCAAAAAAAAACCAATTTTTAGGGTATTTTCCCAGATTTTGCCCAAAAACATGAAAGTAGAAGTTTTAGAATGAAGACTTTGACCAGCTGGCAACATAGGGGAGGTGCCAAGCAAAGCGAGCCGGCGACCCCCGTAGCGTAGGGATAAGGTCACGATAGCTTTTCCTCGGTGGTAGGCAGGTCTTGAGTGGAGCAAAGAGGGGAGGTGGCGAGCGAAGCGAGCCGGCGACCTCCGTAGCGTAACGAAGGTTGAGTGGGTGAAGCGTATAAGTAACTCTCATGAGTACCTAGCTAAAAAGTGCAAAACCTCCCCTTTTTGCCCCATTTTCCCCTCCTACCTTTTTCAAAGTTGCCCCATTTGCCCCCTTTCTTCCCCTCTTTCGGCGGATCTTGAAAGTTAAGAGACTTGTAACATTTTTTTTTCAGATTCATTTAAAGGGGCAATGCATTAGTCGAAACCATTTTCAAAGCTCTCCCCTCTCCCGCCCTTCATCCTCCCCCCGTCTTCGACCCTTTTTTTTAAAATTCGTGTGTTTACGGATTCGTATAGAGGAGGCTCGAGAAAGTAAAAACCATTTTTCAAAATTGACCCATTTGCCCCCCTTTTCCCCCCCTTTAGGCGGATCTCGGAAGTTAAAAGACTTGGAACATTTTTTTTTATGATTCATTGAATGGGGCAATGCGTTAGTTGAAATCAATTTTCGAAGGCTCTGCCCCCCTTCACGACCCGCGAGCTGCGCGCAGCTCGCGCAGCCACGCAAATACTAGTTATAGTTATATAAAACTACAAAGCCACTCACTGACTCACTGATTGACATGTCGTTTCTCGGAATGGGTGAGAGATGGGTTATGGGTATGTTTTGCAAAAATGTGTAATCTGACCAATCGAGTAGAGGAAAATTATAGGGAAAGTTCAAATCCGAGATGGTGGGCGAGTCCATTTCCGGTTTCGGTGGGGGAAAGACTTGGATGAATTTCGACTCAGAGGTCCTATACGAAATCTAAAAGCATTAAAAAAAAAAGTAAAAAAAAAAAAAAAAACAAGATGGCGGCCGCGCTATGACGTTTTGAAATTGTCGACTTTTTTCACTCGACTTTGACAAATTGTTTTCTTCTACCGAATTCTAAAACCGCCAACGAAAAGTCTGCCAATTTGTTGGTAATTTCAATGGCAATTGGGAAAAATTATGACATTGTGAAAATCCAAGATGGAGGACGCTGCGGCGGCCATTTTGTAAAATGATGGATTTTTCGATTTTTTTCAAATCCATTTTTCGGGTAGTTGGCAACATCAGACGGGTTCGAGTTGTACCGAGCGGTTGTGTGTTTTGTTGACGAGTGTTGCCTGGTGCAAAAAATTTCCCCATTTTTAGTGTATTTTCCCAGATTTTCCCCGAAAACATGAAAAGTAGAAATAATGACATTTTAAACAGAGACTTTGACTAGCCGGCAACATTGGGGTCCCCCAAATGACATTTGACCATTTTGGTTCGTTTTAATTGGCCACCCCAAAAAATATTAAACTTTTTAATTTTTGGGACTTTTTGACTTTGGCGAATTAGTTTGTTCTACCAAACTCGAAAGTTGGCAACACCAAGTACACCAATCGGTGGCCTATATTCTTGACATTTCAGGAAAATTATGACTTTTCAGAAAAACAAGATGGCGGATTCCATGGCGGCCATCTTGTAAAAACGCTGAAAAATCCCAATTTTCGACATGATAATTGGGACAGCTGGCATCCCCCCACCGGATTGTGTTGTATGGACCGGTTATGTAATTCGTCAAGGAGTGTGGCCTGGTGCAAAAAATTTCCCTATTTTTAGAGAAATTTCCTAGATTTTCCCCGAAAACATGAAAAGTAGAAATAACGACATTTTGAATGGAAAATTTACATAAACACCAAGAACGGGGTCTCCCGAATAACATTTGACTATTTTCATTACTTTCAGCTGGCAACCCCGAGAGCCATTGGCGTTTGAATTTTTGGGTCAGACCCGACTTTGGCGAATTAGTTTGTTCTACTAAAGTCAAAAGTTGGCAACACCAAGTACACCGGTTGGTGGCCTATATCCCTGAGATTTCAGGAAAATTATGACTTTTCAGAAAAACAAGATGGCGGATGTTATGGCGGCCATCTTGTAAAAATGATGAAAAATCCTAATTTTCGACACGTTATATGGGACAGCCAGCAACCCCCGACCGGATTGTGTTGTATGAAGCGATTGTGTACTTTGTTGTGGAGTGTTACCTTACGCAAAAAATTTCCCCATTTTTAGGGAAATTTCCCAGATTTTCCCCGAAAACATGAAAAGTAGAAATAATGACATTTTAAATCGAGGTTTTGATTAACTGACAACATTGGGGTCCGAATGACATTTGACCATTTTCATCACTTTCAGCTGGCAACCCCGAGAGCCATTGGTGCTTGAATTTTTGGGTCAGACCCGACTTTGGCGAATTAGTTTGTTCTACTAAACTCAAAAGTTGGCAACACGAAGTACACCAGTTGGTGGCCTTTATCCCTGAGATTTCAGGAAAATTATGACTTTTCAGAAAAAAAAGATGGCGGACAGTGTGGCCATCTTGTAAGAATGATGAAAAATCCTAATTTTCGACACGATTAATGGGACAGCCGGCATCCCCCGACCGGATTGTGTTGTATGAAACGATTATGTACTTTGTTGTGGAGTGTTACTTTACGCAAAAAATTTCCCCATTTTTAGGGTATTTTCCCAGATTTTTCCCAAAAACATGAATAGTGGAAATAACGACATTTCGAATGGAAATTTTACATAAACACCAAAAATGGGGTGCTTTAAATGACATTTGACAATTTTTCATTCTTTTCAGCTGGCAACCCCGAGAGTCATTGGGTCTTGAATTTTCGGATCAGAACAGATTTTGGCGAATTCTTTTGTTCTACCAAACTTAAAACTTGGCAACACCAAGTACACCAGTCGGTAGCCTGCATCCTCGATATTTTAGAAAAATTGTGACTTTTTAGAAAAACAAGATGGTGGACAGTGTGGTGGCCATCTTGGAAAAACGATGAAAAATCCCAATTTTTGACACGATAAATGGGACTGCCGGCATCCCCCGACTGGATTGTGTTGTACGAAGCGATTGTGTACTTTGTTGTCGAATGTTACCTTACGCAAAAAAATTCCCCATTTTTAGGGTATTTTCCCAGATTTTCCCAGAAAACATGAAAAGTAGAAATAATGACATTATAAATAGAGACTTTGACTAGCCGGCAACATTGGGGTCCCCCAAATGACATTTGACCATTTTGGTTCGTTTTAATTGGCAACCCCAAAAAATATTGAACTTTTTAATTTTTGGGACTTTTTGACTTTGGCGAATTAGTTTGTTCTACCAAACTCGAAAGTTGGCAACACCAAGTACACCAGTTGGTGGCCTATATTCTTGACATTTCAGGAAAATTATGACTTTTCAGAAAAACAAGATGGCGGATTCCATGGCGGCCATCTTGTAAAAAGGCCGAAAAATCCCAATTTTCGACACGATAATTGGGACAGCTGGCATCCCCCGACCGGATTGTGTTGTATGGACCGGTTATGTAATTCGTCAAGGAGTGTGGCCTGGTGCAAAAATTTTCACCATTTTTAGGGAAATTTCCTAGATTTTCCCCGAAAACATGAAAAGTAGAAATAACGACATTTTAAATAGAGACTTTGACTAGCCGGCAACATTGGGGTCCCCCAAATGACATTTGACCATTTTTATCACTTTCAGCTGGCAACCCCGAGAGCCATTGGCGCTTGAATTTTTTGGTCAGACCCGTCTTTGGCGAATTAGTTTGTTCTACCAAACTCAAAAGTTGGCAACACCAAGTACACCAGTTGGTGGCCTATATCCTTGAGATTTTAGGAAAATTATGACTTTTCAAAAAAAAAGATGGCGGACAGTGTGGCGGCCATCTTGTAAGAATGATGAAAAATCCTAATTTTCGACACGATAAATGGGACAGCCGATATCCCCCGACTGGATTGCGTTGTATGAAGCGATTGTGTACTTTGTTGTGGAGTGTTACCTTACGCAAAATTTTTCCCCATTTTTTGGGTATTTTCCCAGATTTTTACCAAAAACATGAATAGTGGGAATAATGACATTTTGAATGGAATTTTTTTACAGGAACACTAAGAATGGGGTGCCTCAAATGACATTTGACCATTTTCATTCTTTTCAGCTGGCAACCCCGAGAGTCATTGGGGCTTGAATTTTCGGATCAGAACCGACTTTGGCGAATTCTTTTGTTCTACCAAACTTAAAACTTGGCAACACCAAGTACACCAGTCGTTAGCCTGTATGCTCGATATTTCAGAAAAATTAAGACTTTTCAGAAAAACAAGATGGCGGGCAGTGTGGTGGCCATCTTGGAAAAATGATGGAAAATCCTAATTTTCGACACGATAAATGGGACTGCCGGCATCCCCCGACTGGATTGTGTTGTACGAAGCGATTGTGTACTTTGTTGTCGAATGTTACCTTACGCAAAAAAAATCCCCATTTTTAGGGTATTTTCCCAGATTTTTCCCAAAAACATGTATAGTGGATATAACGACATTTTGAATGGATTTTTTTTACATAAACACCAAGAATGGGGTGCCTCAAATGACATTTGACCATTTTCATTCTTTTCAGCTGGCAACCCCAAGAGTCATTGGGGCTTTAATTTTCGGATCAGACCCGACTTTGGCGAATTAGTTTGTTTTACTAAACTCAAAAGTTGGCAACACCAAGTACACCAGTTGGTGGCTTATGTCCCTGAAATTTCAGAAAAAATATGACTTTTCAAAAAAAAAGATGGCGGACAGTGTGGCGGCCATCTTGTAAAAATGATGAAAAATCCTAATTTTCGACACGATAAATGGGACAGCCGGCATCCCCCGACCGGATTAAGTTGTATGAAACGATTGTGTACTTTGTTGTGGAGTGTTACTTTACGCAAAAATTTTCCCCATTTTTAGGGTATTTTCCCAGATTTTTCCCAAAAACATGAATAGTGGAAATAACGACATTTCGAATGGAAATTTTACATAAACACCAAAAATGGGGTGCTTCAAATGACATTTGACCATTTTCATTCTTTTCAGCTGGCAACCCCGAGAGTCATTGGGTCTTGAATTTTCGGATCAGAACAGATTTTGGCGAATTCTTTTGTTCTACCAAACTTAAAACTTGGCAACACCAAGTACACCAGTCGGTAGCCTGCATCCTCGATATTTTAGAAAAATTATGACTTTCCAGAAAAACAAGATGGCGGACAGTGTGGTGGCCATCTTGGAAAAATGATGAAAAATCCCAAGTTTCCCAAAAATTTACCGTAAGAGGTCATTCAAACGAATAATCCGTTTGAGGTATAGGTACATAAACAGGTACTTTTAATAGGAACCTACTAATACAGATAGGACTGTTATCTTTACCTGACCTATTTATATGAGAAACTGGGTTAAGTAGGTATTATAATTATTGACAAATCTACTTCTAGAATAGAGCATCGTGAAAACTTGGGATAACAACTAACGTAAGTAAGTATAAGGGCATTTAATACTTAAAAATTATAGATAATTATGTAACCTAACTTATTAAGACTTGGACAACAAAGATATACCTACGTACCTATCTACTTATTTGGTTCTGCCTACCTTTACTTGTAGATTTATCTACTAAAACTGACGGAACAAGCAAATTATGGTCAATATTGGTATTAAATGGTAACTCTTTGCTTCGCAGTTGAGGCACGTACCTATAGAATGTGTCCTACGATGCACTGCTCTGCGTTCATCAACTTGAGGCTTATAGATGCTAAGCCTTACGTGCCAGAAATAACCACCGGCACCCACACCCTTCAAACCGAAACAGGATATTGCTTGACGATAGAAATAAGCATGGTGAATACTTCCGCAGGCGAGCTCTCGCAAACAGCTTTAATACCTATCTACCTACTAAAAAACAATGATCGCTCAATAAAATATGTAGGTAGGTACACAATTACAAGAGAAAGCTCAGCCGGAGAGTACCAATAGTTGAAGCACAATAAGCACAGAGCATCTATGTTTAAAGACGAGTCATAAACCAATGCGTCTCCTATCTGTAATGTTTTATCTTTACCTACCTACTGCCCAAATATGGACACTACAATAAAGTCGGTCCACAAATTGTCCACGATGATGTTGAGGAAATCTCAACAGGGGGAGGCTGTAACATACCTACTTGTCCTATTGTTGATGAAAGGAAAGTTAAAATGAGGCCACCTCCGTCAATTTCAACAGTAGGTAGGTACTACTCCCTACCTTAAAAAATTATGTAGGTAGGTACCTAGCCATTGGCATTGGATGTGCATGGGGCATAATTATGCTGAAAAATCATAAAATTTATTATTTCACTAGCTTTTACCCGCGGCTTTGCTCGCTTTGTTTACTTCTAATACCTCCATGAATCTGTGTACAAAGTTCATTGCGTGAAAACGTAACAAACAAACTTACATTCACATTTACAATAATAATCATATATCTACAATAATTATTGATGCTAATGCATCCTTGCTTTGTACTACAGTCAGGCGTTACGGCTCAATTGATAAGAACCCTGCCTTTTGCGCTGTATGTTGTGATGATCACCACACATTAGAATTACCTACGTGGACAAACTTGGAGGAGACTTTTACCCGCAAGGGATCCACACTCCGTACTAATACCTAACTTGTACCTTAGCTAAACCGCCGCATAACCAGTCAATACAATGAGATCTTTGAAGATATCGACTTCTTCTTCGTCTCTGCTCAGAAATTTAGAAATCTTACCAACAAAATTATTTTAGAAAACAATAGTTAATTCAGTTAGTTAGTTTAATATTTTTTTTTCATTCTTTCACTCTTTTTCTGTTGTTTGCATGCCTGTTTTCTTTTATGTTTAAGTTTGCTTTTAACTACTTTTTTACTTTTTATGTTTTAATAGCGTAGAAATAGCGCACTTTTATATATAACTTTTAATATTTTGTGGAAAATGTCGTATGTTATACATTTATAAATCTTGTGTATTTATAACTTAGTGTAAGTTTTTAATGTATAACTGTTTATTTTCCCTAATAAATAAAATAAAATAAAAAATAAAATAAAAAAAAAACATTTACCAACACACATTTGAAATATACATAATAATAGGTCTTTACCTATGAAATTGCCGTTTTGTTTGAAAAAATTTAAACGATTTTTTTTCATGTATTTTTTATTTGTATTAATCGAAGTAATCACCCATTTTAATCAATGCATCTTTGCCAACGCAGTGGCAGTTTATTGATGCCCTTCTTAAAGAAATCAGCTGGTCGGGAGGCAACAAATTCTTCAAAGGCATTTTGTACTGCCTCTCGGGTATTGAATTTTTTTCCCGCCAAGAAGTTATCCAAATTCTGGAAAAAGTAGTAGTCTGTAGGCGCAAGGTTTCTAGGGGTAAGTTTTCGTTTAGGGCATTGTTTAGGTGCTGAACCAGGATCCAACCAACTTGCTGAGCGCTTGCGGTTATCAAACAGAATCCATTTTTCATCGCAGGTAACAATGCGGTTCAAAATTCCTTCATTTGTGTGTCTGTTGAGCAGTGCAAGGCACGTCTCGACGCGTACTTTGCGCTGGCGATCATTGAGTTCGTGGGGCACCCATTAATTTGTCAAGCTTTTTTACCTTGCCAATTTGACGCAAATGGACCAATATTGTTTTAACGCTAACGTCGAAAGCTGCTGCTAATTCAGTCGTAGATTGTGTATCATCAGCTTCCACAATCGCTTTTAATTCGTAATTGTCGACCAAAGTCTTCGGACGACCGCGAGGTTCATTTTTCAGGTCGAAATTTCCAGAACGGAAGCGAGCAAACCAATAACTGGTGGTGCGTTGGTTTGTAGTGTTAGCTCCGTAAACGTCGTTGATGTTGCGTGCCGCTTGTGCCGCGTTGCTGCCACGACGGTACTCATATTCCATAATTACTCGAATTTTTAACGTATCCATGATGACGAAAAAGATTGAAATGCGATGAAAATGTAACACTAATCAATTTTTTCAGGATTCCTAGGGATTCTCAAAATTTTACAAGGGTAACTAAAACTCCTCAAAAACACGACAGAACCGCGAGCTGCGCGCAGCTCGCGCAGCCACGCAAATACTATTTAAAGTTATATAAAACTACAAAGCCACTGACTGACTGACTGACTGACTGATTGACATGTCGTTACTCGGAATGGGTGAGATATGGGTTAGGGGTATGTTTTGCAAAAATGTGTAATCTGACCGAGTGAGTAGAGGAAAATTATAGGGAAAGTTCAAATCCAAGATGGTGGGCGAGTCCATTTCCGGTTTCAGTGGGGGAAAGACTTGGATGAATTTCGACTCAGAGGTCCTATACGAAATCTAAAAGCATTAAAAAAAAAAGTAAAAAAAAAAAAAAAAACAAGATGGCGGCCGCGCTATGACGTTTTGAAATTGTCGACTTTTTTCACTCGACTTTGACAAATTGTTTTCTTCTACCAAATTCTAAAACCGCCAACGAAAAGTCTGCCAATTTGTTGGTAATTTCAATGGCAATTGGGAAAAATTATGACATTGTGAAAATCCAAGATGGAGGACGCTGCGGCGGCCATTTTGTAAAAAGTTGGAAATTTCGATTTTTTTCAAATCCATTTTTCGGGTAGTTGGCAACATCGGACGGGTTCGAGTTGTAGGGAGCGGTTGTGTGTTTTGTTAATGAGTGTTGCCTGGTGCAAAAATTTTGCCCATTTTTAGGGTATTTTCCCTGATTTTCCCCGAAAACATGAAAAGTAGAAATAATGACATTTTAAATAGAGACTTTGACTAGCCGGCAACATTGGGGTCCCACAAATGACATTTGACCATTTTCGTTCGTTTTAATTGGCAACCCCAAAAAATATTGAACTTTTTAATTTTTGGGACTTTTTGACTTTGGCGAATTAGTTTGTTCTACCAAACTCGAAAGTTGGCAACACCAAGTACACCAATCGGTGGCCTATATTCTTGACATTTCAGGAAAATTATGACTTTTCAGAAAAACAAGATGGCGGATTCCATGGCGGCCATCTTGTAAAGAGGCCGAAAAATCCCAATTTTCGACACGATAATTGGGACAGCTGGCATCCCCCGACCGGATTGTGTTGTATAGACCGGTTATGTAATTCGTCAAGGAGTGTGGCCTGGTGCAAAATTTTTCCCCATTTTTAGGGAATTTTCCCAGATTTTCCCCGAAAACATGAAAAGTAGAAATAACGACATTATGAATGGAAATTTTACATAAACACCAAGAATGGGGATCCCCGAATGACATTTGACATTTTCATCACTTTCAGCTGGCAACCCCGAGAGCCATTGGCGCTTAAATTTTTGGGTCAGACCCGACTTTGGCGAATTAGTTTGTTCTTTTAAACTCAAAAGTTGGCAACACTAAGTACACCAATCGGTGGCCTATATTCTTGACATTTAAGGAAAATTATGACTTTTCAGAAAAACAAGATGGCGGATTCTATGGCGGCCATCTTGTAAAAAGGCCGAAAAATCCCAATTTTCGACACGATAATTGGGACAGCTGGCATGTCCCGACCGGATTGTGTTGTATGGACCGGTTATGTAGTTCGTCAAGGAGTGTAGCCTGGTGCAAAAATTTTCCCCATTTTTAGGGAAATTTCCCAGATTTTCCCCGAAAACATGAAAAGTAGAAATAACGACATTTTGAATAGAAATTTTACATAAACACCAAGAATGGGGTTCCCCAAATGACATTTGACCATTTTAATCACTTTCAGCTGGCAACCCCGAGAGCCATTGGCGTTTGAATTTTTTGGTCAGACCCGACTTTGGCGAATTAGTTTGTTCTACCAAACTCAAAAGTTGGCAACACCAAGTAAACCAGTTGGTGGCCTATATCCGTGAGATTTCAGGAAAATTATGACTTTACAAAAAAAAAAGATGGCGGACAGTGTGGCGGCCATCTTGTAAGAATGATGAAAAATCGTAATTTTCGACACGATAAATGGGACAGCCGACATCCCCCGACTGGATTGCGTTGTTTAAAGCGATTGTGTACTTTGTTGTGGAGTGTTACCTTACGCAAAATTATTCCCCATTTTTTGGGTTTTTTCCCAGATTTTTACACAAAACATGAATAGTGGAAATAATGACATTTTGAATGGAATTTTTTTACAGGAACACTAAGAATGGGGTACCTCAAATGACATTTGACCATTTTCATTCTTTTCAGCTGGCAACCCCGAGAGTCATTGGGGCTTGAATTTTCGGATCAGAACCGACTTTGGCGAATTCTTTTGTTTTACCAAACTTAAAACTTGGCAACACCAACTACACCAGTCAATAGCCTGTATCCTCGATATTTCAGAAAAATTAAGACTTTTCAGAAAAACAAGATGGCGGGCAGTGTGGTGTCCATCTTGGAAAAATGATGGAAAATCCTAATTTTCGACACGATAAATGGGACAGCCGGCACCTTCTGACCGGATTGTGTTGTCCTGGTTGTGTATTTTGTTAAGTAATGTGGCCTGTTGCAAAAAAAACCCCATTTTTATGGTATTTTCCCAGATTTTCCCCGTAAACATGAAAAGTAGAAATAACGACATTTTTAATAGAGACTTTGACTAGCCGGCAACATTGGGGTCCTCCAAATGACATTTAACCATTTTCATCACTTTCAGCTGGCAACCCCGACAGCCAATGGCGCTTGAAATTTTAGGTCAGACCCGACTTTGGCGAATTAGTTTGTTCTACGAAACTCAAAAGTTGGCAACACCAAGTACACCACTTAGTGGCCTATATCCCTGAGATTTCAGAAAAATTATGACTTTTAAGAAAAAAAAGATGGCGGACAGTGTAGCGGCCATCTTGTAAAAATAATGAAAAATCCTAATTTTCGACACGATAAATGGGACAGCCGGCATCCCCCGACCGGATTGTGTTGTATGAAGCGATTGTGTATTTTGTTGTCGAGTGTTACCTTACGCAAAAATTTTCCCCATTTTTAGGGTATTTTCCCAGATTTTTCCCAAAAACATGAATAGTGGAAATAACGACATTTTGAATGGATTTTTTTTACATAAACTCCAATAATGGGGTGCCTCAAATGACATTTGACCATTTTCATCACTTTTAGCTGGCAAACCCGAGAGCCATTGGCGCTTGAATTTTTGGGTCAGACCCGACTTTGGCGAATTAGTTTGTTCTACTAAACTCAAAAGTTGGCAACACCAAGTACACCAGTTGGTGGCCTATATTCCTGAGATTTCAGAAAAATTATGACTTTTCAGAAAAAAAAGATGGCGGACAGTGTGGCCATCTTGTAAGAATGATGAAAAATCATAATTTTCGACACGATAAATGAGACAGCCGGCATCCGCCGACCGGATTGTGTTGTATGAAGCGAATGTGTACTTTGTTGTGGAGTGTTACCTTACGTTAAATTTTGCTCCATTTTTAGGGCATTTTCCCAGATTTTTACCCAAAAACATGAATAGTGGAAATAACTACATTTTGTATAGAAATTTTACATAAACACCAAGACTGAGGTGCCTTAAATGACATTTGACCATTTTCATTCTTTTCAGCTGGCAACCCCGAGAGTCATTGGGGTGTGAATTTTCGGATCAGAACCGACTTTGGCGAATTCTTTTGTTCTACCAAACTTAAAACTTGGCAACACCAAGTACACCAGTCGGTAGCTTGTATCCTCGATATTTCAGAAAAATTAAGACTTTTCAGGATGGCGGACAGTGTGGTGGCCATCTTGGAAAAATGATAAAAAATCTTGATTTTCGACACAATAAATGGGACAGCCGACACCTTCTGACCGGATTGTGTTTTCCCGGTTGTGTATTTCGTTAAGTAATGTTGCATGTTGCAAAAAAATCCCCATTTTTATTGCGTAGTAGCGTAGCTCAGTAGCGTAGCTCAGTAGCGTAGCTCAGTAGCGTAGCTCAGTAGCGTATTATAGTACGGGTCGAAACCTATCCTGTGGTGGTACCGGTAAAGCGAAAGGGGGAGTGGGCGAGCGAAGCGAACCGGCGACCCCCGTAGCGTAGGGATAAGGTCACGATAGCTTTTCCTCGGTGGTATGGCAGGCAGGTCTTGAGTGGAGCGAAGAGGGGAGGTGGCGAGCGAAGCGAGCCGGCGACCTCTGTAGCGTAACGAAGGTTGAGTGGGTGAAGCGTATAAGTAACCCTCATGAGTAGCTAAAAAGTGCAAAACCTCCTTTTGCCCCATTTTCTCCTCCTACCTTTTTCAAAGTTGCCCCATTTGCTCCCTTTCTCGCCCCTTTAGGCGGATCTCGAAAGTTATGAGACTTGTAACATTTTTTTTTCAGATTTATTGAAAGGGGCAATGCGTTAGTCGAAATCATTTTTCAAAGCTTCGACGGCACGGTTGGCGCAGCGGCTGAGCGATTGGACTGCTGCGCTGCGTGTCGCGGGTTCGATCCCCGCACGGAAAAAATATTTGTATGGCCTGCAGATAGTTGTTTCGGGTCTGGGTATCTGTGTACGTGAGTTTATATGTTTGTGAACGCACCCACGATACAGGAGAAATTCCTAGAGTGGGGCAACGTTTTTTAAAAACAAAAAACAAAGCTCTCCCCCTCTGCCCTTTTCACGACCCGCGAGCTGCGCGCAGCTCGCGCAGCCACGCAAATACTAGTTATTATACTATATAAAGCTAAATTACCACTCACTCACTCACTGACTCACTGATTGACAGAATTGTTCTCCCAGATGGTGGATGGGGAGGTGGGTATATTTTGACAGATTCGTAAACAAGTAACTCTCGTGAGTATGGGAAAAGTGCCAAACCCCCCCTTTTTGCCCCCCCTCCTCCCCCTCCCTATCGTATCTCGGAAACAAAGAGACCCGTATTTTTTTTTTTTTAGGGATTCGTATAGAGGGGGCTCGGTAAAGTAAAAATCATTTTTCAAAGTGGCCCCCCTTTTCCCCCTTCTCCCCCCCTTTAGGCGTATCTCGGAATTAAAGAAATTTTACGTGTTTTTTTTTAAGGATTCGTATAGAATAGGCTCGGGGAAGTAAAAACCATTTTTCAAATTTGACCCCCTTGCCCCCCTTCACCCCCCCCTTTAGGCGGATCTCGGAAGTTAAGAGACTTGGAACATTTTTTTTTCAGATTCATATAGAGGGGCATTGCGTTAGTCGAAATCATTTTTCAAAGCTCGCCCCTCTCCCTCCCTTCATCCCCCCCCCCCCTTTTCACCCCTTTTTTAAAACTCGTGTTCTGTTTTGTTTACGGATTCGTATAGAGAAGGCGGAAGGAAGTAAAATCCATTTTTCAAATTTGACCCCCTTGCCCCCCTTCACCCCCCCCCCTTTAGGCGGATCTCGGAAGTTAAGAGACTTGGAAGATTCATTGAAAGGGGCAATGAGTTAGTCGAAATCATTTTTCAAAGCTCCCCTCCCCCCCCCCCTTCACCCCCCCTCTTCACCCCTTTTTTCAGTTTTGTTTACGGATTCGTATAGAGGAGGCTCGGGAAAGTAAAATCCATTCTTAAAATTTGACCCCCTTGCCCCCCTTCACCCCCCCTTTGGCAGATCTCGGAAGTTAAGAGACTTGGAACATTTTTTTTTTCAGATTTTCGAAAGGAGCCTATCCTGTGGTGGTACCGGTAAAGCGAAGGGGGGAGCGGGCGAGCGAAGCGAGCCGGCGACCCCCGAAGCGTAGGGATAATGTCATGATAGTTTTCCGGTGGTAGGTAGGTCCTGAGTGGAGCGAACCTGCGAGACCGAGTGGAGCGAAGGGGGGAGGTGGCGAGCGAAGCGAGCCGGCGACCTCCTTAGCGTAACGAAGGTTGAGTGGGTGAAGCGTTACTCAGGGGCGACGACAAGCAAACTTTAGGGTAATGTTTTTTTAGTGGTAGTAGGAGGTAGTAGGTAGGTAGTAGGTAGGTAGTAGGTAGGTGATAGGTAGGTAGTAGGTAGGTGTAGGGGTAGTAGGTAGGTGGTAGGTAGGTGGTAGGTAGGTGGTAGGTAGGTGGTAGGTAGGTGGTAGGTAGGTGTAGGTAGGTAGTAGGTAGGTGTAGGTAGGTGCAGGTAGGTGTAGGTAGGTAGTAGGTAGGTGTAGGTAGGTGGTTGGTAGTAGGTAGGTGTAGGTAGGTAGTAGGTTGGTAGTAGGTAGGTGTAGGTAGGTAGTAGGTAGGTGGTAGGTGTATATAGGTAGGTATATCAGATTCATTGAAAGGGGCAATGCGTTAGTCGAAATTATTTTTCAAAGCGCCCCTTCCCCCCCCCCTTCACGCCCCGCGAGCTGCGCGCAGCTCGCGCAGCCACGCAAATACTAGTTATACTATATAAAGCTTAATTACCACTCACTGACTGACTGACAGAATTGTTCTCCCAGATGGTGGATGGGGAGGTGGGTATATTTTGACAGATTCGTAAACAGGCAACTCTCGTGAGTATGGGAAAAGTCCGAAACCCCCCCTTTTCCCCCCCCTTCTCCCCCCTCCCTATCGTATCTCGGAAACAAAGAGACTTTACGTGTTTTTTTTTAGGGATTCGTATAGAGGGGGCTCGGTAAAGTAAAAATCATTTTTCAAAGTGGCCCCCCTTTTCCCCCTCCTCCCCCCCTTTAGGCGGATCTCGAAAGTTAAGAGACTTGGAACGAATTTTTTTTCAGATTCATATAGAGGAGGCTCGGAGAAGTTAAACCATTTTTAAAATTTGACCCCCTTGCCCCCCTTCACCCCCCCTTTAGGCGGATCTCGGAAGTTAAGAGACGTGGAACGATTTTTTTTTCAGATTCATATAGAGGGGCATTGCGTTAGTCGAAATCGTTTTTAGAAACTCCCCCTTATCCCCCCCTTCACCCCCCCCCCCTCTTCATCTCTTTTTTTACTCCTGAAAAAATTTTTGATTCTTACCTAAATCTATTTGAGGGGCGTTGAAATTTGTATACCCACCCCTCCCCAACCTCCCCTAAAATTAAAAGGGCTGTAACTTCATAACGGTTAGAGATAGCCATTAGGTGTTTGAACAAATATTATAGTAGGCGTCGAAACCTGTCCGGTGGTGGTACAGCGGTAAAGCAAAGGGGGGAGTGGGCGAGCGAAGCGAGCCGGCGACCCCCGTAGCGTAGGGTTAATGTCATGATAGCTTTCCGGTGGTAGGTAGGTGCTGAGTGGAGCGAACCTGCGAGACCGAGTGGAGCGAAGGGGGGAGGTGGCGAGCGAAGCGAGCGGAGGCTCGGGGAAGTGGAATCCATTTTCAAATTTGACCCCCTTGCCCCCCTTCACCCCCCCCTTTAGGCGGATCTCGGAAGTTAAGAGACTTGGAACATTTTTTTTTTCAGAGTCATTGAAAGGGGCAATGCGTTAGTCGAAATCATTTTTCAAAGCGCCTCCTCTCCCCCCTTCACGCCCCGCGAGCTGCGCGCAGCTCGCGCAGCCACGCAAATACTAGTTATATTATATAAAGCTCGATTACCACTCACTCACTCACTGACTGATTGACATAATTGTTCTCCCAGATGGTGGATGGGGAGGTGGGTATATTTTGACAGATTCGTAAACAGGCAACTTTCGTGAGTATGGAAAAAGTCCCAAACCCCCCCTTTTCCCCCCTCTTCTTCCCCCTCCCTATCGTATCTCAGAAAGTAAAAGACCCGTATTTTTTTTATTTTACGGATTCGTATAGAGGAGGCTCGGTAAAGTAAAAATCATTTTTCAAAGTGGCCCCCCTTGCCCCCCTTCTTCCCCCTTTTAGGCGGATCTCGGAAGTTAACAGACTTGGAACAATTTTTTTTTCAGATTCATATAGAGGAGGCTCGGGGAAGTAAAAACCATTTTTTAAATTTGACCCCCTTGCCCCCCTTCACCCCCCCTTTAGGCGGAACTCAAAAGTTAAGAGACTTGGAACGATTTTTTTTTCAGATTCATATAGAGGGGCATTGCGTTAGTCGAAATCATTTTTAGAAACTCCCCCTTATCCCCCCTTCAACCCCCCCCCTCTTCATCTCTTTTTTTACTCCTGAAAAATTTTTTGATTCTTACCTAAATCTAATCTAATCTAAATCTATTTGAGGGGCGTTGAAATTTGTATACCCTCCCCTCCCCAACCTCCCCTAAAATTAAAAGGACTCTAACTTCATAACGGTTAGAGATAGCCATTAGGTGTTTGAACAAATATTATAGTAGGCGTCGAAACTTGTCCGGTGGTGGTACAGCGGTAAAGCGAAGGGGGGAGCGGGCGAGCGAAGCGAGCCGGCGACCCCCGTAGCGTAGGGATAAAGTCATGATAGCTTTCCGGTGGTAGGTATGTCGGTAGGTCCTGAGTGGAGCGAACTCAGGGGCGACGACAAGCAAACTTTAGGGTAATGTTTTTTTAGTGGTAGTAGGTAGTAGGTATGTGTAGGTAGGTGTAGGTAGTAGGTGCAGGTAGGTGTAGGTGTAGGTGTAGGTAGGTAGTAGGTAGGTGTAGGTAGGTGTAGGTAGGTGTAGGTAGGTAGTAGGTAGGTGTAGGTAGGTAGGTGTAGGTAGGTAGTAGGTAGGTGTAGGTAGGTAGGTGTAGGTAGGTAGGTGTAGGTAGGTAGGTGTAGGTAGGTAGGTGTAGGTAGGTGTAGGTAGGTGTAGGTAGGTGTAGGTAGGTAGTAGGTAGGTGTAGGTAGGTGTAGGTAGGTAGTACCGCGAGCTGCATTGGAACATTTTTTTTTTCCGATTCATTGAGAGGTGCAATGCGTTAGTCGAAATCATTTTTCAAAGATCCCCCTCTCCCCCACTTCACGCCCCGCGAGCTGCGCGCAGCTCGCGCAGCCACGCAAATACTAGTTATACTATATAAAGCTAAATTACCACTGACTGACTCACTCACTGACATAATTGTTCTCCCAGATGGTGGATGGGGAGGTGAGTATATTTTGACAGATTCGTAAACAACTAACTCTCGTGAGTATGGGAAAAGTCCCAAACCCCCCCTTTCCCCCCCCCTTCTCCCCCCTCCCTATCGTATCTCGGAAACAAAGAGACTTTACGTGTTTTTTTTTAGGGATTCGTATAGAGGAGGCTCGGAAAAGTAAAAACCATTTTTCAATGTTGACCCCCTTGCCCCCCTTCACCCCCCCTTTAGGCGGATCTCGAAAATAAAGAGACATTACGTGTGTTTTCTTAAGGATTCGAATAGAGGAGGCTTGGGGAAGTAAAAACCGTTTTTTAAATTTGACCCCCTTGCCCCCCTTCACCCCCCCTTTAGGCGGATCTCGAAAGTTAAGAGACTTGGAACGAATTTTTTTTTCAGATTCATATAGAGGGGCATTGCGTTAGTCGAAATCATTTTTAGAAACTCCCCCCTCTCCCCCCCTTCACCCCCCCCCCCCCTCTTCCCCTCTTTTTTTACTCCTGAATTTTTTTTTGATTCTTACCTAAATCTATTTGAGGGGCGTTGAAATTTGTATACCCTCCCCTCCCCAACCTCCCCTAAAATTAAAAGGGCTGTAACTTCATAACGGTTAGAGATAGCCATTAGGTGTTTGAACAAATATTATAGTAGGCGTCGAAACCTGTCCGGTGGTGGTACAGCGGTAAAGCGAAGGGTAGCCCCGTAGCGTAGGGATAATGTCATGATAGCTTTCCGGTGGTAGGTAGGTCCTGAGTGGAGCGAACCTGGGTGAAGCGTAACTCAGGGGCGACGACAAGCAAACTTTAGGGTAATGTTTTTTTAGTGGTAGTAGGAGGTAGTAGGTAGGTAGTAGGTATGTGTAGGTAGGTGTAGGTGTAGGTAGGTAGGTATAGGTAGGTAGTAGGTAGGTGTAGGTAGGTAGTAGGTAGGTAGTAGGTAGGTAGTAGGTAGGTGTAGGTAGGTAGTAGGTAGGTAGTAGGTAGGTGTAGGTAGGTAGGTGTAGGTAGGTAGGTGTAGGTAGGTGTAGGTAGGTAGGTAGGTGTAGGTAGGTAGGTGTAGGTAGGTAGGTGTAGGTAGGTAGGTGTAGGTAGGTAGGTGTAGGTAGGTAGGTAGGTGTAGGTAGGTAGTAGGTAGGTGTAGGTAGGTAGGTGTAGGTAGGTAGGTGTAGGTAGGTAGGTGTAGATAGGTAGGTGTAGGTAGGTAGGTGTAGGTGGGTAGTAGGTAGGTGTAGTAGGTAGTACCGCGAGCTGCATTGGAACATTTTTTTTTTCAGATTCATTGAGAGGTGCAATGCGTTAGTCGAAATCATTTTTCAAAGCTCCCCCTCTCCCCCTCTTCACGCCCCGCGAGCTGCGCGCAGCTCGCGCAGCCACGCAAATACTAGTTATACTATATAAAGCTAAATTACCACTGACTGACTGACTCACTGACAGAATTGTTCTCCCAGATGGTGGATGGGGAGGTGGGTATATTTTGACAGATTCGTAAACAAGCAACTTTCGTGAGTATGGGAAAAGTCCCAAACCCCCCCTTTTCCGCCCCCTTCTCCCCCCTCCCTATTTTATCACGAAAACAAAGAGACTTTACTTGTTTTTTTTAAGGGGATCGTATAGAGGGGGCAAGGTAAAGTAAAAATCATTTTTCAAAGTGGCCCCCCTTGCCCCCCTTCTCCCCCCTTTTAGGCGGATCTCGGAAATAAAGAGAATTTACGTGATTTTTTTTAGGGATTCGTATAGAAGAGGCTTGGGGAAGTATAAACCATTTTTCAAATTTGACCCCCTTGCCCCCCTTCACCCCCCCTTTTGGCGGATCTCGAAAATAAAGAGATTTTACGTGATTTTTTTTAGGGATTCGTATAGAAGAGGCTCGGGGAAGTATAAACCATCTTTCAAATTTGACCCCCTTGCCCCCCTTCACCCCCCCTTTCGGATCTCGGAAGTTAAGAGACTTGGAACATTTTTTTTTTCAGATTCATTGAAAGGGGCAATGAGTTAGTCGAAATCATTATTCAAAGTTCACCCCCCCCTTCACCCCCCCCCCCCCCTCTTCACCCCTTTTTTCAGTTTTGTTTACGGATTCGTATAGAGGAGGCTCGGGAAAGTAAAAACCATTTCTCAAAATCGACCCCCTTTCCACTCTTCTCCCCCCCCTTTAGGCGGATCTCGGATGTTAAGAGACTTGGAACGAATTTTTTTTCAGATTCATATAGAGGGGCACTGCGTTAGTCGAAATCATTTTTAGAAACTCCCCCCTCTCCCCCCCTTCACCCCCCCCCCTCTTCACCTCTTTTTTTACTCCTGAAAAAAATTTTGATTCTTACCTAAATCTATTTGAGGGGCGTTGAAATTTGTATACCCTCCCCTCCCCAACCTCCCCTAAAATTAAAAGGGCTGTAACTTCATAACGGTTAGAGATAGCCATTAGGTGTTTGAACAAATATTATAGTAGGCGTCGAAACCTGTCCGGTGGTGGTACAGCGGTAAAGCGAAGGGGGGAGCGGGCGAGCGAAGCGAGCCGGCGACCCCCGTAGCGTAGGGATAATGTCATGATAGCTTTCCGGTGGTAGGTAGGTCCTGAGTGGAGCGAACCTGCGAGACCGAGTGGAGCGAAGGGGGGAGGTGGCGAGCGAAGCGAGCCGGCGACCTCCTTAGCGTAACGAAGGTTGAGTGGGTGAAGCGTAACTCAGGGGCGACGACAAGCAAACTTTACGGTAATGTTTTTTTAGTGGTAGTAGGAGGTAGTAGGTAGGTGGTAGGTATGTGTAGGTAGGTGTGGGTGTAGGTAGGTAGTAGGTAGGTGTAGGTAGGTAGTAGGTAGGTGTAGGTAGGTAGTAGGTAGGTGTAGGTAGGTGAAGGTAGGTGTAGGTAGGTAGTAGGTAGGTAGGTGTAGGTAGGTAGTAGGTAGGTGTAGGTAGGTGATGGTAGGTAGTAGGTAGGTGTAGGTAGGTAGTAGGTAGGTGTAGGTAGGTAGTAGGTAGGTGTAGGTAGGTAGTAGGTAGGTGTAGGTAGGTGTAGGTAGGTGTAGGTAGGTGTAGGTAGGTGTAGGTAGGTGTAGGTAGGTGTAGGTAGGTGTAGGTAGGTGAAGGTAGGTTTTTTTCAGATTCATTGAGAGGTGCAATGCGTTAGTCGAAATCATTTTTCAAAGCTCCCCTTCTCCCCCGCTTCACGCCCCGCGAGCTGCGCGCAGCTCGCGCAGCCACGCAAATACTAGTTATACTATATAAAGCTTAATTACCACTGACTCACTGACAGAATTGTTCTCCCAGATGGTGGATGGGGAGGTGGGTATATTTTGACAGATTCGTAAACAAGCAACTCTCGTGAGTATGGAAAAAGTCCGAAACCCCCCCTTTTCCCCCCCCTTCTCCCCCCTCCCTATCGTATCTCGGAAACAAAGAGACTTTACGTGTTTTTTTTTTAGGATTCGTATAGAGGGGGCTCGGTAAAGTAAAAATCATTTTTCAAAGTGGCCCCCCTTTTCCCCCTTCTCCCCCCCCTTTAGGCGGATCTCGGAAATAAAGAAATTTAACGTGTTTTTTTTAGGGATTCGTATAGAGTAGGCTCAGAGAAGTAAAAACCATTTTTCAAATTTGACCCCCTTGCCCCCCTTCACCCCCCCTTTAGGCGGATCTCGGAAATAAAGAGATTTTACGTGTTTTTTTTTATGGATTCGTATAGAAGAGGCTTGGGGAAGTATAAACCATTTTTCAAATTTGACCCCCTTGCCCCCCTTCTCCCCCTTTTTAGGCGGATCTCGAAATTTAAGAGACTTGGAACGATTTTTTTTTCAGATTCATATAGAGGGGCATTGCGTTAGTCGAAATCATTTTTTGAAACTCCCCCCTCTCCCCCCCTTCACCCCCCCCCCTCTTCACCTCTTTTTTACTCCTGAAAAAATTTTTGATTCTTACCTAATTCTATTTGAGGGGCGTTGAAATTTGTATACCCTCCCCTCCCCAACCTCCCCTAAAATTAAAAGGGCTGTAACTTCATAACGGTTAGAGATAGCCATTAGGTGTTTGAACAAATATTATAATAGGCGTCGAAACCTGTCCGGTGGTGGTACAGCGGCAAAGCGAAGGGGGGAGCGGGCGAGCTAAGCGAGCCGGCGACCCCCGTAGCGTAGGGATAATGTCATGATAGCTTTCCGGTGGTAGGTAGGTCCTGAGTGGAGCGAACCTGCGAGACCAAGTGGAGCGAAGGGGGGAGGTGGTGAGCGAAGCGAGCCGGCGACCTCCTTAGCGTAACGAAGGTTGAGTGGGTGAAGCGTAACTCAGGGGCGACGACAAGCAAACTTTAGGGTAATGTTTTTTAGTGGTAGTAGGAGATAGTAGGTAGGTGGTAGTTAGTAGGTATGTGTAGGTAGGTGTAGGTGTAGGTAGGTAGTAGGTAGGTGTAGGTAGGTAGTAGGTAGGTGTAGGTAGGTAGTAGGTAGGTGTAGGTAGGTAGTAGGTAGGTGTAGGTAGGTAGTAGGTAGGTGTAGGTAGGTAGTAGGTAGGTGTAGGTAGGTAGTAGGTAGGTAGGTGTAGGTAGGTGTAGGTAGGTAGGTGTAGGTAGGTAGTAGGTATGTGTAGGTAGGTGTAGGTAGGTGTAGGTAGGTGTAGGTAGGTGTAGGTAGGTGTAGGTGTAGGTAGGTAGTAGGTAGGTAGTAGGTAGGTGTAGGTAGGTAGTAAGTAGGTAGTAGGTAGGTGTAGGTAGGTAGTAGGTAGGTGTAGGTAGGTAGTAGGTAGGTAGTAGGTAGGTAGTAGGTAGGTGTAGGTAGTAGGTAGGTGTAGGTAGTAGGTAGGTGTAGGTAGTAGGTAGGTGTAGGTAGTAGGTAGGTGTACCGCGAGCTGCATTGGAACATTATTTTTTTCAGTTTCATTGAAAGGTGCAATGCGTTAGTCGAAATCATTTTTCAAAGCTCCCCCTCTCCCCCACTTCACGCCCCGCGAGCTGCGCGCAGCTCGCGCAGCCACGCAAATACTAGTTATACTATATAAAGCTAAATTACCACTGACTCACTCACTGACTGACTGACAGAATTGTTCTCCCAGATGGTGGATGGGGAGGTGGGTATATTTTGACAGATTCGTAAACAATCAACTCTCATGACTATGGGAAAAGTCCCAAACCCCCCCTTTTCCCCCCCCCTTTTCCCCCCTCCCTATCGTATCTCGGAAACGAAGAGACTTTACGTGTTTTTTTTTAGGGATTCGTATAGAGGGGGCTCGGGGAAGTAAAAACCATTTTTCAAATTTGACCCCCTTGCCCCCCTTCACCCCCCCTTTAGGTGGATCTCGGAAATAAAGAGATTTTACGTGTTTTTTTTTAAGGATTCGTATAGAGGAGGCCCGGGGAAGTAAAAATCATTTCTCAAAGTGGCCCCCCTTGCCCCCCATCTTCCCCCATTTAGGCGGATCTCGAAAGTTAAGAGACTTGGAACGAATTTTTTTTCAGATTCATATAGAGGGGCATTGCGTTAGTCGAAATCATTTTTAGAATCTCCCCCCTCTCCCCCCCTTCACCCCCTCCCCCCTCTTCATCTCTTTTTTTACTCCTGAAAAAAATTTTGATTCTTACCTAAATCTATTTGAGGGGCGTTGAAATTTGTATATGCGCTTCCGCTGCATGCTGGTGGTCAGGATACCCCATGAAGCCGTGGCTGCTGGCTGACGGTATGACTCGCTGCTCGAAGGCGAAGGGGAAGTGATGACGACGTATGAAGTAGTTGCACGAAGGCTGCGCTGACGTTCATGCTCGGGGTCACCAGTTTGGGGGCAATGAGGAACAGGGTGTAAAGTTCCTCATCCCCCGTTGAAAAGGGAGGATCCTCCGACCGGACGGGTGTTGTGTCCGGCGGGCTAACTGCCCAACATATGTAAGTCGGGAACTCCTATATAGGCTGATGTCGCGGATAAAGTTGATAGCGCGATGTAGGATTTTCTGTCGTTCGTTGTTAGTACGCAGGTGTTGCGATAGATGTCGCTAGTCGCCACACCCTCCCCTCCCCAACCTCCCCTAAAATTAAAAGGGCTGTAACTTCATAACGGTTAGAGTTAGCCATTAGGTGTTTGAACAAATATTATACTAGGCGTCGAAACCTGTCCGGTGGTGGTACAGCGGTAAACCTCCTTAGCGTAACGAAGGTTGAGTGGGTGAAGCGTAACTCAGGGGCGACGACAAGCAAACTATAGGGTAATGTTTTTTAGTGGTAGCAGGAGTTAGTAGGTAGGTAGTAGGTAGGTGGTAGGTGTAGGTAGGTGTAGGTAGGTGTAGGTAGATATCAGGTAGGTGTAGGTAGGTGGTGGCATACGTGAGATTCATATAGAAGAGGCTCGTGGAAGTAAAATCCGTTTTTCAAATTTGAACCCCTTGCCTCCCTTCACCCCCCCTTTATGCGGATCTCGGAAGTTAAGAGACTTGGAACATTTTTTTTTTCAGATTCATTGAAATGGCAATGCGTTAGTCGAAATCATTTTTTAAAACTCCCTCTCTCCCCCTCTTCACGCCACGCGAGCTGCGCGCAGCTCGCGCAGCCACGCAAATACTAGTAGTTATATAAAACTACAAAGCCACTGACTGACTGACTGATTGACATGTCGTTTCTCGGAATGGGTGAGAGATGGGTTAGGGGTATGTTTTGCAAAAATGTGTAATCTGACCAAGTAAGTAGAGGAAAATTATAGGGAAAGTTCAAATCCAAGATGGAGGGCGAGTCCATTTCTGATTTCGGTGGGGGAAAGACTTGGATGGATTTCGACTCAGAGGTCCTATACGAAATGTAAAAGCATTTAAAAAAAAAGTAAAAAAAAAAAAAAAAACAAGATGGCGGCCGCGCCAGCACGTTTTGAAAATGTCGACTTTTTTCACTCGACTTTGACGAATTGTTTTCTTCTACCAAATTCTAAAACCGCCAACGAAAAGTCTGCCAATTTGTTGGTAATTTCAATGGCAATTGGGAAAAATTATGACATTGTGAAAATCCAAGATGGAGGACCCTGCGGCGGCCATTTTGTAAAAAGTTGGATATTTCAATTATTTTCAAATCCATTTTTCGGGTAGTTGGCAACATCAGACGGGTTCGAGTTGTACCGAGCGGTTGTGTGTTTTGTTGACGAGTGTTGCCTGGTGCAAAAATTTTCCCCATTTTTAGGGTATTTTCCCAGATTTTTCCCAAAAACATGAAAAGTAGAAATAATGACATTTTAAATAGAGACTTTGACTAGCCGGCAACATTGGGGTCCCCCAAATGACATTTGACCATTTTGGTTCTTTTTAATTGGCAACCCCAAAAAATATTGAACTTTTTAATTTTTGGGACTTTTTGACTTTGGCGAATTAGTTTGTTCTACCAAACTCAAAAGTTGGCAACACCAAGTACACCAATCGGTGGCCTATATTCTTGACATTTCAGGAAAATTATGACTTTTCAGAAAAACAAGATGGCGGATTCCATGGCGGCCATCTTGTAAAAAGGCCGAAAAATCCCAATTTTCGACACGATAATTGCGACAGCTGGCATCCCCCGACCGGATTGTGTTCTATGGACCGGTTATGTAATTCGTCAAGGAGTGTTGCCTGGTGCAAAAATTTTCCCCATTTTTAGGGAAATTTCCCAGATTTTCCCCGAAAACATAAAAAGTAGAAATAACGACATTTTGAATGGAAATTTTACATATACACCAAGAATATGGTCCCGCAAATGACATTTGACCATTTTCATCACTTTCAGCTGGCAACCCCGAGAGCCATTGGCGCTAGAATTTTTGGGTCAGACCCGACTTTGGCGAATTAGTTTGTTTTACTAAAGTCAAAAGTTGGCAACACCAAGTACACCACATGGTGGCTTATATCCCTGAGATTTCAGAAAAATTATGACTTTTTAGAAAAATAAGATGACGGACAGTGTGGCGGCCATCTTGTAAAAATGATGAAAAATCCTAATTTTCGACACGATAAATGGGACTGCCGGCATCCCCCGACCGGATTGTGTTGTATGAAGCGATTGTGTACTTTGTTGTCGAGTGTTACCTTACGCAAAAAAATTCCCCATTTTTAGGGTATTTTCCCAGATTTTTTCCAAAAAAAAAATAGTGGATATAACGACATTTTGAATGAATTTTTTTTACATAAACACCAAAAATGGGGGCTTCAAATGGCATTTGGCCATTTTCATTCTTTTCAGCTGGCAACCCCAAGAGTCATTAGGGCTTGAATTTTCGGATCAGACCCGACTTTGGCGAATTAGTTTGTTCTACTAAACTCAAAAGTTGGCAACACCAAGTACACCAGTTGGTGGCTTATATCCGTGAGATTTTAGGAAAATTATGACTTTTCAGAAAAAAAAGATGGCGGACAGTGTGGCGGCCATCTTGTAAAAATGATGTAAAATCCTAATTTTCGACACGATTAATGGGACAGCAGGCATCACCCGACCGGATTGTGTTGTATGAAACGATTGTGTACTTTGTTGTGGAGTGTTACTTTACGCAAAAATTTTCCCCATTTTTAGGGTATTTTCCCAGATTTTTCCCAAAAACATGAATAGTGGAACTAACGACATTTCGAATGGAAATTTTACATAAACACCAAAAATGGGGTGATTCAAATGACATTTGACCATTTTCATTCTTTTCAGCTGGAAACCCCGAGAGTCATTGGGTCTTGAATTTTCGGATCAGAACAGACTTTGGCGAATTCTTTTGTTCTACTAAACTTAAAACTTGGCAACACCAAGTACACCAGTTGGTGGCCTATATCCCTGAGATTTTAGGAAAATTATGACTTTTCAGAAAAAAAAGATGGCGGACAGTGTGGCGGCCATCTTGTAAGAATAATGAAAAATCCTAATTTTCGACTCGACAAATGGGACAGCCGGCATACCCCGACCGGATTGTGTTGTATGAAGCGATTGTGTATTTTGTTGTGGAGTGTTACCTTACGCAAAATTTTTCCTCATTTTTTTGGTTTTTTCCCAGATTTTGCCCGAAAACATGAAAATAGAAGTAAAGACTTTTAGAATGAAGACTTTGACTAGCTGGCAACATTTGGGTTCGTTGAATGACATTTGATCGTTTTCATCACTTTGAGCTGGCAACCCTGAGAGCCATTGCAGCTTTACTGTTGATTTACTGTCATTATAACACGTTTATTTTAACAGTAAGGCATCAGAGATCTAAGTGGTTAGACTGACATCATTTGAAATTTTTGTTTTCGGGATATAACATAAATCCTTAGCAATTTTCAGCAAATGTACAGTTACACGTCCTCAAATTACTCTGTTCATTTAGTGTCATTATAACACGTTTATTTTCACAGTAAGGCATCAGAGATCTCCCAAGTAGTTAGACTAAAATCATATACAATTTTTGTTTTCGGGATAAAACAAATCTTTAGCAAATGTACAGGTCCTCAAAAAACTACTTTTTTATTTTTTACTTTTTAGTACAAAGTAACTAAGACATTTGGTATCTGCCACATAACTCGTATCATAGCTCCATGCCATTTATCTTATTCAATCAATACAATGACTCCACCCACACCTTTGCACACTAGGACTCATTACTGATAAGACAACAACTTTAACACAACAAATATGTTAACGGACTTACCAAACGTCCCTACAGATCCACCACAAGTCAGAAAAAATAAAATAACCTATTAAATGAATGAACCGATGACTCTACCTACACCTTGGCCAGTGCGATTTATTACCGATAAGACAACAAATCATATCAGCGTGGATGGTGAGCGCTGACTTGAGACCCATGTGGACTGCGCGATAGCGATTATCGTTACCGCGCAGTCACGGGGTCTCAAGTCAGCGCTCAACTTTCATGCCACTTACAATAGCCATGTTAACGGGCATATCATCCGTCCCGACCGATCCACCAGAAGTCAGATAGCATCCACATTCCACAACTTGACATCGATTCCCATCCTGATTTTCGCGCCACAGACAACGCAAGACATCCCAGCAATTATACCCACACCGACCACACTTTACTGACCCCCCAACATCGGTATGACAACTCACTTCAACGACGAATTCGCAATCACTCGGTTCTATTGACTTCATCACTAACCGAAGCATGTTCTCGGCAGTAAGCCAACTCTGATCAGAATCCAGAGCCTAACTCCTTAGTAGTTAGTCCCTGGAAGGGACCACGGAGCTTTTTTTCTTCGTGGTCCCTTTAATACTGGAAAATTCCGTGGTCCCTTTTTTTTCTTCGTGTTCCTATAATACGACCGTCTCGCGACAGTATCCTTTATGGGCGGCATGGGTACCGGGCCGTAGGCCGACGAAGGAGGCCGGCGGATGCCCGGCACTTCGGGGACAGAAGATATCATTGTTATTTAATATGCGAGCGAAGCGAGCGCGCGTCATGGAGTACAATTTAATTTGGCAGTAGGTATATATTTCTAGAAGAAACCACGGACAAAAAAATACTTGTGGTCCCTTCCAGGACTAATGCCCGGTTTCTGAGGCATTTTATCTATGGTTTATCTGTGGTTTATCTATTCAAATGTACGCATATGAATAGATAAACCACAGATAAAGTGCCTCAGAAACCGGGCATTAGTCATAGGTTTTAATAACTATCCTTACATTCACATGATACATTTTACTCAATCAACAACACAGCCATTGACATAACTGTTAAAATATAAGATAACTGAATCATCATAAATTTAATATTGCTAAGCTTTCTTGAGAGGTCCAAATAGCTGGTCCGGTCCATGTAGTTGGTCATCACTACTAAAAAATACCCACAGTCCCCCTCCCTGTGGTCCACCTTGGTAAACCGTTGTAAGAAAACTTTCCACGATTCACCCAAGTGGGCGGTGGGTAAGAATTTAAGCATTTGAAATAGGTAAGTGCCTATCATAATGATTTATTACTTAGTAATGACGAATTTTCTTTTCAAAATAAAATAATAGTTCCCAAGACCACGATAGATGGCGATAAAAAAAATGTACGAGTTCATTCAAACAATAATAGGTTTTCTTATGGCTTTCTCTGGACTTACTACGTTTAAGAGTTCGATGAAGTAGAAACCTTTCGGGTCTCTTCTGGGCTCTATTAGGCATTTCACTAGAGTTTGAAAAGTGGAAGACTAGGGTTCTTTTTGACATCACGTTTAAGGTTTATTTATACTGTACATTGCATACGATTAGAGCATAAAATTGGAACTTATTTCATTATTTACCTAATCACTTTTATGGAATAACATTATAATTATAGTTTATTTGTACTGACTTTTATGTACATCAACTGAAGGAATAAAAAATCGTTCAGTTGATTTACTTAAGACCATTTATGTACTTAGGGTTCTCAAAATATTTAAAAGATTTTATACAATTTACAAAATCTTGGACTCTAATGGATTTTCCAATTCATTTAAGGATTCCTAGGGATTCTCAAAATTTTACAAGGGTAAATAAAACTCCTCAAAAGCACGACAGAACCGCGAGCTGCGCGCAGCTCGCGCAGCCACGCAAATACTAGTTATAGTTATATAAAACTACAAAGCCACTGACTGACTGATTGACATGTCGTTTCTCGGAATTGGTGAGAGATGGGTTAGGGGTATGTTTTGCAAAAATGTGCTATCTGACCAATCGAGTAGAGGAAAATTATAGGGAAAGTTCAAATCCAAGATGGAGGGCGAGTCCATTTCCGGTTTCGGTGGGGGAAAGACTTGGATGGATTTCGACTCAGAGGTCCTATACCAAATCTAAAACCATTTAAAAAAGAAGTAAAAAAAAAAAAAAAAACAAGATGGCGGCCGCGCCAGGACGTTTTGAAATTGTCGACTTTTTTCACTCGACTTTGACAAATTGTTTTCTTCTACCAAATTCTAAAACCGCCAACGAAAAGTCTGCCAATTTGTTGGTAATTTCAATGGCAATTGGGAAAAATTATGACATTGTGAAAATCCAAGATGGTGGACGCTGCGGCGGCCATTTTGTAAAAAGTTGGAAATTTCGATTTTTTTCAAATCCATTTTTCGGGTAGTTGGCAACATCGGACGGGTTCGAGTTGTAGGGAGCGGTTGTGTGTTTTGTTGACGAGTGTTGCCTGGTGCAAAAAATTTCCCCATTTTTAGGGTATTTTCCCAGATTTTCCCCGAAAACATGAAAAGTAGAAATAATGACATTTTAAATAGAGACTTTGACTAGCCGGCAACATTGGGGTCCCACAAATGACATTTGACCATTTTCGTTCGTTTTAATTGGCAACCCCAAAAAATATTCAACTTTTTCATTTTTGGGACTTTTTGACTTTGGCGAATTAGTTTGTTCTACCAAACTCGAAAGTTGGCAACACCAAGTACACCAATCGGTGGCCTATATTCTTGACATTTCAGGAAAATTATGACTTTTCAGAAAAACAAGATGGCGGATTCCATGGCGGCCATCTTGTAAAAAGGCCGAAAAATCCCAATTTTCGACACGATAATTGGGACAGCTGGCATCCCCCGACCGGATTGTGTTTTAAGGACCGGTTATGTAGTTCGTCAAGGAGTGTAGCCTGGTGCAAAAATTTTCCCCATTTTTAAGGAAATTTCCCAGATTTTCCCCGAAAACATGAAAAGTAGAAATAACGACATTTTGAATGGAAATTTTACATAAACACCAAGAATGGGGTCCCCCGAATGACATTTGACCATTTTGGTTCGTTTTAATTGGCAACCCCAAAAAATATTGAACTTTTTAATTTTTGGGACTTTTTGACTTTGGCGAATTAGTTTGTTCTACCAAACTCGAAAGTTGGCAACACTAAGTACACCAATCGGTGGCTTATATTCTTGACATTTTTGGAAAATTATGACTTTTTAGAAAAACAAGATGGCGGATTCCATGGCGGCCATCTTGTAAAAATGATGAAAAATCCTAATTTTCGACACGATTAATGGGACAGCCGGCATCCCCCGACCGGATTGTGTTGTATGAAACGATTGTGTACTTTGTTGTGGAGTGTTACTTTACGCAAAAATTTTCCCCATTTTTAGGGTATTTTCCCAGATTTTATCCAAAAACATGAAAAGTAGAAATAATGACATTTTGAATGGATTTTTTTTACAGGAACACTAAGAATGGAGTAGCTCAAATGACATTTGACCATTTTCATTCTTTTCAGCTGGCAACCCCGAGAGCCATTGGCGCTAGAATTTTTGGGTCAGACCCGACTTTGGCGAATTAGTTTGTTCTACTAAACTCAAAAGTTGGCAACACCAAGTACACCAGTTGGTGGCCTATATCCCTGAAATTTAAGGAAAATTATGACTTTTCAGAAAAAAAAGATGGCGGACAGTGTGGCGGCCATCTTGTAAAAATGATGAAAAATCCTATTATTCGACACGATAAATGGGACAGCCGGCATCCCCCGACCGGATTGTGTTGTATGGACCGGTTAGGTGATTCGTCAAGGAGTGTGGCATGGTTTAAAAAAAATCCCCATTTTTAGGGAAATTTCCCAGATTTTCCCCGAAAACATGAAAAGTAGAAATAACAACAATTCGAAAGAAAACTTTGACTAGCTGACAACATTGAAGTCCCCCGAATGAGGTTTGACCATTTTCATCACTTTCAGCTGGCAACCCCGAGAGCCATTGGCGTTTGAATTTTTGGGTCGGACCCGACTTTGGCGAATTAGTTTGTTCTACTAAACTCGAAAGTTGGCAACACCAAGTACACTAATCGGTGGCCTATATTCTTGACATTTCAGGAAAATTATGACTTTTCAGAAAAACAAGATGGCGGATTCCATGGCGGCCATCTTGTAAAAAGGCCGAAAAATCCCAATTTTCGACACGATAATTGCGACAGCTGGCATCCCCCGACCGGATTGTGTTCTATAGACCGGTTATGTAATTCGTCAAGGAGTGTTGCCTGGTGTAAATTTTTTCCCCATTTTTAGGGAAATTTCCCAGATTTTCCCCGAAAACATGAAAAGTAGAAATAACGACATTTTGAATGGAAATTTTACATAAACACCAAGAATGGGGTCCCTCAAATGACATTTGACCATTTTCATCACTTTTAGCTGGCAACCCCGAGAGCCATTGGCGCTAGAATTTTTGGGTCAGACCCGACTTTGGCGAATTAGTTTGTTCTACTAAAGTCAAAAGTTGGCAACACCAAGTACACCAGATGGTGGCCTATATCCCTGAGATTTCAGGAAAATTATGACTTTTTAGAAAAAAAAAGATGGCGGATGCTATGGCGGCCATCTTGTAAAAAGGCCGAAAAATCCCAATTTTCGACACGATAATTGGGACAGCTGGCATCCCCCGACCGGATTGTGTTGTATGGACCGGTTATGTGATTCGTCAAGGAGTGTGGCCTGGTTCAAATTTTTTTCCCATTTTTCGGGAAATTTCCCAGATTTTCCCCGAAAACACGAAAAGTAGAAATAACGACATTTTGAATGGAAATTTTAAATAAACACCAAGAATGGGGTTCCCCGAATGACATTTGACCATTTTCATCACTTTTAACTGGCAACCCCGAGAGCCATTGGTGCTTGAACTTTTGGGTCAGACCCGACTTTGGCGAATTAGTTTGTTCTACTAAACTCAAAAGTTGGCAACACCAAGTACAATAGTTGGTGGCCTATATCCCTGAAATTTTAGGAAAATTATGACTTTTCAGAAAAAAAAGATGGCGGACAGTGTGGCGGCCATCTTGTAAAAATGATGAAAAATCCTAATTTTCGACACGATGCCGGCTGTCCCATTAGGACAGCCGGCATCCCCCGACCGGATTGTGTTGTACAAAACGATTGTGTACTTTGTTGTGGAGTGTTACTTTACGCAAAAATTTTCCCCATTTTTAGGGTATTTTCCCAGATTTTTCCCAAAAACATGAATAGTGGAAATAACGACATTTCGAATGAAAATTTTACATAAACACCAAAAATGGGGTGCTTCAAATGACATTTGACCATTTTCATTCTTTTCAGCTGGCAACCCCGAGAGCCATTGGCGCTTAAATTTTTGGGTCAGACCCGACTTTGGCGAATTAGTTTGTTCTACTAAACTCAAAAGTTGGCAACACCAAGTACACCAGTTGGTGGCCTATATCCCTGAGATTTCAGAAAAATTATGACTTTTCAGAAAAAAAAGATGGCGGACAGTGTGGCGGCCATCTTGTAAAAATTATGAAAAATCCTAATTTTCGACACGATTAATGGGACAGCCGGCATCCCCCGACCGGATTGTGTTGTATGAAACGATTGTGTACTTTGTTGTGGAGTATTACTTTACGCAAAAATTTTCCCCATTTTTAGGGTATTTTCCCAGATTTTTCCCAAAAACATGAATAGTGGAAATAACGACATTTCGAATGGAAATTTTACATAAACACCAAAAATGGGGTGCTTCAAATGACATTTGACCATTTTCATTCTTTTCAGCTGGCAACCCCGAGAGTCATTGGGTCTTGAATTTTCGGATCAGAACAGACTTTGGCGAATTCTTTTGTTCTACCAAACTTAAAACTTGGCAACACTAAGTACACCAGTCGGTAGCCTGCATCCTCGATATTTCAGAAAAATTATGACTTTTCAGAAAAACAAGATGGCGGACAGTGTGGTGGCCATCTTGGAAAAATGAAGAAAAATCACAATTTTCGACACGATAAATGGGACAGCCGGCACCTTCTGACCGGATTGTGTTGTCCGGGTTGTGTATTTCGTTAAGTAATGTTGCCTGGTTTAAAAAAAATCCGCATTTTCAGGGAAATTTCCCAGATTTTTCCCAAAAACATGAAAGTAGAAGTATAGACTTTTAGAATGAAGACTTTGACTAGCTGGCAATATAGGGGAGGTGGCGAGCAAAGCGAGCTGGCGACCTCCGTAGCGTATTATAGTACGCGTCGAAACCTATCCTGTGGTGGGACCGGTAAAGCGAAGGAGGGAGGTGGCGAGCGAAGCGAGCCGGCGACCCCCGTAGCGTAGGGATAAGGTCACGATAGCTTTTCTTCGGTGGTAGGCAGGTCTTGAGTGGAGCGAAGAGGGGAGGTGGCGAGCGAAGCGAGCCGGCGACCTCCGTAGCGTAACGAAGGTTGAGTGGGTGAAGCGTATAAGTAACTCTCATGAGTAGCTAAAAAGTGTAAAACCTCCCCTTTTTGGCCCCCTTTACCCCTCCTACCTTTTTCATTTGACCACTTTCTCCCCCTTTAGGCGGATCTCGGAAGTTAAGAGACTTGGAACATTTTTTTCTTCAGATTCATTGAAAGGGGTAATGAGTTAGTCGAAATCATTTTTCAAAGTTCCCCCTGTCCCCCCCTTCATCCCCCCTCCCTCTTCACCCCTTTTTTTTAAACTCGTGTTCTGTTTTGTTTACGGATTCGTAAGGAGGCTCGGGGAAGTAAAATCTATTTTTCAAATTTGACCCCCTTGCCCCCTTTCTCCCCCCCTTTAGGCGGATCTCGGAAGTTAAGAGACTTGGAACATTTTTTTTTTTCAGATTCATTGAAAGGGGCAATGAGTTAGCCGAAATCATTATTCAAAGCTCCCCTCTCCCCCCCCTTTACCCCCCCCCCTCTTTACCCCTTTTTTCTGTTTTCATTTCTGAAACTTTTTGACTTTAGCGAATTAGTTTGTTCTACCAAACTCAAAGTTGGCAACACCAAGTACACTAATCGGTGGCCTATATTCTTGACATTTCAGGAAAATTATGACTTTTCAGAAAAACAAGTTGGCGGATTCCATGGCGGCCATCTTGTAAAAAGGCCGAAAAATCCCAATTTTCAACAAAATTGGGACAGCTGGCATCCCCCGACCGGATTTTGTTGTATGGACCGGTTATGTAATTCGTCAAGGAGTGTGGCCTGGTGCAAAAATTTTCCCCATTTTTAGAAAAATTTCCCAGATTTTCCCCGAAAACATGAAAAGTAGAAATAACGACATTTTGAATGGAAATTTTACATAAACACTAAGAATGGGGTTCCCCGAATGACATTTGACCATTTTCATTCTTTTCAGCTGGCAACCCCGAGAGTCATTGGGTCTTGAATTTTCGGATCAGAACAGACTTTGGCGAATTCTTTTGTTCTACCAAACTTAAAACTTGGCAACACCAAGTACACCAGTCGGTAGCTTGCATCCTCGATATTTCAGAAAAATTATGACTTTTCAGAAAAACAAGATGGCGGACGGTGTGGTGGCCATCTTGGAAAAATGATGAAAAATCCCAAGTTTCCCAAAAATTTACCGTAAGAGGTCATTCAAACGAATAATCCGACTGAGGTATAGGTACATAAACAGGTACTTTTAATAGGAACCTACTAATACAGATAGGACTGTTATCTTTACCTGACCTATTTATATGAGAAACTGGGTTATTATAATTATTGACAAATCTACTTCTAGAATAGAGCATCGTGAAAACTTGGGATAACAACAGTAACTAACGTAAGTAAGTATAAGGGCATTACAATTAATACTTAATAATTATAGATAATTATGTAACCTAACTTATTAAGACTTGGACAACAAAGATATACCTACGTACCTATCTACTTATTTGGTTCTGCCTACCTTTACTTGTAGATTTATCTACTAAAACTGACGGAACAAGCAAATTATGGTCAATATTGGTATTAAATGGCAACTCTTTGCTTCGCAATGCGTTAGTCGAAATCATTTTTCAAAGCTCCCCTTCACGACCCGCGAGCTGCGCGCAGCTCGCGCAGCCACGCAAATACTAGTAGTTATATAAAACTACAAAGCCACTGACTCACTCACTCATTGACATGTCGTTTCTCGGAATGGGTGAGAGATGGGTTAGGGGTATGTTTTGCAAAAATGTGCTATCTGACCAATCGAGTAGAGGAAAATTATAGGGAAAGTTCAAATCCAAGATAGAGGGCAAGTCCATTTCCGGTTTCGGTGGGGTAAAGACTTGGATGGATTTCGACTCAGAGGTCCTATACAAAATCTAAAACCATTTAAAAAAAAAGTAAAAAAAAAAAAAAAACAAGATGGCGGCCGCGCCAGGACGTTTTGAAATTGTCGACTTTTTTCACTCGACTTAGACGAATTGTTTTCTTCTACCGAATTCTTCTACAAATTGGCAAACTCTTTGTTGGCGGTTCTAGCGCCAACAAAGAGTTTGCCAATTTGTTGGTAATTGTAATGGCAATTGGGAAAAATTATGACATTGCGAAAATCCAAGATGGAGGACGCTGCGGCGGCCATTTTGGAAAAAGTTGGAAATTTCGATTTTTTTCAAATCCATTTTTCGGGTAGTTGGCAACATCGGACGGGTTCGAGTTGTACCAAGCGGTTTTCTGTTTTGTTGACGAGTGTTGCCTGGTGCAAAAATTTTCCCCATTTTTAGGGTGTTTTCCCAGATTTTCCCCTAAAACATGAAAAGTAGAAATAATGAGATTTTAAATAGAGACTTTGACTAGCCGGCAACATTGGGGTCCCCCAAATGACATTTGACCATTTTGGTTCGTTTTAATTGGCAACCCCAAAAACTATTCAACTTTTTCATTTTTGGGACTTTTTGACTTTGGCGAATTAGTTTGTTCTACCAAACTCGAAAGTTGGCAACACCAAGTACACCAATCGGTGGCCTATATTCTTGACATTTCAGGAAAATTATGACTTTTCAGAAAAACAAGATGGCGGATTCCATGGCGGCCATCTTGTAAAAAGGCCGAAAAATCCCAATTTTCGACACGATAATTGGGACAGCTGGCATCCCCCGACCGGATTGTGATGTATGGCCTGGTTATGTGATTTGTCAAGAAGTGTGGCCTGGTTTAAAAAAAATCCCCATTTTTAGGGAAATTTCCCAGATTTTCCCCGAAAACATGAAAAGTAGAAATAACGACATTTTGAATGGAAATTTTACATAAACACCAAGAATGGGGTCCCCCGAATGACATTTGACCATTTTCATCACTTTCAGCTGGCAACCCCGAGAGCCACTGGTGCTTGAATTTTTGGGTCAGACCCGACTTTGGCGAATTAGTTTGTTCTACTAAACTCAAAAGATGGCAACACCAAGTACAACAGTTGGTGGCCTATATCCCTGATATTTCATAAAAATTAAGACTTTTCAGAAAAACAAGATGGCGGGCAGTGTGGTGGCCATCTTGAAAAATGATGAAAAATCCTAATTTTCGACACGATTAATGGGACAGCCGGCATCCCCCGACCGGATTGTGTTGTATAAAACGATTGTGTACTTTGTTGTGGAGTGTTACTTTACGCAAAAATTTCCCTATTTTCAGGGTATTTTCCCAGATTTTTCCCAAAAACATGAATAGTGGAAATAATGACATTTTGAATGGAATTTTTTTACAGGAACACTAAGAATGGGGTGCCTCAAATGACATTTGACCATTTTCATTCTTTTCAGCTGGCAACCCCGAGAGTCATTGGGGCTTGAATTTTCGGATCAGAACCGACTTTGGCGAATTCTTTTGTTCTACTAAACTTAAAACTTGGCAACACCAAGTACATCAATCGGTACCTTGTATCCTCGATATTTCAAAAAATTAAGACTTTTCAGAAAAACAAGATAAGGGACAGTGTGGTGGCCATCTTGGAAAAATGATGAAAAATCCCAATTTTCGACACGATAAATGGGACAGCCGTTTGGCACCTTCTGAAGTTCTGACCGGATTGTGTTGTCCCGGTTGTGTATTTCGTTAAGTAATGTTGCCTGTTGCAAAAAAAATCCCCATTTTTTGGGTTTTTTCCCAGATTTTTCCCAAAAACGTGAATAGCGGAAATAACGACATTTTGTATAGAAATTTTACACAAACACCAAGAATGAGGTGCCTCAAAAAACATTTGACCATTTTCATTCTTTTCAGCTAGCAACCCCGAGAGTCATTGGGGCTTGATTTTTCGGATCAGAACCGACTTTAGCGAATTCTTTTGTTCTACCAAACTTAAAACTTGGCAACTCCAAAAAATTTTCAACTTTTTCATTTTTGGGACTTTTTGACTTTGGCGAATTAGTTTGCTCTACTAAACTCGAAAGTTGGCAACACCAAGTACACTTATCGGTGGCCTATATTCTTGACATTTCAGGAAAATTATGACTTTTCAGAAAAACAAGATGGCGGATTCCATGGCGGCCATCTTGTAAAAAGGCCGAAAAATCCCAATTTTCGACACGATAATTGGGACAGCTGGCATCCCCCGACCGGATTGTGTTGTATGGACCGGTTATGTAATTCGTCAAGGAGTGTGGCCTGGTGCAAAAATTTTCCCCATTTTTAGGGAAATTTCCCAGATTTTCCCCGAAAACATGAAAAGTAGAAATAACGACATTTTGATTAGAAATTTTACATAAACACCAAGAATGGGGTTCCCCGAATGACATTTGACCATTTTCATCACTTTCATCTGGCAACCCCGAGAGCAATTGGCGTTTGAATTTTTTGGTCAGACCCGACTTTGGCGAATTAGTTTGTTTTACTAAACTCAAAAGATGGCAACACCAAGTACACCAGTTGGTGGCCTATATCCCTGAGATTTCAGGAAAATTATGACTTTTCAGAAAAACAAGATGGCGGACAGTGTGGTGGCCATCTTGGAAAAATGATGAAAAATCCCAATTTTCGACACGATAAATGGGACAGCCGGCACCTTCTGAACGGATTGTGTTGTCCTGGTTGTGGTTTTCGTTAAGTAATGTTGCCTGTTGCAAAAAAAAGTTTTTAGGGTATTTTCCCAAATTTTGCCCAAAAACATGAAAATAGAAGTAAAGACTTTTAGAATGAAGACTTTGACTAGCTGGCAACATAGGGGAGGTGGCGAGCAAAGCGAGCCGGCGACCCCCGTAGCGTAGGGATTAGGTCACGATAGCTTTTACTCGGTGGTAGACAGGTCTTGAGTGGAGCGAAGAGGGGAGGTGGCGAGCGAAGCGAGCCGGTGACCTCCGTAGCGTAACGAAGGTTGAGTGGGTGAAGCGTATATGTAACTCTCATGACTAACTCTCATGTAACTCTCATCTCCCCTTTTTGCCCCATTTTCCCCTCCTACCTTTTTCAAAGTTGCCCCATTTGCCCCCTTTCTCCCCCCTTTAGGCGGATCCCGAAAGTTAAGAGACTTGTAACATTTTTTTTTTTCAGATTCATTGAAAGGGGCAATGCGTTAGTCGAAATCATTTTTCAAAGCTCCCCCTCTCCCCCTCTTCACGACCCGCGAGCTGCGCGCAGCTCGCGCAGCCACGCAAATACTAGTTATACTATATAAAGCTAAATTACCACTGACTGACTCACTCACTGATTGACAGAATTGTTCTCCCAGATGGTGGATGGGGAGGTGGGTATATTTTGACAGATTCGTAAACAAGCAACTCTCGTGAGTATGGGAAAATTGCAAAAACCCCCCTTTTCCCCCCCCTTCTCCCCCCTCCCTATCGTATCTCGGAAACAAAGAGACTTTACGTGTTTTTTTTTAATGAATCGTATAGAGGAGGCTCGGGGAAGTAAAAACCATTTTTCAAATTTAACCCCCTTGCCCCCCTTCACCCCCCCTTTAGGCGGATCTCGGAAATAAAGAGATTTTACGTGTTTTTTTTTAAGGATTCGTATAGAAGAGGCTTGGGGAAGTATAAACCATTTTTCAAATTTGACCCCCTTGCCCCCCTTCTCCCCCCTTTTAGGCGGATCTCGAAATTTAAGAGACTTGGAACGAATTTTTTTTCAGATTCATATAGAGGGGCATTGCGTTAGTCGAAATCATTTTTAGAAACTCCCCCCTCTCCCCCCCTTCACCCCCCCCCCTCTTCACCTCTTTTTTTACTCCTGAAAAAAATTTTGATTCTTACCTAAATCTATTTGAGGGGCGTTGAAATTTGTATACCCTCCCCTCCCCAACCTCCCCTAAAATTAAAAGGGCTGTAACTTCATAACGGTTAGAGATAGCCATTAGGTGTTTGAACAAATATTATAATAGGCGTCGAAACCTGTCCGGTGGTGGTACAGCGGCAAAGCGAAGGAGGGAGCGGGCGAGCGAAGCGAGCCGGCGACCCCCGTAGCGTAGGGATAACGTCATGACAGCTTTCCGGTGGTAGGTAGGTCCTGAGTGGAGCGAAGGGGGGAGGTGGCGAGCGAAGCGAGCCGGCGACCTCCTTAGCGTAACGAAGGTTGAGTGGGTGAAGCGTAACTCAGGGGCGACGACAAGCAAACTTTAGGGTAATGTTTTTTTAGTGGTAGTAGGTAGGTGGTAGGTAGTAGGTATGTGTAGGTAGGTGTAGGTGTAGGTAGGTAGTAGGTAGGTGTAGGTAGGTAGTAGGTAGGTGTAGGTAGGTAGTAGGTAGGTAGTAGGTAGGTGTAGGTAGGTAGTAGGTAGGTAGGTAGGTGTAGGTAGGTAGGTGTAGGTAGGTAGTAGGTATGTGTAGGTAGGTGTAGGTAGGTGTAGGTAGGTGTAGATGTAGGTAGGTAGTAGGTAGGTGTAGGTAGGTAGTAGGTAGGTAGTAGGTAGGTGTAGGTAGGTAGTAGGTAGGTGTAGGTAGGTAGTAGGTAGGTGTAGGTAGGTAGTAGGTAGGTAGTAGGTAGGTGTAGGTAGGTGTAGGTAGGTGTAGGTAGGTGTAGGTAGGTAGTACCGCGAGCTGCATTGGAACATTTTTTTTTAGATTCATTGAGAGGTGCAATGCGTTAGTCGAAATCATTTTTCAAAGCTCCCCCTCTCCCCCTCTTCACGCCCCGCGAGCTGCGCGCAGCTCGCGCAGCCACGCAAATACTAGTTTATACTATATAAAGCTCGATTACCATGACTGACTCACTGATTGACAGAATTGTTCTCCCAGATGGTGGATGGGGAGGTGGGTATATTTTGACAGATTCGTAAACAAGCAACTCTCGTGAGTATGGGAAAATTGCCAAATCCCCCCTTTTCCCCCCCCTTCTCCCCCCTCCCTATCGTATCTCGGAAACAAAGAGATTTTACTTGTTTTTTTTTAGGGATTCGTATAGAGGAGACTTGGGGAAGTAAAAACCTTTTTTCTAATTTGACCCTCTTGCCCCCCTTCACCCCCCCTTTAGACGGATCTCGGAAATAAAGAGATTTTACGTGTTTTTTCTTCAGGGTTCGTATAGAGGAGGCTTGGGAAAGTAAAAACCATTTTTCAATGTTGACCCCCTTGCCCCCCTTCACCCCCCTTTTAGGCGGATCACGGAAATAAAGAGACATTACGTGTGTTTTTTTACCCGACTACGGCAAAGCCAAAGGATTATGATTAAGGGAAGGGTTATGATTTTGACTGGCTATGTATGTATGTATGTATGTATGTATGTATGTATGTATGTATGTATGTTTGTATGTATGTATGTATGTATGTATGTGTGTATCTTCATCTGTTCCCTCATAGCTTCTAATCTACTTATCGGAACTCGACATATGAGGTATCGTCAGAACCGTCTTAATTTTCCGCTGAACATAGGCTATGTGACGTGTCACAAAAAGTGATTTGGCGCCCTCTAGCGGTCAAAAAGTAAGGCTTAAAAAATAAAAATGGAGATAAACACGCCGTGTTTGGTATCATTTAAAAGGGCTCAAATTTAAAATCACGCCCTCTAGCGGCCAAAAAGTCAAGAGTCAAAATAAAAAATTTAACACCAAAATTGTTTAAATAAAAAAAGTAAAAAACTAAAACCCGACTACGACAAAAAAAACGACGCTGAAAAAGTATGAAACAAGATTTTCAGGATAGAACAAAAAGAAAAGCCGTAGTCACACGTTATAGGTAACAACCTAAACACTTAACTACCGTGTGACTACGGCTTTTCTTTTTGTTCTATCCTGAAAATCTTGTTTCATACTTTTTCAGCGTCGTTTTTTTTGTCGTGGTCGGGTTTTAGTTTTTTTAGGGATTCGTATAGAGGAGGCTTGGGGAAGTGTAAACAATTTTTCAAATTTGGCCCCCTTGCCCCCCTTCTCCCCCCTTTTATGCGGATCTCAAAAGTTAAGAGACTTGGAACGAATTTTTATTCAGATTCATATAGAGGGGCATTGCGTTAGTCGAAATCATTTTTAGAAACTCCCCCCTCTCCCCCCCTTCACCCCCCCCCTCTTCACCTCTTTTTTACTCCTGACAAATTTTTTGATTCTTACCTAAATCTATTTGAAGGGCGTTGAAATTTGTATACCCTCCCCCCCCATCCTCCCCTAAAATTAAAAGGGCTGTAACTTCATAACGGTTAGAGATAGCCATTAGGTGTTTGAACAAATATTATAGTAGGCGTCGAAACCTGTCCGGTGGTGGTACAGCGGTAAAGCGAAGGGGGGAGCGGGCGTAGGGATAATGTCATGATAGCTTTCCGGTGGTAGGTAGGTCCTAACGGTAAGCGTAACTCAGGGGCGACGACAAGCAAACTTTAGGGTAATGTTTTTTTAGTGGTAGTAGGAGGTAGTAGGTAGGTAGTAGGTAGGTGGTAGGTAGTAGGTATGTGTAGGTAGGTGTAGGTAGGTAGGTATAGGTAGGTAGTAGGTAGGTAGGTAGTAGGTAGGTAGTAGGTAGGTGTAGGTAGGTAGTAGGTAGGTAGTAGGTAGGTGTAGGTAGGTAGGTGTAGGTAGGTAGGTGTAGGTAGGTAGGTGTAGGTAGGTAGGTGTAGGTAGGTAGGTGTAGGTAGGTAGGTGTAGGTAGGTAGGTGTAGGTAGGTAGGTGTAGGTAGGTAGGTGTAGGTAGGTAGGTGTAGGTAGGTAGGTGTAGGTAGGTAGGTGTAGGTAGGTGTAGGTAGGTAGGTGTAGGTAGGTAGGTGTAGGTAGGTAGGTGTAGTTAGGTAGGTGTAGGTAGGTAGGTGTAGATAGGTAGGTGTAGGTAGGTAGGTGTAGGTAGGTAGTAGGTAGGTGTAGGTAGGTAGTAGGTAGGTGTAGGTAGGTGTAGGTAGGTGTAGGTAGGTGTAGGTAGGTGTAGGTAGGTGTAGGTAGGTGTAGGTAGGTGTAGGTAGGTGTAGGTAGGTGTAGGTAGGTGTAGGTAGGTGTAGGTAGGTGTAGGTAGGTGTAGGTAGGTGTAGGTAGGTGTAGGTAGGTGTAGGTAGGTGTAGGTAGGTGTAGGTAGGTGTAGGTAGGTGTAGGTAGGTGTAGGTAGGTGTAGGTAGGTGTAGGTAGGTGTAGGTAGGTGTAGGTAGGTGTAGGTAGGTGTAGGTAGGTGTAGGTAGGTGTAGGTAGGTGTAGGTAGGTGTAGGTAGGTGTAGGTAGGTGTAGGTAGGTGTAGGTAGGTGTAGGTAGGTGTAGGTAGGTGTAGGTAGGTGTAGGTAGGTGTAGGTAGGTGTAGGTAGGTGTAGGTAGGTGTAGGTAGGTGTAGGTAGGTGTAGGTAGGTGTAGGTAGGTGTAGGTAGGTGTAGGTAGGTGTAGGTAGGTGTAGGTAGGTGTAGGTAGGTGTAGGTAGGTGTAGGTAGGTGTAGGTAGGTGTAGGTAGGTGTAGGTAGGTGTAGGTAGGTGTAGGTAGGTGTAGGTAGGTGTAGGTAGGTGTAGGTAGGTGTAGGTAGGTGTAGGTAGGTGTAGGTAGGTGTAGGTAGGTGTAGGTAGGTGTAGGTAGGTGTAGGTAGGTGTAGGTAGGTGTAGGTAGGTGTAGGTAGGTGTAGGTAGGTGTAGGTAGGTGTAGGTAGGTGTAGGTAGGTGTAGGTAGGTGTAGGTAGGTGTAGGTAGGTGTAGGTAGGTGTAGGTAGGTGTAGGTAGGTGTAGGTAGGTGTAGGTAGGTGTAGGTAGGTGTAGGTAGGTGTAGGTAGGTGTAGGTAGGTGTAGGTAGGTGTAGGTAGGTGTAGGTAGGTGTAGGTAGGTGTAGGTAGGTGTAGGTAGGTGTAGGTAGGTGTAGGTAGGTGTAGGTAGGTGTAGGTAGGTGTAGGTAGGTGTAGGTAGGTGTAGGTAGGTGTAGGTAGGTGTAGGTAGGTGTAGGTAGGTGTAGGTAGGTGTAGGTAGGTGTAGGTAGGTGTAGGTAGGTGTAGGTAGGTGTAGGTAGGTGTAGGTAGGTGTAGGTAGGTGTAGGTAGGTGTAGGTAGGTGTAGGTAGGTGTAGGTAGGTGTAGGTAGGTGTAGGTAGGTGTAGGTAGGTGTAGGTAGGTGTAGGTAGGTGTAGGTAGGTGTAGGTAGGTGTAGGTAGGTGTAGGTAGGTGTAGGTAGGTGTAGGTAGGTGTAGGTAGGTGTAGGTAGGTGTAGGTAGGTGTAGGTAGGTGTAGGTAGGTGTAGGTAGGTGTAGGTAGGTGTAGGTAGGTGTAGGTAGGTGTAGGTAGGTGTAGGTAGGTGTAGGTAGGTGTAGGTAGGTGTAGGTAGGTGTAGGTAGGTACATTGGAACATTTTTTTTTTCAGATTCATTGAGAGGTGCAATGCGTTAGTCGAAATCATTTTTCAAAGCTCCCCCTCTCCCCCTCTTCACGCCCCGCGAGCTGCGCGCAGCTCGCGCAGCCACGCAAATACTAGTTATACTTTATAAAGCTTAATTACCACTGACTCACTGACTGATTGACATAATTGTTCTCCCAGATGGTGGATGGGGAGGTGGGTATATTTTGACAGATTCGTAAACAAGCAACTCTCGTGAGTATGGGAAAAGTCCCAAAACCCCCCTTTTCCCCCCCCTTCTTCCACCTCCCTATCGTATCTCAAAAATGAAGAGACTTTACTTGTTTTTTTTTAGGGATTCGTATAGAGGAGGCTTAGGGAAGTAAAAACCATTTTTCAAATTTGACCCCCTTGCCCCCCTTCACCCCCCCTTTAGGCGGATCTCGGAAATAAAGAGACATTACGTGTGTTCTTTAGAGATTCGTATAGAGGAGGCTCGGAAAAGTAAAAACCATTTTTCAAATTTGACCCCCTTGCCCCCCTTCACCCCCCCTTTAGGCGGATCTCGGAAATAAAGAGACATTACGTGTGTTTTTTTAGACATTCGTATAGAGGAGGCTCGGTAAAGTTAAAATCATTTTTCAAAGTGGCCCCCCTTGCCCCCCTTCTCCCCCCTTTTAGGCGGATCTCGAAAGTTAAGAGACTTGGAACGTTTTTTTTTTCAGATTCATTTATAAGGGCATTGCATCAGTAGAAATCATTTTTCGAAACTCCCCCCCTATCCCCCCTTCGACCCCCCCCCCCCTCATCACCTCTTTTTTACTACTAAAAATCTTTTTGTTTCTTACCTAAAACTATTGAGGAGCATTGAAATTTGTATACCCTTCCCTCCCATCCCCAACCTTCCCTAAAATTAAAAGGGCTGTAACTTCATAACGGTTAGAGATAGCCATTAGGTGTTTGAACAAATATTATAGTAGGCGTTGAAACCCGTCCGGTGGTGGTACAACGGTAAAGCGAAGGGGGGAGCGGGCGAGCGAAGCGAGCCGGCGACCCCCGATGCGTAGGGATGTCATGATAGCTTTCCGGTGGTAGGTAGGTCCTGAGTGGAGCGAACCTGCGAGACCGAGTGGAGCGAGGGGGGGAGGTGGCAAGCGAAGCGAGCCGGCGACCTCCTTAGCGTAACGAAGGTTGAGTGGGTGAAGCGTAACTCAGGGGCGACGACAAGCCAACTTTAGGGTAATGTTTCTTTAGTGGTAGTAGGAGGTAGTAGGTAGGTAGTAGGTAGGTAGTAGGTAGGTAGTAGGTAGGTAGTAGGTAGGTAGTAGGTAGGTAGTAGGTAGGTAGTAGGTAGGTAGTAGGTAGGTAGTAGGTAGGTAGTAGGTAGGTAGTAGGTAGGTAGTAGGTAGGTAGTAGGTAGGTAGTAGGTAGGTAGTAGGTAGGTAGTAGGTAGGTAGTAGGTAGGTAGTAGGTAGGTAGTAGGTAGGTAGTAGGTAGGTAGTAGGTAGGTAGTAGGTAGGTAGTAGGTAGGTAGTAGGTAGGTAGTAGGTAGGTAGTAGGTAGGTAGTAGGTAGGTAGTAGGTAGGTAGTAGGTAGGTAGTAGGTAGGTAGTAGGTAGGTAGTAGGTAGGTAGTAGGTAGGTAGTAGGTAGGTAGTAGGTAGGTAGTAGGTAGGTAGTAGGTAGGTAGTAGGTAGGTAGTAGGTAGGTAGTAGGTAGGTAGTAGGTAGGTAGTAGGTAGGTAGTAGGTAGGTAGTAGGTAGGTAGTAGGTAGGTAGTAGGTAGGTAGTAGGTAGGTAGTAGGTAGGTAGTAGGTAGGTAGTAGGTAGGTAGTAGGTAGGTAGTAGGTAGGTAGTAGGTAGGTAGTAGGTAGGTAGTAGGTAGGTAGTAGGTAGGTAGTAGGTAGGTAGTAGGTAGGTAGTAGGTAGGTAGTAGGTAGGTAGTAGGTAGGTAGTAGGTAGGTAGTAGGTAGGTAGTAGGTAGGTAGTAGGTAGGTAGTAGGTAGGTAGTAGGTAGGTAGTAGGTAGGTAGTAGGTAGGTAGTAGGTAGGTAGTAGGTAGGTAGTAGGTAGGTAGTAGGTAGGTAGTAGGTACCCTAGTAGCATTTTATGTTGGCATCCATTGGCCAACAGTCGGGAATCCGTTGGGATTTAGTTAGTTAGATTGCCTACATATAAATAACATTGGCCCAATGCAGTTCAATATTATCATTACATCCAACCATTTACCAACGTTGGGCCAATGCTACTACTGCCTACCGTTAGTTAAAAACTGTTGGCATTTCTGCAGAGCACACAACGTAGGCCCTATTACATATCAATTAACATTGGCCCAATGCAGTACAACATTGTCATTACGTCCAACCATATAACAACGTTGGGCCAATGCTACTACTGCCTACCGTTAGTTAAAAACTGTTGGCATTTCTGCAGAGCACATAACGTAGGCCCTATTACATATCAACTAACATTGGCCCAATGCAGTACAACATTATCATTACGTCCAACCATTTACCAACGTTGGGTCAATGCTACTACTGCCTACCGTTACTTAAAATATTTAGTTAGGCTTAGTTTAAGGTATTAATGTATGTACTAATATGTTTTTTCTCATATTTGTTAATAGATTATTTAAAAAAAAAACGAAGCGGCGTTTAACCGTTTACGCAGCGCATGCAACGGAAGCTCTCAAAAGGAATATTTTTTTCCCGTTTTTGCAACATTTTTCATTTATGCTTTGCTCCTATTGGTCGTGGCGTGATGTTATATAGCCTAAAGCCTTCCTTGATAAATGGACTATCCAACACAAAAATATTTTTTCAATTCCAACCAGTAGTTCCTGAGATTAGCGCGTTCAACCAAACAAACAAACTCTTCAGCTTTATAATATCAGTTTAGATATTATTAAAAACTGTTAGCATTTCTGCAGTGCAAATAACGTAGGCCTTATTATAATTATATCAACTAACATTGGCGCAATTGCAGTAAAATGTTATCATTACGCCCAAGCAATTACGAACGTTGGGCCAATGCAACTATACAGACAATTTAGTTGAAAATTCCACCATTGGCGCTGTGAAAACAATAAACTGTACAATGTACTACTGGGCGGCGTTCAAAATTCGCGAATATTTCGCACTGACACGGAACTCTGTTGTCCGTGAGTCAGAGGGTAAGAAAACCCCATAAAATTGACTTATAAAAAAAGTAGTTAAAAAACTAAAAAACCCGACTGAAAAAACTGAAAAGCAAAAAACAAGCACATTTTAAATTAAACAAAACTTGGAAGCAGGCGGGGTCCATTCTATTTTCATTTTTTCTTTTCATAATTTAATATTCAAATGAACCCCCGCCTGCTTCCAAGTTTTGTTTAATTTAAAATGTGCTTGTTTTTTGCTTTTCAGTTTTTTCAGTCGGGTTTTTTAGTTTTTTAACTACTTTTTTTAGTTCCAGCTTTTTAGTTCTTTTGTGTTGTTCTTTCGTTGGTCGCGTAAAATTCTTCGCAGATGATTTAACTTTTGTGCTTGTTTATAGGATTTTCCACTTTAAATTACTTTTAAACATAAAAGTGTTATATATTTTTGTAATCTCCTTTTAAAACCCTTTATTTTGATACCCTACTCGATGGTAATGGATTTTTTTTTTTTTTTAACTCCGCGGTTTGGCCCCCAAAATCCGCAATTATTCTTTGTTTTTAAACTTTCATGTAGCCTATAACACTCGCGCTATCAAGACGAATCTAATGACGTATATTTCATTCAAATCGGTTCATCCGTTTATGAGTTATGAGGGAACAAAGAAACGGACATACATACATACATACTTACATACATACACGTCAAACACATAACCCTCCTTTTGGGCTTCGCCGCAGTCGGGTAATAAAAAATACCACATTTCTTTAAATATCTAGTGCAATACAAATGTGTGCGCGAGCGTTGTTTTTTTGGGGGGCCCCGTGGTGGGTAGGGGGGGGGGGGGCTCAGACACCAGTCCGAGCCAGCGCAGCGTTGCCAACTCTACGTCATTTTACTTAAGGTGAATCCTCCAACCAGCCCGCGAAATTCAAATTTTCTTAAGTTTTTTGTAATTTGCAGGCCAGTGATAGGTTGTATGTTGATGAACATTTGATTCGCGGCTGTAAGACAATTGTAGTTATAGAATTATAATCATCAAAATTATTAATACAACCCTCCGAGCTCATAAAGGTTCCGGAATGACTTTGACCTTGTAAAAAGTCATTTTTACACCTTTATGAGCTCGGAGGGTTGTATTAATGATTTTGATGATTATAATTCTGTACATACGTCTTACAGCCGCGAATCAAATGTTCATCAACATACAACCTATCACTTGCCTGCAAATTGCAAAAAACTTAAGAAAATTTGAATTTCGCGGGCTACCCTGGAACATCAACCTTAAGTACATACTTTAAGCCTTTCCTGCAAATTTGAATCTACGTATCAGTGGCATTATTTCCATTAAAAAAGGTTAAAAACGTTCCGTTTCATACTAACGCACGCTTGCCTCGCCACACTAGGTACGCACGGCTACACATCAAGCTATACATTTCAAGCTTTAGCTGACCTTGCATTGTACAGGCTTTTCATACAATGAGAAGTCAGCTTATAATAGCCGTGTGTACACGTCACCTGAACGTCACAACGTCATTCGATTTAAAAATAAAATGCCCATTTCATACATCTGTGACTGTGCAAAACGAAACGTCTCGCCTAGAGCTTTGCGTCGCGCGGCGCGAGCGGCGGCGCCGGCGCGGCGGCGCGGCAAGACGACGCGACGACAGCCATTCTGTTGTGAAATGTTGTGCAATTGCTAGAATGCTAGCGTGACTCGTGGTCGTGTATAAATTTGTTTTTTTTTAATTGACTGAAAGAAGTAAATAAGTAAGTACCTACATAAAAATGTTTAAGGTGGTAGAATTTCAAGACGCCAGTGTAGGCATCATCCGCAAAGAATAGATGACTCCACGAAAGAGACAATGTCTGTGGCCGCCTCACAAAATAATTTCCAAATTTAATAAGTGCTTATTGACCCAAACAGTGCCAGACGAAGACTGGCCGGTGTATTCAATTCGACGTACTTTTTACGAAACTGGTGAGCTTAAAGTTAATTATTGCTTAAACTTATTATTGGTTATTTATTTATTTATTTGTGTCGTACCTGTATTTGTCCCTACTTTTCTGAACCTAGACAAAGTTTCAACAACTGATTCATACTCGTAAGTATCAAAATGATGAGTCTAAGTGGATTCCTATAAGCCCCGGTATCTGTACACCTTAATAATAAAATATTATTTTACAGATGACCTATCTAAAGCCAGACAAAAATGTAAAAAGGCTGAAAGTGAATCAGAATTGGCTTCAACTGATATAGAAGTAGAAACAGAAAAATGGACAAGGAAGAGGAAAGTTCGTCCTATTCAAATTGATCATAGTGATGATGACCATGAAGAAACTGATGATGAACGTCAAATTAAATATCCAATTCCGCCAAAAATAATTTTACCACCAGTACGTACACCTACGCCTAGTTCATCACCAAGACTTTTACAAGATTTTAATGTTCGTAAGTAACAGTTTCTCACTTGTAATAGAACTTATGATTTCAATTTGTCAGCTATTAAATAAAGGAACTTTTACTATGGGATCAACTTCAAAATAAGTAAAATCTGCTTTTGCCTATAATATTTATTATTATTTATTTATTTAATCAGACAATTGAGGTCTATTGAGTTTCGGTGACCTAACTGCGATCCTCAAGCTGCCTGCCAAGCGTGGGGATTATGGCAAACCCCCCTTAGGAGGGAGGCCTTTGTTCAGCAGTGGACGTCTTCTGGCTGGTGATGTGATGTTAATACCTAACAATTATCTTTACCTATGTTAGTAACAATAATATGTATAAATATAAAAACTTAAAGCTTATTAGCCCCCACATTGTGTCTGACGATTACTTGATAAATTTTTTCCTACAACTTTGATGTTGATTCTATAACAAAAGTTGCTTGTATGTATTGATATGTTATGTCACCCCTTAAGATACAATATGAGTACAATAAAACATCTTCATTGTGTACTAAAAACAGAATGTACAATTAAAACTAGGACATACAGGTGTAATAAAATCTGGTATACAATGGCGGCCTTAGAGCTATCAGCGATTTCTTCCAGACTACTTTAGGGTGATGTAAATATGTTATGGCTGGCTAGTTTTTACACCTTTGTATAAGTGTCCAGTGACATTATTTATAATTATCATATTAATATTAGTGCTCACTCACAGATTCTCCGATATCTTCACATAACCCAACTCCAACTAATGAGGAAACCACACCATCAACATTGCGGTCAAAGCTTACACAAACACCGGTCTTGGAAAGAATAAATTCTTCTTTAGGTAAATATTACAATAATTCAAAGTTATTCTTTACATCGGAGTTACAGTTTCTTGTCCCATAATTCAAAACGGAAACGTTATTGTTTTAAATGGTCTGGTGAAACTTTAACAACAATGAGATGACTATAGGTTATTCATAATTTTATAGATTTTTTTTTATATTGTTTTGCAATCTACTATAGATGAAATGTATTACCTACTTTATTATTATTTTAGATGCCATTGCAGAATGTCTCGGACACATAAAAAGCGAAATTGAGGAACTGAAGCAAACTCAAAATAATATTTTATTGAGAATATCGTCCCCTTCTTCAACAATCGTGACTAGTGCAGCCACTTTACCAGAAGAGATAGACATGCCATTGATATCACTGGACAATCTTAGAAACATTGAAAATTGGCTTGAAGAAGAAGAACACAAAGAACAATTGGTAAGTCTATTAGTATTCTAATAGAAATATACAAGCTTTATTTATAATTGCTAATTGATTTAATGAGTAATGTGCTTTTTGTTGCAGATAAATATTTTGAGCTATATTGGTGGCAAAGGAACTGGCTCAATTACCAGAAGAGTTCTGGAACGTGTTTTCACCAACTCTTTGGCAATACAATGTAACTGGACTGGAAAGAATAATAAGTTCAGTTTGAAAAATTTACAATTGATTCAAGTCATCATAGGTATGTATGACTGAAAATTACACATATATTAGATATATTTATTGTTATGATAGGCATTACATATATAAATTCACGCCTTCTTCCCATGGGGGTAGGCAGAAACTGCAGAACGCCACCTGCTAGGATCCTATTATGATAGGTATTATTTGGACTTAAACTAAAAAAAAAATATGTAGCACCACCAAACGCCTGCAGCCACAAATCAAATCAAATCGTTTATTTGTGATACATGGGTTACATGCAGGTGTTAATGGAATGAACATACTAATAATGTTCATTCCATGATCAGCCACTTGGGCATACAAATTATTAAATAACATAATTAAAATATGAGTATAAACCACGCGCCACACTAAACTGCTGTGTCGGGACGTCACTCACGCACACAACGTTATTCGGCTTCGCAAATATAAAGAGCCGACGCGGTGTCGAGCAGCTTCGAAAATACAGAAACAAACCGACTCCGTCATTCCGTCCTCGCCTCGCCGAGACCCGTCGCGACGTCCCGTTCCATGCCCCCCGACCCTTGCCCGAGCCAGCCCACGATGCTGAGCCTCTAGTTTAAATTCGCCCCTAAATAATATCACTCAGATCCAGCCTGTTCCTGGTTGACCTCCCCCAGCGTCGGCCTAAGCCGAGGTCCGTACCCCACAGGGGGTGCCCTTAGTGTGTGGTCGCTTAGTTTTAAATTTAGTTTTTAAGCCCCTGGCTGGAGGCCTTACCTTCAAGGCATACCACAGGATTGACCGGATAAGCAGACAACAACCTCTCTAGGTTGTTCTGCGAGATGTTATTAAAAATAAAAAAAAGTCGAGCAGCCAGTCTGCGCTAGCGCGCCGCTGTTTCCACGCATTGGAAGAGCTCGGCTAGCCTAGACGCCGCTACCCATCGCGCCCCGCGGTGACGCATCCTACTTGTTTCGCGACGCACCTCGCGTGACAAACGGGCCAGGAACGTACCGTTTAGTTCTATTTACCATCGTAACGACATAAGCCTAGTTGTACACAACATTCTGAAGTAAATAAACCAAATGTTTATACCTTACGTTTTAAATCGTAGTACTCGTTACAAATATACATTTATGTCAAAACCATGCAATACATTTGCTTGTACTAACAATAATAATTATCTATTAGGACATTTTATTCTTATGATAATTTATTATCATAAATAAATTATTTTGTGGTATATTAGAAGTTAAGAAGTGAATAATTATCTAAAACCATTTGTGGACGAATGAATAGAGTTGGAAAAAAATGGTATTACATTAAATGATCAAAAATATGCTTTTCGAGTTAGTTGCATTGTTGCTGATGCACCAGCGAGAGCCTTTCTGAAGTGTATAAAATCTCATAATTCTCTGCATGGCTGTGAGAAGTGTACCCAAGAAGGTATTTATATTGGCAGGACTACATGGCAATATAAATCAAACTTAAATCTTAGAACTGATCATGCCTTTCACAACAAACAGTATGAAGACCACCAGTTAACAAAGACTGTACTTTCAAATCTTGAAATTGGATTAGTGACGCAAGTACCTTTGGACTACATGCATTTAGTGTGCTTAGGAGTTGTAAAAAAGTTGATCCGTGTTTGGATTGAAAAAGGACCAAAAAAGTGTAAGTTGCGTGCACTTAAAGTAACTCAAATATCGGAGAGATTGCTACAAATTAGTAAAGCCAATTACCCTACGGAGTTTTCAAGACGACCTCGACCTATACAGTTATTTAAATATTGGAAGGCTACAGAACTTAGATCTTTCCTTTTATACCTCGGCCCTATAGTTTTATCTAACATTCTAACAAAAAAATTGTATGAACATTTTTTAACACTGCATTGTTCAATTTATATATTATGTGGTGATTTGTGTGCCGAATTTGAATGGCGAGAGTACGCAAATAACTTATTGCATTGTTTTGTTCGTAACATACCAATTCTATATACAAAAGAACTACTAGTGTACAATTTTCACAATCTTTTACATCTTACAGCAGATGTTGAAAACTTTGGAAAATTAGACAACTTTTCCGCTTTTCCTTTTGAAAATTATATGACTCAAATTAAACAAATGGTTCGATCGCACAACCACCCATTAGAACAAGTAGCCAAAAGAATGGGGGAATTGAAATGTATCAGTGACAAGTCTCAAATATCAACCATAGTCAAAAAGAAGAATGTTATACATAAGTTAATTTTAGATAATAATTGCAATGTAAGTATTAATTCGTGCTTCAATACCAAAGATGGTGATATTGTTAGGATAAAAACCATTGAAAAGATTTCTGATAGTCCCTTATTTAAATTGGGTTGTGATTGTTTTGCGGATAAGACTGACTATTACAAAGTTCCTATTGAAAGTAGTCGCCTAGGTATTTATAAGGTTTGTCGTTCCAAAAATGTTTATATCTGTTCAACCATTTTGAACAAAAAATGTTTACTTCTACCGAATTTTAATGACAAAGAAACATTTGTATGTTTACCATTTGTTAATATGACGCTAAGTCATTAAAACTCCCGGCGCAAAGCGAAATTATTTTTTCTATCTATTTTGGACAAAGTTGTAAACTTCTTCCCAATTTAATTCACAATTAAACATTTGTGTGTGCTATCTATTCATTAAAACATAGATTTAGATAACTACTTGGAAACGAAACGTCCGGGGTAGCCCGAGAAATTCAAATTTTCTCACGTTTTTTTGCAATTAGCAAAAAACGTGAGATCAGTAGTGTTGAGAACATTAAAGGTTGGTTGAAAGCATGATTAGGTTTTATTATTAGAATTCGTGTGATTTAGATAAAACTGCCTATTACAAAGGACGGTCAACCGCACGCCAGTGGAAACACTTCTGGAAATATCAGCGCTATCGCTATGTAATAATGTCCGTCCCAAGTCCAAGGTGTTCCACTGATGTGCGGCTGACTGTATTTATTGAAATTAGAGAGTGTACTACGTGAGCTCGACAAATAGATGTGCGATTAACGTGCGATTGACGCACGAGCGTCAATCGCACGTCAATTTGTCGAACTAACGTAGTACACTTGAAATTAGTTTCGTAGGTAAGTTATATAACTTACAAATAATAGATTTAAGGTCAATTACTAAAAAATATTTTTATCTGTTCATTTAGTTTAATTTTAAGAAACATTTGTATGTGTCTGCCTAATTTTTCTTTAATACCGATTTCCATACATTACAGACTTCTATATATTGTGCAGCATGGACCGCAGCCAAAGTTAATGGAGCAAAAATAACACTTCAACCAAGAGTAGCCACCCAAAGGGCAAAAAAACAACACAAACCCAACTGGGAGAAACGGCTAGAACGTAAATTAAATGATCTACGATCAAAAATATCTAGAATGACACAATACATCAATGGTAACAGAAGTAGAAAAATAATGAAACACGTTGATAAGATAGTAGAACAATATAAAATTCATACCGTTCATGAAAAACCAAATACAAAACCAACACACACATTAGACACACTTAAACAAAAACTTTCAGTCGTCGCTGGGCGCCTACAAAGATACAGAGCATGTACACAAAGAAAACTGCAAAACACGCATTTCTCCCACAATGAAAAACTTTTTTACCGCAATATTCGACAGACAACATCTAACGTTCAGGATAACAACCAGAATGATGATAATAACCTCCCTGACCCAGAGGCGTTACAAAACTTCTGGGCAGGGATTTGGGAACAGCCAACCGAACATAACACCCGAGCAGACTGGATACAAAAAGAACTGACAAATGGCGATACAAATATTCAAGCAATGCCATTTGACAGTATTTCCCCAGAAATTTTCCACAGGGTACTTTCTAGGTTACATAACTGGAAGACACCTGGTTCAGATCATATTCATAGTTATTGGTACAAAAAATTTACATCAGTTCATAGCTTATTATATAATCACATACATTTATTCATCCAGAATCCTGAATCAATTCCACCCTACATAACATCAGGTACTACTTTTATGATTTCTAAAGACTGTAACGATCTCACTAACCCAGCAAAATATAGACCTATAACATGTTTGCAGACCTTATACAAAATTATTACATCGTGCATATCTGAACTAATCTATCAACACATCGACACTAATAACATTTTAGCTGAACAACAGAAGGGCTGCCGAAAGTTCAGTCAAGGCTGTAAGGAACAGTTAATCATAGACTCAGTTATCCTTAAAAAAGTCCAAAAAACCAAAACCGATTTGTTTAGTATGTACATCGATTACAAAAAAGCCTACGACTCTGTTCCCCATTCGTGGCTCGTTAAAACTTTAGAAATATATAAAATACACCCCACAATAGTAACATTCCTGAAGACTATGATGACCACCTGGACTACTAAACTTAGACTTAGTTCCTCCACTGAAACAATAGATACTAGCCCAATAAAAATTCAGAGAGGGATCTTCCAGGGAGATGCACTCAGCCCTTTGTGGTTTTGTCTTGCCTTAAACCCCCTATCTAATATATTAAACGCCACAACGTTAGGATTTCCATTAAAAGATACACCCACCGATGGACAAGAACAAAAAATCGATTTAAATCATCTGTTGTATATGGATGACATTAAGCTTTATGCAAAAAATGAGGTTGAACTTCACGAATTAGCCAACTTAACAGAACAGTTTTCAAATGATATAAAAATGGAATTCGGCATAGACAAATGTAAAATAAATTCAATTAGAGCAGGGCATAATTACCAACACCAATATACTTTAGGAACTGGAGAACAGATACAACCATTAGATGAACACGATAGTTATAAATACCTAGGATACACACAATCACGACAGATTCACTATAAAGAAACTAAACAAAAATTAACACAACAATTTCAACACAGACTTAACACAATTTTAAAAACACAGTTATATTCCCGAAATACAATTAAAGCGATAAACACCTTCGCTATACCGGTACTTACATATTCTTTTGGTATAATCAACTGGACCAAAACCGACCTCAAAAACCTGCAACGAAAAATTAACACCACTATGACCAAATTTCGCAAACACCATCCACGATCCTGTATGCAGAGACTAACACTACCGCGGAAAGAGGGAGGCAGAGGTCTAATTGATATTCCTAACCTACACAACAGACAGATAAAATCACTTCGACAATTTTTTTTCTCAAAAAGTGAAACTTCTGTTCTCCACAAAGTAGTTAGTCAAAACGACAAACATTTAACACCCCTGAATTTAAAAGACAAGTCTGAGCAGAGAAATGAAAAGATTATCGACGATAGAACTAAGCTCCTAGAATGGACCCAGAAGTCGCTACACGGAAGACACCGCCAAGACTTATGCCACACAAATGTCGACAAAGAAGCGTCGAACGCGTGGTTAAATCGAGGCGAACTCTTTCCAGAGACTGAAGGGTTCATGCTTGCTATTCAAGATCAAGTAATTGAAACAAAAAATTACAGAAAATATATTATTAAGAATTTAAATAATGACACCTGCAGACGATGCAACAGTTCTCCTGAAACAATTCAACATATCACAGGCGCGTGCAAGGCAATAGCACAAACAGATTATAAACACAGACACGATCAAGTAGCCAACGTCATACACCAAAAATTAGCGAACCAGTATAAACTCATAGATTCCGTTGTGCCGTATTACAAGTACAATCCAGAGCCCACATTAGAAAATCTGTCAACACAACTATATTTTGATCGTGGTATTTTTACCGACAGAACAGTTCACTTCAATAGACCAGATTTAACACTTGTAAACAAGATAAATAAAACTGCATATTTAATCGACATTGCTGTACCAAATACACATAATTTACAGACCACAATTGCAGAAAAGCTGTCTAAATACATCGAACTTAAAGACGAAATTACCCGAAATTGGCATCTCCAAAAAGTTACAATAGTACCAATAGTTCTGTCGTCAACAGGCGTCATACCCAAACAACTTCACCAATCTCTTAATACTCTCAGTTTACCTCCAAATACCTTCCATCTGCTACAAAAAGCAGTGATATTAAACACATGCAGACTCGTGAGAAAGTTCCTGCAATGTGAATCAGAAAATCTTCATCAGCACTCAAATACTCTACCATCTTCAATACAATTCTCTGCACCTGACCGAACTTCATCTAATCCAACTGATAATCACTTGGCTTAGGCCCGTACTATCAGTATTTTCCGGCTGGCCGTCTAGCCGAGCAAAACAAACGTATAAATAAAAATAATAATAATAATAATATTTCTTTATTGACATAAATTACAATTACAATATTGAATATATTTTTTTATTTCTAATAATATTTGCCTCACAGCTGGGATACTGAAATGCTACACTAAACCAAACCCCAACCGTTTGCCAACTGTAGGATAACTGTCAATGTAAGTAAGAAGGCCCCACAATGCAAAACAGCCGGAGGCCCTCAGTAGGAAATCCTACAATGGCCCTCAGTAGGAAATTCTACATTGGCCCTTGGTAGGAAATTCTACAATGGCCCTCAGTAGGAAAATTTACAATGGCCCTCAGTAGGAAATTCTACAATGGCCCTCAGTAGGAAATTCTACATTGGCCCTTGGTAGGAAATTCTACAATGGCCCTCAGTAGGAAATTCTACATTGGCCCTTGGTAGGAAATTCTACAATGGCCCTTTGTTGCAGGCCCTACCTCTATAAGATGGCCAAATCTAACCGTTGGCCAACTAACGCGGTGCACGTGGCCCAACCAAATGCCAACAATAAATGCTATTAGGGTAGGTAGTAGGTAGGTAGTAGGTAGGTAGTAGGTAGGTAGTAGGTAGGTAGTAGGTAGGTAGTAGGTAGGTAGTAGGTAGGTAGTAGGTAGGTAGTAGGTAGGTAGTAGGTAGGTAGTAGGTAGGTAGTAGGTAGGTAGTAGGTAGGTAGTAGGTAGGTAGTAGGTAGGTAGTAGGTAGGTAGTAGGTAGGTAGTAGGTAGGTAGTAGGTAGGTAGTAGGTAGGTAGTAGGTAGGTAGTAGGTAGGTAGTAGGTAGGTAGTAGGTAGGTAGTAGGTAGGTAGTAGGTAGGTAGTAGGTAGGTAGTAGGTAGGTAGTAGGTAGGTAGTAGGTAGGTAGTAGGTAGGTAGTAGGTAGGTAGTAGGTAGGTAGTAGGTAGGTAGTAGGTAGGTAGTAGGTAGGTAGTAGGTAGGTAGTAGGTAGGTAGTAGGTAGGTAGTAGGTAGGTAGTAGGTAGGTAGTAGGTAGGTAGTAGGTAGGTAGTAGGTAGGTAGTAGGTAGGTAGTAGGTAGGTAGTAGGTAGGTAGTAGGTAGGTAGTAGGTAGGTAGTAGGTAGGTAGTAGGTAGGTAGTAGGTAGGTAGTAGGTAGGTAGTAGGTAGGTAGTAGGTAGGTAGTAGGTATAGGAAATGGGTGTCAAGAAAACAGCAGCAATTTGAATTTAAATACTTTGACACGTTTATTATTCAAATATAAAAATACCCACAAGGAAGGTTATAGTAACTGCCTCCTAGCACAGTTTAGATAGAAGTGAGCATACGACTAAAGGCAACCGTTCTTTTTATAAGAAACGTTGAGTTTGACGTTACGTTACGTTAGTGACTGTGTTGCCAGTATAAAGAAAATCAAAGATTAATTTTTGCATAATAAAATCGACTAAATATCAACATTCCCCCTCAAAAATTAATCATCAATTATCCAAATACAAATTAATTTTTATACAATCATAATCACCTATATAACCAGAATACTGTCTGTACTGCCTGTTGGTCTAGTGGTTAGTGACCCTAACTGCTATGCCGGAGGTCGTGGGTTCGATTCCCACCCAGGACAAATGTTTGTGTGATGAGCACGATCATTTGTTCTGTGTCTGGGTGTAATTTATCTATAATATGTATGTATTTAGAAATATATAAGTATGTTTATCAGTTGTCTAGTACCCATAACACAAGCTCTGCTTAGCTTGGGACTAGATGGCGTTGTGTGATAGTTGTGGAATATTATTATTATTATTATTATTATTACTATAAACCTTCCAAGTGATTTCTGGGGAAACTACAATATTTATGGCCCAACATTTGTTGCAAGGACTAGGAAAACCCAGGAAAACCTAGCCAGACCATCTCATCAAAATGAATAATTATATCTAATTTTATAATTCATAAATGATTATCAATTACAACAATTTATAATTAATAGTTAGTTATAATAGAACAATTCATTACATCAATTAATTTACAATAAGTAAATTACCACAAATAAATCAATACTTAAAAAGTATACACATACATAAGTAACATTTTTGCAAACTTATCTCTTACTGATCTGCTTTTTAAGCAGTTGAGCTTGTAGCGGCTTTGTTGGCACATCCGCTATTTGTTTACATTTATTATGTTACTTCATTGCAAGCCCATCTCATCTCTGAACTGCTAAAATACAACAGTTTGAGCTGCTTTGTTAACACATCCGCTATTTGTTTACCTGTGATTACATAAAATAATTTTATCATATTATTTTCAACTTGTTCCCTGGAGGAATGATACTTGATGTCAATATGTTTTGACATTTTATAACTAAAAAGATTTTTTTGCTGTAGGTACTAATACAACCAATATGGTCTTTTAAAATAGCAACTGGATTGACAATATTCATTTTAATACTAGTGACTAGAGACTTTAGCCATAATGATTATTTTACAGTTTTAAATAATGCCATGTATTCAGCCTCAGTTTGCAAACCCGCAACAGACATTTGCCTCTTTGTATTCAAAGTTATTGTACAGTTATTGAATAATTTAAATAAATAACCTGTGGTATTTTTTTTATTATTGACATCATTACCACCCCAATCGGAATCTACTTATCCACATAATTTATGATTAACATCATCACATTTTATTTTGTGACCCAATTTTAATTCCATAGTGCCCTTCAAATACCTAAGCATTTTTTTTGAGACAAATAATTACTTCTCTTTGTTCCTTTTATTTGTGTGTCTGCTCAAAATATCAATACTAGCACTTAAATCAGGGAGTGTACATAACATAACGTACATTAAACACCCAATAAGGTTGCGGCAAGGTGTATTATATTCAATATTTGCATTTAGAACTTCGTAATTTGGTTTATTATTTATAGGTGTACCTATTGGGAGTACAGTCAGACATACCAAATTTTTACATTACAAAATGGATTTTTATAGAACTTTGATCTAAAGTTATTGTATCATTACTTCGAGTAATTTTAATTCCTAGGAACAATTATTTAGATCTACCATTTTCAATTTTGCTCTTTACTTAATATTTATTTAACAACTGATGAATTTACAAACCCTGTTTGTTAAGACACTGATGTGTTAATTCGAACCAACACCTAGCAGCTTGTTTTAATCTGTACAGAGCTTTATTCGTCTTTACTGATTACACCCTCTGGCACTTTCATGTTTTTTTTTTTTTTTTTAAATGCCATTTAAAGATACGGTTTTTAGATCCGTATGATGTATTCATAAATAACATTGATTTGCAAAACTAATTAAGCATCTAAAAGTTTCAGTTTAATCTGATAAATACTTTTGACTATAAAAACTTTGGCAACAAGACATGCCTTATATCTTAATGGATTGTCATCATCTCATGATTCTTATATTTATAATACTTTATTTTATACATTTGGATAAATCTATGGTGCTCAGTTTCTCGGATACAAACATTAAAAAAAACCAAGAATTATGGTTTATTTTTTCATTAAGTTTTGTTAACATAAGTTTTGTGTCAACTGTTTTGTATTTTATTTCATATAGATAAATCTGTTGTAATGTAAACCTGCCTATTGTTAATTTAGTTAAGTTTCTCTTTAAGAAAATAAATGTGCTTAAACCGAAATATCCACTTAAACCCGACTATATTTCTATAAATCGGTTTCGGTTCTAATGTCCAGATATCATTAGTTAAAAAAAATCTAATTCATCTTTAATTGCACCTTCCCATAAACTCCTTTCATCCTGATTTTTAATTTCGTTAAATGAACCAGGTACTTTGCAACTAATTGAATCAACACAATAAAAATATCCCCGATTTCACAATATGAAACAGGGGGATGGCCCTTATGTAAGCCTAACACTCCTTCCCATTATTGACAAGAATCGTCGATATTTGTATCACAAGAACTGCGACATCATGGTTTGTCATTAACATTTGGCTTTAGTACCTTGGGGTCATTATGGTCTTATTTATATTATATTATCTGATTTTGATCCATCTGATTTTAAACCGTTCAACTTTGAACAATCAGTTTTGGAATTAATATCAGATTTATGGACTGTCACTGTCTTGAGGATATTTTATTGACACTGATTTTTTTCTTGACAACACGTCATAACTATCATCAGTTTTGTCACGGAAATGTTCGATTTCATTCCCTTCATTACAAAAATTAACCTCATTACTATGACATCCTGACCATTTCATATTTAATTTCATACTTTATAGCCATTTGGTATATATCCAACGAGAATACCTTTCCATGATTTTTCATCGAAAGTGTTACTTATTTTTATTTTTGCACTATGCGGTAGAATCAAAACCTTCAACTACCTACTTAATTGCAGGTTATTTTTTTTTCTGCCACCATTCAATTGGTGTTTGATTTTGTTTTAATGGGCAAGGTTTATTAAATATACTGCAGTTAGGACTACATCACCCCAAAAACACTTTTGTAATTTAGCACCGCTTATCATAGCGCGGGCTTTTTACTAATTCGTTTGGAAACGTAATTTTTCTGTGGTGTTCTTGGAATAGTAAAATGGTATGACATTCCTTTAGAAACACAGTAATCTTTCATTTCATTAGACAAAATATTCTCGACAATTTTCACAGTACAAAGTAACTAGTTTTAAATTAAATTTAGTCCCAGTTTTTGCCATAAAATCTGTAAAAGCAGTGAAACTGAACACGTGAGATTTCTATGTCAATAAATACACAACACAAGAATGAGTGAATTGATCGTTATATGAAACAAAATAATTTCTATTATCGACTAAGGAGTGATTGGCCCATACACAACAAATAAAGGTATTTTATTGTTTTTCACTTCAGAAGTGTGAAATATGGGTAATGATGAATAATGGGTAATCGTGCCTGTTTATGCAAGCTTCGCATAATTTATCATTGGGTCCGTGTAACCACCTCAATTGAACTTATGTTTATGAATCATACAGTTATTTTTCAGCTCTAAAACTTTTGTTTACTAATATGGCGTAACCGTTGATGCCATAAATAATGTAATTAGCACCATCACTGTTGCATGTTTGAGAAACAGGTTGAATAACTTTAACCACAAAATTCACACAAATTAAATAATTAATTGCCATACCTCGCATCAGTATTTTACCGTCCTTACAGATATTGGTTCCTTGCTGGTCGAAGGTCAATCCGGGACGCTGCATCTTGGTTAATGACAGCACTCTCATACAAATGAGAGTACCATGGATTGCTGACAACTTGTAATGTCCTCAGTAGCTGTAAAAAAATCACAGTGTTTAGCAACTAACATTTTAAACGGTTTAATAAAATTTCTAAAGTTAAAGGATAGGACTTCCCTGTTGATGTGAATGATGTGGTCCGATGCCTTGGAATTTAGCAGAAAAGTTACTTGGTTTTCTTCTGCGCCACCTTCTTAATTTCCGGACAAAAATGCGAAGCCGGAAACCTCACTGGAACTTGAAGCACCCTGAGATATATCCACAGCTTGAACTCTGCGGAATCTGTCTGCAGGTTTTTTCTTGATTGGATTGAAGCATCAAAATTGCATTTGTATTTGATGCGACTCCATAATGGTGACACTTCTTGAAGGATTTCTTCTTGGCCTTAAAACTTTTGTTGGTTATTAGTTTAAGGCTTTGTGTCCTTGTGTTTATTTAGTTCAAGTTTTGAGTTTTAGGTTCGACGTGAAGAATCTTGCACTGAGATCGTCTTTTAGCAAAACCAAGGAAAGATTCTGCCAAATACTCGACGATTACACTATTTACATTCTTCGCAATCCGCTTATTTTTCACCCAAGCCTTTGACCGTATTATGGGTTCATCGTCGATAACTTTGATGACATCGTCTCGGCTAACAACTCTCGAATATGGAATTTCCACACACTGTACCTCTCACCATCGAAAGGTTTAATATTTCACTTGGTCTTCAGATTGTCTATGATGTGTCACGTGTTTTTTTTTTTTTTTTTTTTTACAAACACTCAATTATACACATGTGTTTTAACAAGCACTCAATATACACGCGTATTAAACCAGCACACAGTAAGCGCAACAGTATATCAAAGCAGTCCTGGGCCCATAACCTGTATGAAATGGGTGTCAAGAAAACAGCAGCAATTTGAATTTAAATACTTTGACACGTTTATTATTCAAATATAAAAATACCCACAAGGAAGGTTATAGTAACTGCCTCCTAGCACAGTTTAGATAGAAGTGAGCATACGACTAAAGGCAACCGTTCTTTTTATAAGAAACGTTGAGTTTGACGTTACGTTACGTTAGTGACTGTGTTGCCAGTATAAAGAAAATCAAAGATTAATTTTTGCATAATAAAATCGACTAAATATCAACAGTAGGTAGGTAGTAGGTAGGTAGTAGGTAGGTAGTAGGTAGGTAGTAGGTAGGTAGTAGGTAGGTAGTAGGTAGGTAGTAGGTAGGTAGTAGGTAGGTAGTAGGTAGGTAGTAGGTAGGTAGTAGGTAGGTAGTAGGTAGGTAGTAGGTAGGTAGTAGGTAGGTAGTAGGTAGGTAGTAGGTAGGTAGTAGGTAGGTAGTAGGTAGGTAGTAGGTAGGTAGTAGGTAGGTAGTAGGTAGGTAGTAGGTAGGTAGTAGGTAGGTAGTAGGTAGGTAGTAGGTAGGTAGTAGGTAGGTAGTAGGTAGGTAGTAGGTAGGTAGTAGGTAGGTAGTAGGTAGGTAGTAGGTAGGTAGTAGGTAGGTAGTAGGTAGGTAGTAGGTAGGTAGTAGGTAGGTAGTAGGTAGGTAGTAGGTAGGTAGTAGGTAGGTAGTAGGTAGGTAGTAGGTAGGTAGTAGGTAGGTAGTAGGTAGGTAGTAGGTAGGTAGTAGGTAGGTAGTAGGTAGGTAGTAGGTAGGTAGTAGGTAGGTAGTAGGTAGGTAGTAGGTAGGTAGTAGGTAGGTAGTAGGTAGGTAGTAGGTAGGTAGTAGGTAGGTAGTAGGTAGGTAGTAGGTAGGTAGTAGGTAGGTAGTAGGTAGGTAGTAGGTAGGTAGTAGGTAGGTAGTAGGTAGGTAGTAGGTAGGTAGTAGGTAGGTAGTAGGTAGGTAGTAGGTAGGTAGTAGGTAGGTAGTAGGTAGGTAGTAGGTAGGTAGTAGGTAGGTAGTAGGTAGGTAGTAGGTAGGTAGTAGGTAGGTAGTAGGTAGGTAGTAGGTAGGTAGTAGGTAGGTAGTAGGTAGGTAGTAGGTAGGTAGTAGGTAGGTAGTAGGTAGGTAGTAGGTAGGTAGTAGGTAGGTAGTAGGTAGGTAGTAGGTAGGTAGTAGGTAGGTAGTAGGTAGGTAGTAGGTAGGTAGTAGGTAGGTAGTAGGTAGGTAGTAGGTAGGTAGTAGGTAGGTAGTAGGTAGGTAGTAGGTAGGTAGTAGGTAGGTAGTAGGTAGGTAGTAGGTAGGTAGTAGGTAGGTAGTAGGTAGGTAGTAGGTAGGTAGTAGGTAGGTAGTAGGTAGGTAGTAGGTAGGTAGTAGGTAGGTAGTAGGTAGGTAGTAGGTAGGTAGTAGGTAGGTAGTAGGTAGGTAGTAGGTAGGTAGTAGGTAGGTAGTAGGTAGGTAGTAGGTAGGTAGTAGGTAGGTAGTAGGTAGGTAGTAGGTAGGTAGTAGGTAGGTAGTAGGTAGGTAGTAGGTAGGTAGTAGGTAGGTAGTAGGTAGGTAGTAGGTAGGTAGTAGGTAGGTAGTAGGTAGGTAGTAGGTAGGTAGTAGGTAGGTAGTAGGTAGGTAGTAGGTAGGTAGTAGGTAGGTAGTAGGTAGGTAGTAGGTAGGTAGTAGGTAGGTAGTAGGTAGGTAGTAGGTAGGTAGTAGGTAGGTAGTAGGTAGGTAGTAGGTAGGTAGTAGGTAGGTAGTAGGTAGGTAGTAGGTAGGTAGTAGGTAGGTAGTAGGTAGGTAGTAGGTAGGTAGTAGGTAGGTAGTAGGTAGGTAGGTAGGTAGGTAGGTAGGTAGTAGGTAGGTAGGTAGTAGGTAGGTAGGTAGTAGGTAGGTAGGTAGTAGGTAGGTAGGTAGGTAGGTAGTAGGTAGGTAGTAGGTAGGTAGTAGGTAGGTAGTAGGTAGGTAGTAGGTAGGTAGTAGGTAGGTAGTAGGTAGGTAGTAGGTAGGTAGTAGGTAGGTAGTAGGTAGGTAGTAGGTAGGTAGTAGGTAGGTAGTAGGTAGGTAGTAGGTAGGTAGTAGGTAGGTAGTAGGTAGGTAGTAGGTAGGTAGTAGGTAGGTAGTAGGTAGGTAGTAGGTAGGTAGTAGGTAGGTAGTAGGTAGGTAGTAGGTAGGTAGTAGGTAGGTAGTAGGTAGGTAGTAGGTAGGTAGTAGGTAGGTAGTAGGTAGGTAGTAGGTAGGTAGTAGGTAGGTAGTAGGTAGGTAGTAGGTAGGTAGTAGGTAGGTAGTAGGTAGGTAGTAGGTAGGTAGTAGGTAGGTAGTAGGTAGGTAGTAGGTAGGTAGTAGGTAGGTAGTAGGTAGGTAGTAGGTAGGTAGTAGGTAGGTAGTAGGTAGGTAGTAGGTAGGTAGTAGGTAGGTAGTAGGTAGGTAGTAGGTAGGTAGTAGGTAGGTAGTAGGTAGGTAGTAGGTAGGTAGTAGGTAGGTAGTAGGTAGGTAGTAGGTAGGTAGTAGGTAGGTAGTAGGTAGGTAGTAGGTAGGTAGTAGGTAGGTAGTAGGTAGGTAGTAGGTAGGTAGTAGGTAGGTAGTAGGTAGGTAGTAGGTAGGTAGTAGGTAGGTAGTAGGTAGGTAGTAGGTAGGTAGTAGGTAGGTAGTAGGTAGGTAGTAGGTAGGTAGTAGGTAGGTAGTAGGTAGGTAGTAGGTAGGTAGTAGGTAGGTAGTAGGTAGGTAGTAGGTAGGTAGTAGGTAGGTAGTAGGTAGGTAGTAGGTAGGTAGTAGGTAGGTAGTAGGTAGGTAGTAGGTAGGTAGTAGGTAGGTAGTAGGTAGGTAGTAGGTAGGTAGTAGGTAGGTAGTAGGTAGGTAGTAGGTAGGTAGTAGGTAGGTAGTAGGTAGGTAGTAGGTAGGTAGTAGGTAGGTAGTAGGTAGGTAGTAGGTAGGTAGTAGGTAGGTAGTAGGTAGGTAGTAGGTAGGTAGTAGGTAGGTAGTAGGTAGGTAGTAGGTAGGTAGTAGGTAGGTAGTAGGTAGGTAGTAGGTAGGTAGTAGGTAGGTAGTAGGTAGGTAGTAGGTAGGTAGTAGGTAGGTAGTAGGTAGGTAGTAGGTAGGTAGTAGGTAGGTAGTAGGTAGGTAGTAGGTAGGTAGTAGGTAGGTAGTAGGTAGGTAGTAGGTAGGTAGTAGGTAGGTAGTAGGTAGGTAGTAGGTAAAATCAAATCAAATCAAATCAGTTTATTGCATCATACATGTTGTACATGGGTTGGAATAGTTTAAGAGGTATCAAACATGCACCCTGTAAGGGCACTGCAAAACAAATACAAATACAAATCAAATTAAATTAATAACATTTCATAAATATCATCTTAATAAAATTAACCGCATGTCACATTTTACAAAATTATTATTATTATAATTATGAAAGAAATATACTGTCAAATCAAAATAAAACAAAATAAAATCCAAGTCAAAATAATTATGGAAGAAATATACTATTATGTCAAATCAAAGCAAAATAAAACAAAATAAAATAAAATCCAAAGTCAAAATAATTACGGAAGAAATATACTACATGTCAAATCAAATAAAATCCAAAGTCAAAATAAATAAAATTACTTAATTAATTTACATAACCTTCAAAAATAACCAACGTTTGTTTATGGATGATTTATTTTATTTTATTATTTCTTTATGTTTATCTTCAAAAAACTCTTGCAATGTGTAGTAACACTTCTGGTTTAAATAAGTAAACAATTTAGTTTTAAATAAATTGTTCCTTTTAATTTCTTTTAAGAATTTCGGAATTTTATTATAAATTTTGATACACGTTACATATGGACCTGAATGGAAAATGGCCAGTTTTGAAACTGGTAATGCGAGATCATTTCGGTGCCGCAAGTATCGGGGCTGGGTATAATGATCTTTATTTAAGGGGAAAAGTGATATATTTTTCCTGACAAACAGGCAAATTTCTAAGATATACAGAGACGTGAGTGTAAGGATATTCTGTTCTATAAAATGTGGTCTACAGCTGTCCATGCCTCCTATATTCATTAATATTCGCATGCATCTTTTTTATAGTTTGAAGAGCTTATCGGCGTTCGTGCTATTACCCCACAGTATTATGCCGTAACGGAGCCAAGAGTGCGCGTATGCGTTATAGGCAGTTTTAGCAGATTTAAAATCTGTAGATTTTTTCAGTTCCGATAAAGCGTACGAAAACCTAGAAATTTTGTTACTTATTTGTGTTATGTGAGATTTCCAATTTAGGTTTGTGTCAATATTTAGGCCTAACAAATTAAAATTATCAACACAGTCAAGTTTGGTTTTGTCAAAGGTAAAGTTTATGTCGAGAGGTCGTCTTTGGTAAGGTCTAAATTGCATTATTTTAGTTTTAGCGAAATTTAATTCAAGATTATGTTCATTTAACCAAGTATGTATGTCAGACAGAATTCTATGAATGTCATTTTTAAGGGTCATAATATTTGAGCATGGAAATACAACGGAGATGTCATCTGCGAACAAAACGCTCACAGCATCTATTATTTTGCGGAGATCATTTATGTAAATAAGAAACAATATGCACCCCAGTACGCTACCTTGTGGAATTGATTTATTAATATTTATTGGTTCCGATCTAACATTAGTAATTTCTCCAGTACTATGGTTGTAATGTTCAATTTCTACATACTGTGAACGATTTTCAAGGTAAGAAGTGAACCATTTATGAGCTATTCCGCGTACACCTATTCCGTCCAATTTATTTAAGAGGATATTATATTGAACTCTATCGTATGCTTTGCTCATGTCTAAGAGAATGCCTATAGCGTATTTCTTTTCATTAATTATATTTAAGATCTGCTGTATATATTTATAAACTGCGTTGGTTGTTGATCTATTTTTCCTGAATCCATTTTGGCTTTCGTTAAATATGTTAAATCTTTCACAGAAAGAATACAGGCGAGTCGTCATTGCCGTTTCTATAATTTTTGAAAAGGTAGTCAAAAGTGATATGGGACGATAATTATTGCAGTCAGTCTGAGAATCTTTTTTGTGGATTGGTTTGATTACCGAGATCTTAAGTAGTTTGGGGACGGTTCCTTCAGTGAAGGATTGATTTATTAAATAAGTAAGTGGCATGGCTAGTTCCTCTGCGCATGTTTTGACTAATGAGGGTGGGAGTTCATCAAAACCACAGCTTCTCTTGTTTTTAAGGTGTCTTATTATTGATAGTATTTCATTTATAAAATTAAATAAATAAATAAATTTCATAGTCATCTACTGGTTTGACAAATAGAGATTTATCGTTTTTTGTAATGACAGGTCGACCGGTTTGAGCACTAGACTTTCCTCCAACTGACTTAAAGAAGTCGTTAAAAGCGTTTGCAACAGTGCTAGGGCTTTCCGTTAATGTATTTTGTATTTTTAATTTAATATTTTTCTTTGTTCGTTTGGTTGTTTTATTTGTGCGTTCTTTTATTATTTGCCACATCGTTTTCGAAATATTGGTGCTGTTTTGTATCCTTTTAATATTTATGACCTTTTAAGATTTTATAACTACTTTTTTTAATAGTTTTTCGTATTTTTTGTAGTATTTTAATAAGAGAGGGGCTTCATTTTGTGACAGAAATGTTTTAAGTAGACGTTTGTGCTGGCAAGACACTTTCAAACCGGTAGTTAGCCATGACTTCTTTGTTTTGTTTTTAAGTTTAATTCTAGTTTTTGGAATACAGGCATTTAATATACTTAAAATTTTTGTGTGGAAAGATTCATAGTTTGAATTTACGTCTTTGTCATCAGATAATATTGATCGCCAATTTATTTGACTTAATTGCGTCTTAAAGTTTTCCATGTTTTTGGCATTAAATATTCTTTTTGTAATATACCACGTGGTCCGATCATTTATTAATGTCTTTTTGGGAACTGATAATGTTATTCCCTTGTGATCAGAAAGTCCGAAGTCTTCAACAGAGGCCTTAAAGTGTTCTAATTTAAAGTTTGTAAATACTAAATCTATACATGTAGCACTTGTTTTGGATATTCTGGTGGGATCATTAATCCTTTGGTCGAAGTTATAGCTACTCATAGTGTTTAATAAATATGTAGTGCTGTTTGAATTTTCTAATATATTGACATTGAAATCTCCTCCGATAATGATATTCTTTTTACTATCTTTGATTGTTAACATTTGCAAAAGTTTTTTGAGAGAACTATAAAATACATCAGTCTCCCTATTTTTCTGAGGCCAATATATTACTACGATGACAATATTTTGTTGGACTATTTCTGTTGCGCACACTTCAAATACAGACTCAACAGACAACGATGTTATGTCTGGTCGGTCTAAGGCTTCAATATTTTCCTGTATAAAAATGCATACGCCTCCACCTTCGTGGTGTTTCCTGCTGTACCAGGAAACCGCTTTGTATTTATCTATGTGTAGTAATTCAAATTTATTTTCAGTAATCCAGGTTTCTGTCAGACATATAGCATGAAAGTTGGGTCTTTCTTCGATGACCGATTGTAGCAAATCTTTTTTGTTTTTGAGACTACGTATATTTTGCAACAGAATTTCAAAATTAGTTGCGAAAGGAACAAAGTTCACTTTGCCTGTTATTTGTGGCCTGGGTCGGGAAAGGAGTACTTATATTATTTATCGTTTCGTAACGACTTTCTTTTCCATTCACTATTAGTTTATTATGTTCGATGTTTTGGTGTATTATTGACCGTCCTTCTCTTTGTTTTCGTCTTCTCTGTAAAAGTTCTTTATCAAGGAAAGCCGACACATATAAGCCTAGACTTTTTAAATAATCCGCGTTTTCCAAGATATATTTCGTCATCCTTTTTCTGATCAGTTCCATGCGTAGTGGCCGTCTAAATCCGTTTCGTCCTATCCGATGTAGCTCTTCGATATAACCACTGAGGTCAACATTCAATGTGTCTTGAAACGCAAATATTATTCTATCTTCAAGGTTTCTTTCTGATTCGTTATAATATTCGTTTAAGCCGTGAATAACAATTGTTTTACTATGATCATGATGATTCGAAGTATTCATAGAGATATCGGTCACGTTCAGATGCATGTTTTTGTTTTGTAACTCGGCTATTTCTTTTTTAAATTTTTCGGTTTTTTCCTCAAGTTTCTGTATGGTTTCGTTTATGTGAATAACATTGGTGGTCATTTTAGTTTGCTCCAGAGAAAGTTGTTCAGTTTTTTGGTATATTTCTTGTTGGAGTTTTAATACAGCTATATTGATTTCTGATTTGAGCGTGCTTTTGATTTTTGTCATAATAGATTGTTGTTGTAATTCCAACTTTTGGTCCAATAGTTGACTTATTTGTTCTATTGTGATCGATTGCTCCGTATGTAGTAAGGTCGGTGATGAGATCGTAGACTTGTCAATGTTTGTTTGCGGTGCGTCATAATTTCCTGTGTCTCCTATTATACTTTGGTCGTCTTGTGTTTGGTCGTCTTGTATTTGGTCGTCAATGGACATTATTGTGTCGTCAAGGGTAGCTGGAGGGTGTCTCCTAACAGGTGTGTCGTCATTTCGTATTTGTTTCGTAGAGGTTTTACACGATGGGCATCGCCATATGTTAACTAATTTGCTCTTATTTTCTACATAATACGCTGTGGTCATGTTGATGCATCGGTAATGGTACAGTTTTTGACATGTACAACATCTTAGCAGTTCTCCGCGACCTATTATTTGTTTACATCCAGCACAATTCATTTTTGTGGGTATTCGAAAAGAATGTTCCGTGCAGTGACAGTTGAGTTCGTCGCTAATAGTACGTTGTGTGGTGACTCACCTCAGCGGGCTCTGCGCGAGTTCACAGTTCGTTGTTAGTTTTAAAATGTTTTCACTTATAACTTTTTATTGGTTTGATGTATCACTTTGCACTTTTCACCACTAGTTAGGTTGTTTAGATGGCTATACTTTGATATATAGTACAACGATAAGCAGTTACTTTTGACCTACTTTATCGATTAAAATCTAAGAGCAATTCGTAAACACGTCTTTGACACTTAACAGCGCACCGCGCATAGTAGGTAGTAGGTAGGTAGTAGGTAGGTAGTAGGTAGGTAGTAGGTAGGTAGTAGGTAGGTAGTAGGTAGGTAGTAGGTAGGTAGTAGGTAGGTAGTAGGTAGGTAGTAGGTAGGTAGTAGGTAGGTAGTAGGTAGGTAGTAGGTAGGTAGTAGGTAGGTAGTAGGTAGGTAGTAGGTAGGTAGTAGGTAGGTAGTAGGTAGGTAGTAGGTAGGTAGTAGGTAGGTAGTAGGTAGGTAGTAGGTAGGTAGTAGGTAGGTAGTAGGTAGGTAGTAGGTAGGTAGTAGGTAGGTAGTAGGTAGGTAGGTAGTAGGTAGGTAGTAGGTAGGTAGTAGGTAGGTAGTAGGTAGGTAGTAGGTAGGTAGTAGGTAGGTAGTAGGTAGGTAGTAGGTAGGTAGTAGGTAGGTAGTAGGTAGGTAGTAGGTAGGTAGTAGGTAGGTAGTAGGTAGGTAGTAGGTAGGTAGTAGGTAGGTAGTAGGTAGGTAGTAGGTAGGTAGTAGGTAGGTAGTAGGTAGGTAGTAGGTAGGTAGTAGGTAGGTAGTAGGTAGGTAGTAGGTAGGTAGTAGGTAGGTAGTAGGTAGGTAGTAGGTAGGTAGTAGGTAGGTAGTAGGTAGGTAGTAGGTAGGTAGTAGGTAGGTAGTAGGTAGGTAGTAGGTAGGTAGTAGGTAGGTAGTAGGTAGGTAGTAGGTAGGTAGTAGGTAGGTAGTAGGTAGGTAGTAGGTAGGTAGTAGGTAGGTAGTAGGTAGGTAGTAGGTAGGTAGTAGGTAGGTAGTAGGTAGGTAGTAGGTAGGTAGTAGGTAGGTAGTAGGTAGGTAGTAGGTAGGTAGTAGGTAGGTAGTAGGTAGGTAGTAGGTAGGTAGTAGGTAGGTAGTAGGTAGGTAGTAGGTAGGTAGTAGGTAGGTAGTAGGTAGGTAGTAGGTAGGTAGTAGGTAGGTAGTAGGTAGGTAGTAGGTAGGTAGTAGGTAGGTAGTAGGTAGGTAGTAGGTAGGTAGTAGGTAGGTAGTAGGTAGGTAGTAGGTAGGTAGTAGGTAGGTAGTAGGTAGGTAGTAGGTAGGTAGTAGGTAGGTAGTAGGTAGGTAGTAGGTAGGTAGTAGGTAGGTAGTAGGTAGGTAGTAGGTAGGTAGTAGGTAGGTAGTAGGTAGGTAGTAGGTAGGTAGTAGGTAGGTAGTAGGTAGGTAGTAGGTAGGTAGTAGGTAGGTAGTAGGTAGGTAGTAGGTAGGTAGTAGGTAGGTAGTAGGTAGGTAGTAGGTAGGTAGTAGGTAGGTAGTAGGTAGGTAGTAGGTAGGTAGTAGGTAGGTAGTAGGTAGGTAGTAGGTAGGTAGTAGGTAGGTAGTAGGTAGGTAGTAGGTAGGTAGTAGGTAGGTAGTAGGTAGGTAGTAGGTAGGTAGTAGGTAGGTAGTAGGTAGGTAGTAGGTAGGTAGTAGGTAGGTAGTAGGTAGGTAGTAGGTAGGTAGTAGGTAGGTAGTAGGTAGGTAGTAGGTAGGTAGTAGGTAGGTAGTAGGTAGGTAGTAGGTAGGTAGTAGGTAGGTAGTAGGTAGGTAGTAGGTAGGTAGGTAGTAGGTAGGTAGTAGGTAGGTAGGTAGTAGGTAGGTAGGTAGTAGGTAGGTAGTAGGTAGGTAGGTAGTAGGTAGGTAGTAGGTAGGTAGTAGGTAGGTAGTAGGTAGGTAGTAGGTAGGTAGTAGGTAGGTAGTAGGTAGGTAGTAGGTAGGTAGTAGGTAGGTAGTAGGTAGGTAGTAGGTAGGTAGTAGGTAGGTAGTAGGTAGGTAGTAGGTAGGTAGTAGGTAGGTAGTAGGTAGGTAGTAGGTAGGTAGTAGGTAGGTAGTAGGTAGGTAGTAGGTAGGTAGTAGGTAGGTAGTAGGTAGGTAGTAGGTAGGTAGTAGGTAGGTAGTAGGTAGGTAGTAGGTAGGTAGTAGGTAGGTAGTAGGTAGGTAGTAGGTAGGTAGTAGGTAGGTAGTAGGTAGGTAGTAGGTAGGTAGTAGGTAGGTAGTAGGTAGGTAGTAGGTAGGTAGTAGGTAGGTAGTAGGTAGGTAGTAGGTAGGTAGTAGGTAGGTAGTAGGTAGGTAGTAGGTAGGTAGTAGGTAGGTAGTAGGTAGGTAGTAGGTAGGTAGTAGGTAGGTAGTAGGTAGGTAGGTAGTAGGTAGGTAGTAGGTAGGTAGGTAGTAGGTAGGTAGTAGGTAGGTAGGTAGTAGGTAGGTAGTAGGTAGGTAGTAGGTAGGTAGTAGGTAGGTAGTAGGTAGGTAGTAGGTAGGTAGTAGGTAGGTAGTAGGTAGGTAGTAGGTAGGTAGTAGGTAGGTAGTAGGTAGGTAGTAGGTAGGTAGTAGGTAGGTAGTAGGTAGGTAGTAGGTAGGTAGTAGGTAGGTAGTAGGTAGGTAGTAGGTAGGTAGTAGGTAGGTAGTAGGTAGGTAGTAGGTAGGTAGTAGGTAGGTAGTAGGTAGGTAGTAGGTAGGTAGTAGGTAGGTAGTAGGTAGGTAGTAGGTAGGTAGTAGGTAGGTAGTAGGTAGGTAGTAGGTAGGTAGTAGGTAGGTAGTAGGTAGGTAGTAGGTAGGTAGTAGGTAGGTAGTAGGTAGGTAGTAGGTAGGTAGTAGGTAGGTAGTAGGTAGGTAGTAGGTAGGTAGTAGGTAGGTAGTAGGTAGGTAGTAGGTAGGTAGTAGGTAGGTAGTAGGTAGGTAGTAGGTAGGTGTATATAGGTAGGTATATCAGATTAATTGAAAGGGGCAATGCGTTAGTCGAAATCATTTTTCAAAGCGCCCCCTCTCCCCCTCTTCACGCCCCGCGAGCTGCGCGCAGCTCGCGCAGCCACGCAAATACTCCACAATATAAAAATAAATATAATATAATATTTCGATTTTTTTCAAATCTATTTTTCGAGTAGTTGGCAACATCAGACGGGTTCGAGTTTTACCGAGCGGTTTTGTGTTTTGTTGACGAGTGTTGCCTGATGCAAAAAAAATCCCTATTTTTAGGGTATTTTCCTAGATTTTCCCCAAAACATGAAAAGTAGAAATAATGACATTTTAAATAGAGACTTTGACTAGCCGGCAATATTGGGGTCTCTCAAATGACATTTGACCATTTTGGTTCGTTTTAATTGGCCACACCAAAAAATATTGAACTTTTTAATTTTTGGGAATTTTTTCACTTTGGCGAATTAGATTGTTCGACCAAACTCAAAAGTTGGCAACACCAAGTACACCGGTCGGTGGCCTATATTCTTGACATTTAAGAAAATTTATGACTTTTCAGAAAAACAAGATGGCGGATGCCATGGCGGCCATCTTGTAAAAAGGCCGAAAAATCCCAATTTTCGACACGATAATTGGGACAGCTGGCATCCCCCGACTAGATTGTGTTGTATGGACTGGTTATGTGATTTGTCAAGGGGTGTTGCCTGGTTTAAAAAAAAATCCCCATTTTTAGGGAAATTTCCCAGATTTTCCCCGAAAACATGAAAAGTAGAAATAACAACAATTCGAAAGAAAACTTTGGCTAGCTGACTACATTGGGGTCCCCCAAATGACACTTGACCATTTTCATCACTTTCAGCTAGCAACCCCGAGAGCCATTGGCGCTTGAATTTTTGGGTCTGATCCGACTTTGGCGAATTAGTTTGTTCTACTAAACTCAAAAATTGGCAACACCACGTACACCAGTTGATGGCCTATATCCCTGAAATTTCAGAAAAATTATGACTTTTCAGAAAAAAAAGATGGCGGACATTGTGGCGGCCATCTTGCAAAAATGATGAAAAATCTTAATTTTCGACACGATAAATGGGACAGCCGGCATCCCCCGACCGGATTGTGTTGTATGAAACGATTGTGTACTTTATTGTGGAGTGTTACCTTACGCAAAAATTTTCCCCATTTTTAGGGTATTTTCCCAGATTTTTCCCAAAAACATGAATAGTGGAAATAACGACATTTCGAATGGAAATTTTACATAAACACCAAAAATGGGGTGCTTCAAATGACATTTGACCATTTTCATTTTTTTCAGCTGGCAACCCCGAGAGTCATTGGGTCTTGAATTTTCGAATCAGAACCGACTTTGGCGAATTCTTTTGTTCTACCAAACTTAAAACTTGGCAACACCAAGCACACCAGTCGGTAGCCTGCATCCTCAATATTTTAGAAAAATTGTGACTTTTCAGAAAAACAAGATGGCGGACAGTGTGGTGGCCATCTTGGAAAAATTGATGAAAAATCTCAAGTTTCCCAAAAATTTACCGTAAGAGGTCGTTCAAACGAATAATCCGTCTGAGGTGTAGGTACATAAACAGGTACTTTTAATAGAAACCTACTAATACAGATATGACTGTTATGTTTACCTGACCTATGAGAAACTGGGTTATTATAATTATTGACAAATCTACTTCTAGAATAGAGCATCGTGAAAACTTAGATTAACAAGTAACGTAAGTGAGTATAAGACCATCACAATTAATACTTAATAATTATAGATATGTAACCTAAATTATTAAGACTTGGACAACAAAGATACCTACATACCTATCTACTTATTTGGTTCTGCCTACCTTTACTTGTAGATATAACTACTAAAACTGACGGAACAAGCAAATTATGGTCAATATGATGTTAAATGGTAACTCTTTGCTTCGCAGTTCAGGCACGTACCTATAGAATGTGTCCTACGATGCACTGCTCTGCGTTCATCAACTTGAGGCTTATAGATGCTAAGCCTTATCGTGCCAGAAGTAACCACCGGCACCCACACCCTTCAAACCGAAACAGGATATTGCTTGACGATAGAAATAAGCATGGTGAATACTTCCGCAGGCGAGCTCTCGCAAACAGCTTTAATACCTATCTACCTACTAAAAAACAATGATCGCTCTATCTAGGTAGGTACACAATTACAAGAGAAAGCTCAGCCGGAGAGTACCAATAGTTGAAGCACAATAAGCACAGAGCATCTATGTTTAAAGACGAGTCATAAACCAATGCGTCTCCTATCTGTAATGTTTTATCTATACCTACCTACTGCCCAATTACGGACACTACAATAAAGTCGGTCCACAAATTGTCCACGATGATGTTGAGGAAATCTCAACAGGGGGAGGCTGTAACATACCTACTTGTCCTATTGTTGATGAAAGGAAAGTTAAAAAACAAAGTCACATTCACATTTACAATATTAATCATCATCCTTGCTTTGAACTAAAGTCAGGCGTAACGGCTCAATTGATAAGAACCCTGCCTTTTGCGCTGTATGTTGTGGATGATCACCACACATTAGAGTTACCTACGTGGACAAACTTGGAGGAGACTTTTACCCGCAAGGGATCCAATCCAATTAAGGACAATGCTCCGATTAAAACAGACGGATTCGTGCAGGGATCACTTTATTACACTTAATATTTTGACGGTGCCATGCCTTTATATATTGGTGCTGCTAACCAGTTTTGTTAAAAACTTGCACAAATCTGAAACGGATGACCAACGACAAGTTAGAGTTCATACACGTAGGAAGGACTTGCCTAACACAATCCAACCGAAATTAAACGTGGTTCATCACAGTCCTAGGTACCAATCAGTACTTCTATACAATAAGCTTCCCCTAGAATTTAAAAGCATAAATAGCCCAAACTTATTTAAAAACAAATTGAAGGCATATTTATTGAGGAAAGGCTACTACAGTGTCGATGAGTATCTAGATGATAAGCCATAGCCGTAATATTATGATAATTGGAATTGAATTTTAAGTTATATGATGATTATTATTTAGTTTTCTTTTTTGTACTTAATATTGTTGTTGTTGTATTTTTGTTTTATATGTCATTTTGTGATATTAATTTTATTTTTTTAATTAATTATTATTAATATTATATTTGTTTAATTATTTAATGTATTAATTATAGACATTTAAATGACATATTATTTTAGTAAGTAATCACAATTTATTATCTTTGACATTCTATTTACATTGAGATGACATTTATGACTGACCTTTTTATAACAATTTCTACCTAATTTATTTTTATTTGACATCTACATTTTTTGACCTACTTTTATTGATTTTCACAAAAATTTGATGACATATTTATTATATTTTTAAACCAATTTGATTTTTATTTAGTTTTTCATTTATCGTTTTATTTTGTTATTTAATATTTTTAATTGAATGAGAGTCATTATTGTTTGGAAATTTAGTAATTGTTTGTGTGAATTAATATGGTTGTTATTTTTATTTTTTAGACATGTTTGATTGTAACATTTTAATTGTACCTACCTACCTACTGTTTTATTTTACAAATTTCAATTTCAACACAATGTATATTATTGTTTCGAAATAAATAACTTATGAACTTATGAACTTACACTCCGTACTAATACCTAACTTGTAGGTAGGTACATAATAATATGATAAGCAAAAAAACATTTACCAACACACATTTGAAATTATACATAACTAGCGACCCGCCCCGGCTTCGCACGGGTGCAATGCTGATACTAAATACACTACAGAAAAATTACAATTCTCACAAAGATCCTTAATCCATTTCACTTTCTCAAAACCTTTCACAACGATTTCCTTATTTTCTAGATAATATGGAAAGATTATACGTTGGAATTCTCTGTAGTCGATATAACCTTCATTCCAAGAAATGCCTCTGTTCCTTTCCAACCATTTAACTTGTCTTTTTTCATCACTTGTTAACTATCTAAACAAATATGGTGGTTTTATTAAAAATGACTGCGTATAATTGCGACTGGCAAAAGCTAATTCCTTTATTATAAAATTATTACATAGATCTTTAAACCCTTGAACATCTACTATGATAGTATTCGGATTCATGATATTTTTCTCACAGTATTACTTAGCGGTTTATACTCAACTAGCACTTTGCCCACGGCTTCGCCCGCGTGGATGTCGGCTCAACTACAAAAGTGACGATTTTCCATACAAACTTTCATCCCCCTTTTCACCCCCTTAAAGGTTAAATTCCCAAAAACCCCTTCTTAGTGCTCCCCTACATTATAATAGGAAGCCGTGTGCAAAATTTCACATTCCTAGCCCCAGTAGTTTCGGCTGTACGTTGATATGTCAGTCAGTCAGTTCTCCTTTTATATATATAGATTTTTACTCTATAGTTTTACATTTAATAAAATTGATTTATTAAGACTGTAATTTTATGTAGATATGTATTCGTTAGTACCATTCTGGCCCAATAAATGTCGTTGCATGTATCTAAATTCTTCTATACAAATTTTCACACCCCCTCAACCCCTCTCAAGAGGTAATTTGGAAAAACAAAAAATGCCAAACTTCATAATTTACTTAGATAGATGTTCGTGCCAAGTTTTATGTTTATTAACACAAGTAATAAGATTTCCCAATACAAACTATCATCCCCCTTTTCACCCCCTTAAAGGTTAAATTTCTAAAAACCCCTTCTTAGTGCTCCCTTACATTATAATAGGAAGCCGTGTGCAAAATTTCACATTCCTAAACACAAGTAATAAGATTTTCCATACAAACTATCATCCCCCTTTTCACCCCCTTAAAGGTTAAATTTCCAAAAACCCCTTCTTAGTGCTCCCTACATTATAATAGGAAACCGTGTGCAAAATTTCACATTCCTAAACACAAGTAATAAGATTTTCCATACAAACTTTCATCCCCCTTTTCACCCCCTTAAAGGTTAAATTTCCAAAAACCCCATCTTAGTGAACCCCTACATTATAATAGGAAGCCGTGTGCAAAATTTCACATTCCTAAACACAAGTAATAAGATTTTCCATACAAACTATCATCCCCCTTTTCACCCCCTTAAAGGTTAAATTTCCAAAAACCCCTTCTTAGTGCTCCCTACATTATAATAGGAAACCGTGTGCAAAATTTCACATTCCTAAACACAAGTAATAAGATTTTCCATACAAACTTTCATCCCCCTTTTCACCCCCTTAAAGGTTAAATTTCCAAAAAACCCTTCTTAGTGCTACCCTACATTATAATAGGAAGCCGTGTGCAAAATTTCACATTCCTAGCCCTAGTAGTTTCGGCTGTACGTTGATATGTCACCCAGTCAGTTCTCCTTTTATTATATACTAGCTTTTGCCAGCGGCTTCGCCCGCGTGAAAATGTCAATTTTCCATACAAACTTTCATCCCCTATTTAAATCCCTTAGGGGTTGAATTTCGAAACATCCTTCCTTGTTCCTTGTCTACATTATAAAGGGAACCTCTGTGCAAAATTTCAGCTTTCTAGGTCCAAGGGTTTGGGCTGGGCGTTGATGAGTCAGTCAGTCAGTCAGTCAGTCAGTCAGGACTTCTCTCTTTATTTATATCTATAGATATATATAGATAGATTATACAATCATTCAATATAAGACAGTACGCAGAAGTTTGATCGGATATATCCCAATCAGTTTCAATTTCCACTCTTACATCCACAACCGAACCTGTCTTAAAGTTGTCCGTTTGCCTAGAGCAGTCAATAAACAAAGAGCGGTGCCAAGTCTTTAAATTGTTTTTCGCATAATAAAGGCTCCGCGTGACGTCCGTAATATGACTGTTGAAATCTAGTATATTGTTCGTATAATAAAGCAATTCTGCTATTAGCAAAATTCACATTTAGATTTTCATATGGGAAGTAGTTTGAATTGAGGTACACTTTAACGTCACGAATATGACAGTGATCGAACTGAGACATATCAGAGCTTGCATTGTTTTTTCTATTTGTCTGTAAACCAATAATGACATATCTAGGCTTCTCTATTTGTGATGATGTTTTAATAGACCAAGTATGTTTCGTTGTTTTAGGTAAAGAAGGATATTCGTACAGATCCCAATTTCTAAAAATCATCTAGAGCGGACGGTCTTTCTCTAACAATTTTAGCAAACTTATTTTCTCTTTGTCTGACACTTTAACGTGCGGTACACGCCAAACAATTTTATTTATCAGAACATCCCCTACAACTACACCAGTATTCAGTTTTACAGCGTTCAGGTTTGTATTGCTTCGTAACAATATCAATTCATGTCTGCTATTTATCACTACTTTCTTAAAATCTTCTGCAAACCCGAGAATATTACAAAGTGGTATAGAAGCAGAAAAACTACCTCCATTAATATTTTTTGTGCCTTCGATATTCCAACCCCATGCATAAGATATCTTTGACTCACTCTCGTTCATTGACACTAATGATTTCATCGTAGTAGTCACACCAGCGTTTTTTATTTTATCTGTGTCTACTTCATTTAGTTCGTAACGTATATCTTGAAACAAGTAGAGTAGAAAATTATTTGTTAAAAAAACGCTGCTTGCTTTTTCTTTTGAATCTTTTTTGCTAACGATTATAGTTCCTTCCAAATACAAAGAATAGAATCAGAATAAGAATAGAAGGGGTAATATATACAGATCCTGTTGATTAATAGGTATGCGGATTTCATCGTTCCTGTTGAAGCTTGTTATGTAGGGTTTGTAAGAATGAAATTCGATTTCCTCAACAGTGTTGTCGTAAGTTGGAGCAGATAAAATCTCTAAGATATTCATTATAGCAAACCGACTGTTTTAAGAAATTCCATAGTGTCTCGTGATAATTTAATTTTTTTCTTTGACCGAGGTCTTATTTGCTTGATCACTTTAGTAGAACTGACATTTCCAATTTGTTGATGCACATATTTATTGTAGTCAATCATTTTTTCTAAGATGTATATAGCTGCACTTTTTTTTTTCTTAAACGTTGCCCCACACTAGGAATTTCTCCTGTATCGTGGGTGCGTTCACAAACATAGAAAGTCACATACACAAATACCCAGACCCGAAACAACTATCTGCAGGCCATACAAATATTTGTTCCGTGCGGGGATCGAACCCGCGACACGCAGCGCAGCAGTCCAATCGCTTAGCCACTGCGCCAACCATGCCGAGTTTATTAAGCGATTGTTTATATCTAATAGCCTGATATGTATACTGCTTAAGTTGTTTTGGTTGATTGGAAAGTATATGGCGTTTTTCGGAATTTCTATAATTCTATATCCTGGGGCCACATCATCATCATCATTGAAATGATGATGATGATGCCAAAAGACGTCCACTGCTGGACATAGGCCTCCCCCAGGCGTCGCCACATTGACCGGTCCCGTGCGTCTCTCATCCAGCGGATTCCTGCAACCTTGACCAGGTCATCGGTCCACCTAGTGGGAGGCCTTCCAACGCAACGTCTTCCGGTTCCTGGGGCCATGTTGAGGGCGAATTCGTGTACAATGTGACTGGGATTTCCGTTTATGTACGAACCACTTACAACATCACATTCTATCCTGATCACGGTCGTAGGTAAAATGTTGACTGGTAACTCTGACACATGCCATTTATTTGCTTTCAAGATCTGTTTCATAAACCCCAATAATTTCCTAAAAGTCCCTTCTTTAGTAAAATCGATATATTTAGTACAGTATATCAAAGTTTTTAGAGTATTGTTATTACATCGTACTTTTATTGAACAGTCTTTTATTTCCGATTTTAAATAATCGCTGATATCTTGCAATTCATAAATACCTTCAGGTAATTCAAGGACTTCATTGGACACTTAATATAATTTATTATTCATTTTTTCAATGTTAGGAATTGAATTAAATGTTGAGAAATGCAATAAGGCACATTCATTATGACCATGAAGTTGTAATGTATTAGGATAATATGTACATAAATCGGACGAGTTTTCAGTTATCGATAGGGTGAGTGACATGATGAAAATGATTGAAATAAAAGAAATACATAAAATTTATACGTATTGTTAGCTATTTAAATACATTTATAAATAGTTTTAAGATATTTACAGTAATTTTTATTAATTAGTGAATTTAAGTTATTTTTCATCCCTTCAATTCGAAAAGTGTCGTTTTGTTCCTCTTTAAGTGCGAGCAAAGTAGCTCTTTTCTCCATTAGACTTTTTAGCGGGCAGTAATGAGATTTGAATTTAGAACATGAATCGTTCATTGAAATCGAACGCAAATTGTATTGTGTTGGCTGTACGGTGCGAGGAGACGCGGTAACTAAATTTAAAAAAAAAACAAAAGCGCGTGATTTACTTCCCTGTTCTAATAATCGGTACGGACTTTATTGTATTTTGTGCAAAAAAAATGAGCTCTACGTCGAGTTCTGAAAGTGATAGTGCATTAACTCCTGAAACATTAAAAATAGAAGCTAATAACGTCATACAAAACTTAATCCCTACGAAATCCCGGGAGAAATATTTAAAGACATACGACAATTTCTTAATATGGAGTAGAAGGTTGTTTAGTAACGTGTTGTCTTATTAAGGACGTAAAACTGGACACATATTCGTAATTAATATGTCTGATGGATTTAAACGTGTCGTCACTCTATTTTTATTAAATAATAATATTACAATAAAATATGAGGCGCCTTTTATTTTCTCATAGAGGGTGATGAAAAGTCGAGTGTATCACTCGGGTGCAAAATATATTTTGGGCTCGGGCGACGTACTTTGAATCCCTCGCTACGTTCAGGATTCTACTAAAGAATCCCTCACTACGTTCGGGATTCTACTGTAGAATCCCTCACTTCGCTCTGGATTCAAAAAAGCGCCCTCGCCGTAAAAATATTATTTTGCTCCCTTATGATACAATCTACTATTTCACACCACCTGCTCGAAAATGTCACATTATATGTCAAGCAACTTTAACCTAAAGTGAGTCATTAGTGGCCGGGGGAACAGCCGGTCAATAATGTTGTACCGGATTTCATTATGACCCGCTGGTCAATAATGTGATTTGAATTTGGAATCTCACATGCTCAGCTAAATTGGCAGTATAGTACTAACAAACACTCTTTGGTGCCAGAAAGAGGAAAGCTATTCTCGATACCCTTACTACGCGTGGATGATATTATTCTCGATTTCCTACAAAATCATAACGACTGCTTCTTCATATCGTTGCCATGTTTTCGAAGACATAATAATTATTGTAAGAATAATTAGATAACTACGAACCATTTTTTAAAAGGAATAGAATAACATTAAAACTGGCATTAATAATAACAAATACCGTACCGCGCCGAAATACCGTAATAGTAATTGGCTGTAAAATTAGTATTTATTTTTATTTTTTTATTAATTTATCTTTGCACAACTGGACTAATGTCTCAAATGTTACCATTAACTTAAATTTATCTGTAAGTGCATATAACTAACTAGTTCTTAATATGTCTTACTGTTTGTTTATTTAATAAATACTTTGTTTTTCGTACTATGGCTATTATTTTCTCACAGTAGGTGTAAAAAGTAGAGTATCCTCCTCTGGGCTAAAGGTGTCTTTGCCTTGGGCTAGCTTGAATCCCTCGCTGCATTTAGAATTCTTGTATTAACTCCCTCGCTTCGCTCGTGAGTTAAACTCTTAACTCCCTACCTGCGCTCGGGAGTTAAATCCCGAATCCTTCATTGCGCTCGAGATTCAATATGACGCCCGTGACATAAGACACAACTTTAGCCCCTCGGTGCATAATCTACTATTATTGAGTTGAAATGCTAAAATGGCGCCAACGGTTATTGGAATGACAGTTAACTATTGCAGTCTGTAGTACAGAGGGTTATAAAAGGTCCAAGGCGCCATTTTAGCGGGACATTCTTTTCTGAACTTAGAAAGTGTGAGGAGCTCTAAAATACCTGTGTAAGTACTGTGAACTTTTATAATAAACTGGTAAATGTTATGCTGTAGCTTTTAATCTGTGCTTATTTTGATGTTTTGAACCCAATAAATAAATCATGCTCAAATCTGTTCAAATAGAAGCTTTTATTTCCCTTTTGCTCTGGCTTTTCCTACAGTATTTATTCCAAAATTTCCATAGATATTCTAGACATAAGTGTCCACAGTTTACTGTATAAAATTGTTGAAATCTAGTATAGTTATAAAAACCATCACAATTTTTAAAGTATTGGATTAATTCCATTGGAGGTTTCAAATCTCCAAAGCTATCAAAGTATTCACAATATTTGTTTATTTTAACATAAGCTACCCCAATGGGTACGCATTGGGTTCGTTCTTCGTTCTTATAATCGTCCAAGTTTACGATACCACATTCAATCCGTTTTGGCGTCCTTGGTAACTGATCCTTCATGTAGACTCCTCGAAAGTGAGGGATGTCGCGTGCGTGTTTTTTTATGTCTACGTAAGTTAGAGCACGATTAGGTAGCTTATTTTTCAGTTTTTTGAAGATTTTATGAATAAACCTTTACCATTTTTATGTGACTTAATGTATAAACCCTGGCCTAACTTTAAATACTCCATAGCCTTATTATGTCGTTGTGTTTCTCGCAAATTTTGCTGACCTGCTTTGTAATGGTTAACAGTTTTTGCAATACCAGCCGCACCACCAGCTAAAGTTCCTAAAGCTGATAAACCCGCAAAAATTGGGATTAAAATTCTTTGGTAAGGGAATCACTCGCAGTACTCGAATTTTCGGAATGTTTGGAAATATTTTTTTTGCGGTCTAGTAAGCAGCGTTAATTAAAGTTTTACTGTCCTTTGGTTTCAGTTTTTTTTATTTTCGCTTTTATTTTTGACACGAATTTTTTAAACGTTTTAACACTGGAACCACATTTAAGTTTGGTTTTCATAACTTTGCTCACTAACCATGAACTAAGTTTTTCACCTTTCCCAGCATCGCTCGATTTAAGTCTTTGCTTAGCCATATTTAGTAGTTGTAAATCAGCTTTGTGACGATTGGGTAAGTCTGCATGGTTTGCATATGCAATATCGTGATGCGTACAAGCTTCGTCTAGCTTGTTCACACCTCGATCACCTCGCCGTAATCGCTTCTCGAGTTTTGTTCCCGGTCCGCAATAGTTATAACCAGGTAAATGAAGTTGAAATTGCAGATTATTACACTATTAACTAGTGCATCCATTCTCTTGCATAGTAGAAAGTGTAATGAATGAAATATTTGTTCCATCCAAACATGGTTATATATTTGTCGCAGATTCAACACCGAGGCACAGTATTTAGAGTTGACAATTTAGAATAACGCCATCTATCATCGTTTGTCGGAAAACTCGGAAACGTCAAGCAGTGAGCTTGGGTGAGGTCGATACAGAGCGTGGTAGGTCTGGTTTGACAGCTGTCAGTTGTCATATGTCAAATGTCAGTTGTGATATGTCAGACGTCAGTGGTCAGTGGTCGGTTGACGTTGACATTAGACGCATTTGATTTGAGGGACGGGACTTTTTGGTGAGACACGAGTGCGAACGGTCGTTCTGCCCGCCTGTATCGAACTTACCGCGTTTCCGTACTTTAATCCATTTCCATCGGCTTGATCGTTTGAGATTTTGTTAATTTGTTATCGGAAGTGAATAAATAGGCGGTTGTAATCAGTGTTGAGACTATTATTTCGTACCTCCGCCATGCTGAACTTGGACTCTGACAACGATGTCCCCGAAATAGTTGTGCTACGTTCGTCATCAGAAGTGCGATGTAACTTTAACGCCAACATAGTGTAAGTGACAGTGCCAGGCCGGAAAAGTGTAAAGACAATGCGCGTGCGTCTGAAAGTGACATAGAAACGGAAATGTGGTGTTTTCTGTTCGAGCAGCTAAACAAAAACTTTATGACTATTGTGCAAGCAATGAAAACACCTTTCGCGGGTACGGATATTCGCCTACCGCATTTTGACCCTGAAAAACGGAATATTGTTCCGCGGGCTTGGTTGGCAACAGCCGACATGTGTGTTATCGATCTGAATAGTCAAGGTGCATCGTTGATGATTGCTTTGAACCGCGCACTCGTGGGAGACACGGGACGGACGGGAGTCACACATCCACTGTAGGTGCGTCGTAAGTCGGCACCTCCGTCGCTGGTCGTCCTCCGCTGGGCCTCCTGCGGGTAACCGTTGGTCTCACCTGGTGGGGATGGACCGCCGGGGTGCTGTGAAGACAGCAGCGCCGTGAAACCGGCACTGTGGCGTGCCTACAGGGAAAGCAGCGAATTCCACGAGACTCATGGGAGAAGTTTCGTCATGGCTGTCGTCCATATCTTGTCCTGGGATGAAATGGAGCGATTTTAAGGAGCTGTTTATAGTCTGGAGTGCCCCGTATGGTGATGACGATCGCGAAGACCCTGATGCGACATCAGAACCGGGATTCACTCGAGCTGAAGAAAATACGAAGAATGGCGCGATGACGACACGGTGCGCTGAGAATTTACTTCGGCAGGGGTGGCGGCGGGACGTGGCTTGGCGGCGCGTGGTTGGCAGCGCGGCGGCGCGGCAGGCTGACCAAGCAGTGCCTGCAGCCTGCAGCAGAGGCAAATAGCGAGCGACGTGTTGAAGTTTGCTATGTGAGCAATCCCAGCAGTGTGCTGATGAATATCTGGTGATTCGTATCCACTTTACTATGATTCTGGTGCCGAATGCTCTCTGATCAAAAATGTTTCGTTACAGTTCAGTGGCAAGCGTGTAAATAACATTGTAAATTGACCCGGGATAGGTCATGATAGTTTGTACTTCACAATTATTTACTGAGGTTATGATTATCGATTTACTATTAGCCACTCAAACGTCCCGGCCGCTCCGGCAACGTTTTTCATTATGATAGCAACAGACAACCACTGAACATAATTATGAATTTCTTCAAGTGACGTAAGACATAACCTAAAAAAGTTCAAACTTATATTTTTTTTTTGGAGCCCTGTTAGCACATAATTCTTGAACAAAGTTACCCAGGGGCTAAAGCTTAACATTTTAAGATATTTTTGACATGTAGACGCTACCATTTCTTCTCAACTATTTTAATGTATGAAAGGCTGCCATTGTTCAAAGACTTTGACACGATAGACACTGACAAAACGAGATCGGGTGATGATGAAGGGGTCAGACCTTAAGTGAGAGGTAAAAGATGCAAATGTAGTATGCAAGTGGCTCAGATTGCATACATTGCAATGCTGTTCGTTGCTGCACGCGTGTAAGTGTTTATTTGAGGGCTGTGACCAACGTCCATCGTGGAAATGTAGCTAAAGGTGCTAAATAAAGGCAATGTGTTGAGTTGAGTTGATGTTGGGTACCGGATGGAGGTCCCATGGTTGCCGGATGGAGGCAATGAGATGTGTTGAGGTTGGGTACCGAATGGAGGTCCCATGGTTGCCTGTTGGAAGCTGTGTGTGTTGTATGGTACCGAGCAGAGCATTGCATACTGGATTTGATCGGATACTAGATTTGGTCGAAAGTTGATGATTCTTGAAGAATGTTGATTTCAATGTTGAGATTTTCTTTATGAGATTTGATGAGATTATGGATCAGAACAAAATTTTGTTTTGAATTGTGTGTGTAGCGAAGCAAGCGCGCCTCATGGAGTACATGCGTTGCATGTCCGCCAAGTGGATGAATCACCCCAATGTCTAGTAATAATAATAATAATGACGTCACTTATACATGCAACGCATGTACTCCATGACGCGCGCTCGCTGCGCTCGCATATTAAATAACACTAATATCTTCTGTCCCCGAAGTGCCGGGCCTCCGCCGGCCTCCTTCGTCGGCCTACGGCCCGGTGCCCATGCCGCCCATAAAGGATACTGTCGCGAGACGGTCGTATTACTCAATACTAATAATAATAATTGCCATAATCAAAAATAAACATTTAAGAAATTAACTAAAACAACAAATTATCCACAACGATAATAAAATGCACCTACAACAATGAACGTGAAATCGCGAATGAAGTAAACTTGCATCTCTCTCGCACGCCGCCCGCGTCGCGCATCGTGTGATCGAACCTAGTTACCTACAACCCATCGTTGAGGCCGGATTGGTCAATTTTTAAAGCGCGCCAATTTGTCTCCGCCCCTTTGATCATTTTTTCATTAAAATTATAAATTGATGTATTAAATTGGTAACGAATACTATTAATTTAATATCTGAACGAAATAAAATGTTACTACTGTATTGGTGACAAAATATCAAATAAAAAGGAGTCGCAGTCAGGGATCGATAATCGATTTATTTGGTGACAGATCTACCATTCTGAGCACAGAGCTATTATTTAAGAAACAAAACTGTTATTATAAGAACGAAGTTTATATTCATGTAATGCAATATAATTTTATTGGTTATCGATCTCTTATTTTACAAATATATTAACATTAATTTGATAATTCATACCTGGGAACAATTTTTGTTTATCTGAGAACGAAAATATTTCGTGGCGATAGATCTATTTATTAGGTGATACAACTTGATGACAAATATAAATTTTGGTGATAGAAAATATAGTTCCCATTTAGAATAACGCCATCTATCATCGTTTGTCGGAAAACTCGGAAACGTCAAGCAGTGAGCTTGGGTGAGGTCGATACAGAGCGTGGCAGGTCTGGTTTGACAGCTGTCAGTTGTCATATGTCAAATGTCAGTTGTGATATGTCAGACGTCAGTGGTCAGTGGTCGGTTGACGTTGACATTAGACGCATTTGATTTGAGGGACGGGACTTTTTGGTGAGACACGAGTGCGAACGGTCGTTCTGCCCGCCTGTATCGAACTTACCGCGTTTCCGTACTTTAATCCATTTCCATCGGCTAGATCGTTTGAGATTTTGTTAATTTGTTATCGGAAGTGAATAAATAGGCGGTTGTAATCAGTGTTGAGACTATTATTTCGTACCTCCGCCATGCTGAACTTGGACTCTGACAACGATGTCCCCGAAATAGTTGTGCTACGTTTGTCATATTCATAATTCTAACCTACAATTTCATCTTTATCAATCCAACTATTTTCTTCGTTACTTAAGCCTAACCATTTCACGTAAAGTCTCTTCCCTTTTCTTTTAAGAACCTTTTCTATCAAATAAACGCCAGGATAGCTAGTTTTTTGAAGTTCTTGTTCGTAGAAAGATCCTCTAATAGGCTGCTTTCTATGATCTTCTTTAAGATATGTTACTGGTATGGTATTATTAATCGGGGGGCACGGCAGTGCCCCCGCCGAGTCGAGCGCGAAGCAAACACTGCCGTACCATCCTTTACTGGAACCATTTCGCCGCATTTTCAGGCCCCTATTTGAGAACCTCTGGATAAGACCAGAACGCTGAAATTTTCATCATCTAGTAAGCTATACAATCACACTTAAAATAAAAAGTTTCAAGTCTGTAGGTCATTTAGTTCCGAAGTTAAGCGAAAGCAAAGTTTCGCATTTATGAAACTCACTCACTCACTCACTCATGATCATCAAAATAAAACTAGTACTTCCCATAAACTCAGAGAGCTGAAATTTGGTACAGAGTTAGGGTTTAATGGCCACATAAAGGGATAACTATAAAAACTAGGATAATCAAAAATTAAAAAATTAAAAAAAACTACTAAAAAAAAAATTATTTTCATTAAGAAAATCTAACAAAATAAATCAATATGCCCACGTTTCTACAAAAAGAAGTGAAATCCCAACAAAAACATTCTGTAAAAAACTAGCCAAGTCTCGATGGAGCTGCTTGTTTATCTCTAAAAAGTAATGAAATCTAGACAAAGTCGTGCCAAGTCTAAGGTTCCTTATTGCGATTTCTTTATTATTATAGCTGTTAATGTTGTGTGACTTGGCCGTTGTTCGTTTCGTTTAGTTCTGCTACTTTTTCTTCTTGGCGTCCAATTACTAATACCAATACGCACTTGGCCGGTTTTTAGAGATAAACAAGCAGCTCCATCGAGACTTGGCTAGTTTTTTACAGAATGTTTTTGTTGGGATCTTATTTACCTCGACTGGTTTCAATTTGGTGGTATGATGTTTTGTATTATTGTATGTTTTTAGAATAACTTCTAATGCTGGACCTATCCATTTGTAGTTCCCAATCAGACTAAAATATTTATACATTTTATTTTTAATTGTTTTAATCACCCGTTCTACAATCGACGCTTTCTTGGTAGAAAACGAAGAGTAGTGGTTAATATTGTAGCTCTTCATAAGCTTTTGGAATGTTACGTTATAGAATTCTGTTCCTGCATCAGTTTGTAAATGATTATGTTTTCGATTGCTGATAGTTAGTATTCACTCAAATGCATGAGTAACATCAAGTTTACTTTTGGATTTTATTGGTTCTGTCCAGGTATACTTTGAGAAACAATCAATCACCACTAAAATGTAATTATAACCTTTATTAAACCTTTTTAGATTTTGCATATCTATTAGATCAGCTTGCCATAAGTCATCTATGCCTTTTAAAATAACTGATCGTGAAGTTTCTTCGTGCCGCCTTGTGTAGTTCATTAACGATTTGTTGTTTTGCCATCACGGAGATTTTTTAGGTAATTGTTGTACTTCCTCTTTGTTATAAAACTTATCTTCCAACTGAACTAAAACTTCAGGTATCTTTGCTTTTAAAGTGGTTTGGACTGTTATTTGTGCATCTTTTATAATTTGAGTACGCAACAACCCAATCAGTTTATTTAGTTCCTTTATTGTATAGTCGCACAATCGATCAACGTAATCCTTATTCACGGCATCGTCTGATTCTACAGGAGATCTAATTCCTCTCAATCTAGATTTATTCAAGTCAAAATCTCCACTTTTGGATTTTAGCAGTGCATTTTCATTGAATTCTAATAATTCAGAGAAACGCAATCTCTTATGAACATTGTGCCCGAATTTATCTACATTCATATTTAAGGTGTATTATGTTTAGAGGTTGATAATACAATGAACGTTAAAAATTGTATACCATTTATTTATTACTTAATCAATTTACTCTCACGCAGTTCTTCAATAATAGATATAATTTCGTTGTCTAATCCTGTGCTACCAGCGTCTCGAGATACAATTAATAATTTTAACCTATCTACAAGTTCATTAGGATCATTCCAATAAACAAAATCAACATTTTATTTCCACATTTTGTTCAAGGATACTCCTTTCCCCTTTGACTGACTGCTTTGAATAGTACTTGACTGTTTGAAAAGAGGTTTTATAACTTGCAAATATTTTTGTCCCTTATTACTTTTTATTGGTTTGTTTGAGTCAAAGTCTCGACGATGTGCGTTTGTGGCAATCAACATCATCTTATAAAATCAAAATCAAAATTCATTTATTCAAACTAGGCTGATAATCAGCACTTTTCGAAGGTCAAAAATTTACTTTACTTTACTACAGTGAAACTTGGTTAACTGGGACTTGGATAAGTGAGAAACCTCTATAACTGGAACTCATACTGGGGTCCCATGAGACAGATTTGGATATCTGAGACACATTTAACCAGGTTTCACTGTATTTACATTTTTATTAGACAGTCCCCCAAAAACGCCCACCCATCGACACTTCCTAGTGTTTAGCTGGAAAAAAGAAGTGGCGGAACAAACTCCCCAGCACACATCTGTCTGTTAGGTTGGTTAGAAGAACCAGACTCGATACAATAGCAAGGTGTCAGTTAAATTTAAGATTTACTACAGACACAATCAGTAATGCCTCAGGCCTATGTCCAGCAGTGGACGTCTTTCGGCTGAAATGATTGGTTGCGCCTTTAATTCATTCAATCAGCGAGGGCTGGGAATGCATTCACTCCCTCCGTTCGCGAGTGAATCTAACACGCGAACGAACGTCACATTCTTCCGTACACTGCCGCTGCGACAAGACGCTGTCGTCGCTGCGTCCGCGCCACCGCGCCGCCCGCCATCTTCGTTCTCACGCGTTATTAAAACTGCAAAAACCTCCCTCGCTTGCATGCTCGCAACCCTTCGCAATCCATTTATTCCACCCGCAAAACCGGACGCTGGCTACCAAGCATTGTGCACGCTGCCACAAGTCAAGCTGCCACGAAGAATTTCTCAAGACCTCGTGGTGCCATCGCCAGGTGAGTGAATTGCTTTTCTTTAGCTCTCGTCTGGTTGGATTGTTTTTTACGGCGCACCATATTTTCTCCCGCTCATACTATAACTCGCATAATCCTCTTATTTTTACCCGCATCGCTTCACCATAATTTTTGGTCCATTTCGAGTCGGACTGAGCCAGTATATACCTTTTAAAATATTCTCCATCTCGCTATTTAAGTATTCCCTACTATAATTACGCTTATAACTGTGCTTGTTCAAGTAAATTACGTTGTTCAATAAACCATTTCAATATCACATTTTTTATAAATTATAACTCGAACAACGGGAGCTTGGGTGACGCAACAAAATGGCGTCGGAAGCAAAGTTAAAAATGATCGTTGCGAAAAAGGAAACTATTTTCGAGAAAATAAATAGCTTATTCAAGATTGCAAAGAAAATAATTCCTTCAAATATTGATACTAGAAGTAAACAAGAATTTCTAGCCGCTTCTTCGAATATCGAAAAGCTTTATAATAATTTTAACGATCTTTGTGATCAACATAATACATTATTATTAAAGATAGACCCTGATTATAAAATAAGTTTTAGTAATTGGAGCTCATTCGAAACATTATTTACAGAAATCCAATATAAACGTAATACCATATTAGAGTCTACCCGCGCTAATGTAGATATTCCCGCTGTGGAATCTTACGTTTGCCGCTTACCGCCATTGGAGTTATTAAGTTTCTCTGGTCAACCGGAAAGTTGGCCACTGTTTTACCAATGCTTCAAAACTAACGTTCATGATAATAAAAAACTAACTGATGATCAGCGTGTACAGTATTTGGTAGGTAAATTAAATGGCAGCGCAAAAAATATATTCGCGGGAATAATTCCCAATGCGTCTAACTATCTTACGATATGGAATTCTTTAGTGACAAAATACCAGGACAAGAGGTTACTTGGGTCTATGTACTTAAATAATATACTTGACATAAAACCTACCTCGGGTTCACCCGGTCAATTAAATGATTTTATTGAAAGAGTTCACTCATCTTGGTCCGCGTTAAGACAGTTAGACATTGGCGATTTATCCGATTTCATGTTTACTCATCTCGTTTTAAAAAAGTTAGATTCTCAAGTATTACAAAGTTTCGAATTATCCGCCCGCGAGAAAGATATACCCACAAGTGATGATTTAGTTATTTTCGTACGGCATCACATAAAGGTTCTTGAACGAACAACAGCTGTTCGTCAAACCACGTCACCGCAAAATAATCAGGGGACTAACTTACAAAATAGGTCGCGTTCTTCTGCAACGAAAACTTCGCATAGTTTTGCAGTAACAGAAAATGAAGTTAATAATGTACCCACTTGTAAGTTTTGTAAAAAATCTCAACATATTCATTTATACGAGTGTTTAGAATTCAAAAAATTAGATGTAAAAGATCGCTTTAAGTTCATAAAAGAGAATAAAATGTGCATCAATTGTTTTAGTAGTAAACATTCCACCCTTAATTGTGGTTCTACAAATACTTGTAAACACTGTAACAAAAAGCATCATTCATTGTTGCATTTTAATAATCGCGAGACAAGCTCGCAACAATCGCAACCTAGTATAATGGAACCGTCGCCATTGCCGGGCGCTCGCGCACTGGACAGCAGCCCTCAGTCGGTGTGTATGCATAGCAGCCATGTCGCTCGCGCGTCGCCGGTCGTGACATCTTCGTGTGTCGGGTTGAATGAATGTACTAATTCTAAGAATTCGATCGCGTTGACGTCGCGTAATAATAATATAGATTTATCTTGTGACCAGTTGAATACGTCAGTTGTTTTACCAACGGCACAAGTTTATGTTCCGATAAATGGAAAACGCTTTGATATAAGATGTTTAGTGGATAGTGGTTCACAAAACAACCTTATCACTCTCGCATGTTGTAGAAAATTAAAACTAAATATTCAACCGCTTGTTAACTCGTCTTTAAAATCAGTAGGTACGATTTCCACTCCCATCAGGGGTTACGTGTCTCTTACAATACAGTCGCGCGTAAGTGACGCTCAATACGAATTAACCATGTTAGTGATTGATCACATAGCTGATCCGTTGCCTGTTCGCGCGGTACAAAGGTCCGTGATGGATCATTTCATAGGTTTACCGTTCGCAGATGAATGTTGGGACGTACCGGGGAATATAGACGCTATTCTTGGTACGCAAATGTTCGCGTTTGTTTTGCTAGGGAAAAAGGTTATACCAGCATCTACCTCTCAATCAGCTGATTCTGCGATCACCGCTCGCTCCATACCTCATGCTTTAGAAACCACGCTTGGCTATATTGTCATGGGTGAGGTACCTTCTGTCAACCATGACAGTGTAGCCTGGTCCTTCGGCCCGTTAGTAGATAATTTAAATAATTTAATTTTAAAATTCTGGGAAATCGAGGAAGTACCTACTGTTAACAAAAAGGGTCCGGAATATCAAGAATGTGAAGATTTTTATAAATCGACCGTTTCACGACATTCATGTGGACGATATATTGTGTCGTTACCTTTTAAAGGTGAACCTAAGTCTTTAGGTAACTCCTTCATTCACGCTCAGCGTAGATTGTCCGCGCTGGAGCGAAAGTTTCATTCGCTTCCCGCTTTACGTCAAGCTTATAACGACGTAATAAATGATTATATAGATAAGGGTTATCTGTCGGAAATACCTTATTCTTTGTCCGCTGTAAATGAAGGCTACTTCATCCCGCACCACGCAGTTGTAAGGCCTGATAAGTCGACCACAAAAACCCGCATTGTTTTAGATGCAAGCGCTAAAACTGATAGCGGCAAGTCGCTCAACGACTTGTTGCATACAGGGCCTAATTTGCAGGCAGACTTATTTTCGCTTTTGCTTAACTTTAGATATTTTAAGGTAGCAATTACCGCTGATATACGTCAAATGTATCTTAGAATTTCATTGTCAGATAAAGATCGTAAATATCAAAAAATATTATATCGCTTTAATGATACCGAGAGTATTCGTATTTTTCAATTTAATTCTGTGGCTTTCGGCCTCCGCTCGAGTCCATTTTTGGCAATGCGTACCGTCCGTCAATTGGCGGAGGATTATCGCGAACGCTTTCCTCTCGCGGCAGATGTTGCCATGAGAGAACTGTACATGGATGATTTAACAACTTCTGTACATTCTGCCGAAGATGGCACTCGTTTAGCTGACGAGCTGCTCGCTTTATTCAAGGTCGGTGAATTTGATCTCGTCAAATGGGCGAGCAACTCATCGGAACTTCTCGCTCACTTGCCGGAGTCGCATCGTGCTGTGATCGAGTTCACAGATGATGATGACACACTGAAGGTGCTAGGTTTAAAATGGATACCTACTTCTGATGTGTTCTCGTTCACCACTGCCGCCGCGACTACGTGTAACACCAAACGTGCTATATTGTCAACTATTGCTCGCCTATTTGACGTGCTCGGGTTCGTCGCACCTGTCATTCTCTACGCAAAACTTCTTATACAAGATCTTTGGCTTTCTAAGGTGGGGTGGGATGAAGAGCCCCCGGAACTCATTACTAAATGTTTCGTTAAACTCAAATCGGAATTACCGTTATTAGTTAACTTACAAATACCTCGCCACTTAGGTGTCGCGGCCGGCTGTGTTATAAATTTGCTTGGCTTTGGAGACGCTAGTATGAGGGCTTACGGCTGCGTCTTATACCTGCACGTAACGAACCCTAACGGTAATATATCCATTCATTTAGTATGCGCTAAGTCTAAGGTGGCTCCGCTAAAGACTGTTTCGCTGGCAAGGCTTGAATTGTGTGCCTCGCTACTTCTGGCTAAACTTGTCAAACAAGTACATACGGTTTTTGATAATCGCTATCCTATAAAGGATATTTTCGCTTTCAGTGATTCTACGATCGCTCTGTCATGGATTCATTCATCTCCACACCGATGGCAAGTATTTGTGGCCAACCGTGTGACTGAGATACAGGAAAATCTATCTCCTGACCGCTTTTTTCATATCAATGGGATAGAAAATCCCAGTGATTGTTTATCAAGAGGTTTATTACCCTCGCAACTCATTAATCATCCGCTTTGGTGGTATGGTCCACCTTGGGCTTGCCATCCAACCGCTGAGTGGCCAATTGTACCATTCTAACCGTCTTCTGTTGGATGTTCTATACCTGAAGCAAAGAGCTCTGTTACTCTAACAGTCATTCCTGATTTGGATTCTTCGATACTTCTGGAGCTAGCTCTCAGTCTCGTCTTGGAAAAAATTATTACGCATTCTGGTATATGTCTTGCGCTTTCTGCGGAAGTTACCTCTCACTCCGGTAATTCAAGTATCTGACCTTGAAACCGCTGAACTCGTGATTCTTCGCGAATTGCAAAGCAAACATTTTGCTGATGAAATAAAAAATATTAAAAAGGGTAGATTACCTTCTCCTTCTTTAAGAAAGCTCGATCTGTTTGTTGATGACAACGGATTGCTCCGCGTAGGTGGTCGACTAATAAACGCACATATACCTTATGAAAGTCGGCATCCATTGTTGCTTCCTCGTCGACATCACTTAGTCGATCTACTAATAGATGATTGTCATCGATCCAATTGTCATACCGGTTCACATCTTCTTATGTCTTTATTAAGGCAGCGATATTGGATCATATCCGCTCGAAATATTATTCGACAACGCATACGCCAATGCAACTTCTGTTTTAAGGTTGCGCCCTCTCATCCTACACCCATGATGTCAAGTTTACCCCCTTCGCGGGTGCAAGAAGCTAAGGCCTTTACTCACACTGGCGTTGATTACGCTGGGCCTATAAACATTACTATGACGCGAAGGAGGGGCGTTAAGAGCCAAAAGGCATATATTTGTCTCTTCGTGTGTTTGACTACTAAAGCCATACATATTGAAATTGCCTCAGACTTGAGTTCGGAAAGGTTTCTTGACGCTTTCAAGCGTTTCTTGTCTAGGCGAGGGCCAGTATCAGTTCTCTAATCCGATAACGGAACCAATTTCATTGGTGCAAAGCGTCAATTGGACGAGTTATACACTTTCCTTTCTTCTAAAGATACGTCTACCGCATTTCAAACTGAATTGAATAATCGTAAAATAACATGGCGTAATATCCCTGCTCGTGCACCCCACTGGGGAGGCATTTGGGAAAGCAACATAAAATGCATAAAAACTCATCTATATCGTTGCATTAGGCAACAATTACTGTGCTATGAGGAATTGTTGACAGTATTAACTCAAATTGAGAGTGTCTTAAACTCTCGCCCATTGTGTGCACTGTCGGACCAGCCGCATACAATTATTACTCCTGCGCATTTTCTAAACACAACCCCTTTGCAGTCGTTGCCTGCCTATGAGGTTGACGCATCTGTAAGCCTTCATAACAGGAAAAAACTGTTAGACAGTTTAGTCCAAAGCTATTGGAAAAAATGGCATGTAGATTATTTGCATACACTTCAACTGAGGCAAAAATGGAATACTCCTGATGTACCTATTCAGCCGGGTTTACTTGTTCTCATCCACCAGGATGATTCACCGCCGCTTCGCTGGCCTACCGGAATTATTGAACAAGTATATCCGGGTAAAGATGGAATCGTGCGAGTCGCGTTAGTACGCAATACAGCAGGGATTTTCAAACGCCCCGTCGTTAAGTTGTGTCCCCTTCCTTCGCAATAATTTAAACTTAATTTACCAATTAGCACAGTTATAATTCGTGAATCTTAAGCATGTAATTTAGTAAATCTGTAATTTAATCCACACCCTTTCACTTTTTAAAATTCAAACTTTAAGTCAATCCATTTGACCTCACTCCGCTTTAATCTAAGATCCTCTCCTTATCCTTTCCGTTTGTTTCGAAAATCCTAAGGATTTCCAAAGGGGGGAGGATGGTTGCGCCTTTAATTCATTCAATCAGCGAGGGCTGGGAATGCATTCACTCCCTCCGTTCGCGAGTGAATCTAACACGCGAACGAACGTCACATTCTTCCGTACACTGCCGCTGCGACAAGACGCTGTCGTCGCTGCGTCCGCGCCACCGCGCCGCCCGCCATCTTCGTTCTCACGCGTTATTAAAACTGCAAAAACCTCCCTCGCTTGCATGCTCGCAACCCTTCGCAATCCATTTATTCCACCCGCAAAACCGGACGCTGGCTACCAAGCATTGTGCACGCTGCCACAAGTCAAGCTGCCACGAAGAATTTCTCAAGACCTCGTGGTGCCATCGCCAGGTGAGTGAATTGCTTTTCTTTAGCTCTCGTCTGGTTGGATTGTTTTTTACGGCGCACCATATTTTCTCCCTCTCATACTATAACTCGCATAATCCTCTTATTTTTACCCGCATCGCTTCACCAATGATGATGATGATGATGACAATCAGTAATAAACAAACTATATAACAATAAACAATGTAAAAATAAAATAATAAATACATAACATAACAATAAACTAATTTTGGAGAAAGAACACAAATAACAAATATTGTCTTGCGTTCAACTCAGCGACCAACTATTCTTATCATCTAAGTAAGTAGTCTTTAATAGAATAGTAAGCTTTTAAACAAAGGTTAGATTTAACTTTGGCTTTAAACTCATTAAATGGCAAGTCTAGAAAAGAAGATGGCTGTTTATTATAAAATGTAATCCCGAGCCCTACGAATGAATTGTGAACTTTGTGAAGCCGGTGAAAAGGAGCGCGTAGTTTATGCTTATTTCTAGTGTTAAAGTTGTAAATATCCCTGTTTTTAGTGTACAGGTGGATATTTTGTCTAATATATAAAATGTTGGCAAAGATGTACTGAGAAGCAACCGTGAGAATACCAATCTCCTTAAAAAAATCTCTAAGGGAAACTCGGGCACCCAGCAGATAAATTGCACGAACCGCTCGCTTCTGCAGAACAAATATATTTTGAATATCAGCAGCCTTGCCCCACAGCAGAATACCGTAGGACATAACGCTGTGAAAATAACTAAAGTAGACTAACCGTGCTGTATCAACGTCAGTGAATTGTCTTACTTTTCTGACGGCGTATGCGGCTGAACTTAGCCTTCCCGCTAGGCTTGATATGTGTAAACCCCATTGTAATTTTGAATCTACTGTTATGCCCAGAAATACAGCAGAGTCGGCAGTTTCCAGCTCCTGATTGGCGAGGATAATATTGGGACCTAGATTTCTAACATTGGGTAAAGCGAACTTAATTATTTTAGTTTTCTTGGCATTAAGAACAAGGTTGTTTGTTGTGAACCAATCCGTGACCATTGATAGCGCGCTGTTTACGTCGTCAAAATCGTGTCTATTCCTATCTACTTTAAAGATAAGAGAGGTATCATCTGCAAATAGTACAACTTCACAAAAACCCTTTAAATAATATGGCAGATCATTAATATAAACCAAGAATAAAAACGGACCCAGTATTGAGCCTTGAGGTACACCTAGCCGAACCGGTAGCCCGGAAGATTTTGCGCCATTTACGTCTACACATTGGAATCTTTTTTGTAAATACGAATCTATCACATTTAGGGCCTCATTTTGAACACCGTAATGACGCAGTTTCCGTAAAAGCGTGTCGTGATGTACGCAGTCAAAAGCTTTAGAAAGATTGCAGAAAACACCGATTGCATTTTGCGCTTTCTCCCACGCGATAAATATGTGTTTTAGCAAAGCAACACCTGCATCCGTAGTCGAACGACCCTTTGTAAAGCCATATTGATCATTAAGAAGGAGTTTATTTAAATTAAAATGTACTAACAACTGTTTGAGAATTAATTTTTCAAAAAGTTTGCTAAAAGCAGGTAAAATGGAAATTGGTTTAAAGTTACCAATATCATTTTTACTGCCTGATTTAAATAGAGGGATGACTTTACTGCTCTTCATAAGGTCAGGGAAAGTACCCAAATCAACGCATTTATTAAAAGTAACAGCAAGACAAGGGGCTACGATGTCGATAATGTTACTTAAAAGTTTAATAGAAATGCCCCAGTAATCACCTGTGTTTTTAGACTTAAGTGAATTAAAAACGTTAACTACATCACAAGGTGTTACATGTTCGAAACTAAATACGTTACCACATTTAGACACGCTGCTATGCAAAAGATCTTCGGCCTTAGACGGCGATGAACTCAGGGAACGAGTCGTCGCTATAGGTATGCTGGCAAAATACTCATTAAAAGCCTCCGCTACGTCGGCTGCTTTATTTACTAATTTGTTACCAACCATGATCTCAAGGTGATTATCTTGTTTAACAGATTTACCCGTTTCATTGTTAATGATTTTCCAAGTGGCTTTAACTTTATTATTAGAATTTTTAATGGTTTCGCTTAAGAATTTTGATTTTGCAATAATACAAACTTTTTAAATAATTTGGAATAATTTTTATCATACTCTAGAAAAGTTGTATCAAACCTGTATTGTTTAAGACCATACAACTCGTATAATCGGGCTCGACTTTTGTAAATACCTGGTGTAGCCCATTGGTTGAAGCCAACAGAAGGTCCCTCAATGGTAATAGTTTTAGACTTAAAAATAGATTGGTATTCATTTTGCACAACATCAAAAAGGGCTTTATAAATTCCGTTAGGAGTCTCGTGCTCTACTATTGACGGTGTTAGTTTAAGTGCTACATTATTTTCAAAATTGCAACGACTAGTCTACTGCATATCAGACTCTGTAACCGTGCTTAAATCTACATCCTTTTTCAATAACAATTGTTTCAGTCCGGGAGTGCTTCGATATTTCTGTCCTGCAACGGTAATATAATCATCCCCGAACGTTATGAAAGCAGAACCTAACATCAATTTTGTCCTCGCTCCGCTCGAACACCAAATGGATTATCTGTCAATGCTTCTGAAGATATTGACCAGGATGATGTATCACGCTCTTGATTGTTCTCTACTAATGATTGGTACGACTTGTTACTATCGGTATCACATTCATTTTCTTCTGCGCTACTGTCTCCTTCGTTACTGGAACGTTCTCTCTGCAAAATATCGTTTCTCAACGGAACTTCTGTTTCTTCAACTTCTTTAGATGCTATGCAATTGAGAGACTCTGTTACAGGTCTAAAAACTGATTCCAATGCTTGCTTATTTTCACACTCAAAATCTCGCATCTTTCGTACTTTTTTCTTTACGGCTTCTGCAGCGTCCACAATTTGTCTTTTCAATGATTTTTCCATTACAGTAGAATAAGATAGTTTTCGATTAGGAGTCAGTCATGGAATAATGATATCATGTAAGTACCGTAGCCTTAAATATTTGTATTTCTTATCAAAGACTACAAAAGTGTCAAATTTATTTCTATAACATCCGTTATTTTTGTTGCAATCTTTATTAATTACAACATAATTAAAGGGCTCACTGCATATTTTTGAACACATTTCACAAAATTCAATCCATGTCATATCAGTGTTAACATGTTCTTCATAAACATGTCTCAAGTTAATATTAACTTGTTTGAATAGTATGATTAAGTTAGCATTATCTCTTACTAACTGTTTAGGGATTTTACTATATGTTTGATTAAGATAAAAACAGTCGATGTATTTGTGCCTTCCCATTGCAAAATAATCACGCATGTTAGTTTGATTCTCGCAAGCAACGTCGTCAAATATAAACACAGAGTAAAGTTTTGCGTCCTGAACGCTTATAACTTCCTCATTCCCTTGATATTTGTGGAGTGAGATAATTGGTACCCGTTGTAAAACTCTTTCTAAAAAAATGTACTTAGGTTGGTGTAAGGTTTTTGAGTAGACATAAACATTTTGAAACCTTAAACCGTTTTCATGTATAAGAAGTGAAAGAGAAATGATGTGTAAGAGAAAGTGTAAGTGATTTCATGTGTAAGAGAAATGATGACATCCACCGAGACCTTGGAGTGGATCTTGTAACTGAAGTTATAAAAAAACACGCCGAAGCACACGAGCAGAGGCTTTTTCATCATGTGAACGTCGAGGCTATCCAGCTACTTGACACCACAGACATAGTGAGAAGACTAAAAAGAACTAAACCATTTGAGTTAGTTTAGTAAAGTTAGTGTAATGCAGTGCAGTGCAGTGAGTGCTTCGCTACGTTTAAAGAACACGTGAACAAAGTGTCTTTCAACTTAATAGAGACTGTAAGAAAAGTGCCAATGGACACATTCTTAATTTTGTATAAGCTTTAGCAAATTAAGTTAAATTTAAATTACTTATTAGCCTCAAGGTCTAGATTGTAATTGTATGAGTAACCGTTTATTAGCGAGTACTTCATAATGAAAAAAAAAAAAAAAAAAATGTATAAGAAGTCCAATAAGTAAATTTGTTTTGCCACAATTCGATGGTCCACAAATGATACATCGTACTGAATTAGGTAACAATTCTCCATGACGCGAACTAGTTTTACAAAAATCATCGCAAACTGTGTTTACTTTCAGCGATTGTGGTTGTTTAACAAATTTCATGATTATTGTGATCAACAAACTGAACAATGAGTAAAAGTATTTTTTTTTTTAATTATTTAGGTACACTGAAAAATTTGATATTCTAACAACGGTAATGAAACCATAGTGAGATCTAATTCGCTGTCAACGCCATCTATCGTTATGCTAGGCGCACTGTCAACTCTGGACAGGTAGGTAATAAAATTCAAGCGCATTCGCATGGCTGATTCCTTGTTGAGTATATACTTCAAAAAGTACTACAGCACCATCTATGACACATCGGATGAACTAAAAACATCAAATCCTACATCACGCAAGCAAAGTTTTCCGCGTTTTAAGACTATAAAAGAACCGTCTGGTCGTCATAAAAAATGTGTTTATATCGATACGCCCACATGCTAACATGAGCGGATCTTGATTGATCCGGATCCGGATTGAAAAGATCCTGAACGCTAGGTTAATATGATTTATGATTACGTATAAGATTTCAATTTATCATTTTTTTCTCACTACTGGCACATAATCTTGCATTACACAAAGTAAAGCGCTAGCCTGGGTTCGAACCCACGACCTGCAACTTGTAAGTCGCAACCGTTACCACTAGACCACCACTGCTTGAAGCGATTTGCCGCTACACTGTCTTCTTCGCGATCGTCGTTTCGTCGTTTCGTCCCACTGGCTGCGGATGCAATTCTTGGTCTGTCAAAACAGGCCCATCCTTAAGTTGCTGATATAGGCGGTGGCCTGTTGATGTGCGAGCAGCTATGTCACACATCTACGAATGATTGCTAATGAGTTTCGACTTTGCGGCTAAAGGCCGACTCCGTATGTTATTGGGCATTCAGTCACGACGGAGCTCAGGCGAAACTGTTCGACTGCACGACAGGTGGGACAGAATGCCCAATAATATACTACTATTATGGGTCTAATGAAGTCCTTGAATTACCTGAAGGTACTTATGAATTGCAAGATATCAGCGATTATTTAAAATCGGAAATAAAAGACTGTTCAATAAAAGTACGATGTAATATATAAAGTTCTCGTGGATCGCGCGTGTCGTGCGGACGCCTAACCGAGTAGCTAAGTTTAAGTTGAATAAATAATAATAGAAAAAGACAAAGTTATACGACAAAGTGAGTGAGCACTATTTTCGCGATAACGTTCGCGCACGCGGACGTTTGCCAAATAAATAAACCATCATGGCACACCACATATCGCCTAAAAGTGGACAACATTATGCATCTGATCCAAATGTCGCGACTCTGACCGACAAGCAGAAAACGTTCGGCCCTTGGGTCAACCCAAGACATCACAAGAAACGTATTGCAGTGCAGAATTCGGATAGTGATTCGTCGGGAACGCAGGAGATTAGAAGATCTAAAACTGCCTGCTGCTCAACTACTACCCTTAATGAAACAATAAATGCTTTTCGAGAGGAAATGAAAGCCATGCATAGTCTTCTTAGCACTATGAAAGAAGAGCAGAATTCACGTTTCGTGCGTATTCAGATGGACATTTCCGAAATAAAAAGCGAAATTGCAGAAATTAAGAAAAACGATAAAGACATCGAAAAAACTGTAAACGACCTGAAATTAAATTGTGAAGATCTAGATAAATCACAGAAAGAATTCTCAGAAAAGATCAAGAAACAAGACAACAGAATAAAAGATATATTTCAAAATAAAATTTATTTAGAAAAATGCAACAAGGCATTAGAGGAGCGTATCATGATATTGGAACAAAAAGAACTCAGCAGGAACATTGAACTAGTACATGTACAAAAACAGGATGGAGAGAATCTGATGGAAGTTGTAGCAACAATTGCAAAGAAGCTACATTTAAACACGGAAGATATTGAAAAAGCATGGAGGGTTCCTACACGAGGCGTCGATGGAAAAAACCCACGGCCAATAATCGTCACACTACGCACGAAGGCAGCCCGATCAGACTGGTTGAAAGCTCGCAAAGAGACTAAAATAACAAATCACTTAATATTTCAAAACGATGATAATTCACAGATATATGTAAATGAACATTTAACGCGCCAAATGCGCAACCTGTACTGGGCTGTTAAGACTAACTTAAAGGAATCCTTCAAATACATCTGGATCCAAAATTCTAAAATCCTGATAAAAAAAGATGACGATGATAAAAAAGTTTACCACATACGCATTGAAAGCGATATTGAGAATTACCTTGCACAAAATAGAGAGTAGTCCTATAAATAAATATATATTTACAACTTATCCCTTTAAAAACAAATTAGTTAATAGATATAAAATTACATTACACAGATTTAAACTATAGTAAGCATCAAGAATGGACTTGGAATTGGAATTACAAAATATAGAATATACAAAATATACACAGTTAAATGAGTGGTACGAGCATGTAAACAAACGACCTACGTCACTTCAAGTTATACATATAAATGTGTGCTCACTGAGAAAACATTTCAATGAACTAATTGTGTTAATAAAGGAATGCTTGCACAGACTAGATTTAATTTGCTTATCGGAAATAAATATTAAGGAAGAAGAAACAAAAATATACGAGATCAGTGGATTCACTATGCATGTTTTAACAAGAGAAGACAGAAGAGGTGGCGGAATATTAGTCTACGTAAATGACAGAGTGCAGTTTAATCTAGTAAAATCCAGAATTACCACGACCTATGAGTTTGTACATGGACGGATAACCATTAATGAATACACTTCTGACATTATAGTTATCTATAGACCGCCAAGCACAAATAAAAAAAACTTTATATCAGAAATTAAAACATACCTACAAAACATACCAAAACGAAACAACATAATTATGGTCGGCGACTGTAACATCAACATATTGCAAAGTAATATGGATACAACTACTGACAGGTATCTGAACGCGCTAGCGGAGAGGGGATTGGAATGTGGCATACGAGACGTAACTCGGGACGTAGTCACGGGTGAGCGCAATGTGACGTCCTGCCTCGATCATGTATTTGTACGGACTGAGAAGGCCTGCGCTATAGAAACGTACACGGTTACGACTAAGATTGCAGACCACTACCTAACGGGATTATCAGCTGATTTGAACATAAACAAATGCGCTCGGTCGACTAGAACACGGACTAGAATGACCGTTCAAAACAAACTAGTAAGTAATAAACTTCACAATGTTGATTGGCAGCAATTATTAAGTATACATGATCCTATTGAATTATATAATAATATGTACACGATTTTTAGCGACATTTATGAGTCTTCTAAACAACCATCAACAGTTAGAAAACGTGATAGTCAAGCCTGGGTTAATAATACACTACAAAACATGATGATACGCAAAGATGAATTATTTAGGCGCTGGAAAATGTATCCAAACAATAACAATTTCAGATTAGAATACACGAAATATAGAAATAAAACATATAAACTGATAAATGTGGCTAAAGATCGACATAGACGGGAGGAAATTAAAAAATGTAAGGGGGACATGCGTAAGATATGGGGAAATATTAATAACTGGCTGGGTAGAAGTAAAGTAACTGTAGATAGCGTCATAGCGAAATATTTACAAAAAAAAGAATCTTTGGTCATCGTTTGTAATAATTTTTGTAACACATTCACAACGGAAATTGATTGTATCAAGCATAAATGTAACGAGACGTTTTTGAATAGACGTGATTATGTTAAACCATGTAATGTTAGTTTTAGGTTAAATAAAGCAACGCCCACGCTTATCGCTCGAATAATAGACTCCATGGACTGCAACAAGTCGCCGGGATCAGATGGTATTCGATTACAAGATTTAAAAGAAATAAAGTTCTCTATTTGTCCTGTTATAGCCTATTTTATAAATCTATGTATAAAAGAAAGTATATACCCGAATAAGTTAAAAGAATCAATTATTAGACCAATTTATAAACAAGGATCACATCTGGAATATACAAATTACCGACCAATAGCTATACTTAATACAATTAATAAGATTATGGAAAAATTTATAGTTAATCAAATCACAACTTATTTAGATCAAAATGAAATTATTACCGATATACAACATGGTTTTAGACCAAACAGAAGTACGGCAACGGCGCTGGCAAGTTTTACGGATGATGTAAATAATTACCTTAATGAGAAAAACATAGTAGCAGCAGTATTTATAGATTTCAAAAAAGCCTTCGATACTTTGGATCACGACGGCTTGTTGCAGGCTATGGATGAGTGTGGGATAAGTGGACCAATAAATAAATGGTTTGGTCAGTACTTAGAGCGACGAACTATTAAAGTTCGAGTTGCTAACACAGAAAGTGTTGTGGGTATAGTAAAATATGGTGTGCCTACCGGATCTGTATATGGACCCGTGGGTTATATTATTCACGTAAATAGTATGTGTAATGTCATAAAAAATTGCAAAGCTTACATGTACGCCGACGATACATGTCTCCTATTCAGTGGTAAGGATCAAACCTCCATACAAGCAGCAATACAAGTTGATTTGGACAATGTAATTAAATGGGCCCACGACAATGGCATAATAATCAATGTAAGCAAAACTAAGTGTATGATAATACATTCGCCTTACACACATAATAAAAACTTTGAATTGAATATTGTAGGCCATAGTTATGAATGTCTTCACAGCGGAAAATCAAGTTGTCAATGTATTCATTTGGAGCAGGTAAAAACATACAGGTACTTAGGACTGACTATTGACACAAAATTTGCGTGGAACATACACATAGACACGGTTTGCAATAAACTTCGGTCAGTGCTAGGTAAATTGTATACCCTGAAACCTGTAGTCAAGAGAGGATTGTTGTATGCACTGTACCATGCACTTGCAGACTCGATTATCAGTTATGGGTTGTGTGGTTATGGACTAACTTTTAAAACATATTTAGAAAAAATTAAAATATTACAAATACGACTTCTAAAATTGTTGGTGAGTAAAAATACTAAACAAAGCTTAAATAAGGAATATGATAAACTATTTCAGATGTGCAATATATTACCAGTTAACATGAAAGTAAAAATAACAATGATTCTTGAACAACATAATAGTAAAAAATACATAAAAGAAAAAGTGTATAACTACCCAACCCGACTCGCTAAGAAAAAGAGACTGCATGTGCCAAAGGTAAATAACTATTACGGTAGGCGTACGAGGCAATGGATGTTGCCTACATTAATTAATGAATTACCTGAGGGAATGGTCGATCGTGTCACGAGTAAAAACCACCTAAAAAGTGTCCTGAGAAAACACTACCTGTCGATGTGTCCATAGTCGCTGCGGTCGACTGACGGTCCACTATGTCGTGAGCCTAATTTTATTATTCTTGCTTGCTAATTTAATAATGATGACTATAACGAAGGGATGGTCTCATGACATTGGTTGACTGATGGCGTTGAGTAGAATGTTTGTGATTGCCCCATTGTCTTAGTCTTAGTTTTAGAATAACCTAGTTTTAATTTAGACTTATACCTTAACTTAAATAGAATATTTATACGATTCCACGAGAACCTACTGCCGACAAATTGCTTTGCAGTTTGGCAGATTTGTATTTATGAAAAAGTGTTAATTCTTATTAAATAAATAAATAAATAAAAAAAAAAAAAATAACAATACTCTAAAAACTTTGATATACTGTACTAAAGACATCGATTTTACTAAAGAAGGGACTTTTAGGAAATTATTGGGGTTTAAGAAACAGATCTTGAAAGCAAATAAATGGCATGTGTCCGAGTTACCAGTCAACATTTTACCTACGACCGTGATCAGGATAGAATGTGATATTGTAAGTGGTTCGTACATAAACGGAAATCCCAGTCACATTGTACACGAATTCGCCCTCAACGTGCCCCCGGGATATAGAATTATAGAAATTCCGAAAAACGCCATATACTTTCCAATGAACCAAAACAACATAAGCAGTATACATATCAGGTTATTAGATATAAACAATCGCTTAATAAACTTACGTGGTGAAGAAGTGCAGCTATATTTACATCTTAGAAAAAATGATTGACTACAATAAATATGTGCATCAACAAATTGGAAATGTCAGTTCTACTAAAGTGATCAAGCAAATAAGACCTCGGTCAAAGAAAATAATAAAATTAACACGAGACAATAAGGAATTTCTTAAAACAATCGGTTTGCTATAATGAATATCTTAGAGATTTTATCTGCTCCAACTTTACGACAACACTGTTGAGGGAATCGAATTTCATTCTAACAAACCCTACATAACAAGCTTCAACAGGAACGATGAAATCCGCATACCTATTAATCAACAGGATCTGTATATATTACCTTCAGCGAGCACTTTGTATTTGGAAGGAACTATAATCGTTAGCAAAAAAGATTCAAAAGAAAACGCAAGCAGCGTTTTTTTAACAAATAATTTTCTACTCTACTTGTTTCAAGATTTACGATACGAACTAAATAAAAAACGTTCCGTATGGTGTCGGACGTAAAGAATAGCACCATCCCATATCTTCCCGTGGGTGTCGTAAGAGGCGACTAAGGGACTTACCAGAGAATGGGCAGCAGCGTTCTCTGTGCCTTTGTAACAACCATACTGCGATCGCCAACCCGCCTGCCAAGCGTGGCGATTATGGCAAACCCCCCCCAAAAATGCCTGGGGGAGGCCTATGTCCAGCAGTGGACGTCTTTTGGCTGAAATGATGATGATGATGATGATGATGAAAAAACGCTGGTGTGACTACTACGATGAAATCATTAGTGTCAATGAATGAGAGTGAGTCAAAGATATCTTATGCATGGGGTTGGAATATCGATGGCACAAAAAATATTAACGGAGGTAGTTTTTCTGCTTCTATACCCCTTTGTAATATTCTCGGGTTTGCAGAAGATTTTAAGAAAGTAGTGATAAATAACAGACATGAATTGATATTGTTACGAAGCAATATAAACCTGAACGCTGTAAAACTGAATACTGGTGAAGTCGTAGATGATGTTCAGATAAATAAAATTGTTTGGCGTGTACCGCACGTTAAAGTGTCAGACAAAGAGAAAATAAGTTTGCTAAAATTGTTAGAGAAAGACCGTCCGCTCCAGATGATTTTTACCCGACTGCGGCGAAGCCCAAAAGGAGGGTTATGACGTGTATGTATGTATGTATGTGTGTATGTCCATTTCTTTGTTCCATCATAACTCCTAAACGGATAAACGGATTTGAATGAAATATACGTCGTTAGATTTGTCTTGATGACGCGAGTGTTATAAGCTACATTAAAATTAAAAAACAAAGAAAAATTGCGGGTTTTGGGGGCCAAATAGCGGAGTTCAAAAAAAAAATTTTTACCAATACCATCGAGTAGGGTATCAAAATAAAGGGTTTTAAAAGGAAATTACAAAAATATACAACACTTATATGTTTAAAAGAAATTCAAAGTGACAAAATCTATAAACGAAGAATTTTACGCGACCAACGAAAGAACAAACACAAAAAAACTAAAAAGTCGGAAATAAAAAAAGTAGTTAAAAAACTAAAAAACCCGACTGAAAAAACTGAAAAGCAAAAAAACAAGCACATTTTTAATTAAACAAAACTTGGAACCAGGCGGGGTTCATTTGAATATTAAATTATGAAATGAAAAAAATAGAACCCTGCCTGGTTCCAAGTTTTGTTTAATTTAAAATGTGCTTGTTTTTTTGCCTTTCAGTTTTTTTTAGAAATTGGGATCTGTACGAATATCCTACTTTACCTAAAACAACGAAACATACTTGGTCTATTAAAACATCATCACAAATAGAGAAGCCTAGATATGTCATGTTATTGGTTTACAGACAAATAGAAAAAACAATGCAAGCTCTGATATGTCTCAGTTCGATCACTGTCATATTCGTGACGTTAGAGTGTACCTCAATTCAAACTACTTCCCATATGAAAATCTAAATGTGAATTTTGCTAATAGCAGAATTGCTTTATTATACGAACAATATACTAGATTTCAACAGTCATAATCACGGACGTCGCGCGGAGCCTATAATAAGCAAAAAACAATTTAAAGACTTGGCACCGCTCTTTGTTATTGACTGCTCTAGGCAAGCGGACAACTTGAAGACAGGTTCGGTTGTGGATGTAAGAGTGGAAATTGAAACGGATTTGGATATACCCGATCAAACTTCAGCATACTGCCTTATATTAAACGACTAGATAATCGAGTATAAACCGTTGAGCAATACCGTAAGGAAAATATCATGAATCCTGAAACTATATTATTGGACGTTCAAGGATTTAAGGACCTCTACAATTTTATAGTAAAAGAATTAGCATTGGCTACTCGTGATTACACCCAAACCTTCTTAGTTAAGTCTCCATACTTGTTCAGATACTTAACAAACAATGAACAGAAGCAAGTTAAATGGTTAGAAAAAAATAGAGGTATTTATTGGAATGAAGGATATGTTGACTATAGAGAATTCCATCGTTTAATCGTTCCATACTTACAAAATAAAGAAATAATTGTAAAAGGTTTTGAGAAGGTGCAATGGATAAAGGATCTATGTGTAAATTGTAAGGTATCAGAACTTGATGGAAAACAATGTCCTAATTTATCTGTTTTACATAAAAAATACTGTAATGTAGATTCGAACTAAAATTGTAATAACCATTTAAAACAATGTGCACTTAAAAATGTGTTGTGTATTAAAAAGTATTTAGAGTGGTAATAAAATGCATAATTATAATTTATAAATAAAAAGCTTTTATTTCTAAAATAATCTTTTATTTCGTTATACTAAACCTAACCAAATAGCGTAAAACATACCTAAGAAAAACAACACAATAAAATATGTATTCCAAAATAGGATATTCAAGTCTATCAAAGATTTTGATATTTTCTTAACTAATGATTCAGTTTCGTCCATAACACTATCGATAGCGTCTTTTACAATATATTGCGCATTTATAATAACATTCTCACTATCACTTTCACTGTCACTGGTTTGAAGATTGTTAGAGAGATCTACGACTGAAATTTTTATAAGCCTTATACCTCGTTGCTGTATTCGGCTCATAACGAAAGATTTTGTTGGTTTTTGTTTCTTTAACTTTTCTCTGCGCTGTTGTTTCGATTTCTTATATTTCGTAATTCGTTTGCAATGCTCAGGTTCGGTGCGAAACATCTCGGAGAACCCTTCATAAGGATCTTGAACGTACTGGCTGAAGACATTCTCTGATTCAGACATCTGGAACAAAAATATTAACAAAAATGTTAACGCTGTTGTGAACACAAGTGTATAATTAGTTACGTCTTAATAACAGAATAAATGTATTAGTTTACTTACCGTTGACATAATTATGATGCGCTTTAATTTTAAACAAGTACTCTGAGCGAGTAATATTTGTTATATGACATCAAGTAGATACAATTAAAGACAGAAAACAATAAAAGAACGTAAAGGTTGTCACTCACTGAGTGTATAATTCAAACATTAAATCAGTGAATGCGTCCGAGCCAGTGTTACAAGGTGCGAATGCTTCCTAGTAAGTGCATCGAACTGGTACAATAGTTGCGCATGCTTCCAGTCAGTGACTACCTTTAACTATAAATTTTCACAGTAAGCATTTTTGTCTCTAACTTAAGGACAATGAACTGATGTGTGTTTGTTTTTAAATAGTTATAATTATATCGATACGGATGTTGTGATCATATTACATGATAGTTAATTCTTACTTTTGATGTTGCGAAACTTCAACCACCTTATTACAAAAGGATGTTATCGCTAAGCGACAAAGCCCTTAAATAAAAAAAAAAAAGGTAATTAAACCTGGTTTAACTTAGACTTGGTTTATTTCGCATGACGTCTCACTTCAATAGTATTCAAAAGAAAGTGATAGCATTTAAGATAAACCAAGTCTAAGTTAAACCATGTTTAATTACCTTTTGTAATAGGTAATTAAACCTGGTTTAACTTAGACTTGGTTTATCTCGCATGACGTCTTACTTCAATAGTATTCAAAAGAAAGTGACAGCATGCAAGATAAACCAAGTCTAAGTCAAACCAGGTTTAATTACATTTTGTAATAAAGCCGCAAGAGTCTAGATTTTCTTTTTACATAATTATTATTTAACAGACTTCATAAAAGAGGGATGATGTGTTTGTGTGTGTGTGTTGTTTTGTGTGTTCTCTGATAAATAAAACAAGTAGTACATGGTTTCACATTTTATTTATATTTCTACAAAACAGTAACTTATATCCATACAATGAGTAATATTAAATAATAACTAACCATTACACATACAGTACTTACTGCCTAAATCTAAACCACCTCATTTTTTAGAAGAAACGCGTGACCCCAGGCTTGTGTTGATATTTTCCCTACAGATATCGCTCGTTTATCGTCATTGCTAGACAATACAATCTTGTTGACATTCTGAGTAAATATTACGTGTTTAATTATTGATATAAACATTATATTTTTTCTACGTATAACTCCACCTTTAAATAAAATATTTTCATAATCTGTGATGTCTAGTCTCTTACTACGCAAGATTTCACGCCCTTCGCTTTTTTAATTACTTTATCAAATGTTTTTATGGAGTAAAGTTTTGATCTCAAACCAACAAAATCAGATATACATTTCCCTGCCATTTCATCTTTGAACAAACCTGGTACTTTTTTGTTCATTAAGGGTAACTTAAAATCATTGTTATTGTCATAGTTACTGGTGTCAAAATATTTTAAAAAATTGTACTTTAAGTCATGATAAAAATCATCAGTATATATTTTATAGACAAAATAATCCCAACAAAAACATTCTGTAAAAAATAAGCCAAGTCTCGATGGAGCTGCTTGTTTATCTCTAAAAAGTAATGAAATCTTTACAAAGTCGTGCCAAGTCTAAGGTTCCTTATTGTGATTTCTTTATTATATATTATAGTTAATGTTGTGTGACTTGGCCGTTGAACATTCTTTATCCGTTAGTGGGTACAAGTCAATTTTGTTTATACGTAATGTTATATCTGTTGTAACTACCTATGTTTATTAAGCGAGATAATAACCCATACTGGTATTGGTAATTGGACGCCAAGAAGAAAAAGTAGCAGAATTTAACGAAACGAACAACGGCCAAGTCACACAACATTAACTATAATAATAAAGAAATTGCAATAAGGAACCTTAGACTTGGCACGACTTTGTTTAGATTTCATTACTTTTTAGAGATAAACAAGCAGCTCCATCGAGACTTGGCTTATTTTTTACAGAATGTTTTTGTTGGGATTTCACTTCTTTTTGTAGAAACGTGGGCATATTGATTTATTATATTACATTTTCTTATTTAATACAATTTTTTTTTGTAAGTTGTAAGTAGTTTTTTTTTATAATTTTCGATTATCCTACTTATTATAGTTTTCCCTTTATGTGGCCATTAAACCCTCACTCTGTACCAAATTTCCTGAGTTTATGGGAAGTACTAGTTCTATTTTGATGATCATGAGTGAGTGAGTGTCATAAATACGAAACTTTGCTTTCGCTTAACTTCGGAACTAAATGACCTACAGACTTGAAACTTTTTATTTTAAGTGTGTTTTATAGCTTACTGGATGACGGAAATTTCAGCGTTCTGGTCTTATCCAGAGGTCCTCAATAGGGGCCTGAAAATGCGGCGAAATGGTTCCAGTAAAGGATGGTACGGCAGTGTTTGCTTCGCGCTCGACTCGGCGGGGGCACTGCCGTGCCCCCCGATCTGTATCTGTATAACATAGCTGCACTCGATCTTCATAAAACGGTTTTACAATATTGTAATGAAAGTCATACATGTATGACTTAGAAAGTTCTTATACAGTGAATCCAATATAAATAGGCTTATCTAAATTTTTTATTTTTTTTCCCTTATCCTAGTGTTCATCAAAATGATGGACCCTAATTTTATTACAATCTAGCCTTGTATATAGACTAATAAGTAATTTAATTATAACTTAAAATGCTAAATTGTCTTTACGTACTAAGAATGTGTCCATTGGCACTTTTCTTATTGTCTCTATTAAGGCGAATACACTTTTTTCTTGTGTTTATTTAGTAACATTTGTGCTACATTACACTATTCACTAACACTAGCACTAAACACTAACTCGAACGGTTTTGTTCTTTTAAGTCTTCTCACTATGTCCGTGTGGTCGAGAAGCTGGATCGCCTCGATGTTCACATGCCTATGAAGTCTCTTGTCGTGAGCTTCTGCAGATTTTTGAATCACTTTATCGATGAACTCAACGTTTAGGTCCCGATGAAGGTCATAGTTTCGTATGTACCAGGGTGCATTAACAATTTCCCGTAGTACTTTGTTCTGGAATCGTTGAATGATTAATGCATTTGTCTGTTTGGTGCAGCCCCACAGCTGAATACCATAAGTCCAAACTGGCATCAGGACTTGTCTGTATAGTAACAGTTTGTTCTGCACGGACAGCTCGGAGTTTCTTCCAAGCAGCCAATACATTCTTTTGAACCGTAGGTTGAGTTCATCTTTTTTCTTCTTGACGTGAGCTTTCCAGCGTAGCTTTGCATCAAGGGTCATACCGAGATACTTAGCTGTATTCTCATAAGGGACTTGGTTGTTATTAATAAAAAATGGATGATACTGTTGTTTTTTGTTGGTAAAGTCTTTATGTACGGATTTGGATTCATTTAATTTAATCCTCCATTTTTTAGTCCAGTCATAAACTTGATTAACAGCCATTTGAACCTTCTCTACTGCTTCTTCGTGGGTGTTTCCAACGGCCATTATGGCTGTATCATCAGCAAAGGTCCCAATGGTATTGTTTTCGGATTCGGGAATATCGCAAGTGTATAGTAGGTACAGGACCGGACCTAACACACTTCCTTGCGGTACACCAGCTTTTATGGGTTTCAGTTCTGAATACGTATCTTCTTGTCTTATTCTAAAGACTCTGTTTAGAACGTAGGATTCTAATATATCCGCAAACGGTTTCGGTAGCAGACTTTTTAGTTTACAAATAAGGCCTTCATGCCAAACTTTGTCGAATGCTTGGGCTACGTCTAGAAAAACAGTAGAACAATTTTCTTGTTTTCCAACGCGTTTTCTATTACGTTTGTAATTCTGTGCACTTGATCGATCGTTGAGTGTTTTTCTCGAAAACCAAACTGGTGCTCAGGTATAATGTTCCTGTTATCTATGATGGGTTTAAGGCGTTTGAGTAGCAGCTTTTCAAACAGTTTTGACATTATTGGTAGCAGGAAAATGGGTCTGTATGATGTTGTTTCGTGAGCCGGTTTCCCAGGCTTTGCGATCATAATTACTTCAGCAACTTTCCATAAGTCCGGTACATATTTAACCCTTAATTGGGCGCACCCAAAAAGTTGCATTATCGGTCGCGCGGGGTGTGTTGCACCCCAGAATTAAATATTGAAATAAAATACGAAATACATGCAAAATCAGACTTTTATTTATGAGAACATTTTGACTTACACATTATTCATCTCTTAAACTTCTTATTGATATATATAATTAAAAAAATAACAAGAAAAAAGGACTTAAATAAACACTAGTTTTCTGAGTTACAATTTTGGCAGACTACTACCATATGGTCATTGTAACCTCAAAAATGTCAAGATATTGAAAATTTACTATATTCAATATTACTGTAATTATTATTAGTCTAATAAAAATATTTTAGAGCATAAAATAACAAACTAACAATATTTACTTACCCGGAATTTAGACTACACAAACAGTCACCTGGGGTGTCGTGCACCCCAAACACGCTCTCCAAGCCCAACCGTTCACAACCGGGCGCCGCTCGCAACTGTATTGTAAGCGTCAAACGCGTTTACGAAGCTACCTAGAAGACCAGCGCACTAATTTAATTTTTTTTTAAGTTATGATCCTGGCAACATGCGTTGGGGTGTACGACACCCCACGCGCCCAATTAAGGGTTAAGCCTTAGTGCGGCATTAATAAGGGTTGTTAACTTAACCAGACCCTTTCTTGGTAAGTTATGAAAGATTTCCCCAGTTATTAGATCGTATCCTGGTGATTTCCTTGGGTTAATTTTGTACTTTATTTCTCGTGCAACTTCTCTCGGTGTAACTAGTTTTATGGCATCTATATGGTCTGGGATCACTGTATTAACCAGAGTGTGGTCTTCAATAGTTTCCCCCTCATTTGGTTGAAAGATGTTTTCTAGGTACTCTGCAAACCTCATAGCTTTTTGCTCATTTGTGCGTGCCCATTGCCCGTTTTCACCCTTGATGGGAGGGATTTGGGCTATCGGTCTCTTTAGATTCTTAGTAGCCTTCCAAATGGAGTAGTTTGTCCTTTGGTCGTTACTTAGTTTCTGAAGGTATGTTCTGGTTGATTCATCTTTGAAGTTCTGGATTAGTCTTCTTACTTTTTTTGTAAGTTTGTTTAACTTTTGTTTGTCCTCAGGACACTTAGATTGATGCCAGGTTTTTTTTGCCTTCTTTTTTCCGTGATGAGCTGCTTGATTCTGAGAGGGTACATGTTTCCCTTCGTTCTTTTGTTAAAGGCAGGTGTATTTTCCCACGCTGCTTGTTGGATGTGCATAATAAACTTTTCAACTTCGATGTTAAGTTGTTCGTGGGTTTTTATGGCATTTAACTTTAAGGTCTATTTGATCATTCAATCTGTTTTTAAAGCCCTCCCAGTCCGTAAATTTATTAACTAGAGTGATACAGTTTTCTTTATACGAAGAACTCTCGCCAATTTCTAAATAAATTGCTGAGTGATCTGAGTTTAAGTCATAACTTTGTTCCGTTCTGGTATAACTAGTTGATAGATCCCTGGTTATGAAAAAATCAATTAAATCTGGAATTTTATTTAGATTTGTTGGCCAATAAGTGGGCTTTCCAGTTGATATAACTTCGCATTTTAGTTCTTTTATGGCACTCAGTAGTTCTTTGCCTTTAGTAGTTGTTAGTCGGGAACCCCAATACGTATTTTTAGCATTGAAGTCACCTCTTAAGATAAATCTATTACCAAGGCGGGCTAGGAAACTCATATACTGATCTTTTCTTATCATGTATCGTGGTGGACAGTAGATGGCACATACTGTTAAGGGATATTTTTTTGTTTGTAGACAAATTGCCACGGCCTGGATATCTTTCTCTTCGTATTTAAGCACTTCATAGTGCTGCATTTTTAACAATAACTGCACTTCCGCCTCTTGCAGTATTGTCTGGGTGTAATGCATGATATACTTTGTATCCTTTGAATTTAATATGACATTGCTTTGCGAAGTGCGTTTCTGATACAAGGCAAATATATTTTTTTTCAATTTCTAATACAACTTGCAACTCATTCTGATGTTTTTGTAACTCATTTGAGTTCCACGCCATAAGTTTAAGTGTAGTATTCATTTTTTGGTTTTAGAAGTAGCAGTTATGTTGCCATTTAAATTTTTTTTTAATCTCTCGTCGAATGATGACATTAGCTTTAATATTTCATCCAACTTTTTATCGCTGTTCATATCAGCCAAAGGCGCTTTCGCTGTGCCTCTTGTAGTTACTTGCGCGTATGAGATATTTTTACTTATTGTATTCATCGCACTTTGAATTGGTTTGGACTTGCCAGGGTCTTCACCTCTTCCGGCAGGTACACTTTGTTGAGCATTGACTTCCTTTAGTTTTTTTCAGTCTTAGCTGTTGTATTTCTTTTGCTACAATACATCCCCTGTAGTTAGCCGGATGTGGGGCTCCACAGTGGACGCATTTTGGCTTTTCTTCTTTTGATTTTCTGCAATCCTTGGTGAGATGTTTACCTGTGCATTTTACGCACCTCGGTTCTTTGGAGCAGTACTTTTGCGTATGGCCGTATGCCTGACACCTTTTGCATTGAGGTACCAGTTTTGTGGATTTTATAGGTTGTATCTCCACGTTACATCCCAAAATGTGTTTAATGTTAAATATTTGTTGGTTTCCTCATCATTTGAGAATGTCAGCATAAACATATTGAGTGGCTCTTTAGTTTTCCAACTCAATTTGTTGACTGCTTCTAGAATCTTGAAGCTTTTGCTGCGTAAGTCTTCGACTACTCTTTCCGGGATACAGGTGAAATGCAATTTTTTTGCCATTACTCTTATTGGCCTTTCTTGTTTGTTTTCATATGAATGCCAAAGACAGTTGTTGTCTGAAAGGGCTTTTGAAATTGCTCTATACGATTCTTCGTTTTTGGCATTTACTTTTACGGTATCTCCGTTCATCATTTTGATACTGAACGCATCAGCTGATTGACTCTCACATAGAAAGTCAAAGAATTTTTGGTAATTCTGGATACCATCTACAACCATAGGTGGTGGCAGAGGAGTTTTGGTGACTGTTAGATTAGCTCTAGTCACGTCTCTTCCGTGTTCATTTGGAGTGGGTTGGGCAGGAGAGGTGTTCAATTTTCTTTTCTTCCTGCTCTTTTGCCGTATCCACCCTGTTTCTCGAGCGAGTTCTTCTTCGTCCGTTGCATATTCAACAGGCGGGGAGGTCTCGGTAGCGGTTGTTGCTGGTTTGGCTGCGTTTTCCGCTTGAAGTTTTAGCTGTTGCTGGAGGTTTTCTATTTGACTTTTTAAGTCATCTAAGTTCTTTTGGAGCTTTAAACGCTCATTCTTTTCTTCACAATAGTATTTGTACAATAGATGTTCAGTCTCTGTTTTTAGGTCGACGGTATCCTTTTTCGATTCCATTGTTAGATTTAAGCCAGTATTAACTTGGCCTTAACAATAATATTTGCCGTCAGCCGTCAGCATTACGCAATAACTAGGTCATTACGATGCAGCCGACTTGACGGCGTTGTTTTGATTCGTAAGCACTTTACACTGTGGTACGCGCGCGATCGCATACAACACAACTGCTCTCAGCGAAAATCGAACGCGACTGTAAAATAATTTGATCAGGTTTCATTTGTATTGCAACTAAATTTTCTGAGAGGATAGAGGCACTATGGAAATAGGGGCTGGCTACAAGTCTCTCGGCGGATATTGATTTCTTGGTGCGGCTAAATTTGTCGCACCATTGATTGACTAAATGAACAGTCACTCTATTTTCAGTATTTTCTAATGTCTTACCAAACACACTGTTGTTTAACAACTTAAAAAAATCTTGTTCGAAGGAACTCTTTGCCTTTTGTCTCAATTGAGTATTGAATTCTATATATTGTTTCAAATAAGGACTCTGTCTAAACGTAATTACTTTATGAACTTTTCGTAAAATTATGCCATGTTCTAAACACTTTTTTAAATGAACGTAATGTATAACATAATTATACTTGTTATACAAATTTGCAATTCGTTTTTTTGTTTTACCGCCTGGAGGTATACATTTCTCTGGACAAAAAGGTAAATCATTATGGTGATTGTGTAAATGTTCAGGATACAAGAGATCGACTTCTAAAATAAAGCCCCACTCAGCGTTATCTTCAACATTTTCAACATGTAAATTATCTATTTCATCTTCACTAAGAAATCTAAAACCTGAATACGGTAAATACTGACACATGCTGAAACCGTAAAGATTATTACAATCTAGATATACAATATAACTCTGAGGCTTTGATGTATTATATTCAGGCATGTATTTATTATTGGCTTTTGCATACCTATGGGAACACATGCACAAACCTCCTCGTATACCACTTTGAATCATTCTGATGATAAACAAGTCCGACACGAGTTCTAACTGAACGCCTGTTTTAAGCAACATTGCGTCGAAGGACAAACTAGGTGCGGTAATGTAAAACGCAGGATCTAAATTATAATGTTGTTTGCATGTTTTTCGAAACTTTTGAAATATATCTGTCAATAAAAGTACATCCGTTTTTAAGTATAAATCCGTATACTCGCCTAAATCCTTTATTTTAAATTCGCTCCACACAGTCTTAACGTGATTATAATCTTCATCGCTAATATCTTCGTTAGTTAAAGAATTATGAAAACAAGATTTGGACGGTAAAGATTTTTGATCGTAACTGTATGGAGCTTGATGTGCAGCTCGGGGATAGCTAGGTGCTGGTTTGTCTTCCTCAGACAGTGATAGTCAAATACTTGAGGGGCACAGTTTATTTGCTCACAACACACAGAGTACAGTTGTATTTTAAATCACATATTAGGAACTATTACTATATTTTATAGATTTAATCACTACTAGGTTATAATAGGTACGGACGCGCACACCGAGGAAACGGAATCGAAGCAAAAACTCCTTTTTGAATGTTGCCAAACCCAAATATTAATAAAACTTTTGTTGGTGTTGCCAACATGTTCGCCTCCAGAAAAGAAGCCTTTTTTACACTACAAACTTACTTAAATAATGTAACTAAGAAACAATAAAACTACAACAAACTTGTCACAAATCAAAACAAAGTTAAATTGAAAGAAACACACATCAACCTATAAAAAACATTTGTTACAAACACCTGTTTAGCATCTTATCACTAGACAACTTTGAACACACATCAAATATAAAAACATTTGTTACAAACACCTGTTTAGCATCTTATCACTAGACAACTTTGAACACACATCAAAATATAAAAACATTTGTTACAAACAACTGTTATCATCTTATCACTAGACAACTTTATAAATGTCTACCTAATTTATTTTGGCATGGACTTGTGCAAAGTAGCAAGTTATGTACTTATGCCAAATTATCATATAGTGGTAATACACAGATACCTGACAAGGAGCGCTTATAAACTTTCCCATTAGGAGCAGTAACTTCTATCGCTCTCACCTTCCCATCTTTCCCTGGAAAGACTTTCGAGACTCTAGCCAATGGCCAATGCAATGGGGGACAATTCGGTTCCCTAAGAATAACCAACATACCCTTTGTCACATTAGGTACGCTTGATTGCCATTTTGATCTACATTGCAATGAGTTTAAATAATATTTATGCCATATGGACCAGAAACATTGTTTTGCATGTTCACAAACCTTCCAAAACGTTAGTCTGTTATTAGGTAATTCGGAAATATCTTTTTCGGGGTAAGACATGATCGCACTACCTGTTAAAAAATGACCAGGGGTCAAATAACTGAAATCGTTTATATCGGAGGACATAGGTACGAGAGGTCTCGAATTAAGTATGCCCTCTATCTGTACTAAGATAGTATTTAATTGTTCGTAGGTAAGAACTAGTTTTTGCAAAATTCTTTTGAGGTGAAATTTTGTACTTTTCACCGCAGCTTCCGCCAGGCCAGCAAACACGGGCGAGTAACTAGGCACGAAATGAAATCTTACACCTTGCTGGGCTGAAAACGATTGCACCCGTGCTTGATGTTCTGAGGTCGCCTGCAACCGATACAAGTCAGCTAATTGGTTCGCCGCACCCCTAAAATTCGTCCCATTGTCAGCGAAGACTTCGCTGGGCAACCCTCGTCTCGCTATGAGGCGTTTATCCGTCGTTAGATCTGATGACAGCTCTAAGTGCACTGCTTTTGTGACGAAACAAACGAACACACATATGTATCCTTTTGTTTCCACTGACCTCCTAATTCGACTGTTTTTAACTGGGAGGGGCCCCGCGTAGTCCACACCAACCTTTAGGAAGGGCTTGCAAGCAGTAACGCGCTGTTGCGGTAATGAACCCATTAGCTGCCTTGCAGCCTCGGCTTTCATCCTAAAACACACAAGACATTTGTGAGTTATTTTTTTTATTTGCCGCATGGCATTTATAAGCCAGTATTTCTGATTTAAAATGGAAATAAGTAATTTAGGGCCTGCATGAAATAATCTTTGATGTTCAGACCTAATTAAGAGTTCAGTGACCTTAGATTCCTTGTGTAATATTATTTGATGTTTTTGTTCATAGGGAATTTGGGAATTTTGTAACCTTCCACCTACTCTAAGTAAACCTTGATCGTCCAAGAAAGGATGTAACGATTTAAGAGGACCTACTATGTCCCTATTTTGTTTTAGGTTTTTAATTTCCTGGCTAAAATGAACATATTGCTCTTGCTTTATAATTAAATTTAAAGCTTTTGTTAACTCTTCACTAGATAAATAATTTAGAAGAACTTTATTGTTTTTTGTTTTTATATTGTTGCAAAACCTAAGTACATAAGCCATGACTCGTGTCATCTTATGTATGTCAGAATACTTCAGCAAAAATTCGAATAAATCGTTTTTTTCATAATGATAACGTCTAATTTTTTTTGTCAATTTGTTTTGTCCTGTTGGGAAACCAATAAACACCTTTTCTTTCTTTTCTTTTTCTTTTTTGTACCTGCGTCGAGAGTGCAACAAGTTGATCACCAGATGGCGCCAGTTTCTTGAGTTCAGGAAGGGTAACAGCGGGGAGATTTTGACTGTTATTGCAGAACTCATGCTTACCGTTTTGTAGGAAAGATGGTCCATGCCACCAAAATGAGCAGCTTGCAAGATCTTGTGGATCCATCCCCCTGCTAATAAGATCGGCAGGGTTTTCCTTCGTGTTGACGTAGCGCCACTGATACTGAGAAGAAATTTCTTTTATAATCTTCACTCTGTTCGCGACGTAAGCTTGTAAGTTAATAATTTCGGTATTAAGCCAACCCAGGACAATCATGGAGTCAGTAAACAAGTAAACATTATTTATTACAATTTTTAAGCTAAGGGTATCGTGCGTTCTTTTGATCAGGTGCGATAATAAAAGCGCGGCATTGAGTTCCAATCGCGGGATGGTTAGTGGCTTGCTATGCGAATTTATTCTCGATTTCGAACAGAGTAAAGCTATGTTTACCTTACCTGTTATGTCTACCACTCTGAGATAGACACAGCATCCATATCCAGTAGAACTTGACGCGTCGGCAAACCCGATGAGTTGAACAGCTTCAGCGGATTTGGGGACTGGAATGTTCCTATTAAAAGAAATTGGCTCCATAGCAAATAATTCAGCAGCAAACCTCAACCACTCCTCTTTCACTGCAGCGGGGGGCGGGGCATTCCAGTCTAGCTTATCAAGCCAAAGCTTTTGCAATATTACCTTCGCCTTAACAATGATGGGACTCACAAACCCCATGGGATCGTAAAACCGTGCTATGTAACTTAAAATTGATCTTTTTGTTACTATATCATTTTCAAAATTGTTTGGACAGGACATAGTAAAGCAATCATTCTTTATGTCAACATGCAATCCTAGTGCTTTCATTGTGCAACTATCTTTTTGTAGCTCTAACTCATTAAATTGCTGTTCACTATATGGAATGTCTGACAAAATGCCTGGAGAATTGGATGCCCACTTGTGTGTATGAAACCCACCTTTCTGTAAAATAGCCTCAAGTTGACTTTTGGCCTCTAGTAATTCCAATTTGTCAGATGTTGAATATAAAATATCATCAATATAAGTGCAGTTGTTCAGAATAAATGAGGCAAGGGGATAGTCAGTACCATACCTATTAGTTAGTTCAAGCAAGCATCTTGTAGCCAGGAAACTACTGCTCTTCATGCCATAAGTAACAGTGTTCAAGCGTATGCACTGTATTGTGTCACTAGGGTGGCTGCGCCATAGAATGTTTTGGAGACTTGCATGCTTTGGATTGACTAATATATTCCTAAACATTTTTTGGATATCGGTTGAGAAAGTAAAGTCACCTATTCGATACAAAAGTATTATATCAAAAAGTTCTTTTTGTGGTAATGAACCATTGAGCATTAAATCATTCAAGCTGACTTTTTGATTTGTTTTCATGGATGCGTCAAAAACGACCCTAGTGCGAGTGGTCTTGCTAGACTCGTTGACCACCGCATGGTGAGGTAGGAAATATACAGGGTCTTGTTCAAGATCATAACTCTGAAAATTTATATATTGACCGTGACCTAGCTCCACATATTCCTGAATGAATTTTTCATACTCTGTTAAAAGAAGGGGATTTTTGTGAAGACGCTTTTCTAAGCTTAAAAACCTGTGCAATGCCAAATCAAAAGAATTACCTAAATGGCTGTTAACTTCGGAAATAGGTACCTTGAGGGGTATGTCAACTTGAAATTTATTATTATTTAATTTGACAGATTTTTGGAAACTATCTTCAGCTAGGTCATGCTCACTCAGCTTCTCACAGTATGCCTGAGGGACCTTCTCCACCTCAAAAAAGTTTTTAATTTCATCATTGATGTTATTGTCACATGTTGAACAGAATAAAGTTACCTTATTCCCCTTCCCCTCGGATCGCGAAAGCGTTTAGACGTGTATTTCGTACAAGTATTTTTATATTTTATTAAAAACTAATAGTTATTTTGAAATTAAATGAGAAATATATTTTGCCAAAGTACTAGGCGCGCATAAATATTGAAGAGAACGCGAAACGCACGCAGAGTGCTGGAGCAAACGGGCCGGCAACAGTCAAGACAGAGATAGAAGGCGGAGCCCGCTGCGCGTACACCGAGTGCGTGCGTGTGCGTCATCCTTGTCGGCTGCCCAACTTAAGAGCGATAGCGATTAGCGAGTAACTTATCTTCGATTACTTTGCTTTGATTTATAGTCGAATTATACAAATTAAGAAGTTAAGGTAACATGTACAAGACTCCACCCAAAACTTCTCCGAGTCAATACTCGTCGCGTTCGGAGTCGGATATCCGTAAGCTGCATGCAGATAAAGACTCAGAAGGGAGCATCACCCAGAGAGCCAAACGCAGATGCGTTTCGGACGAAGTCACTAGTAGTGAGCTGGATATGTTCAAAAATGAAATCAAGAAGATGATCAATGAAATGATTTGTACACAGAGCTCCCGTTTGGACAAATTGGAAGGCCATATTAAGGAAATAAAAAATCATTACACTGAAATTAAGGTCACAAATACTGATCTCGAAAAGGCAATGACAGCGGTCTCCGATCAATTACAGTCACTGGAAAATAAAATTACAGGACTAGAAAATCAACGTGGCTCAATGGTTATCCAGTTATCTACGCTAGAAGACAAGTTGGAAGTTCTCGATCGTAATCTCATCAAAACCTCTATAGAATTACGCAATGTTCCCAAGCGGCAAAATGAGACCAAAACCATGCTATATGAAACTATATCGCACCTATCAAGACATTTAAGCCATGAAATAGAATTCGCTGGAATCCGTGATATTGTAAGGCTACCCTATAAAAAGGAAAACTTAACATCGAGTTTGTCAGTTGAGTTCTGCAATACACTGACGAAAACGAATTTTCTCTCTGCTGTCAAAGACTACAATAAACGCAATCCAGCAAACAAGATAAAATCAACCCATCTGAACTTAAAATCTGCACCGGAAACGCCCATTTACATCACCGAGCTTTTAACAGCCAATTCTAAAAGGTTATTTTATCTTACCCGAAACCACGCAAAACAACACCAGTACAACTATTGTTGGACGTCGAACGGAAGAATTATGCTCAAAAAGGATCCTGATAGCCAGACTATCGTGATAAGAAGCGAAGAACAACTGAAGCAGCTGGCGGAAATCATCAAAGCATGACTACTTGCAATTAGGTATATCCTGCCATATCCTACGTATTATTTGATAACTTTTAAGATTTTTTCGAATTACTATGTTAAAATACTAGCAAACAAAACTCTCACACATAACTTCCACTATCAACACAACATACTCTCAACATACACCACACACTCAACACCTACATATTTCAACTACATTGTGTTACCATATATACTCCTTTATATACTCCTTACATATACTTGCGTTCATCCCTGTCGTTCCTTACCTAGTCACTTCAATATCATTAATGACGTGTTTTTAAACGTATTACCACCCCAAATAAGCTTACCATATGTTCTTAAAACAAATCCCACCCTTTCTCGTAACCCTCAAATTACCGTTACTTCACTGGAAAAATGACTACTATCATAAATGATCTAATTGACAGTATCGACGAACTATCTGTATCTACTACCTATACATGCACACCTGAGGAAACACTCTCCATCGTGAAATGTCCTAATGACTTCATTAAAATCCTGACACAAAACATTCGCTCTGTAAACCGTAACTTTTTAAACTTGCAAACGCTTCTGCACCGAATTTCTTTCGATTGCGATCTGGTTGTTTTGACTGAATGTTGGTTGCCATGCTCTAGCAATACCATTATCCCAATTCTTAATAATTACTCCACGTTCATGACAACCAAACATATAAATCAAAGTGATGGTGTAGTGGTGTATTCGAAGTCTGACCTGTCTGTTACATGTGAAGAGCCAGATTTTCACCGATCCGCATCTGGTCTCATTATAAAAATTAACTTTGACTTGGCGATAATCTGTATTTATCGATCACCGTCAATAGACAATATAAACAGTTTTCTCACGGCTCTTAACGACATCCTTCCTTCACTGCATAGATTTAAATCGGTAGTCCTAACAGGTGACCTGAACGTGGATATTAAACCTACCACATCTGACATGCGCTCCCACGAATACCTAAATTGCCTTGCCTTTCACGGTTATCTCCCTGCCCACACCCTACCGACCAGGGATGGCAATTGTTTGGATCACACGTTCCTCAAAACAATTTCCCCCACCCACACCTTTGTTTTAAGCTCCACAGTAACTGATCACGCCTCTTCCTTACTTTGCATATACAATAAAGGTTTACGAACAGTCACAAATTCCCTTAAAACGAACATCGATTATGACGGCCTGGACAAATCAATGTCACAATTGGATCTTACCCCGATTTTAAAATTAAAAGACGCAGATGTGGCAACCGATAAACTACTAAATCTAATATCTTTGTCCATTTCTGAAAATACCACTGTTAAAAAAGTTTCATCAAAAAAGAGAATCCTAAAGCCGTGGATCACGTCTGGTTTGTTGCGGTGCATAAAAAACAGAGATGCTCTACACAAGAAAGTTAAAAAATTCCCAGGAAATGAAGTTTTAAGGATTACTTACCTTCGATACAGGAATTTTTGTGTTAGTATTTTAAAGAAATCCAAGAGAATTTATGATACAGAAGAACTTAAAAAAGCTAGTCAAAACCCAAAAACACTATGGGACACTATTAAACGGGTTACCAATACTACCAAAACTAAAAATACATCTGTCAAATTACTAACTTTGTCATCTTCACCTATTGAATCTTGCAACACTATTAACTCATACTTTGTTAACATAGGAGAGAAGCTAGCAAATAACATTCAAACTAGTACTACGCCCCCATTGACAATCACTCAACCCACTTCTGATATCTCATTAACTTCATCGTTCGTTCTTGACCCTACTGACCTTGACGAAATTACAGCGGCTATTCATTCATTGCGGTCTGATGCTGCAACTGGCTGGGATGGCATATCACCCTATATCTTAAAGAGGTATTCAGTCTCCCTGGCGCCCATACTTTGCCATATTTTTAACCTATGCTTCGAGACTGCCGTCTTTCCCTCTTCCTTTAAAAAGGCAATCATTCACCCAGTCTTCAAGGGAGGCGACGGGAATTTGCCGAACAATTACCGTCCCATAGCGGTTCTGACTGCCTTATCCAAGATACTAGAACGTCTAATCAACAAAAGACTTGTCCACTACTTAGAACATTACAAACTCATATCACCACAACAGTTTGGATTTCGCAAAAACAAGTCAACCTGTGACGCAGTTCAGGAATTAACTAACAATATTGTACAAAACTTGAACACTAATAAGAAGGTCCTAACAATATTCTTGGATCTTGCAAAGGCATTCGACACCGTCCCCGTCCGTTCTCTCTTACTCAAACTTGAAAAAATGGGTGTCAGGGGATTGCAACTCGATCTCTTTCAAAGCTACCTCACTAATCGCTCACAGATAGTCAAGATTGACCGGCACAACAGTAATGAGCTCCCCATCTTCTATGGAGTCCCACAAGGAAGCATATTGGGGCCCACTTTATTTCTCGTTTTCATAAACGATTTATGCAATCTAAATATCCCAAATGCCAAGATGACATCATTCGCAGATGATACTGCTATCACTTTCGTCGCCAACACATGGTCTGAACTCGAGCACAAAGCCCAGCATGGTTTTAATGTAGCGCTGAACTGGCTTTATGTTCATACGCTTACATTAAATACCTCCAAAACCAAGTTCATAACCTACTCAGTCAGTCCGGCTACACAACCAAACCCACCAATATTGCTTAAAGCTCACACATGCATTTTGCAAACGCAAGTGTCATGCCACTGTGCACCTATATCGTCTACGGAGGAAATTAAATACCTAGGCATAATCATAGATAAGAATCTTAAATTTAAATCGCATATTAATGTCCTTACCGGCAGAGTCCGTAAACTTATATATATATTTAAAACCTTAAGAAATATTGCTAGTCCCGTAATTATACGTAATGTCTATTTTGCCTTATGCCAATCTATTATTACCTATTGTATTCCCTGTTGGGGTGGCGCTGCAAAAACCATCTTTAAACCACTGGAAGTTGCACATCGCGCCATTCTGAAAGTGGCTACCTTCCGTCCACTAATTTATCCAACTAACCAGCTATACAAAAATTGGAATGTCCTCAACGTGCGGCAACACTTTATCCTACAATCAATACTGTCGCAGCACCGCATAACCCCCTATATAGAAATTACCAAACGCCGAAAGGATAGAATATGTGCACCTCCAACAACACGCTTGGCGTTTACTAAAAGATTCTTTTATTATCTAGGTCCGTCTCTTTACAATACAATAAACAAAAAGTGCCCATTATACAGATTGTCATATCATAATTGTAAAAAGACTGTCCGCACATTCCTTCAAAATAAAACCTACGACGAAACAGAAAATTTTTTAAATTAATTTAATTTAGTGATAAGTTTGTATCTTGTACCACAAACATAAACCCACACTAATAAAATGTACTTACCCACGCTTACATAGCCACAATGCTTACCTACGCACATACACTCGTTTACACAAACAAATACACAGCACACACACTCTCACACACACACACACTCACGCACACGTAATACAAATGCGCTCGCGCACACATATCTGTATTATTTTAAGCATACTAGTTAAAAATTAAGTTTGTAAAAATAAAATTGTATTAATACAATTAGAGGGGAGCGGCACTGTTGCTTCTTAATACAGGCTATTTCATAGCCTAGCAAGGAGAACAGCACGTCACCCACTTGATTGTCCGAGATTTTATATTATCTACCCACTTTGTGTTTGATAAAAACTGCTACAATCTGTTTTTTATATAAATAAAGAATATTATATTATATTATTGTCAGGTACCTGTTGTTGCAAAATTGTGCCCCCGATGACATATCCAAGCTTGGTGTTGACTAAATTAATTGACTGCAACTCCGCTTCCGGCTGAGATGGCAGCAGAATCTGAAAAACCACATCAGCACCGATTAGTAAGTCAATACTGGATGGGACATAATAGTCTTTGTCAGCCAACACTATGCCTTCGGGTATTTTGATTTTGGAAATATCTATTTCATTTTGTGGCAACTTGCAGGTTATTTGCTGAACAACATGGAAGTTAATTGCCCTCTTAAAAGAAGAAGTTGTTGATTGTATCTGCAAAGGAATACAATATTTGGCACAGTTCTGTGAATTGCCAACACCGATTATATTTATATTCTTGGGTGTTGGGGTCAAACCTAATCGTTTAATTAAACTATCTGTTGCTAGGGATGCCTGAGAACCTGTGTCTAGAATCGCCTTTGCTAATATTACCTTTTTGTCCTTGGTCAGTAGCTTAACTTGTGCTGTAGGGAGTAAAATATTAGAATTTGCTTGTTCTCCGGACAACAAACTGACAGGTGGAACAGTTTCATCGTAGTGAATCAGTGAATTATGAGGTTGCTTGCACTGATCACACTTGAAATGGAATTTACATTTTCCATTGTGTTTGTTTAAACAAACTTGACACAAACCTTGAGCCTTTGTGAAGTTTAATCGCTCCAGAGCAGAAAGTAATTTAAAAGATTTGCAATTAAATAACTTGTGCGTGGTAGACTTACAGTGTAAGCAGGCAGTCGCAGAAGTCTTCTGTGCTGCTACATTCACCACCACCTTGCTGCCCTTGGAAGTTGTGGGCTCCGCATTCTCCATAGCGAGGGCCCTCTTCTCGAGGAACTCGATGAAGTCCTTTACCTTTGGCTCCATATTGTCGATGCGCTCCATTTGGTAGGCTCTTGCAGTATAGGTATCTAATTTGCGAGTGAGGATACATAAAATTATTGGATCCCAATATTTTATATCTTTGTTGAGATTTTCAATGGCCGCTATAATTTGTTTTGTGCTTGAAACAAAACTGCGAATATTTGCAGACGTAGACTTTGTTAAAGGTGAAAGATCTAACAATTGTGCAATATGTTCATTCTGAATTTTATATTTATTATTGTACCTTTCATTTAATAATTGTTTCGCTTTTAAATAACTCTCATTAGACAAGGGCAAATTCTTAATGAGGTCGTAGGGTTCACCTTTTAGATAAGACCGCAAATAGTATAATTTCTGTAAGGAATCTAAATGTTTGTCCTTGTGTATAAGTGAATCGAAAAGTGAGATGAACTCTTGATACTCTGAGTACTCACCTTGGAAGCAAGACATCTGTATGGTAGGTAATTTAGTACGCGAGTGACTTTCAGATAAATCGTTAGCATCGTCATGCTTTGCAGAAACAGTTTTTAGTTCAATCGCGTCTTCCAACTTTGCCATGACGTTGAAATACTTGTTTTCTACTTCTGAAAAGTCCTCATCGTCTGAGGCCTCAGACAGGAAGAATATCTTCTTGTTGAAGCTTTCGTATTCCGTGTAAAGAGACTCTAGCTTAGACCTTTTAACTCTTAGGCTATGTATCAACATGGCTGCGACGTCCGAATCGCTACAAGACCCGCATAGTCTCGTAATGGACGCTTTAACATAACCTCGATTACTGCGAAGCTCACGAATAGCTTCTTTATTTTCAGACATAGTGAGATTTTCACATAAACTTAGTTATTATGGCACAATAACTTAATTTGCACAAGTCCGAGCGAACACAAATAATTCACAATAATAAAATTGTTTAACACAGAAACTTTACAGTTCAATCAAAACAAACATATGGTTTTTACAACAGACAGTGCGTGCAAAATGTTTCAGCCACCGAACGAGCCACGCTTGCAAGCTTGCTATACAATAGATTTTGCAATTGCAATTAATTAATTGCATAGACTAAATACAATATGTCCACCTAGTAATAGAATACTATTGGCTAAAAAACCTGTAGGGTCGACGTCATACGACCAACGCCGCGCTGTGATTGGACGACCCTTGTCGCGCTGCCAACCTAACGCCGCTGACGCGCGCTTGCTCCTGCGCTCCCGGTAACCGGTTCTTGATCTGAGTGCGCAGTGTTGCCACCCTGCACCACGCCGGCCGGCTTGATGACGCTCTTGAATGCGCGGGAACTTTGCGTACCCAATCGTCTTGTTGTTTCGCCACACAGACGCGACAATCGACAAAATGGCGGATCTTGATTGATTGAAATATGTCGGATGCTTGAAACTAACCTTTTGATGTTGAGTTGAACGAATGTTTTTCTTGTAGGGCTTGAATCTCAAATTAAAGTTGATTGAATTCTTGAATAATGGAATCGTACTCTCACTCTTGATAGGTCCTTAGAATAGCTTCTTGCTTTCTTGATTTGAAGGATACCTATTTTCTTTCTCGCAGGATGAATAAGCTGGATCGTAGCTGACGCCGAAGGGGTTTCGCGGGCCAACCAAAAGAAATTGCAGCTGTATTCTTTATAATCCTGTTGCGTCTTCCGTTATCGTAGGCTGAGCAGCTGTAGTTAGCACCGAAGGGGTATCGCGGGCCAACCAAAATAAATCGCAGCCGTCTTGTACTTTTGCAGCCTAGATTGCCTGTGCGCGTCGTTTGTAGTGATGTTTTGTCCCTTGCAGTGTGGATGAAACGCCGCACAGTGGGATTGCGCCGCGTGCAGTTCGCAATGGAGATCGCTGCGCCTTTGTCCAAGCACTCGTTGCCCGCCTGACGAAGAAATCGCGGGGAGAAGGACCAATGTATGGAGCTTGATGTGCAGCTCGGGGATAGCTAGGTGCTGGTTTGTCTTCCTCAGACAGTGATAGTCAAATACTTGAGGGGCACAGTTTATTTGCTCACAACACACAGAGTACAGTTGTATTTTAAATCACATATTAGGAACTATTACTATATTTTATAGATTTAATCACTACTAGGTTATAATAGGTACGGACGCGCACACCGAGGAAACGGAATCGAAGCAAAAACTCCTTTTTGAATGTTGCCAAACCCAAATATTAATAAAACTTTTGTTGGTGTTGCCAACAGTAACATTTCCAATCTGTCATATAGTCATACGGATATATACCTTTCCGTGGTAACAAACTAAATTTTCTTTCATCAAAAAAGAAGTTAAAAGATTGACAAAATCTTCTGTATGCATTGTTTTAGCAAGTTTGTCTAAACTAGTTCCTAAAAAGTTAAAGGAATCTAAAAACCTTATTTGTATATACTCATTAACAGCAATATGAATTAACTTTGTGAATGTAATATTTTTCCTTGTTACGTGGTATTATTTTAATTTGTCCGGGAATTTCACCTAACTTTTTTATAAATAAATGGCAGTCGTATCCAGATAAATTATGAAAAAATATTGGAACGAACTTTGGTATTTTATTTTGTAGATTACAATGACTGTGTGCTGCGCCTCGGTATCGTCCTGTAATATGACAATGATCCCTAACTCTATCGGTTAACAGTAAATTTTCACTTATATGACACGTAACAGCGAGCTTAAAATTAAGAGCATCTTCTTCTGTGAATATCATAGGTTCGCATTTGGATAGAATTCTATATATTGATTTATCATCTTCAGTCAAAAAATTTACAAATTTTGTAACACAGTTATTACCGCGATAACTTCTATAACCGTTAACAGTAATATTAAATGATGATACTATATTAAAGGCAAACGCCGCATGGACGTGTCGTTGTGAGTATGACGTATTAGCAGAGTCAAATTTATCGCAGGAAATAGGTTCCAACAATGTTTCGAAATCTGCGTAAATAACGAATGGAATGTCTTGTTTTCTATGATAATTTTTAAATTTTAAATAAGACCCTTGTTCTGGTAACACTGTCACAACCCCTCCACATAAATGTGTTTCAATTTGATTGAGAGTTGGAAAGAACAAAAAACAAGTTTCGCAGAAGTAAATAGTTTACCATGATGTTTAGTCAACTGATTTCGGACTAGTCGAGGCAAATCTTTGATTAGACAATAATGAGAATTTGCGTTACTTTCTAAAAACAAGAGATGGATGCTCTTAGATTTATTATTCGTTGATGTATACAAAGGTCCGATGATTGTCATAACATTTTTTAATCCGTACACAAAAATATTCAGAAGTGGATTATTTTTCTCAAAAACAGCTGTTGTGTCCTGTGATCCCCGGGGTGATAGCATTAATTACTCTGGGTCACCGGCTCACCAGATCAGCCAAGTCCTCCGTCAGCGGTCGCTACACAACACACTTCCCGCCAATTGCGGTGACTGTCAAGTGTCCCTTGTGACAGCTCCCTGACACTTGTGTCTGTGAGACGGTGTAGCTATATCTATTAAATAGATATAACTCCGATACACTACATCTCTTTCTTATTATATTTGTTTTAATCAAAATGCTTTACCCATATATGCACACAATTACATTCAGTAATCAAGCAAATTCAACAACTAAGGAATATAAAATGTTCAACTATATTTGCATGTTTTTGTTATCAGATCTACCTTGTCATCTTAGACTGACTGCCACTGGCCAACTATACACCAACCAATTCTAAATGTACAATGTAGGGTACACTCAGGTTTTACCCAGTTACCCCATTTGCACATTACCTCCAGTAGCCTCCACTAAGTGTGGAGTAGGATTAAGGTTAATAGTTTATTAGACTATTTTCATGAACTCCATCGTCTATTCTAACCTCTGCGGGTCTGCATGATCATCTTCCTATTTCCATATTCCTCTTCCTATTTCCATATTCCTTTCCTATCCATTGTTTTTTTTAAATTTCTGTAATTTTTTTTTTCAATGACATCTTCTAAAGAAAAGTTCCAATGGTCCCTGCCCCGTAACCGATCATGGGGTTGAATTTAAATACATTAGATACTTAAAGCGAACTTTCCAAAAACTTTGTGGTTTAATTGCTTTTTCTTTTTTCAGTTTAAATTATTGATGACCCAGAGAAGACCAAGACTTCTCTCTTTCTATACCTGGATATATCTTCGTACATTATCTGATGTAGAGAAAGATTTTTACATTTTATTTATTCATTATGATTCTTTTTATTATTCTTGACATCTGTACTTTTTGTCTCCCTATGTTTGCTCTTGGGGAATGTGAACTTGTTGTTGTTACTGTTAATGTTTGTTGTTTTTCCTTCTTTTCTTTTCTTCTTGTTGTTGTAATTTTGAGTTCTTTTCTAAATTGTAATACCTCTTTAGGGAAATCCTTTGTAACATCATTACGTTGACTCTTATTATCTGGTTGAGTTCCCACATCTCAAATTCTCGTATTCCACACTTTTTTCCTATGTAATTTAGGAATTCCACAACTAAATTCATGAGCTCAGTGTTATTTGTCTCTGTTTCTTTGACCCATGTAGCTAAATATTGTTTCTCCGCATTTCTTTTTCTAGGTTCTCAACTTTGTTTTTCATTGTCATCACCTCGTTGTTAAGTTTGGGATTTTTTTCAAGTAGTGGATTTAATTTCTCTTCTATTATGTTCACCATATTTCTCCAAGCCGGTTGGTCACCGTGGGGATTAATGACCGCTACCCTCCAGTGAACACGTCAAATTTAGTTACTTCTTCTCATCAGTCAATTTAATGGATATTTACCATCCAATTTAATGGATTATCATGAGCCAACCCAATGGTTGCTCCATCCAATTGAATGGATTATCACGAGCCAACGTAACAGTTGCTCCATCCAATTTAATGGATTATCATGAGTCAACCCAATGGTTGCTCCATCCAATTTAATGGATTTCATGAACCAACCTAATGGTTGCTCCATCCAATTTAATGGATTATCATGAGCCAACGTAACAGTTGCTCCATCCAATTTAATGGATTATCATGAGCCAACCCAATGGTTGCTCCATCCAATTTAATGGATTTCATGAGCCAACCTAATGGTTGCTCCATCCAATTTAATTGCTTTTGTCCAGCCAATGTAATGGATTATTTTGAGACAACTCAGCGGTTGCTCCATCCAATTTTATTGCTTGTTAAAAACAAATGTTATGGATATTCGCATCCCAATTTAATGGTTGCCTTAAAAATCTTATCACGCGTAAACAGTGCGATGGTAAATGTCTAAGTCTTCCTCACAGTCCCCTTCCCCTTGGACCTCGAACACGAGCAGACGTGCAAAAGAACCCACATAGTTTTATTTTAAATTTATTTACATCAAAAAACTCAAGTTTATTCTGCTCAAAAAAATAGGAGTGCATAACTCAAAGGAATTCTAGTTTACGCGCAGTTGCTACACTCTGTACGTACGCACACCAACGCTGTACACGGAGTCTCTGCGTGTGAGCAGCGCCGAAGTATTGCTGTCCTCGTTGTGCATGACGCACGCGCCGCACGCCGCTTCTTCGTGTGCGCCTACCGTCGCTTACTACATGCGCTCCTGGTACACGCTGCTACGGATTGCCGTGTGACGCCTGCTTACGTCACGCTGACGACACCTGCTTACGTCACGCCGACGACGCTTCAATGACGACGGACAACAACTGTTGCCTCCACTCAGTACCTGCTCTCCTAGTACTCGTGGCGTTTTGAGAGGTTTATTATTGTGGTTTCCGGATGAAGAAAGAAGCATCATCGGTGAGTGGTAATAATTAATTAATTACTCACGCATTCATAATCTACGCTGTCAAGATCTGAGAGTGTGCACTACCCAACACAGCAAATTAGAGGCGCATTATAATAACTCAGTTGACGTAAGTCTGGACACTTGCAATAAGTCATTGCTTAACAACGAAATATTTCTGCTTGCTTGGTACCTCATTTGCTGGTGTGACGAGTGACGGCAATCCTTACGCAGTTCACCAAAGCTCCTACATACTTCGTGCGCCCTGGTACCTGGGTCTGCCTAAAAAACATGCCACTTAACCGATTAACGCCACCAAAGACGTCACACGCTGCGTCATCCTCGCCGCTCTTCATGAGTCCACTGCATCTTAGTTCATCTGAGCCGAACATAAGGGAACCTGAGGCGGCGAATGTCGATTGTGATTTTGTTGGTATTACACAGCGTACTAAGCGCAGATGTGTTGAGATGACTTCTGAAGAAGAGAACAAACTCTCTAATTTTATGGAGGAAATGAGATCGATGTTCAACGAGCTGAAAGAGGAGCAAAGCAGCCGAATTGAGAAAATCTATGACTCAATGCAGGAAATAAAAATACAAAACGCTAAGATACAAGAAACTGTTTGCTCTCTGTCTGAGTATTACGATCATTTAAAGTCCAAGATCGACGATTTGGAAAGTAAACTCGTCACAGAACGTAAAAATAATGCAGAATATACGAAGTCCTTGGAGGAGAAACTTGAGAAAATGGAAAGAAGTGCAAGATCGACCTGTGTGGAAATTCGAAATATCCCTGTCGTAAAGGCTGAGACCAAAGAATCCCTACTAAACAATGTTGTTAAGATGGGTGTTATTTTAAATGCTCCAATAGAAACACACGAAATAAATGATATATATCGAGTAGGACCGACTGATTCTAATAATAGAACGATTATTGTTAACTTTACCACTAATCTGAAAAAGGAAAATTTTCTAAGGAAATATAAGATCTACAACAAAGGGAAGGAAAACAATAAAAAACTATCTACTGAGCACCTGAAAATAAATGGAACACCTAAACCAGTCTTTGTCTCAGAAAATCTGACGGCGAAACTGAAAAGACTATTATTTCTTGCAAAAGACTTTGCCAGTTGCAATAATTATCGTTTCTGCTGGGTCACTAATGGCAAGATTTTCTTGCGGGAAAAAGAGGGAGCCCCTCATATCTTAATAAAAACTGAATCCGACATACCTAAAGCGGACAGCACGAAGTGACTATGGAACTGCGCAATTTCTTGTCTCTACTACAATTTTCATTTAGCCAGTAACTATCCTATATTTTTGTTACCTCTTAGAGACTTAAATTTAAGTAACGTTAAGTTTAATTTGTACCAAACACATACACAGACACTCACACAAATAAATACACGAAAACATCCTAATGGAAGGAATAAAAACATTACATTAAACTCACGACCCCTACCATTATGCAATGTTTACAAACAAATTATCAGTCTTCACTATGAATGTCACTCAAACATGAACATACTGTTAACTCCTAATCCTTACCATGGATAGTGATCAATTTTATATTACAGAAGATATTGAGCGCTTATCAGTTTCACAATCTTATTCTTGCTCCCCTGAAGAATGTAGCGGTTACATTAGTGATGCCTCTAGTGGTCTTAAAATCTTTCATCTTAATATAAGAAGTTTAGGAAATTCGGTTAATTTTAACAATTTGCTTATACTGTTGCACAGAACTAAACTGCAGTACGACATTATTGCTTTATCAGAGTGTTGGTTAAGTAAATGTCCGTCACTTCCTGCTATAGCTGGTTTTGAATCCTTCAGGTCTGAGTATACCAATCAAAATGACGGTACAGTAGTATATGTTAAGCAAAACATGCAATTTACTGTTGAAACGCTAGTCCTGGTGAATGCAAATTGCTTAATTGTAAAACTTCAACAAGAGGTTGCACTACTAGCAATCTATCGTTCTCCCTCACATCGCAATGCTCAAAACTTTCTTGACAGTTTAGACAACTGCCTAAGTTCACTCAACAGTTTTAAAACAATAATTATACTTGGGGATATAAATATAAATATATTGCCTAATAATCCCGACTCAATTTCAGATACATATTTGAATACTGTTGCATCGCACGGAATGATGCCTGGGCATCTTTTGCCCACCCGTGGTAACAACTGCATTGATCACGCGATTATTAAGTCGGACAAACCTGCTATCACTTTGGTTATTGATTCCTATATCACTGACCACGCTCCCGTTGTAGTGTATTGTACACTTCAAAATTGTATTCCTAAAACTGCTGTAAGATCTCGTCGCGTTGACTTAGCTGCCTGTGTAGCTGAACTCCAGCTTACTGACTTTACGTCAATAACTTCTTGCTACGATGCAAACGATGCAGCCACTGAATTAGTTAACACGATCTCCATTGTGGTTAGCAATAACACTTCTACAAAAGTTATGCCTAGCAGGAAACGAATAATAAAGCCCTGGATAACCCCTGGTCTTCTTAGATGCATCCGTAACCGCGACAAAATGTTTCGTAAAACTAAGAGAAATCCTGATAATAATATCCTCAAAGTGACCTACACGCGTTATAAAGTTTTCTGTAATAATTTACTCAAAAAACTTAAAATACTTTACGAACGCGAAGAATTTAAAAAAAGTTGTAAAAATCCTAAAGCTACATGGAACCTTATCAAGAAAATTTCTAACCTTCAGACAAGCAAACCATGTGCTAATGAACTGCTAACGATTGCTTCTGATCCGCACGCCTCGCTAAATGTTGTTAATAATCACTTTGCTAGTGTGGGAAAGATACTCGCTTCCAAAATCACTCCACGCATCGATCAGGCTTGCGGTCCAGATAACCCAGATTACCCTAGTTCTGACCCTAGCTCAATGGCCATTTTTAGCACGGACGTTCCCGAAATAGAGAGAATAATACTCGGTCTTAAAGTTAATAGTGCCGTAGGCTGGGACGGTATTTCTGCCGCCTTGATTAAGTCTGCCAGACACGTCCTTGCTCCAATTGTCTGCCATGTATTTAATCTCTCTTTGTTGACAGGTGTTTTCCCCACTGTCTTTAAAAAAGCTGTTGTGCACCCTATTCACAAGAGTGGGGACAGAAATAGTGTCAACAATTATAGACCAGTCTCTGTGTTAACAACCTTATCTAAAATTTTGGAGAAAATCATTAATCTTAGGCTCATTAACTTTCTTAATTCAAAAAATATTCTTGCAGACAATCAATTCGGATTTCGATCGGGTAAAAACACAGAAGATGCTGTTCTCAAATTGACTGGTTCTATAACTAAAAACCTAAACAGCAAATACAAAACGCTTGCTATTTTCCTAGACCTTTCAAAAGCGTTTGACACTGTTTCTGTCCCACTCTTGCTGGATAAACTCAATAAAATCGGTATAAGAGGACTTTCTCAAGAAATCTTCAAAAGTTATCTTAGTGATCGATCGCAGGTTGTAAAAATAGGAGACTATATGAGCAGCGTAGAAAGCATGAGCTATGGCGTCCCTCAAGGTAGTGTTCTTGGACCTACCTTATTCCTAATCTACATAAACGAGCTCTGCGGACTTAGTTTACCAAATGCGAATCTTATTGTCTACGCAGACGATACGGCAATAATCGTTCAAGGCAGAGATTGGCTTGAAACCCGTTCCCATGCAGAATATGCGTTACGAACAGTTTCTGACTGGCTATCAAATAATTTGCTTACCCTGAACATGGAAAAAACTAAATTTATTACATTTTCCGCACGTATAGCTTCTCAACCACCTGAACCCTTCACTTTGAGTATCCACAATTGCCTTTACGCAATGGATAAGAACTGCTGTTGCAAATCTATCTCGCGAACAAATAGTATAAAATACTTGGGTGTGACAATTGATAGCACCATGTCCTGGAACGATCACATTGGGTCATTGGTTGCACGAGTTAGGAAATTAATATTTGTTTTCAAAAAATTAAGATCATCGGCGACTCTCTCTACACTTAAAACAGTCTACTATGCATTGGCAAACTCGATTTTAAACTATTGTATAACCGTATGGGGAAGTTCTGGAAAGTGCTTAATGCTACGTTTAGAAAGAGCGCAGCGCGCGGTTCTGAAAGTCATGTCACACAAACCAGTCCGTTTTCCGACCAATGAACTGTATGCTCTGTTGCAAATACCTAGGGTAAGGCACAGCTTTGTTCTGAACACAATAATACGAAAACATTCAGAACTTAGTTTCGACCAGTGTTTTTGCAACCAGAGTAAGCAGAAACGTAGACCTCTTACAGTCTGCCCTGTAATTCCGGCTAGCACCATAATAGTAAGAAGACAATACTACTTTATAAGCCCAATTCTTTATAACAAAATAAACGGGATCTTAAACATCTACCCCCTTACTTCACGAGAGTGTAAATCAGTGACTCATAAGTGGCTCGGTTCCCTATCCTATGAAGAGCTTGAAAATTTTGTAAAAACCTAAATATAAGTATTTAATGTCCTTTTCATTTCCAATGCCTTCCAATTCCAAACATACATACACCTACACATACTCACATTCACTCACACGCATACACATACATACACTACACTTACATAATTATTATTATATTCGCATGCATAAATAATAAAATTAGTGCTTAATATTTTATTAGTTATTTTTGCTTTTTTGTATTGTATTCTACAAAATGTAAAACATACATAAATTATCTTTTCTTAACTTGTTTCACCTGGAACACTGTCGTCTCCACTCCTGGAGGTGGGCGCTAATGGCCGCGACACAGTATTCCATACTAATGCGGTTGTTAACGAACTCAAACTTTTGTAAATCTGTTTTTTGTTCCAATAAAATTTTATTATTATTATTATTATAGTGTTTTCCTTCACCGTACTAAGGCCTAAAACACATACAAGCGACGTAAGGCGAAGGCACGGGGCAGGCGCAGCGCAGGCGTGGGACAGATACGGCGCAGACGCGATTTGAATTATATCAGAAGAGGCGTGGAACAGGCAAGAAACGTTCAGATGCCGAATGACCGGTGAATTCAATCGGTTGTTGAAATCTCGCTCCGGTGCAAACCTCACACCGTTTCACACGCCGTTTCGTTGCCTGCGCCGCGTCGCTAGTAGCGAGCGACGCGGCGCAGGCAACGAAACGGCGTGTCTGCGCCGCGTCGCTTCAGTATAATTCAAAAACGTCGCCTGCATACATTTTGTATGAAATCGTTTTGAAGCGGCGCACGCCTGTGCCACGCCTGCCCCGTGCCTTCGCCTTACGTCGCTTGTGTGTGTTTTAGGCCTAAGAACGTTACCTGGTGATGAGTGAATGAACACAAAAAACCTGCCTGGTTTCGAACCCACGACCTAAGTCGAGCAAGGCCATCACCGCTCTTACAAAATTTTATATAATACATGAGATACTTTATGTGTTATTGCTGCATATCATCTCTCTTTTTTTTTTTTTTTTTTTACATTGCCCCACATTAGGAATCCCTCCTGCATCGTGGGCGCGTTCACAAACATCCAACTCACATGCACAAATACACCCAGACCAAACATCAAACTCACATGCACAAATACACCCAGACCCGAAACAACCATCTGCAGGCCACACAAACACCTGCTCCGTGCGGGGATCGAACCCGCGACACGCAACGCAGCAGTCCAATCGCTCAGCCACTGCGCTAACCGTGCGTTTACTATTTAATATCTTTGATTTGTATGATAGTTATTACTAAATTATATCGGGAAGGGATATTTTTTTAGCACTAATCATTGGTTAACTGTGGGCCCCGGTGGGTAGAGTTGGATGAAGAAAATAGTCTCGTACACCGATACACTCAAACAATAAGAGTTAAGACGAATTAGAAACACAGTACATAGGTAGGCACGAATAACCCTTTATGTACAATATTAATATATATACCGAATACGACTCGAAGCCGACATTTATACATTAGCTTCAATTTCAGTTAAACCATTACACAACCACCATTACGGTTCCCTACTCTGAACTAAGTGACCTGTGTAACTATATTTATTTATAAATTAATTCAAAACGATAATTTTGTCAAACAGTTTTTTATTATTTAAACTTCATGCACAACAGTGGTACAACAGTACTTATCATTTTCTGTCAACCTTTTCTCAGTCATGCCGCCCAGCCTCCCGTTCAACCAGATGCAGCTGAACACCATCACTCCACATGGAGCGACCACCCATCCAACCCCCACACTCAGTCAGTACCCGGTAGCACGACACCCCTTGGCAAAACCGGTTGTCAGATTTTCAGGCCACTAACCACCTACACTGCCACGTTTCCTGCGAGGCATTGAGGAAAGTCGGCATGCAATGGGTGGACCATGAACCAATCCAGGCAACACAGTTTAATCCAAAGATCAAATCGAGCACCAACTCTATCAAGCCACAAGCTAATCCTTTGTCAACCATGCATAAGTATTTTTTTTTTAAACACTTCATTTCTTCTTCTTTTTCTGTACAAGAAGAGACTTGCCCCTCAGTCATAGGCTGTTATTATTTAAATGTTCACTTTAAATTGTCATCATCATCATCATCATTTCAGCCCGTAATCACCCACTGTTGGGTATAGGCCTCCCCTTTCTTCTGCCAGTCCTCTCTGTTTTGTGCGTCTTTCATCCATCCACTTCCCGAGCTCCTGCCGATATCGTCCATCTTTAAATTGTACATATTATTATTCTATTATTAACATTCTTGCATAGTAATAACATAACCTTACATAACATCAAGCTTGCATTACGGGGCAACCTTATACCATCAATCATACAGTAATCCCGACCCATTGGCTTCTAGGAGTTAAACCCAATAAGCTCTCCTCAACCTGGGAATCAAAACCTGGACCGCACAAAAAGCTACCATGCCTGAAACCAATGAGTCATAGTGTCAACATTCTCCTGCCCTTATCCCAATTCATTTGGGATCGCCACAGCATGTCTTCCTTACATACTTCTCTATATTTGCATTTCATTCGACACACCAGGTATCTACATAATAATAATAATAAACTTCGAAATTGTATTTTGACAGAGGTATCTTTACAGACTGAACAATCCATTTTAATAGGCCGGACATCACAGTAATAAAAAAAACAAACAAAACTGGACATCTCGACATAGCCATACCAAATACACACAATTTGTTTTTTCTTTATTCTTATAATATCTCTCTCAGTTCCGCGTGCCTCTTGGCATTGACCTCTCCAGCTCTCTCCATTGAACTCGGTCATCTGCAACTCTGGTCTAGTATGGCCCTAGGGTTAGACTGATATCGACGGTCCATCTTGTTTCCGGACACCCCTGTTTTCTAGTGTCCGCTTCTGGATACTATAAGATTATGAATAAACTACAGAAACTCCATTTTAGATGTTCTATTTGCTATTATATCCGTTACTTTTGTCTTCCTTCTTATTTCCAAATTTCAGATTCCGTCACTAAGCCTGATGTTCGACATGTTTCTTTCCATTGCTCTTTAGGTCTACATATCTACATACCTATATTTTTTCTTAGTACATATTTAAATTGTAGGGCTTGAAGTTATACTCCATACAATGTTTATTTTGTCTAATAAAAACACATATCAATTACCTAGGTATATTTTTAATTAAGTATATTAAGTTTGTACTTGTCGGGTTTGGCATCAGAAGTGAAACTCAGATATGGCAATACACAAATTTATTTCACAATCACACAATCACTTATATCACACAATCACTTTGATTTATCAGTAGTTATCACCAACACATAGAACTTATTTTAAACACAGAAATAATATAAAATAAAATAAAACTTATAACGGCAGTAAGGGCGGTCAAGTAGGACTGTACTGACTGTCGAGAGACAGTGGTCCGTGCACCAGGACGTATCCGTTGGAAATGCGTGCCGACTCTACAGCTCAGTCGCTTTTAAAGGCGATCGCCGGGGGTACCAACCTAAAAACATTTTACCGGATTTGAATTTAAATATTTTAAGCAAAATGATTTCTCTATGATGCGTCCGGTGCACGTTCCACTAGCGCCATCTAGTCGCCGTCTCTCGCAGCTAAACAATATGGCTGCCGTCACGGCCATTCTGATAAATCACTCGTCCTCGAGTGTATTCACTTATCTAAAACAGAGGACTTCTATTAATTCACATCGTCATCATTGTTACATAGCAAATTTCACTGGTCTAGGTATTTCTTTATAATAGAAAAACCCCTACAGTTCAAACATGCTGGTCTAAATCGTCACCCACTAAAGCAGGTGAGATTCCTGCAGCGCGACACATTATCTAAGTATTACATGCTGGTCTAAATCGTCACCCACTAAAGCAGGTGAGATTCCTGCAGTGCATCGAGAATCATCTCCCACAACAGTAGAAGAGATCATACTAATTAATCATTCCAAAGATTCTATTAAAGCTTCAGAATTATCTACACTTAATGTACGAGAGCTAACAGATAAAGTATCTTCAGAGTTGTTTGCGCTTAAAGTGCGAGAGCTTACAGAAAGTGTTTCCTCTGAATCATCTACAGTCAATGTACGAGAACTTACAGTAAGTGTTTCCTCTGAATCTGAGGTCATATTATTTACAGGAACAACAGACATACTCAACTCATCATCTGCCGTCACGGTCCGTTCATCATTATCATTGTTCAGGCACCTTCGACCACTCGGCGGTCTTCGGCTGCTGTCGGATGGCGGCGGGCGACGGCGGGTGGCGGAGAGAGGTGCGGCGCGCGACGTGCGGGACGCGGGCCCCCCGGCCCACTTCGCTACCGATCTCCCTAGACGACGGGCGCGCATATTTCTTTGTTTACCAACCATTTTAATTGTACCTATTTTGGATTATACCATTGCAATTTACAGTCCACTGCTTTTAAATTCAGTCCTTAGTTAGGTCCCTAACAAATGGTCCTACGAGCCTCTGTAAAGTCGCGTTTTGGTGGAACCTATTTCGGCGACAACTGGCATCACAACGTTGGTGAACTTTGGACTCGAAAATTGAATTCGCTGCGTCACCGGAGCAACGGTTTTTTCCGAAGTCGATTGAACAAAGGAAGAACAGGAACTGGACTAAACTATATTTCAACAAGTCTTGATAACGACGCCGGCGCTTATTACATCGACTGGATTAGACGATTTACGCCGAGTCATCGCTTGGAAGAATTTCAAGACAGTTTTCTTGTGGCTAAGGATTCGGTATTTGTGAGTTTGTTCCAATTATATTCCTTCTATATCATTTTCTGCCTTTTCTAACAGACATTTAGTGTTTTTATTCCGTTAAATTCAAATTATTATCCGTTTTCACGTTCATATTTGAGTCGATACGTATCAACATTACCTCATATCTCTTTTATTTCACTGCTTACGCTTACGCGCTTGTGCACTGCTAAGTTGTTAAGCCTATGTACCGTTATTCGGGTGCATGATCAGCTGTGTGCGTAACAGCTGAGCGGTCGTTGACCGGTGACATTTATCAAGGTCACGCGGGTATTCATTCACTTTGTGTTTAGTTTAAACTCAACTGCCAACTTCTTTACGAAACTTTTGCAACGCATAATCAATTAGTGTTAATATTTGCTATTGATTGAACGCTATGGCCTCTTTAGACGTATTGTTGAGAAAGCGAAGCGCCATTAAGGCAAAGCTAACGAATTTCACCAACTACATGAATGTGCTTCTCAGCTGCAAGCTTATTTCCGACATTCAACGCTTGGAGTTGGAGAGCCGTTTTAAAAAGTTTGAAGCTACATACGATGAATTTAATAATTTACAGATGGAAATCGAGGTGCTTTCGGATGATCCTGACGAGGCGTACTCAGAGAGGGCAAAGTTCGAAGACCGTTACCACGCACTCGTAGCGCAGGCGAACAGTCTGCTTGCCAAAGACGACAACGATGAGTTCGGGTCTGTAACAGGCTCGGTGAACAAACATACAGGTGAATCGTTCCAACAACGTAACTTTATACGCTTACCTAAAATAGATTTGCCTAATTTTAATGGTGGTTATCAGTACTGGCTTGAATATAAAGATACATATTTATCACTAATCCATAATAGTAGCTGCATAGATGCCATTAGTAAGTTCCACTACCTCCGGGCGTCGCTTGAAGGCGATGCTTTGGAAATAATAAAAAATATTGATTTCAAAGGTGATAATTATCAAATGGCGTGGAAGTTACTATGCGACCGCTTTGATAATAGTAGACTTTTAGTAGATACCCATCTTAAGGCCTTACATAGTGTAGAATGTATTACACAAGAATCATCCACTTCTTTGCGTCGTTTAACTGATCTCATCAATAAAAATCTCCGAGCTCTGCATTTAATGGACGAGCCCACGGACAGTTGGGATACATTAATTATTTATAATATGGCAAGTAAATTAGATCCTGTCACTAGCAGGGAATGGGAAGCTCATCGTAATACCTTATCAATAAAACCAAAAGTTTCACAATTTTGTTCATTTATTAGTAAGAAAGCAGATTTATTAGAAACATTAGAACATAACAGGGCCACATTTAGCGTAGAAAGTAGTACTAACACTCATGGTAATCAAGCGGGACATAAATCATTGGTAGTAGCAGCCAATCAACCTGACAACAATTCCAAACCTAAATATGAGGCAAAGTGCCCATTGTGCAAGCAAAATCATCTATTGTACACTTGTGAAGAGTTCCGAAAATTAAATGTAGAACAACGAAAACTAAAGGTCAAGGAATTTAAAGTTTGCTTCAACTGTTTGCGTAGTGGTCACTTAACAAAACGATGTAGATTAGCTCGTTGTAAATACTGTCAAGGTAGACACAACACCCTTTTACATGTGGAGCAGTCTACTCAGATCCAAGTTCCTACGCCCAATAGTGTAGCATTGCCCATTGACGTTTCTGGAGGTGCCGCTCCACACAATGGCACCACAGAAAATATCTCTTTGTCTAGTGAAGCTCGGACACAACATACTACCTCTCATATTTTACTGTCCACAGCGTTGGTGAGAGTGGTGAACCACCGAGGCATCAGGAGCGACGCCAGGATCCTGCTCGATAATGGTAGCACAGCAAATTTTATAACGCAGAAACTAAGCGATGAGCTAGGACTTCCTCGACGTAGCACGAGTTCCACGGTGACAGGTATTAATAGTCACACTACATTAAGTACACAGTCTTGCAACCTAACTATTGAATCGTGCAGCGGCAGTTATAAGACAGATATAAATTGCTTCATTTTGCCTACAATAACCAAATTACTGCCATCCACTTTTGTCGACTTAAGTAGCATTCCCATACCGTTAGATTTAAATCTGGCCGATCCGTCATTTAACGTCCCATCAGATATTGACATACTAGTTGGTGCTGAAGTATTTTGGAATATTTTAGGAAATGCATCTATAAATTTAGGCAAAAATCAGCCCAAATTGCATGAGACAAAGCTTGGATGGATAGTATCAGGCTCTGTGGCTCTTCCAAAACGTCCATCCAAAAATATTCATTCACATTTTTGTAATTTATCCATGAACGACTTAAATAATAGCCTAACTAAGTTTAGGGAGCTTGAATCCGTTTCTTCTGACCATTCCTTGTCACGGGAAGAACGAGCTTGCGAGGAAAGTTTTCGTATTAACACTGTGCGAGATCAAAATGGGCAATTCATAGTTACAATGCCTCTTAAAAATGATCCCAGTGAGTTAGGCGAGTCATATGAAATGGCTAAACGTCGATTTTTATCTTTGGAACGTCGTTTCCAACGTGATCCTGCCTTTAAGGATAAATATGTTACATTCATCGAAGAGTACGTGAGCTTAGGGCATATGAGTCTGAATACGTCATCAAGGAAGCCTCATTCAGGTAACAAAATTGAGTATATATTACCACATCATGGAGTCATCCGAGAAACCAGTACCACAACTAAGCTCAGGGTAGTCTTCGATGCATCAGCAGCGACTACTTCTGGAGTGTCGTTTAATGACATCCAAATGGTGGGACCCACTGTCCAAGATGACCTATTTTCTATATTGCTGCGTTTCCGTCAGCATAAGTTTGTTATTTCTGGTGACATCGAGAAGATGTATAGGGCCATTCTGGTAACACCATCACAACGTCAATTACAACAAATTATCTTTCGTGCTGACCCCAAGCTACCTCTTCAAACGTACACTCTTAATACTGTTACCTATGGTACAGCTTCCGCCCCTTATTTAGCTACTAAGAGCTTAGTCAGTCTAGCAACAACCGCTTCTAATGATATTGTTAAAACGTCCATTGAACGGGATTTTTACGTCGACGATTATCTGAGTGGTGGCGACTCTGTATCCGAAGTGGTCCAGATCGGTAAAGAAGTAGCATCAATTTTGGCGTCAGCTAAATTTCACTTGAGAAAGTGGCAATCTAATAGTTTAGATATTTTAACAGAAATAGCCGGTGTTTCCGGGCATTCTGATAGGTTGAACTTCTGTGAGGATAGCAACGTGTCATCTAAAACGTTAGGCCTATATTGGCTATGTAAAACTGATTCTCTCGAGTTTTCAATATCGGTCGATACCAGCAAACCAATCACAAAGCGTCACATTTTATCTGTGATAAGTCAAATATTTGATCCGTTAGGTCTGGTAGGTCCTTGCATTATCGAGGCTAAAATTATCATTCAGAGTCTATGGGCGACTAAGTGTGACTGGGACGAGCAAGTACCAGATAATGTACATACCTCCTGGTTAACGTTCGTGGATAGTTTACCATGTTTAAATACCCGTAAAATACCCCGATGGATTTCATGTGACAATTCAACCATAAATGAGATTCATGTGTTTACAGATGCATCCGAAAAGGCCTACGGTGCATGTATTTATATTAAGTCTATTACTAAGGATGGGTCGGTTAAGATACAGCTGTTGGTGTCTAAAAATCGTGTTGCACCAATCAAGCCAACAACCATCCCTAGACTTGAGTTATGTGGAGCTTTATTAGGAGCAAGACTGTTTCTTAATGTACGGAATTCCTTCACCAAACCCGTTAGTAAATGCTATTTTTGGTGCGATTCGACAATAGTGTTGAGTTGGCTTTCCATGGCACCTAATTTATTAAAACCGTTTGTTCGAAATCGCATCAATGAAATACAAGAATGCACTATAGGGCACACGTGGAGCTACGTGCCGTCGAAGGAAAATCCAGCGGATCTTGTTTCTCGCGGGCTGAAGGCTGACCTTATCAGCGAGTGTTCCTTATGGTGGTCAGGTCCTGAATTTTTGTTAAATGATGAATCTAATTGGCCAAAAATGCCTAATGAAAACTTGAAACAAGATCTACCGGAAGTTGTGTCATCACACTTTTCTGATCAATCATCTCATCATCAATCATGCAATAATTTAACTGTAAATCATTTGTCACATAAAAATAATAATCATTCACTCATTAAATCACTCATTCACAAATACTCTAATTATAATCGCTTACAGAGAGTCGTTGCTTATATACTAAGATTCATCTACAATTTAAAACGTAAACATAATAAAATTCGTGGTTCCCTTTCCAGTGAAGAACTTACACATTCCAATAATTTTATTTTACGTCACGCTCAAATAGATATGTTTCCTAATGAGTATCATTTACTGGAATCAGGAAAGTCCTTACCAAGAAAAAATAGGCTTATTTCTTTGAGTCCCTTTACAGATACGAATGGTCTCATACGCGTTGGAGGAAGACTTGACAACTCACCTTATGATTATAATGTCAAGCACCCGGTATTATTATGCGGTAAGCACCACATAACTAAAATAATATTTCATAAATATCATCTCGACTGCTTACACGCCGGCCCCCAGCTGCTCTTGGCAAATATACGCCAAATGTATTGGCCTCTTGGTGGTAGGAATCTCTCCAAAAGTATATTTAAAAAATGCATCAAATGTTTTAGACACAAGTGTCAAACTGTGCAACCTACAATGGGTCAGTTGCCCTCTTCAAGGACATATTTAGAACACCCATTTCTAAATTGTAGTGTGGATTATGCTGGGCCAGTGCTGATTGCTGATCGCAAAGGGCGAGGGTGTAGGCTTATATAGGCGTACTTATGCATTTTTGTTTGTCTAGCCATTAAAGCTGTTCACATCGAGCTTGTTACAGACCTCACGAAGGAAGCCTACATGGCTGCTTTGAACCGTTTCGTGGCTCGTCGTGGTAAACCCGAAAGCATCTTGTCCGATAATGGGACAAATTTCGTAGGTACTTGCAATGAGCTACGTAAGTTTTTACAAGACTCGAATCTCGTGTCTGAAGTTGCTCAACAAGGCATCACATTTTCTTTTGCGCCTCCATACTCCCCCCACTTCAACGGCATTGCTGAAGCCGCTGTCAAATCCACCAAGCATCATCTGAAGAGACTTTTAGGCCTAACACATTTTACATACGAGGAAATGGCCACGTGTTTGACTCAAATAGAGGCCGTTTTAAATTCCCGTCCTCTTACCCCTCTCTCCACTGATCCTCTAGATTTATCCGTCCTCACCCCTGGACATTTCATAATTGGGCGACCACTTATATCCGTTCCGCATCCACAGGTGACTGATCACAACATCGGGCGACTGGAACGCTACCAAAGAGTGGAGCAAATAAAGCAACATTTTTGGAACAGGTTTCATATAGAATACGTTTCTCTGCTCCAGCAAAAGACAAAATGGACAGCGTCAACCGGCCAACTCTCAGCGGGAGCGCTAGCGCTCATTAAAGAGAAAGGCCAACCGCCCTTGGTGTGGCCACTGGGACGGGTCATCAAGGTCTTCCCTGGCTGCGACGGGGCTGCACGGGTAGTGGAGCTGAAGACGAAGAAAGGAACGGTGCTGCGGGCGTACAACAACGTCTGCCCACTTCCTCTCTCTTGAATCCTTCAACCCGGGGAGGATGTTCGGGCACCTTCGACCACTCGGCGGTCTTCGGCTGCTGTCGGATGGCGGCGGGCGACGGCGGGTGGCGGAGAGAGGTGCGGCGCGCGACGTGCGGGACGCGGGCCCCCCGGCCCACTTCGCTACCGATCTCCCTAGACGACGCGCGCGCATATTTCTTTGTTTACCAACCATTTTAATTGTACCTATTTTGGATTATACCATTGCAATTTACAGTCCACTGCTTTTAAATTCAGTCCTTAGTTAGGTCCCTAACAATCATCATCATCATTATCATCGCTATAATTTTCGTAAATTTCTAAATAACCTTCTTGACCTTTAGGTACTTCTCTTAAATTTTCATGAGCAAATTTATAAATTCTGTTAGAACCGTTAATATGTTTAAGTTCATAACGGTCATTATCTAATACAGTGACTATTTTATAAGGTCCCTTAAATTTCTTATCTAATTTAGTTTGATGTCTTGCTTCGCATTTTACGAAAACAAATTCACCAACTAAAAAAGGTTTAATGCGGGATTTCCCTTTATTAAACCTTATAGTATCAGCGTTAGCTGCTCTTTGAATATTTTCTGATGCAGATGAACGAGCCGTTTCAACATTTATTACAGTGGGTTCAGAAGAATTAGGAGTTATTTTAGCTAGATTAAGTGAAGAACCTTGAATGCCAAACATCAGTTCCATAGGCGTAAAACCTGTGGTCCTGGAACGTGTACTATTAAGAGCAAGTTGAATCTCTCCTAGTTCATCCCTCCAGGCATTATTAGAATTACATTCTATAACAGTAAGAATATTCTTCAAGGTTCGCATGACCCTCTCAACCTGCCCGTTTGCTCTACTAGAACCGGTTGCTATTAAATGAAGCTCTATTTTATTATCATTACAAAAGTTTTTGAACTCACTGCAGTCGTAACAACGTCCTCTATCGGCGATAATGCGCTTTGGGGCACCAAATAAGTTTACAGCATTTTTAATTGCTCTAACCGCGTAGGAAGAGCTTAAGGCCGGAGTATATTCAAGCAGTACAAACTTCGTAAAGGCATCTATTAAAACTGAGCAATATTCTTTTCTGTCACTTTTGCCTGAAAGTTTTCCTGTTAGATCTAAATGAATTGTGTGCCAAGGAACTGGATGTTTAGGAATCGAATGCAACTGCATTTGCTGTGCACCTGAAGGGCCTTTGGAAGTTTTACATACAACACAGCAATTAATAAACTTTTTTACAAATTTAGCCATATCAGGAAACCAATATAATTCGTAAAGTTTGTCTAAAATCTTCTCAAAACCTAAATGTTTTATTTCATTATGGACATGGCTAATAAGGGACCAAACCAAAGAACGGGGCACAATTGGTAGCCAACTAGAAACTCCTCTACGTTCTATCTTCCTATATAATATCCCTTGTCTTAAATCATAAGTACGCGATATCTCTTCAGGTATTTGATTATTACGGAATTTTGATATGATTTCAGATAGTTCCGAATCGCGTTCTTGTTCTACAATTAACCAACCTATATCTAATTCAAGGAAATTTACTTTACGGGGTTCAGAATAATTTGTGTTAGACAAATTGCGTGATAAGAAATCTGCATGAGCCATCTTTCGACCTTCTTTGTACACGATATCAAAATCGTAAGCCTGCAACATAGCCCACCAACGGTGAACCCTTGGAGTCAAATCACGTTTGGAGTGAGAAGCTCTAAGGGAATTACAATCGGTGAATACCGTGAATTTTCGCCCATGCAAATAATGACGAAAATGTTCGATTGCTTTTACTACCGCAAGGGTCTCTAACTCATAAGAGTGGTAACGTGTTTCTGCATCTATGGTCTTCCTGCTGAAATACGCTACTACATGAGGGGTATCATTATATTTTTGGATAAGAATTGCACCATATCCCTCGCTACTTGCATCGGTATGGAGTTCAATGGGCAAAGAAGGGTCAAAAACTTTTAAAACTGGTTCGGATGTTAAAATGTGGATAATTTTTTGGTGTATTTGGTTATGCTCTGGGGTCCATTTAACATTACCCTTTCCTTTTGTTAAGGGATACAGAGGCCGTATTATCTGAGAAAAATCAGGAATAAATTGTCTAAAATACGTAGCTAGCCCTATGAGCTGCCTAACTTGAGTGACAGTTTTCGGAGTAGGGACATTAATTAAGGCTTGTATTTTTTTTGGATTTGGTCTAATTTCTCCGGCTGAAACTATGTACCCAAGGTACTCAGTTTGGACTTTCAGAAATGAACACTTCTTTAAATTAAACGAGAACCCCGATTCGGACAATATTTTAAGTAATTTATCTAAACGGTTAAGCCCCTCATTAATATCTTTTGAAATTGAAAGTACATCATCCATGAAAACTAAAATCTTTTCATCATTCATAGGCTTCAAAGCAGTATTAATAGCTTTTTGAAAAATGGAAGGGGCGTTGCGTAATCCAAAAGGCATAGCTAAGTATTCAAACTGCCCTTTTGGGGTTACAAATGCTGTTTTTTCTATAGAACTTTTATGTACAGGTAGCTGGTGAAACCCAGAGGCCATATCAATACTACTAAAATAGTGAGCACCATTAAGTTTATCAATTTGTTCACTAATCAGAGGTAAAGGATAATGATTCGGTTGAGTATTGCTATTCAATTCCCGATAGTCAACACACATGCGCGTACTACCGTCTTTTTTCTCTACGAGAATGATAGGGCTTGCAAATGGAGATGAACTTTCTCTAATAATATTTGCCGTCAATAATTGCTGAATTTTTTCATCAACTATCTTAGATTCCTGAGGGGATAGCCTATAAGGTCTCCTATGTACTACTTTATGAGGATCAATTAAATCAATTTTCAACTGTCCCGTCTTAATTCTGGTTGTAGGAAAATTTTCAATAAAATGATCTGCATATTGCGTTAATATGTTAAAAAGTTTTACTCTATCAGGTCCTGTCAGGTCAGTATTAATTGAATCAATGTCAAAAATAGGTTTGGTTTTGGTACACATATTCAATTCTCTACCCTGCTTGAATGTTAAACCGGTCTCGGAAATTTCAACAAGAATATCACGCTCAAGTATATCTCTACCTAATAAAATAGCGTCGCGCAAGCAATCATCCGGAACTACGTGAAGAGTGATGTTAATTTCGATGCACTGAATTTTTATATCACAAACGATTTGCTCTGTGCTACTAATAATACTCTTTCCAATACCAATCATGTTGATAAGGTCATGCGATCTTTTTCCAGTAACAAGGTGTGAAGAACTTTTCCTAATTAAACTACACTCAGAACCGGAATCAAAAATAAAGGAAAATGTCATACCACTACAGTCCATTGTACCTCGAACCATCTTCGAGCACACGTTGACTTCTTTGCTTCCGGTAGTTGCTTGTTCCTTCTTCGTATTGTCAACCCTTTTTGGGCAGGTGGAGACGACGTGGCCTGGCTCCCCGCAGACGTAGCACGTAACTTGTGATTTCTGGTTGACGCGTTTATCCGTTACTGTAGAACGATTGGGTTGCTTGTTTCTTTCACGGCAATCAGCCGCACGATGCCCAGTCTTGTCACATATGTTACAATTGCCACGAAAGGGAAACGTAGAACGAGGGCGTTTGATATCAGAATCGTTTGACTCGGACAATTCCGACTTTCTTTTCAAGGATATGCCTCGTAGTACTCGAAATAGCTGGGATTTGTCATTTACCACAGTAGAGTTTAATTCACGACGTATTTGAACGTCACACTGGGATAATACGGAGATGGCAAACCCCGTCACAACCTTCTCGGGTAAACTTGCGTCCGGGATATTTTCTATCAATTGCCAAAGACGTAGACATGCCTGAGCCGGGGTCTCATTGGAAGAAATTTGAAATTTGAGGATACTGTCAAAATGATCCTGAACAAGCATAGGGCGAGAGAACTGAGCTTTTAAAGTCTCCTGTATATCTTCCCATTGATATTGACTGGGAGGTATCTTGGTCAGTAATGTGGCTGCACGGCCTCGAAGACAATGGGTCAGTGTCATGATTAAATCGAGACCTTTTAGATTTTTGCCCTTAATTATGGTGTCTGACAGCCGACACCAACCATCTATGTCTGAATTAGGGTCATCAGGATCAAATGGTACCAACGCTGTGAAAGGATGCGGTGGTGCATTGGACCGGGGTAGTAAAGCTTCAGTTAATTTTGAAAGAATTGCTTCTAGAGTGTTTGAGGGTAGCGGAACATTTTCCTGCATATTTTGCGATGATGAAGTGCCAGAGGTGGGCGGACAATCCGATCCCACTTCTGATGTCGGGTTTGGCATCAGAAGTGAAACTCAGATATGGCAATACACAAATTTATTTCACAATCACACAATCACTTATATCACACAATCACTTTGATTTATCAGTAGTTATCACCAACACATAGAACTTATTTTAAACACAGAAATAATATAAAATAAAATAAAACTTATAACGGCAGTAAGGGCGGTCAAGTAGGACTGTACTGACTGTCGAGAGACAGTGGTCCGTGCACCAGGACGTATCCGTTGGAAATGCGTGCCGACTCTACAGCTCAGTCGCTTTTAAAGGCGATCGCCGGGGGTACCAACCTAAAAACATTTTACCGGATTTGAATTTAAATATTTTAAGCAAAATGATTTCTCTATGATGCGTCCGGTGCACGTTCCACTAGCGCCATCTAGTCGCCGTCTCTCGCAGCTAAACAATATGGCTGCCGTCATACTCATATTGTTTAGGAGAAGGTATCAACAAAATCAGACTACTCAAAATCCATCAAAATAACTTGATGCTTAGTCTTCAACAAATGTCGGTTCTCCCTTAATAGGACTGTTTGAGGTGACATGTCAAATAATAGACCTTTCAAAATAATAAGTACCTAGGTTACTTACATAAACTTCATACAATCAAGGTCACTATAGGAAAGGGTTTGTGATAAATCATCACTATAATACAAGGTCTTACTAATTATTTATTAAATATCGTTATTCGGTGACTCATGTGCGAGGGCAAAAAAAATGTCTTCAAATATAGTAAAGTGTGTGAACTGTAATGTGGTTATAAATGAACTGTTGGCGTTCCTAAGCAACGTTATGGACTTCATGGATGAAGAGAGTATACATCAGCTGTGTACCACGTCATTCTCTGATGCAGAAATTGTGAAGGCAAAAACGTTGCTCACTGACTCGGTGCCGAGTGTGAAAAAGATGCCCATTCGCCGGAAACAGGGGAAGAAGAAAATGTCTAGAGACCTTGATGACATTATTTGCCTGATGAAGGGTGCTGATCCTGAGATTTTCCCAGTTTTCGTAGCGAAAGAACTTCATAAACTGCCGCCGGTCACCTTTGACCATGTTGACGTGACTCGGCTTTTGAAGGATATCCTGTGCCTTAAAAATCAACTGTGTGCTCTTGATGAGAGAATAGTGTCGCGTGAGGAGTTTAACCAACTCAAAGCTGAGATTGATCATATGAAGAACGCATCGATCATCGATGATTTTGCATCAAGTGCAAATGTAAACAAAAAGCGTGGTGCTCGCCTACAAAATAGCTTTGAGTTTGATAGTGGACCCATTGGTCTTAATTATGTGCCACAATATGTGCCTATAAAATCAGCTGGTTCGAATGTTAACGGACGGCCATCTCTTGCTGGGCATTCGTCACCAAAAACTTTGTCAACAAAACTAAGCGGCGAGTCCTCTATCTCTTTCGCTCGCGTGCGAAACAAAGCGACAGATGCAGTAGTAAACGTTACAGCGACGCAGGCCGCGGAGGAGTCATCAAACATTGCTTCGGATGGTGCGAGGGAGACCGACTGCCTGGCGAGCCGAACGTACGGCGGCGGTTCAGGCGTAAGCGAGACAGAGCATCCAGCGGAGTGTTCGCCGTTACCTTCGATGCCGCCGCCGAGTGTCGAGCCGAGCTGCGACGACGCATTGGACCCACCCGTTACTAGTGTTATTCGATCGCCGGTTTTAGTGAAAATAGTCTCGAACACGACCGCTCAACAGTCCAATGCTCGCGTTAGTAGTGTACCAGTGCCGCGGATGAGTGAGAAAAATAAACAAGTGGTAGGGGCCAATGACTCTGAGTGGCAAATAGTGAGAAACAAATCGTCTAAACGTAATTATAAGCTTATTGGGCAGAGAGGGTGTGCTGTTGCACCTGAATGTAAATTTAAAGCGGCTGATATAAAAGTCCCTTTGTTTATCTCAAATGTTAGTAAAGATACTTGTGAAATTGACATTATTAACTATATTAAAGAAAAAACAAATGTTATTGTATCTCTAAAAAAGATAAACATGATGCAGACTAAAAAGTATAGTGCCTATAAATTGTATGTCTCTAAGTATAATTTAGAATTGTTCTTGGATGATAATTTTTGGCCTAACGGAATAACGTTCAGGCGTTTCGTGCATTTTATGTACAAAACAAATACGGGAGCGAGTCAATTAGTGTAACAGTATGGACTTAAATGCAAAACAGTATCTTAACTTGATAAGCTTTAACTGTAAATCAATCAAGAGATCTATTGACAGTGTAAGAGACATTTGTGAAATGGCTGATCTAGTGGCACTCCAGGAGACGTGGCTGCTTCCCCATGACATACCATTATTGTGAACTATTTCGAATAATTTTGAATACACAGGTAAGTCTGCTGTAGATACTTCTGTGGGTTTACTGAAGGGGAGACCTCATGGGGGGGTTGCCATACTCTGGAGAAAGGGTGTGTTTGATGGTGTTGCCGTGGTGCCGTGTGCCAGCACTCGCCTGACGGCTATAACAGCCAATGTTGGCGGCCGGTCTGTTATTGTTTTTTCTGTGTACATGCCGACTGACTCATCGGATAATCCACCTATAATGACTGAGGTTTTGGGAGAAATAAGTGCAATAGTAGCTAGTGAGAACATTGAAGCCTTGTTTATTTTGGGTGATTTTAATGCTCACCCTCACGAATTATTTTTTATTGAAATGAGTAACTTTTGCTTGGATCAAGCCTGGATCTGTGCCGACGTGGAAAAGTTTGGCACTCGGAATGATAGTTACACTTTTGTTAGCGAGGCTCATGGCTGTAGGCGATGGCTGGACCACTGTATCGTATCATTGTCGGCCTGGCGAACTGTAGTTGAGGTACGTGTAATTGAAGATGTTTACGTGTCGGATCATTTACCTTTGCTTGTTACTTGTGATCTAACTGTGGTAAGGCCTAAGTTGGTGACGTGCGACTTGCGACGTGACTCGGTGGTGTGGGTGGGGAGAGATGACACTCAGATAAAAACTTACCATGACCTATGTAACAACGCTTTTAGAGTCATTGATTTTCCCGCCGAATTCGCGGAATGCAGTCGTGGGTCATGCGGCTTGGATGACCACAAGATTATTTTGGATAGGTTATATAGCAATATTGTGGAAACCTTGAGTTGTGCCGCTGTTGGGTCTAGCGGGAAGCGTGACCGTAAATTAAATAAAAGTAAACACTTGTGTGGATGGAATATGCATGTCCGTGAAGCTCATCGAGTGGCCAGGCTTAGGTTCGAAACGTGGATAGGTTGCCACCGGCCCACTTCTGGTATTATTTATGACGAAATGCTCGAGTCGCGTAAAATATTCAAAAGTCGCTTGAAGTGGTGTCAGAACAATCAAGAACAGCTTAAGATGGACATTCTGGCTAAACACAGATCAGCAAAAGACTTTTCTAAGTTCTGGAAAGCCACTGGAAAGCATGAAGTTAGGCCTGGCCTCCCGGTGAGCGTGAACGAAAAAAGCGAAGCGGTCCATATTGCCAATATGTTTAGGGACCACTTTATGGTGCGCTCCCCGCTGGGCCCTTCAGAGTCATTTGTTAGGTCTGAGCCCGGATATGAGGGGGAGGAGTCGCCTGTTCCTTTTACGGCTAGTCAAGTGAGGCGTGTTTTAAAGAGAATGACTGGCGGTAAATCTCCAGGTCATGATGGGCTTAGTGTGGAGCATCTGCGGCATGCTGGTGTTCACCTGCCGAGGGTTCTGGCCTTGTTCTTCACGATGTGCTGGAGTCACTCATATTTACCACATGACTTAATGAAAACCATCGTAGTGCCTATTGTGAAGAACAAGACTGGGGATATCTCGGACGGGGGGAACTACCGGCCTATATCTCTGGCAACGGTGATTGCTAAGGTGCTGGACGGTGTGCTTGATTCCTACATTGATAAGTACATTAAATTACACGACGCGCAGTTTGGGTTTAGACCCGGTTTATCCACGGAGGCTGCCATCGTAGGTCTCAAGCATACTGTCCAATACTATATGGACCGTAGGACACCGGTATATGCGTGTTTCCTTGACCTCTCCAAAGCTTTTGATCTTGTCTCATACGATGTGCTATGGAGAAAGTTGCGGAGCGCGGCTATACCGGTGGGGGTGCGCAATTTGCTGAAGTACTGGTATTCCCACCAAACAAATTTTGTGAGGTGGAATAATACGTTGTCTGAAGCATATAGGTTGGAAAGCGGGGTGAGACAGGGTGGTTTGACGTCACCCAAGCTTTTCAACCTATACATAAATGACCTCATCGTCGAGCTCAGTAGCAAACGTGTCGGGTGTTCGATAGATGGCGTCTGCCTTAACAACATTAGCTACGCGGACGACATGGTGCTGTTGAGCCCGTCGGCGAAAGGTCTTGTGGAATTGTTAAGGGTGTGTGAGTCCTATGCTGCTGCACATGGTCTTGTTTAAAATGTCCAGAAATCTGAATACATGATCTTTAAGGCCGCCGGTGTGTTCCCAGAGTATTTACATAATATTACCCTTAATGGCTTGTGCATAAAACGTGTTGCAAAATTTAAATACCTGGGGCATTTCATAACCGAGGGTCTTGATGACGATTTGGACATTGAGAGGGAGCGCAGGGCTTTGGCGGTCAGAGGTAACATGCTGGCACGCAGATTTTCCCGCTGCTCTGAACAAGTAAAAATAACGTTGTTCAAAGCGTATTGTCAAAGCTTTTATACTGGAAATCTGTGGGTCAAGCACACCAAAAGATCGCTGAACGTCCTGCGCGTCCAGTATAACAACATCTTCAGGATGATGTTGGGGCTGCCTCGCTTCTGTAGTGCATCGGGGATGTTCGCAATGTATCGAACTGATGGCTTTCATGCCGTCATTCGCAAGAAAACTGTTTCCCTGATCTGCAGAATGCGTGGCAGCTGTAACAGAATCCTGATGACTGTAGCGGACAGGATCACTTCTCCGACGTGGGTGTCATTTATTAGGCGCATAATTTGAATGTTTTAGTTTTAATTTATTTTAATTTGTATGTTTTATTTTAATTTTATCTAATTTTATTTTGAATGATTTAAATTTAATTTTTATTTTATCTAATTTTATTTTGAATGTTTTAATTTTATTTTTATTTTATCTAATTTTATTTTGAATGTTTTAATTTTTAATGAATGTGTATTTTAATCTTATTTTGACTTGTTGTACCTAGTATTTTGATTTTAATTGTAATTTATTTTTATTTTTAAACCTGTTTTCTATATTAATTTTCTTCTACCTGTATGGATCAAGTTATCTGAATTAAATGAATTTTATTTTTTATTTTTATTTAATTACTTAATAAGGAATTTAACCTATTGTTAGCAGTCTGCTTATAATAGTTAAGTGAAGTTTAAAACCAAATGTGTTATGAATTAAATCATTTGTCATCAACTTTTATTTCTTCTATTGACATCCTAGTATCTAGTTTGATGTTCAGTAAGTAGGTACTAAATACTTAAAATTAAGTTCATAATAACTGACCAATGTCTCATAAACATGTAACGCCATGCATCACTTCACTTCACAGAATTCATTTATTACTGTGTGATCTATTTCTCCAATAGCAACTTATTGTGCAACAATTATGTACAATGATAAAACAATAACAGAACTCTTCCTTCACCTTGAAATACTTAATGCCAGTCATATGCCAGTACGTATGGCATACAATAATCGTTAATTAGTATCAATTACAGTCAAATAACTGTACTTACTTAGTAGTGAGACGACCCACTGACCGTGTTTTGTTTTTTCACATTGTTTACAGTTTCTTGCAAACTTTTCCTGAGTATTAATATGTAAATTCCAGTCCAGACCTTAATCCTCGTCGCCACTTGTTGTGTCCTGTGATCCCCGGGGTGATAGCATTAATTACTCTGGGTCACCGGCTCACCAGATCAGCCAAGTCCTCCGTCAGCGGTCGCTACACAACACACTTCCCGCCAATTGCGGTGACTGTCAAGTGTTCCTTGTGACAGCTCCCTGACACTTGTGTCTGTGAGACGGTGTAGCTATATCTATTAAATAGATATAACTCCGATACACTACAACAGCTATGTCCGAAAATGTAATCGGAAATGACAAATCATCAACATTTAAAATTTCACAAAAGTGAGGATAAGATGAGACTAGGGGAGGACTACTAGGGGGAGGGAGTTGCTCGCGTCCGTAGGATTTACCATTTTTCCTAGACCCACCCTACACGTCTCCCCCGGGTGGTGCTAAACGAGCAACAATGAACGTCGAGTATCGGGCGACGATAACTAACCCGACCCGCTAACTTGAAAAAGTTAGTCCGCAGAAGGTAGGAAATGACCTTCTCAACCCGCAACTCTGTCATACAGAATCGGGGGCCTTGGCTTAATCGCCCGGGTCGCGAGATCGAAACTCTCTTTCAAAGTTTCCCCAATCCTAAAGTGGGATACGCGCTGATAGGATGCATGACTTGCGGGAGGCAAGCCTCTAGCGCCAACCTCGGCAGACCTGGCAAACGTCGTTGTATCGTGCCTTCGTGGGAGAATGGGCGTCACCTTCCACGTGACTTTCTTATCGGCCCTACTCGTGGGAATCAAAATCCAGATGAATCAAATTAAAACAAATGAAAACCAAACTCAAGTAAATCTTAATAAAATAAATCCAACCATGATACAACAAACGCTCCATAGAAATTTCTTCGGAAGACCCAGGAGCAACTCTACACCATCATTCAAAGTGACACATGACACAGAAAGCAATAAAGTCACCGAGATACTTCTAAACGAAACAGAAACATACACATAAGTACTTAACGACAAAGCTACAGGCCCTACTGAATGGCAAAACGATAAACCAGTAGGAAGACATAAAAGGAAAGAAACAAGTCCTAGAACCAACGAACAGAAAAAGAAAAAGAATTCTGCATCATACTCGATCCCAACACAAAACAGCTTTGACCTACTAGAAAACGAAGAAATAGATGCTAAAGAGAAAGTAGAAAAAACATACGTACCAAGACCAGAGCCGATCTTCGTAACAGGAGTTCTCAACATAATATCCCTGAAAGAAGCAATGAATGGGTTCATAGAAAACGACCAATACACTATGACCACCCTCAGGACAGGCCATATTATTAAAATAATACCTAAAGATATTCAAGCTTATAAAACCATAAGGGAAAACTTCATTTCGAACAACATTTCACATTACACCTACCAGCTTAAAAGCGAAAGAGCATATAGAGTTATAGTTCGTGGACTCCACTCATCGGACGACACCACACAGATTGCTAAGGAACTAACTGAAATGGGACATGAAGTCAGACAAATAGTCAATATCCGCCATCGAGTCACCAAGGAGCCCCTGCCAATATTTCATGTTGACCTAGAACCTAGTCGCAATAAAAAAATAAAACCGACTTCGACAAAAAAAACACTCAAAAGTGAAAAATAAACTTGAGAAGAAAAATCAGTTTCTGAAGCCGGTGCTTTTGTTTCTTTGATTTCATTTTTTTGTCACCGACTTCAGAAACTGATTTTTCTTCTCAAGTTTATTTTTCACTTTTGAGTGTTTCACATGTGCTTACCCCTTCACAACGTACCGGCGTGATGTTATGTCTTAAAATCACATGTTAAATTCAAAAATTTCTCAGTGTATACTGTTTAATACAAAACATAAAATAGTAATATTTTTAGCTATTGTAATAGCAACACTAGAATTAGTATTTTTTAATGCTGACCACCCCGGTGGCCATATTTTTTCTCTTACATATAACGCGCGCGACCCAGTAAAGACGTGTCAAACTTGTGTCCAGTGACTCAGCGCGGAGGACAATGACCTCGGTTATAGTCAAATGTGTTAACTGCAATGTTGTTATCAACGAACTATTGGCGTTTCTTAACAATGTTCTTGGTTTTATGGACGAACAGAGTATCCATCAATTGTGTACTACGGCCTTTTCGGCTGAGGATGTGGTGAAAGCTAAGTCGTTGCTGTGTGACTCGTTACCCAATGCGAAGAAGATGCCAATACGACGCAAAGAAGGAAAAAAGAAAATGATACGAGACTTAGAAGACATAATCTGTCTTATGAAGACAACAAGTCCTGAGGAATTCCCAATATTCGTGGCAAAGGAGCTGCATAAGCTTCCACCTGTTACTTTTGACCATGTGGATGTGACAAGGTTGCTCAAGGATATTTTGAATATGCAAAATCGACTTAGTGCTATGGAAGAAAAAGTTGTAACAGCTGACCAGTTTAACTTTCTTAAACGGGAGGTAGAAAACATGAAGCATGCTTCTCTATTGGATAATTTCTCCTCCAATGTTAACAGAAGGAGAGGAGCCTGCTTACAAACCAGCCCACTTGATAGCGGTCCCATAGGCCTCCATTATGTTCCTATAAAATCTGCGCAATTAACAGCTGATATTTATGTCAATAACCGCCAGGCCGCTGTGAGTCACTCATCGTTGCAAAGTAACGACGAAGAGGATTTTGTCTCTTTTCTTCGCAAACAAAATGATGCGACAGAGGCTCAAGGACGCGTGGAGGCGCATAAAAACAATGTTATTTCGAACGGAGCGAGTGAGAGTAGCTGCCAACATACCCAGGGACACTGCGACCCTGAGAAAAAGAGCGAGATGGCTACACAGACGAGGCGCGTGGAGGCCAGTATTGCGGCGTCGTCAGAACCGGTTCACGTGCCGGCTACCTGCGCATACGCATCGGCGGCGGCGGTTGGGGCAGCTACTTGTGCTAGCCGAACGTCGGCTCCCGCGACAGTGCTACAGAATGATTATGATGGTATGAGTACGAATGATTTAAATACGGAATGGACAGTAGTGCAAAGAAAAACGGCTAAACGTTATAAATTGAGGGGTCAGACGGGACGTGCGACCACTTCACCAAACGGTAAATTCAAAGCAGCGGATGTTAAAGTGCCTTTGTTTATCTCTAATGTAAGTACTGAAACGAGTGAGCAGGACATAATAGGATACATTAGAGACAAAATCAGTGAGAGTGTTACCTTAAAAATGATAAACATGAAAGCAGGGAAAACATATAATGCTTATAAGCTGTTTGTTTCTAAGAACAAATTAGACTTGTTTTTAAATGATCAACTGTGGCCAGATGGCATAACTTTTAGGCGCTTCGTACATTTTATGTACCGTAAAAAGTCGGAAGGTTAAGTTATAGTGATTAGTAGTATTTTTAGTATGAACTGTACTCTAAACAATACTTGCAAGTTTACCAGTTTTAACTGTAAATCGATTAAGCGCTCAATAGATAGTGTTAGGGATATTTGTGAAGTGTCGGACATAATAGCCCTCCAAGAGACGTGGCTTCTCCCCCATGATATACCGTTCTTAGGTACCATAAGTGACAAATTTGAATATACGGGTAAGTCAGCTGTTGACACATCCGCGGGCCTGCTAGTAGGAAGACCATATGGGGGAGTGGCCATTCTCTGGAGAAGGGGCATTTTTGAAGATGTATCAATATTATCATGCACGAGCCCTCGTTTAGCTGCCATCAAAGCTACTATAGGTGATCGGTCGATTATTATAATATCAGTTTATATGCCGACTGACTCGACTGAAAACTTGCCTATATTTACAGAGGTTCTAGGTGAGGTTAGTGCTATAGTTGCAAGTGTAGATATTGAGAGTGTCTTTGTATTAGGTGACTTTAATGCGCACCCTCATGAATTATTTTTTCGGGAATTAAATAATTTCTGCAATGACCAATCCTGGATTTGTGCAGATGTAAAAAAACTGGGTTATGGGACAGATAATTACACCTTTGTAAGCGAAGCTCACGGATGTAGGAGGTGGCTAGACCACTGTGTAGTTTCGTTGTCTGCTTGGCAAACAATTGGTGGGGTGGGCATTATGGAAGATGTATATATGTCCGACCACTTACCGTTGTATATTGAGTGTGACTTGAATATAGTGAGGTCTAAATTAAAAACACTAAATGCACCGCGCTCTAGAGTTATTTGGGGGGAAAGGGATGAACATCAGATTAGACGGTATCGTGACTTATGTAACATTGGTTTACGTGACGTTGACTTTCCCTCTGAGTTTGCGGAGTGTAGTTATGGGTCGTGTAACTCAGTAGCACACAAGGGTGTCTTAGATGGCCTGTATAAAAATATTGTAGGTATTTTATGTAACGCTGCAGAGCAGTCCAATATTGTGGAAGCCCGCAGGCCAAGGAGAGGCAAAGTGATATGTGGCTGGAATAGTCATGTCAGGGACGCTCACCGTGAGGACAGGCTTAAGTTCAAATTATGGGTAACGCATAAGAGGCCATCAAGTGGAGTAGTATTTGAAGAAATGTGTGAGTCTCGTAAAATATTTAAGAGTCGGCTAAAATGGTGCCAGAAAAATAAAGAAAAAATCAAACTGGACATCATAGCAAAACAAAGAGCCACATGTAATTTTAGGGAATTTTGGAAATCCACTCGTAAGTTGGATATTAGGCCTGGTCTCCCGGTGAGCGTAGAAGGGATCAGTGACCCTAGGGGGATTGCGAATATGTTTAGGGAACATTTTAAGGTACAGTCGCCTCTGGGTCCTTCTGTTGCAGTGGGTGATGCTGAGTCTGACCGTGAGGGGGTGAAACCACTTATACATTTTACGGCTAAAGAAGTCAAAGCTGTTATTCAAAACATGAGCAGAGGTAAGTCCCCCGGCCACGACGGACTCAGCATTGAGCATTTCAAATATGCTGGGTTTCACCTCCCGAGGGTCCTGTCCTGGTTTTATACAATGTGCATTAGTCATTCTCACTTACCATCCGAGTTGATGCGAACTGTAGTTGTACCTATTGTTAAAAATAGGACAGGGGATATCTCGGACCGGGGAAACTATCGTCCGATCTCTCTGGCGACCACCTTTGCAAAAATATTGGACAGTATACTTGACTCATGTCTGAAGAAGTATCTGTGTTTGCACGATGCACAGTTTGGATTCCAACCAGAATTATCAACAGAAAGCGCTATATTGAGCTTAAAGAATACTGTCCAGTATTATACAGACCGTAAAACGCCGGTGTATGCCTGTTTCCTGGATTTCTCCAGAGCCTTCGACCTTGTGTCATATGATGTGCTGTGGAGAAAGCTAGGGGACAGGAATGTACCGGCGGAAGTTCTAAATATCCTGCGGTTCTGGTATGCAAACCAGACTAATCTGGTAAAATGGTCCGGAACTTTCTCTGAGTCGTATGGGTTGGAGTGTGGTGTGAGGCAGGGCGGTTTGACGTCCCCAAGGCTCTTCAACCTATATGTAAATGATCTCATAGACGAGCTCAGCAGTATGCGTGTCGGCTGTCGTGTTGGTGGTGTTAGTATTAACAACATTAGCTACGCGGACGACATGGTACTGCTGGGCCCGACTGAGGGATCTATCAGAGATATGCTGAAGGTCTGCGAGAAGTACGCTGGTGCGCACGGCCTGGTGTATAATGTCAGGAAATGTGAATACATGGTCTTTAAGGCCGCCGGTAAGTGCCCTAACCATACACCTAATTTCACCCTAAATGGCATGAGCATTAATAAAGTAGACCAGTTTAAGTATTTGGGGCACATGCTTACCGACGACCTTAAGGGTAATGTAGACATTGAGAGGGAACGTAGGGCACTAGCGGTCCGAGGTAATATGTTGGCCCGTAGATTTTCCCAATGTAGTGACCAGGTCAAGATCACCCTGTTCAAGGCTTTCTGTCAGGGAATGTATGCAGGGGGTCTATGGGTCAGCTACACCAAAAGGTCGCTGGATGCCTTACGCGTCCAATATAATAATATTTTCAGGATGCTGTTGGGACTGCCCCGTTTTTGTAGTGCATCAGAGATGTTTTCGCAAAGTCGAACTGACGGTTTTCACGCAGTATTACGTTAAAAGGTTGCTTCACTGGTGCATCGAACGCGGGTCAGTGGCAATAGTATCCTGAGAGTATTGGCGGAGTGTCCTTACTCCCCTGTTCTGAGACATTTTGTGGAGAGGGTGGTCAACTAGATAGCTCGTCTTCTGCTTGATTACTCTCTGGGCAACTTGCCTCAGACAGATAAATCCTAATGTGTTGCTGGTGTTGATTGTGTTTTGTTGTGTATTACTAACATTAGTTATAAGGCACTGTTTACTAACAAAATGGATTGTATTGTTGTCCGATACTGAATAAATAATAATAATAATAAATAATAACTGTGCTATGAACGGTCACATTGTTTCTATAAACTAAAATAAATTAGTCAAAATTTCGTTAGCCTTTTATTTAACAGGCTAAAAGTGGTCCTTCGAGTGTGTTTTACAAGTACAAGTGTTATCACCGGTGTGCGCGTATCGTACATTGTGTTTCGACGACTTAAAATATCGAGTCGTTGGAGTGCTGGTCGCCGCGGGCGGAGGGACACGGAAGATTTTCTCGCAGATTCGCATTGTTGCGAGTCGCGGGAGACCTATATTTCGATGCTATATCGTCGATTCATCAATTCATCAATCATCTTATTCTAAGGCGGTATTACGAAAAATTTATGACCAAAGACAAGAATTCGGAAGAAAATTGTGACAAGACTGAAGTTCACTGAAGAACGAACGAACAAGAGTTGTTCGGTTGGGCATTCCGGTCGGATGCGCTGGAGCAACTTCACACTCATCGAGTTCGGAACGTCAAACGTCAAGCAAGTGTCACTGTCAGCGGTCTTCAAATTAGTAAACAACAACAAATTGGAATCAAAACAAAGTTTTCGCAACATTTTTCGGCGAAGTTACCAGCTAAATAGAAGAAGTCTGGTGCTCAATAAGTGCGGCATTCGTTTAGTGCGGTATAAATCTACAATAATCAGTGCGGTAATGCGTAATATTAGTGTACCAAGAAGTGAATCGTAAGTAGGTTGTGTTGCGTTCGTTTACCATGGCGGAGGATGAACTTAGGCGGCTACGCGCTCAGCGAGGACAATGTAAGTCTACAATAACACGAATTGAGAACTTTATAAGTGATCCCATCAACGTCGCAACAGCCACCATAGACACTTTAGAAGCGCGCAAGGAGAAACTGATTAGCACGCTTAAGACATATGAGAGTGTCCACTTAGACATATTGAACCTAGATGATAAGGATACAGAATGTGTAGGTGAAATTGAAGACAAATACTTCTCTGTCTTAGGAAAAATCAATGTAGCATTAAGACAATTAAAAACCAGAGTAGACTCTGAAAGGCATTCCATTTCTACTTGCAAATTACCAAATATAGAAATTTCAACATTTGACGGTAAAGATTTTGCTCAGTTCAAGCCTTTCATGGACTTGTTTAATGCTGTCATTGATAGAAACAATTCATTGTCAAACGTACAGAAGTTGTTTTACCTACGAAAATATTTAACTGCTGATGCATTGGCCGTTATTATTAACTTGCCACTTGTCAATGAATCTTACCCTGAAGCAATAAAATTATTAGAGATACGATTCGACAATGAAACGCGAATTATTTCAAACCATATTGGTCTTCTCTTAGATATTCCCCAAATGCAAAAGGGTACTGCGGCAAGTATCAGATCATTTATATCTGAAGTGCGTCAACAACTTTATGCTTTGATAAATCTGAAGCAACCTGTTGAGAGCTGGGATATGCTGTTGATATCTATATTATCACGGAAGCTCGATAACTATACTAACCGGGCATACCATCTTGACAGGTTGTCTACGGACAAGTTACCTACTATGGAAGAATTTATGTCCTTCTTAGAAAAAAGAGCTATAGCATTGGAGGACAGCTCTCCTCAAAAGAATACCTGCCATGAAGGTAAGTCAAAATTAAATAACAACAATATCAAGGTTTCCAATACTGTAACCAAAACAAATTCAAAGCGATCTTGCATATTCTGCAGCAATGATCACCCCATCTATACATGCCCTAAATTCAAATTGGCTCCAGCCTCACAGCGTATAAAGTTTGCTACTGATAATAAGTTGTGCACTACGTGTCTGAGAAATCACACTGACAAATGCAAATATTCATTCAAATGTCAGGTCTGTAAAAATAGTCACAATACTCTTTTGCATGAGGACAAGCCTAGGGAGGATGAGGTCATTACATTACATTCCAATCTATCAACAAATGAAACAAACATATTATTGCCTACTATAAAGGTGAAACTCATTGACAAAACTGGTCATGTAATTGAAGTTAAGGCTCTACTGGATTGTGGTAGCCAAGTATGCATTATAAAGCGTACACTTGTAAACCAATTGGACTTGACCCCTATGGCTCAAGATTCAAACATTATTGGTTTGGGCAATACTCCAAACAAGGTAAATGAATGCGCTTACATATTGTTACAATCCACTCTATACAATGTAAAATGTTCAATCAAATGTCATATTGTAGATACTATTACTACAAACTTACCTCAAAACTATTTAGATATTAAAAAATGTAATATTCCAGCTAATGTGCAGCTTGCTGATAATGATTTCAACAAACCGTCAGAAATTGCTCTATTATTAGGGGTAGATTTTTATTCTAAAGTCATAATTGATGGTGTAATAAAATTAGACAATGGTATTGTACTACAAAACACATTATTTGGTCATGTAGTCACTGGCACAATTAAAAATGAATGTAAAATTAACTTGTCAAGTGTGAACTTGGTCTCAAACTTTGTAGTGCAGGAAAAGGATGATGATAGCTTGGAAAACATCATGAAAAATTTCTGGCTATCTGAAAAAATCACTGAAGAGGCAGTTGAACAAAATTTAGAGTTTGAAAAGGCTGAAAAATTTTTCAAAAATTCAGTTAAGTTAGATAATAACAAGTTTTCAGTCGACATTCCATTACAATGCCCTTTAGAACAGTTAAATATTGGTGATTCTTTTTCACGTGCCTTGCAAAGATTTCAGACACTTGAGAGAAAGTTTGAGACCAATCAAGACTATTTCCAAAAATATAAAAAATTTATTGATGAGTATGTGGAGTTGGGTCATGCCAGGGAAGTTGACATTAGTCAATATGATGTCCTGAATGATCCTGTGTATTTTCTTGCACACCATGCAGTACAAAATGAAAGTAGCAAGACAACCAAATTGCGTGTCGTTTTTGGAGGGAACATGAAGTCTAAAAATGGTCTCTCAGTAAATGATGTTATGTTAAATGGACCTATAGTTCAAAATGAATTATTTAACATACTGATTCTCTTTCGTACCTACCGCTATACTTTAATGTGTGATGTAGAAAAGATGTTCAGAATGATCTCTATAAATGAAAAATTTAGACCATTGCAAAACATTCTTTGGAGAGATCATCCATCCAAACCCATTATTTGCTTACAGTTGCAAACAATAACTTACGGTTTAAAAACTTCTAATTTTTTGAGCACAAGATGTCTTATAGAATTAGCCCATCTCTATAATGATAAGTACCCAATAGCGGCAGAAGCCATACGGTTAAGCACGTACATCGATGACGTCATAACCGGAGCTGATGATGTAGAGCAACTATTGGAGCTCAAGACTCAACTTATAGAGCTAATGAAGTTAGGTAATTTTAAGTTACACAAATGGTGTTCCAACTCTCCAGAATCAATTAAAGACCTTCCTGACAATGTAAAATATTTTGAACAAATTGACCTCAATAAAGATAATATAATAAAAACATTAGGTTTGAAACACAATATAAATACAGACACTTTGATGTTTTCCTGCCCAATGGCAGATGACTATAATCTGCTTAAAACAAAAAGAGAAATTCTAAGTTTCATTGGAAAAATATTTGACCCTCTTGGTCTTATAGGACCCATAGTAGTCCAAGCTAAATTGTTAATGCAAGAGATCTGGAAGTCTAAAGTGGACTGGGACTCTACTTTACCTGGTAATATACTGAAATCTTGGAAAGAGTTCTTAATAAATTTGAATGACATGGGTACTATTCAGATACCTAGAGCAATTAATAGAACTGCTGTAGAGGATATAGAGTCAGTGGAACTTGTTGGATACTCAGATGCTTCATTAAGTTCAACTGGTTGTTGCCTGTACCTTAGAGTCTTGTCCAATGATGGCCAAGTTAATGTGAGCTTATTATGCTCTAGGTCCCGTGTCGCTCCTCTCAATAGAAAACTTACCATTCCAAATCTAGAGCTCAATGGCGCTCTCCTTCTCGCAGAACTTGCTTCTAGAGTTCATAAAATTCTACAAATTAGATATCCAAATTTAAAGGTGTTTTTACACACTGACTCCCAGGTGGTTTTAGCCTGGATAAATTCCCACAATTCAAAAGGTGTCTATGTCTCCAATAGAGTCAACAAAATTAAGACCCTAACTAAAAATTTTATGTGGTCTCATGTCAAAGGGGTCAATAACCCTGCTGATGTACTATCAAGAGGCACTGCTCCACACAAATTACAGGACAACCAGCTATGGTGGTTTGGTCCATCCTCATTGTTAGATAAAAATTTTCAGCACAATGTTGCTACCTCCATTCAAAATAATGAACAGCATGTTGCTGTCTCAATTTCAAAAATTGAAGATTCCCCCACTCTTAACCATGTTATTGTGTGTAACCTGCAACAAAAAACTGCTCAAGTTTCAGATGATATTTTTGAAAAATACTCTGACTTTAATAAACTTCAAAGAGTCATTGCTCTACTCTTACGGTTCAAACATAACATTTTAAATCCGAATGATAAATTAGTTGGTACACTAATACCAAAAGAGCTACAGTCTTCTAATTTAGTCATTATAAGACATGTTCAGCATAAAGCATTTTCAAGTGAAATTCAATTGTTAGAGAAAGGAAGTCAAATCAAAAATCACATGGCTAGTTTGCACCCCTTCTTAGACTGCAATATTATTCTAAGAGTAGGTGGTCGCCTCCAAAATGCAACCAACTTGTCGTATGACAAAAAGCACCCGATTATTCTTCCAAAGTCTAACCACATTACCAATTTGATTATTATAAAAGAACACTTAAGACTACTACATGCTGGTGCAAAGTTAGTATTAAGTTCTCTTTCTCAAAGGTTTTGGCTATTAAATGGCATCAGAGAAGTTAAAAAAATTGTCCATAAGTGCGTCAAATGCTTCCGCCTTAAAGCAGTAGCTGCAAAGCAATTAATGGGTTCTCTACCTTCACATAGAATATCTACAGGTAGAGCCTTTGAAATAACAGGCGTAGATTTTTGCGGTCCATTTGACATTAAAGTAGCACGGATTAGGAAACCAATAACAAAAAAGAGTTATGTCGCATTATTTGTTTGTTTTATATAAGTTTTTAAACTGACATGGTCACTGACACTACTATTAATATCATAAACGGGATATTTACCATGTTTGATTGTTTTGCTACAAAAGCAATCCACATTGAACTGGTGAGTGACATGACTACTGCAGCTTTCCTGGCATGCCTTCAGCGCTTTATAGCTAGGAGAGGATTGCCATCCTTAATTTACTGTGATAATGCAAGAACATTTAAAGGAGCTGAAAATAAATTAAAAGAGTTGTATGAATTACACTCATCCAGATGTCATGTAGAAAATGTAGAGAATTTTTGCTCTACAAAACTTATTAGGTTCAAGTACATACCTAGTTACTCTCCCGAATTTGGCGGGCTCTGGGAAGACGGAGTGAAAAGTGCTAAACATCACATTCGGAGAGTAATTGGTCATGTATCTTTGACATTCGAAGAATTCAATACTGTACTCACACAAATAGAGTCAATTTTAAATTCTAGGCCACTTCTTCCCCTGAGTAGTGATGTTTCAGACTTAAATTACCTGACCCCAGGCCATTTCCTGGTAGGAACTGCATTAACAAGCTACCCAGAGTTGGATGTGACCAAGAAAAAAATTAATAGAATGAAATTTTGGGAACTTTGTACAAAATTGAAACAAGATTTTTGGAATCTCTGGTCCAGAGATTATTTAACTTCCCTACAAAATAGACCCAAATGGAAGTATAGTAGTGATAATTTGAAAGAGGGAGACTTGGTTATTGTCAAACAAAAGGACATCTCTCCCCTAAATTGGCCCATGGGGCGCATTGTTAAAACTATTCCTGGACCTGATGGTAAAGTCAGGGTAGCAGAAGTAAGAATGGGGCCTAAAAATAATGTTTACTTAAGGTCCTATACCAAATTATGTCCTGTACCCATGAAAGATAATTTAGATTAGGTTAATTTAAGGATATAAAAATAAGTTAGTTTTTAATCAAGAATAAATTTTGTAAAATTGTGTCACACCCTCTGTGTTGATAATAACTTAAATATTTATGTATATGATAGTTTTATATATATTTTCCTCAAACAACTATTTATGTAAAATAACTTATAACTTAAACTTAGAGAACCCAGTTACCTATGGTTGGTGCCCTGTGCCCGCCCCAACTTATGTTTAATACAAAACATAAAATAGTAATATTTTTAGCTATTGTAATAGCAACACTAGAATTAGTATTTTTTAATGCTGACCACTCCGGTGGCCATATTTTTTCTCTTACATATAACTGTGCTATGAACGGTCACATTGTTTCTATAAACTAAAATAAATTAGTCAAAATTTCGTTAGCCTTTTATTTAACATATACCACTAACCACCCATCCGGTAATAGTCACGGTGGAACCGCTGTAATCATCAAGGATAACATTAAACATTACCCAATAGAAAACTATTGCACTGATAAAATTCAAGCTACTACAATAAAAATCATAGATAATGCGATTGAAACTACTCTGTCCGCTGTTTACTGCCCCCCGAGACACACAATTACTGCAGATGACTTTGAAACATACTTGAATACGATGGGCCCGCGATTCATAAGCGGTGGCGACTGGAACGCCAAACACCTCCATTGGGGTTCCAGACTCATAAACCCAAGAGGGAGGCAGCTACAAAAAATAATAGAAAAGGCCAAACTGGAATGTTTCACCACTAGAGAACCCACATACTGGCCTACTGATAGAAACAAAACCCCTGACTTACTAGACTTCTTTATATCAAAAGGTATTTGTTATTATAGTACTGTATCGTTTTGTCAACCCTACGATATTTCGCGACATCGACATTCGCTGCTATACGAATAACTCCTTAGTCTTTATTTTTTCAACCGGTATTATACGTCCAAGGAAAAAAGATGATTCATACCAACATAGATACCCGAATGTGGTAATTTTTAAAATAGTGAATATACGCGTTTCCGATTTTATAAGCTACGTGTTTCGGGAGTTACACTATACAATCTAATTGAAGTCTGCAAGTGTGGAAGTTATCTTCAAGATGTACTCTACCATCGGTCATAATTAGTGTGAATTGTGAGTTGCTGTCAGTAGCGGTATTGATAACCATCAAACCAAATCAGTAAATTCTAACTGCAGATTGAAAAAATGTAAGTACCTATAAAATATTCTGAGTGTTTCATACTAGAGGTCTGTGTCCGTGATCCACTTGTTTATTTATAGACTGATTTTAACAAAAACTTTTCATGTCTTTGTTTCAGGTCTGATACTGAGTTTAGGGACGTGTTAATTAATGAGACTGTGTAAGGGAGATGATGCAATAAAGATATACGTGTTGCTGTTAACTGCGTTTTATTGCGACTAAACTTAAAGCTTACATGGCGGGCGCAGCCGCCAACTACACACATACATAAGTGCATGACTATGCAGTAATCCAATACCCTACACCATTCCCCCCTTAACAAAAAAAAAATCCCATAGCTAAAACTTATACTTAACACTTACTAGTTACTAACACTAAACACAACACAACACTGGTTACATGTATGAGTTGCCTGCAGCTGCTTGCTGCTGAGGCACAGCTTGTACGGTGACTACTCTTGGGTCAGTTGTCATTTGTTTCCGTACCCATCCTTTTGCAGAGCTCCTGCAGCGATGCCACATCGCAAATCCAGCGCCGATGCATATAACTATTGCAAGGGCGATGACAATCCAGGCGATGTTATCCAATTTCTCATTGAAATTGTTATTAACCGTTTGAGCAACCATATGGGTGTCTGTATTCTGCGCTTTGCTATGTCCCCAACCCATTGTTAAAGTTTAGTTTTAAACAAATTACGACGTATCAACAACGAAGATATTATTGATATGATCAACTTATAAGAATTAGCTACTATTTTATATTGTAATCATTTTGTAGCAAAAATACTTATTACAATATTTACAATTAGGGTACATGCTTAGGTCTAACTTATTATCTAGAGTAGATTATTGCTGAACTACTTTTTTACAATTTCACTTAATTATTAACACATTCTGGCAAAATTTGAATCTTATTCTAAGGGTACAAGGTTTATATTGCATCATTTCAATAATGTTGCATTTGGATATCGCACTGCAAATAATTATCGTGTCATCATTTAACAGAATCGTATCGGTGTTTTGACTACACGGCCGCTTCGCGTTGTTCTCGGAAGTAAAACATTGCTAGAAGTGGCCTTGTTATCACTTAAATCTACGTCGGTTTGATCCGTTATAACTACTTTATTACAATCCTTACTGCTATAATTATCATTATTGATTACATATGCGGGTTTAAGTCTGTCAATAGAAATAGACTTTTCCTTATCTCCTATTTTAATGATAAAAGTTTTTTCTGATCTTTTTATTACATCATAAGGTCCATCATATGGGGGTTGCAGTGATTTTCTCATTAATTCGTTTCTTACAAACACACTTTGACACGAACTAAGCTCTTTTGCTACAAACAATGCACGTGAATTTCCATGACATGGCGGTCGTGGTTTTAATTTATTAATGGCATCTCTAAGCGACTGTAAATATTTCGAGTCCGAAGTAAATATTTTAGTTTCGTCATAAAAATCACCTGGTAACCGAATAGTTTTACCGTAGGTTAATTCTGCCGCGCTCACTCCACTGTCGCTCCTAATAGCTGCACGCAGCCCTAGTAACACTACTGGAAGTTCCTCAACCCATGAAGTGTTGCAATTTAAACGTGCCATGAGAGCCACTTTCAGTGCTCTATGCCAACGTTCTATCATGCCATTACTCTGTGGATGGTAAGGTGTCGTGCGCAATTTGTGTATGCCCAAATACTTCATGAGGTTTATAAATAGATCGCTCTCAAATTGTCTGCCTTGGTCGCTTGTAAGCTTCGAAGGGCATCCAAAACGAGATATCCAACATTCAAAAACTACTCTAGCTACGGTCTCCGCTGTGATATTTTGGACAGGAACGGCCTCGGGCCATCCCGTGGAACGATCTATCATAGTTACGCAATACCTATACCCATCAGCTGTGGTGGTCAAAGGTCCGACTATGTCGATATGTAGATGTTGAAAACGATCGACCCGTTCGAATTTTCCTACGCCTGAAATAGTATGCCTTGTAATTTTAACTTTTTGGCAATGAGGACATGCTCTGGCCCATGTAGTTATATCTTTATCCATATCTGGCCAAAAGAACTTTTGTTTAATCATCTGTTTACTACATTTAATGCCTGGGTGACTAAGGTCATGAACTGAATGAAAAGCTGTTTTCCTAAAATCTTCCGTTAAATAAGGTCTAATGTTATTAGTTGTGACTTCGCAATATATTTGCTTCTCACAGTCCGGTACTTGAAACTGCTTAAACTGCAAGTTGTTATTCGATACGCGCAATACTCGCTGTAGGTACTCGTCACTGGCTTGCTTTTCAGCTAACTCGGCATAATTCAGTACCGTGGGACAGTTTATTGTCTCTATGCGAGAAAAAGTATCTGCTACCACGTTCTGCTTACCACTAATATAACATATAGCCGTAGTAAACTCTGAAATAAAGGAAAGTTGGCGAATACGCCTAGGACTTTCGTTATCACTATTTAATTTAGAAAAGGCATATGATAGTGGTTTATGGTCCGTGTATATTGTTAATTTTCGACCTTCCACTAAACTTCTGAAATGCTTAATAGCCATAAATATTGCTAGCAACTCTCTGTCATAAGTAGAATACTTAACTTCTGTTTGCGTTAACTTTTTGGAATAATATCCCAGTGGTTGCCAAATGCCATTACTTTGTTGTTGTAAAACGGCACCAATACTGACGTTCGAAGCATCACACATTAAGGATAAATTAGCGTCAGGCAACGGATAAGATAATGTAGCAGCCTTTTTTAAGCTTAGCTTACATTTCTCAAATGCCTCGTTGGCTTTTTCAGTCCACTCTATTATAGTTTTATCCTTCTTTTTGCTGTTATGCAAGTAACTATTTAATTCTGATTGGTAATCTACTGCTCTAGGGATGTGTGTGCGGTAAAAATTGACCATACCGAGAAAACGACGTAACTGTTCGACCGTTTCGGGTTTCGGGAAATTTACAATCGCTTGCACCTTTTCGTCTAGCGGACGAGCACCGTCCGTTGACACCTCAAAACCTAAAAAATCTAATTTCGACACACCAAATACACATTTAGAAATATTAATTGTAATACCAAATTCATCAAATCTTTGGAAAACTGCATTCAAATGCTCTTTGTGCTGAGCTTCTGTCTCGCTTGCTATGCATACATCATCAATATAATTATAAACGAAATGTAAACCACGCAGTACTACCGAATCCATGAATCTTTGAAAAGATTGTGCAGCGTTGCGCAATCCAAAAGTCATTCGCGGAAATTCGAATAGCCCAAAAGGCGTTATGATTGCAGTTTTCTCAACATCATCCGGGGCGACCGGTATAAAATGATATGCTCTATTTAAATCAAGTTTACTAAATACAGTTTTCTTTCCTGCCAGTAAATACTTAAAATCATTTATGCGTGGAATAGGATAGCGATCGGGTTTCGTTACCGCGTTAAGCCGTCTATAGTCTCCGCACGGGCGAAGCTCACCATTTTTCTTGGGCACCACATGTAATGGGCTTGCCCAGGGGCTTTTGGATGGTCTGCAGATGCCTAAATCTATCATATTTTGAAATTCTGCCTTAATTTTCTTATATCGGTCCGGAGGAAGTGGTCTAGCCTTAGCATATAACGGTGGCCCGGAAGTTTCTATATAATGGCACACCGAGTGCTTAGGTATTTCTTTAAAAGATACAGGTTTAGTCACTTCCGGATAATTACATAATATCCCATGCCATACATTGTTATTAACTATCGTTTTGATAGCTGATTCACAATCACTGTGGCACACGATTGCAGCTATAACATTTAAACGAGTAACTTGATCAATAAGCCTACGCGTACTTAAATCAATTAACAACCTATTATGGGTTAAAAAATCTGCCCCTATAATAGGCTGCTTTACATCAGCCACGATGAATGTCCATTGAAAAGCTCTTCTTAAATTAAGATCTAAAACTAAAGAACGAACACCATATGTTCTTATCTCTGTACCGTTTGCAGCGTAAAGCTTATATTTATCACACGCGATACTTTTTGACTTATTAGCTGGAATAACCGATACATTGGCTCCCGTATCTATCAAAAATTTTAGTCCGCTATTTCTGTCTAACACGCAAAGGCGATTATTTGACGTGACGATACATACCTCCGCCTCAGGTTGTATCACACTTAGTTTTCCGTTGAGGTCGCGGTGTTCGATGTTTTCCAATTGCAAGGTTCGACACATTTAGCAGCTTTAGATCCATACCTGTGATGATAGAAACACAACCATTTGGGATTTTTACGAGCCCTGCTTCCATCTCTTGTGCGCGACCTTGACTGGTGATAACCACTGGAACCACGCCCATACCTCTTCTTTGGACGCGAGCGACGTAATTCGGCGACTTCGATGCTCAGCTTCTTCACGGTGGCAGCTAACTCCGACACAGAACTGGAATCCTTGGCAACGTCCTTGGTGGTGGCGTTAGTTGCCACTGTCGCTATTTCCACAGGACGAGTTGCCTCCATGACTTTGTCTGCTACGACAGCCAAATTATCCAAGTCCTTCACTTCAGTAACTGCCAAAACAGCTTGCACTGCTGTTGGAAGATGTCCACTCCACATGATTTGCAAAGTCGAGTCGGGTATCTTTGCACGCGCTAGGTCTCTCATCCGCCGTAGAAGTTGAGAAGGCTTCTGGATACCAAGTTCCATTTCCCCCAGCAACTTTTGAAACTGTCTAGTTTCCGACTCTTCAAAAACTTGGAGCAGTCTGTCTTTCATGGACTGGTATTTCTGCGTTTCCGGTGGAGCTAATAGTAAATCGCTGATTTGTTGAACAGCACTTTTATTTAACTTCGTAACAACCAAGTTTGACTTCGCGACATCACTGAGTCTCTGATTGTCCACCGCTGCCTCAAATTGGACGAACCACAGTCGCGGTTGGTCATCCCAAAACTCTGGTATTCTTGATGATACGGTGATGCTGGCTAACGCAGATTCTCCTTCAACACGCGGCTCGAGCTTCGGGTCTGTAGCTCGCATTGCAGATTGAGCGGGTTGACTCACGCCCTGAGTAGGCATCATCTTGAAACTTTAACAGTCTATTGTCTTTACACAGAATATCACTTTATTATCACTATCACGTCGGGGTCACCAGTTTAGGGACGTGTTAATTAATGAGACTGTGTAAGGGAGATGATGCAATAAAGATATACGTGTTGCTGTTAACTGCGTTTTATTGCGACTAAACTTAAAGCTTACATGGCGGGCGCAGCCGCCAACTACACACATACATAAGTGCATGACTATGCAGTAATCCAATACCCTACACTGAGTATGATTATTATCAACCAGCTCCAATCCCTGATCAGAAAACTAAACCAACCCGCAAGCCATCTACAAAACTCAGTGGGAAACGCAAGTCGGATTCATCATCAACTCATAGAACTCAAACGAGGTAAACAATACCTTGAATTATCAATTTTTCCTGCATTCAGTTAATTAAAACTTGTAACATAAAGGTCTAAACTAAACATAAAGTCTAAAACTTCAGTTTTTTTTAGTAATTTGTGTGTCATTAATGTGTTTCTCTTATTATTCTATCTATTGTGAACGAAGATAACGTCATATTAACACCAGTTTTATTTTCAGTAAATTGACAAATACTGGTGCCGATATATTCGGTATCAGTCGCAGCCATGAAAGTGACACGGAGCTCGACACGGGTTCATCATGTCTACCATCATTCTTCGTAAACCGTGTGGCCAACGGTTGCGAGCGTCGAACAGCAATTATAGACGGAGAGTACTACATCGACTGCAAGGTGTACAAGGCTAGCGACGCGCGCCTCACCGACTCCCAAGAGCTGTGGAAGAAGGCGCTCATTCGTGTTAAGCTCCAGAGCAACGTGGATTCTCCTCAATGGAGAAAACTACAAGAGTTCCTTCGATCGGCTGACGTGTTGTTCCCAGAACAACCAAAATTTTACGACAAATGACTGTTGTTTCACACACGAGCGCTAATACCAATCACTAAAGTAAACTTGTAATGTTATTGTGTGCAAATAAAGAGTATTGAACAATCTGTTGTTTTTATTACTAATGATATTTATTCTGTTTTTTACAACGAAGTGAACGCGCGACATGCAGCGCAGCATTCTTGTCGCTCAGCCACTGCGCCAACCGTGCTGTCAAATGATTCGCTTCGTCGAGCGACAGTCGTTGGTCGAGTGGAGAGTCGAGCCGATTATCGATTATTGGGCGTTCTATACCACTTTCGACAGCGAGGCGTACTCGCCGAGCGACTTGCCGAAAGTGGTATAGAATGCCCAATAATACCCTACTTAAGTAATATTGTCATCGTCATCATCGTGTTGCTGTATTGTATTCTGGAGGATTACCATCTGAAGTTGCCTTTTCAGGTAGTACAAGTGGCAAAATCGTACGTGTCGAAGCCATCTGGGTTTAATCCGAAGCAAGTATAAACAGAAAACATGCCAAAATCGCACCCAAGGCATAAAAAAATGTTAATCGCCAATAATAATACCAAATAAGGATTTTCAAAACATTTACCCATACCATTAGTGAGCAGAATGAAATATTAAAAATTATTTGGTAAAGGTGCAGTGTTCAAAAACGACACAAAATATATAAAGTACTTGACACGCAAGAGAGCAGCGTTGTTTCTGAACGACATACTTAATGTTCGGTAATTTTCTGAGAACTCCGCAGTGTCGGTCACAAACAACATAACATTTCAGAGGCTCGTAGATTGAATATTTGTGGTTCGAATGAGATGATGTTTACACAATTCAATAAAGGCAATATTTCTTCGGAAATTTTTCACGCAAAATGCAATAACTAAATGCAAATGTACAAAATCGAAAATAATTTACCTTACATCCGTGCATGACAGGTGTCCTCTTCGACATCTTGCTAGGAAAAGAGAAAACATTTGCGCGAATTGACATTTATTTATATCATTTATAGGTTGCATGACGTTTTTTCTAAATGTTCATGAAAAAAAAACCAAAAACATTTCAGCAGAAAATGAACAAGATTTTTTTGTTTACCATGTCGTTCAGGTTCAACACTGCGAGTTAAAGGGTTATAAGGACTTTCTAGGAAAATCATTTTGAACTTGGATGGAAACAACAGTTTTTGTACAAAAAGACAAAAAGTTGTACAAAATAATTTCTGGACTAAGTTTGTAGTATAATCGTATATGCAAGCATTTTTTTTAACTTCGTTTACATATTTTATTATGAACGTATCTTTTTTCAAACAAAAAAATAATTATTAAAATCGGTTCTCGCAATCCAAAATTACCACCGAAAACTTCTGGCACGTCTATGTATTAATTAGTAACCCAATTCCCCGAGAGATGGCGCTGTAGGTGCTTATTACATTGGGTCGGATATTATCGAATTGTTCGGTTGGTCTCTCCTTGGCATTGGCGGTATCTTTTAACTACATAAAACTTCTATCAGAAACGTGCTAAGGCAATTTAGAACAAAACTATTATTTTTTTTTTAACGCCATCAAAATGTTAAGGTAAAAACCAGTTCATAAATGGTTCGATAGATGGCGTTGGGTAATGACGTCATTTAAAAAAAACCGGCTCGTTTGTGGAATATATATAAAGTTTAAAAAAATGCTACGTACGTCTATAATAAATACGTATACGTCTCTAATTAATACATACGTCTACGTATTAATTAGTAGCCCAATTTCCCGAGAGATGGCGCTGTAGGTACTTATTACACTGGGTCGGGTATTATCGAATTGTTCGGTTGGTCTCTCCTGTAACGTTGTACGTTCCATTTTAACAATTTAAAACATAAAAACTTAATTCAACAATAAAAACACTTCAATGACACACCGCTTGCCGGCTCTTCACCCATATTTGGTGGATGAATTTTTATCCGCTTGCCGATGCAGATGGCCGCATGCAGATGGCCGCACTTATCAAAACATTTTTTGTTTACTCGTTGGTGGCGTGTGTAATCTTGAGTTATGTTTTTGTTACAGCATATTAATGTCCCTTTCGGGTCGTGTTAAGTGTTTGTTGACATTTCGTCTCAAATTTATTATACAAATTGGTAAACATTGAATAGGGTTGACAAAAAACATTATGTGAACTTTAAAAATTATTATTTCAAAAAGTAAATCGATACCATATATATTTTATGGCTGTTAATGGTGGAAGGGTTCTATCTTCATACGAAAAAAAATACAAACACAACAAACACATAATATAAAACATATATTATTAAACATATTTATTATTTTACTATGAGGTGTGTTTGTATTTTTTTTACGGTTAATTTTTAAATAAATTATTACGACTATACAGTTTCACGAAACTTAAAAATATAGTTACTGTCTGAAAGCTACATTCATAGAGGAACTTATGCGTAAATATTACGAAACATTTTATTTTATTTATTTGGGACAAAAAACAGTTACACATTACAATATTAATATTAAGTTTAGAAAAAATAGTAAACAAATGCATAACCCACAGTATTGTCCACGGAATCATATCGGTTTATAAGAAATAAGGAAACGGACGTATACAGAAGGGACAGTAAGAGAATAAAAATATAAAACCTGAAAGATCACACCGGACTTAGTCAAAGACCAATTAATCCACAATCTTACATCAAAAAGAAGCAGTCATCGTTAAGGATGACCAGCCAGTAATTCGATTGCTATTTTTTTAAATTGGGTCTGATTATGCGCAAAAATATCAACGTTTATAAAATGTGATTTGTACGTTTCTAGTAATCGGCGGAGAGGAGCTCGCTCGCCAGCGTTTGTTCTACACTTCTCTGTGTAGAACAAGCGTGGAGCTCGCCCCTCCCGCCGACTAACAGTCCTAGGTACCACATAACATAACCTATTAGAGAGCTCCATACAATTAAACCTATTGTTGCATATGCCATACAGCATCATAACCATCAGCAGTGTACGCCTGTGCTCCAAGCTTAATATTTTGTACTGTTTCATCAGATCTGCATAGGAAGTCTTGGTATGGAAACACTTTTAGTGAGTAGTGCGAAGAAATTTTTTTTGTACCATTTCTAGTCTGTGTTTGTATTTTTCGTAAAAAGAGCTCCAGATGGGCACCGCGTATTCCAGTTGAGAACGGACTAGTGTTTTATATAGGAAGAGGAAAGTAGAAACCTTTTTAAAATCTTTACAAGACCGCATTATGAAACCATACATCTGAAAGGCTCTATTAATAATGTTGTCAATATGGAGGTCAAGATGTAATTTGCTATCAAGCAGTACGTCGAGATCACGCGTGCAATCTCAACCTCTTCCCCCGGACCGCCGCAAGGTGTAGACGTGTACTCAGTGTCCTAGACCATTTTAAAAATAATTAATTAATGTTTTAAGTAAATTTAATTCCATTACAAAAATAGGAGTGCATAAAATAAGAAGAGTTGTTTCAACTAACTCAGTGTGTCGCGGTAAACGTAGCAGATCATAACACCTTGGTACCAGACCTGCGCGTATTGGTGAAGAATATTGAGCCCCGCCTGCGTATACGCAGCGTTCCTGCCCACGGCTCCGCCCTGGACACGCCCCATCTGACTGCGATTCGAAGACCAGACACAGCGACGCCCCGCCTTCGCGCTGGACATTGGACAATCCGCACCTCCTCACAACTCCTGCTGCCTTTTGGTACTTTACTACTACTTTACTGCTTGCTTTTTTGGCTGACAGGAAAACCGGTGAGCGTTTTTATAACTAACGCTATACATACACCCAATGCTACTAACCCAAAACAGAGCTGAGTTTAAATCATTCTAATTGCTTATGCTGCCCTAGTATAAAAAATAGACAAGTCGCTTTCCAAATCTAATTTAGCCAACCAGGAAGAGAGATATGACTCACAACTGAGTCATGCCTCTCAAAAAGCTAAAAGAAGAAGGGAGGAAGAGCTAGATGGCTTTAGAGAAGATATGATCCAAATGGTTAAGTCTATGTTGTTGGCTCAAGAAATGGAGCTTAAAAAAATTACTCCACGCTCATGGAAATAAAGCTCACTAATTCCCATATAGAAAACTCAGTGGCCGCTATAACTCAGCAAAACGAAGAGTTTAAGAGGAAAATAGAACAGATGGAAATACAAGCCAAGAAGGATAAAGAGTATATAGCCGTACTGGAAGAAAAAGTCGAGGATCTACAGCGAGGTAGTCGGAAATCAAACATAGAGATTAAAAACGTTCTCAAGCAAGTTAAGGAAACTAAAGAAGACCTTATTGACATGGTAAAATGTTTGGCTGAGACCGTAAACACTGAAGTCGCGAAGTCGGATATTCGTGATATTTACAGAATTAAGGGGAAAAGGCAGGGTATGACTAACACCCCTATAATAGTGGAACTGTCCTCTACAATACTAAAGACTGATGTACTTAAGAAATGTAAATCTTTCAACACCAAGAATAAAGTGAAGCTCTGCACTAAACACTTAGGCTTCAAAAGTAGCGAAGACTCACCTATATTCGTATCCGAACAGCTGACTGCAAAGGGCTCAAGACTACACTTCCTGGCTCGCGACCTCGCTAAGTCAAAGGGATATCAGTACTGCTGGACCGCTTATGGTAAAGTGTATGTCAAGAAAAATGACGGATCACCAACATACCTTTTACAAAACAACTACAAAACCACACGTTACCTTACACACAATTTCACACAAATAAAACACAAACTTGTAAGTTCACCTAAACTTCACACTCATTCAACTCTAAACCGTAAACTTTGCCTAAACAAAAACAAAACAGATGTTTATTTACTGATTTTTTTGATGTTTGATTACTTATGTACACTAAGAACTCTCATAAATATGCGCGTACATAACTTATATTACACACTCATATCGGCTGCCCTAAACTATGTTTTTATTATAAGTGTCGTACACAACGTTGGGAACCTCATCAATTATGAAAATTGTGTATTTATCTTTGTTTGTTTGTTTGCTCGAGCAAAATACGCATACTTAAATATTATAGAAATAACACTCAGACTATTAATTAACCTAAATCATGGATAGTACACGTACAATAATGCAAGAAATAGACGACATAGTTGTAGCGCAATCTAAGGAATTTCAAATTGATGATTTTTCAAAACAAGTTCAGGTACATAAGTCAGATTTTACAATAATATCACAAAATATTAGAAGTATATATAGTAATTTAGATGATTTACTGGTCAATCTTACACAATTTAAGTTTAGTGTCGACCTTTTAATCTTAAATGAATGTAGGCTAGACGTAAATAAACCTATTCCTGATATTAAAAACTATTATAGTTTCACCACGAGTAATCATCTAAACCAGTGCGATGGCGTTGCGGTATATATCAAGTGCGATCACAAGATTAGTGTTAAGGAAATAATGTTAACTCATGCTTCATGCTTACAAATAGTAGGGGAGACCTGTACAAAACCGTATACCGGGGTAAAACAGTACAGCATGTCTATTCTTGTCAATAATTCAAAGTTCCCGCGCGCAAACTGCTCAGCGGTGTCAACCAATGGGAGCTATTAGTCAACAAACACTTGTCGCTGCATGCACGCGCATTATCAAAATATTTGATTTTATTGATTTTCGGCGTATTTGATCTTATTTTTGTGAAAATTCAATCAATAATAGTGAAATTTACGCATATAATAGGTAAGTGCCAATCAACTATGTTAAAGTGCATGTATTTTACTCGTAATTAACAATTATTTGAGTAGGCAAAATTGGTTTGCGTATGTAGTAGTGAGCGATATATTTACATTGAGCCGTGGGTCAAAACCGTACGGGGTAAAATCGGCCACTATACGATTTTGACCCGCATGAATGAATATAAACTTACTTATTTTTTTTATTTTAGGTGCAGTTAAAATGCCGCGTAATTATAAAAGGACTACTTCTAGACAACAATGGGATCCAGATAACATGAAAAAAGCCGTTCAAGCCGTATTTGATGGCACCATGGGTTACTTGAAAGCTGCCAAAACTTTTGAGGTACCAAAATCAACATTACAAGATCGAGTAAACCGATTTAGACAGAACAATGATCTGGACTGTTCCACACGCAAAGGCTTGGGACGATTTAAACTGATTTTTTCGACTTCCCAAGAACAAAGTCTCGTTAAGCATGTCTTGATAATGGAAAAACGATTATTTGGCCTCACGTATAAAGATCTTCGACGCTTAGCGTATCAATTCGCAGAAGCAAACAGTGTTGACCATTGTTTCAATAAGGTTTATAAACTAGCGGGAGAAGATTGGTTAGCTGGGTTCATGAAGCGACACCCACAATTATCACTGCGTGCTGCCGAGCCGACGTCGGTGGCAAGAGCGATGGGATTTAACATGGTTAGTGTCAACAAATTTTTTGATTTGCTTGAGGAAGTTATAATAATAATAATATAATAATTTATTCAATATATCAGACATCAATGATCCATTATGGTTAGTAACAATGAGAACTTATAAACTATGTTAGTACTTTAGTAGGCACAAAAAACAATCATAAAATATATATATCCAATAGGGTTAGTAACAATTGCAACTTATGAACTATGTTAGTAGGCACATTAAAACAATCATAAAATATATTACAAAATTGAGAATTAAACTATAAATTACATAATTGAAATTTAAACTATAAATCACAAATAATTGAAAATTAAATTATAAATTACTTAAAATTTAATTATATATTATAATAATTGAAATTGAAATGGAAATAATATTATTAGTAGTAGTAGTATATTAATTAGTTATTAAAAGCCACGGAGGCATGTAGGCGTACCCAATGGCCCAGTATGGGGCTGTCCCACCTGTCCGCTATAGTGCTCAGGATGCTGTTGGGGCTGCCGCGTACCCTGCGCATGATGGAGACGCATCGCTTGCGCATGATGGCGTGAAAGCCATCTATGCCCGCTTCTGCGAACATGCCAGAAGCACTGCAGTAGCGCGGCAGCCCCATCAACACTCTGAACGCGTTGTTGTACTGGACGCGCAGAGCGTTGTATGCCCTCTGCGTGTAGTTGACCCACAAACTGCATGTATAGAACGACTGACAGTACGCCGTGAACAGCGTAGACTTTACGTCAGTCGAGCATTTCGCAAATCGGCGAGCCAACATATTGCAGCGGACAGCCAACGCTCTGCGCTCACGCTCAATATCCAGGCTATCTTTAAGGTCCTCGGAGACCCAGTGGCCCAGATACTTGAAAGAGGTGACCTGATTTAAGGGACTTCCGCAAAGTTTTAGCTTTGGTGCAATTGGGTAGGTTTTAGTACCTGCCTTGAAAACCATAACTTCACTCTTCCTTACATTGTTTCTGAGCCCATGGACCTCCGCGTACCTTTCACATATCATGAGCAGGCTCAGCAACACCATCATCAGCATAACTAATATTGTAACAACATATTCCGTCTACATAACAACCTAGATAGGTGTTGCTGAGCTCAACGATCAACCGGTTTATGTACAGACTGAAGAGGCGTGGGGAGGTTAGGCCACCCTGCCTCACCCCGCACTCCAGCCTATACACATCCGATAATGAGCCTGCCCACCTCACACAATTGGTCTGGTTGTTTTACCAGTACCTTAATATTGATATAACTCCCTTATCCACGGTGGTCTCGTTCAGCAGTTTCTGCCACAGTAAGTCGTACGAGACCAGATCGAATGCTTTGGAAAGGTCTAGGAAACACGCGTTAACAGGCGTTTTCCTAGATGTGTAATACTGGACAGTATGCTTGAGAGACAGTATGGCACTTTCCGTGGAGAGACCAGGTCGAAACCCAAACTGCGCATCTTGCAAATCGATGCGAGTCGCCATATGCTTATCAAGCAAACTGTCCAGCACCTTGGCAATGACAGTAGCAAGCGATATGGGCCTATAGTTTGAGACATCTGATGTGTCCCCAGTCTTATCCTTTACAATAGTCACAACCACAGTTTTCATAAGATCGCTCGGTAGATGAGCGTGGCTCAGACAAAGTGAGAAGAACATCGCCAGCACCCTTGGCAGGTGAACTCCTGCATGCTGCAGGTGCTCGATGCTGAGGTAGTCATGCCCCGGAGACTTGCCCCTAACCATATTTTTAATAACAGTAGCGACCTCTTTCGCTGAGAACCTGACATTCAACTCCATCGGACAATCCTCAGCATCGACCGCCTGCAATGCTGAACCAAGAGAGGATTCCACTCTGAAGTGATTCACAAACAAGTTTGCTATGTTAGTAGGCTCATGTTGCCCCGCCACACTCACAGGAACGCCCGGCCTCATATTCAATCTGTTGGTGTTTTTCCAGAATCTTGAAAAATCTTTAGCTTTGTGATGTTCAGCTAATATATCCATTTTTATTTTATTCTGGTTATTCTGACACCATCTTAACTTTGATTTGAAGACTTTTCTGGTGTCGTACATATTATTATACACAAGACCAGAAGTAGGTTTACCAGATACACTCCAGATATGAAAAGCAAGCCGGGCGTCCGCGTGAGCCTGCTTAACATGCCTATTCCACCCAACAACTCGTTTACCCCTTCTTCCCCCACCCGCACCCACGCTACTGGGGCATTGGGCAGCCTCAGTGAGTATACACACAATGTTCGAGTACATATTATCTAATATGGGTTTGTGATTCATATTCGCACAAAACCCGTTAGCACATTCCTTAAATTCTAACGGAAAGTTAATTTCTCTTAACTTAGTGTGACATAATTCTTTATTACTATTAATATCATAAACGGGATATTTACCATGTTTGATTGTTGTTTCGAGTTCCCGATATTTCGGCGCTGTTACAAGCACCATGATCACGGATAAACTGAAGTCATTGCGGGTGGATGTTTATGAGCAGACAAATCGGTCTACCCTCTTTCTAGTTCGTTTTTTGCGTTCGGCACCACTACCATTGTCACTCACTACACGATTCTGTTCCCGACACACGAAACTCACTGTGTCCACTCGCGAACTTTTTTCGACACTTTTTCGGTTTTTACACAGTTGAACCACTGGATTCCAGGCTCTCGACAGTTGAAACCCGTCCTCCCGGTTAAAGTTTTTGTATTTGGTGATTTCAATGGCCTCTCTAACCAGACGAGGTATATAGTGGCGTTCTGTCGAGATGACCTGAGGGTTATGCAACTCAATCCAGTGGTTCGATCCCGATTCCAGAAGATGCTCAGCTATGGCCGATTTTTGAGTGTCATTATTTTTCACCGCCCTAATATGCTCGGATATACGACAAGCCACCGTACGTTTTGTCTGACCGATGTACGACTTGCCGCAACTACAGTCTACTTTATAAACACCGGGTTTTTCCAGCGGAAAGTTGTCCTTCGGCGAACGCAGCATCTGGGATACTTTCCTGAAAGGAGTGAAGATGGTCTTTACGGCGTATTTCCGAAGAATATTCGCAACCTTATCTGTCACTCCCCTCACATATGGCAAAAATGCTGGCTGCCTCTCAACCTCGCACTTCCGGTGCTTATGATAAGTTTTTCGTTTAGATTGTGCGAACTTCCCTGTATATCCATTCCTCCGTAGGACCTCCTACACATGTGTTAACTCAACACGTAAATGTTCCTCGTCGCATAGATCATATGCCCGGTTAATGAGTGTGTTAACGCTAAATCGTTTATTAAATTCAAATTGGGTTAGAAACTGCACATTTTGGTTGGTAACTTCCTATCCTTATCCCTCTCACCCATTTACTCTATTTTCTTTCCCTTTCGCACCTCAACGACAATGCATAGTTGTCATTACGCATCAGTTCGTTTCGGATCACCGTTCAAAGTGCATCTAAGTATTTGGAAATATACAAAAATCTGTTAATAGACCAAATAATCGTGTGTGCATATCAATCATCAGTTTTTTGGAGACAATTTGTGATCATTTAGTGGAAGAAAGGGGCGCCCCGAAAAACCAGGCATCAAGAAGATCGTCGTTCGAGGTACCTACCATTTTTTCCTATTACTTTCCTACTTGCCAGATTATTTGTGTGTGCCTATATATTCATTTTGCATTGTTTTAATTATAATCTACCAGCGCGCATTCATTTTTTGGTCACTTCGAGCCGTATACGTAAATGTTGTAGATTTTAGGCACGCTAACGAGCGTTACGGTCATAAATAACGCCCGCCATTTTGCTTTGGTTATTATTTACCGGTCGGTCTTTTAACTTCTAATAAGTTTCAAGTTTAGGTCAATACTTATCTTACCGCGGTACATCTCATTGTCTAATACAATGACCAAGGCAAAAGAGGGTTATGATCGTGAATTTGAAAGAATTCAAGGCAAATTAACAGTATATTTCGAACATGTTCAATCGATTTATGACATGATGAAAAAACTAGATTTTAGTAATCCAGTTAACATTGAAACATTTCTGGCGGCTAGTTTCACTATCGATGCAATACATCAGAAATATGTAGACGCGTTAGAGGAACGTTGTCGTTATGAAACGTCATTTAGCGATGCAAGTTTACCTTCATATAAAGCGTTATTGTCGTTTGAACAACTTTATTCGCAAATTAAGTATAAAATACGATTGTTATCACGCGAACAGATTGATGTAAAACCCTCGATTAGTAAGGGTCATGTAGGTACTATGCGATTACCTAGATTAGAAATGCGTACATTTGACGGTGAACATGAAAATTGGCCGCTTTTTTATGAGACCTTTCGTGCGGTCGTTCATGACAATCCGGAACTTACCGACGGCGAGAGAATACAATATTTAGTGGGTAGATTACAAGGCAAGGCGTTAGCTATTTGCCAAGGTATATTACCGTCTGCCAAAAATTATGAAGTTATTTGGAATGCGTTAATAAATAAGTACAACGATAAACGTTTGTTGGCATCGTCGTATTTAGATAAATTGTTAAATTTACCTACCGTCGCCGTCGACTCAGGTTCGGCGGGCAGTTTGGAAGAATTTATCGATAAGTTTTCGTCAATTATTTCGGCGTTGCGACAGTTGGAGGTTACAAACTTGGAAGATCTATTGTTCATCCATATTGGTTGCAAGAAAATTAATCTCGAGGCAGTTAAGGCGTTTGAGATGTCGTTAAATGATAAAACACCTACCTGTACCGAGTTTGTAAACTTCATGCGTAAACACGCACAAATATTACAACGCGCGCATAATGTCACAAACGTAAAATCAAATTCTCAATCTCGAAAAAATGTGGTTTCGACTACCATTCAACCGTCTGGTAAAAACCCGGGGTCACGTACTCAAAATAATGTTAAGGGATATTTCTTCAATATAAGGTCTTAAATTAGCAATATAATAATGATAAAGGTGACAAGATTTAAAATACAGTGATCTATGGCATATTCTTGCGACATTGACAGGTATTAAGTAAAAAGTATGTGAAGTATAACAGTCTCGCACCGTACACTGCGGAGCACGGTCGTGTTGTACCTACCGGTGACTCGTGTGTTAAGGGCAATGGCCTCGTCTACTGTGAAGTGTTCGAACTGTAATGTGGTGATTGATGAACTGTTAGCGTTTCTCTCCAACGTAATAGACTATATGGATGAAGACAGTATACACCAGCTAGTGACATCGTCGTTCAACGTGGAAAGTATTTCAAAGGCAAAACGGTTGCTTTTTGAATCCATACCTACTGCAAGAAAAATGCCGTTGAGGCGTAAAGATGGGAAGAAAAGAATGTCTCGAGACCTGGATGACATAATTGGTCTCATGAAAGGAATGGATGCTGAAGTATTCCCTGTATTCGTGGCGAAGGATTTACATAAAGTGCCTAGTGTGAGTTTCGATCACATTGACTGTACTCGTTTGCTTAAGGATATAGCGAAACTTCGGAACGAAGTTAGTGTTTTACAAGAAAACGCCGTAACAAAGGAGACGCTAGACGCGTTTAAAAAGGACTTGAGACACGCGTCTATTATTGTTGACGGCAATCCATCTCAAGATACATTTGTCAATAAAAGGAGAGGAGCGTGTCTGCAAGAGAGCTACTATGAACTGTGCAGCGGCCCTGTTGGCTTGCAGTATGTTCCTAGTTAACTCCCGGAGGCACTGCCGAAGGTTTTTAAAAAGAAACGACAGGAGTCTGGTCGCGAAGACGTTTAATTCCAGACTAACTGGTTTTAAAATTAATTCTAATACAAAGACAATACAACAATGCTTTGTTCTAAAATATAACAATGCCTTATTCTTAAATCCTTAACTCTACGAAACGCGTCACCGGGTGCCAGACTAAACATCCCGGCGCTACTATGAATGCCGCGTCTGTTCTGGTCGCGCAAGGCGAGTATCAACTAGCACGATGTTACAATGTTAGGTGCTGACACAGCATACATAACACCTCCCCCCAAAAGTTCGAAGTTATTGGAGAGATGATTATCATTGGGATGATTATCGTCGCTCCGAATAATTTCGGCACAAAGATTCTTTTACGGTTTTTCCGTACTTACGAGCTATGAACACAGAAATGCTTAAAACTATGTAATTATATATAACACTAAGAGTGCCGACGCTAACACTTTTCACGTTAATTAATATTTCACTGTCGTTTTTCACTTCACTTTTGCTAACTTCCAATAAGTTGCTTAGGTGTTGCAGATTTATTAAATCACTAGTGTCCAAGTTGATAGGCTTGCGCTGCAGATGTGGCTCGATGGGTGTTACATCAGGGAGATTGACAATTGGTACTTTCGAAGAGCCGATATTTTGTAGTAGTATTATTAGATTTTAGGGTAACTACCAATCTTGACATCGCAGTGTCCATCCAAGGTAAGTGAGTAAGTACCTTTTATTTATTTTTTCTTTCGTTATCTCGTTATTGCAGATCTCTGATAGTATACTTTCGGCTCTACTATAGATAATCCAACGCCTTTTCCCCACAGATTCAATTTTGAGGGTGTGAATTTCAACTGGTACAGGATTACAGGAGCTTGTATTATGGGAGAATCTCATTAATGCGGTTATGCAGGTGTCTTCCATTGGCAGCTGGGACTCGTCCTCGTAGCACAGGAACTTTGCCTCGTAGAGTTCGTTGCAAGGCTGGGAGAGCGAGACTACTATGGACCTTTTTACTAAGAGGTAGGGGTATTTGGGAATAATGATTGTGGTTTGGTTAAAATGATTGGTAATAGGTATGGGGATTGCTCTGTAGTAAGTATATAATTATTTTATCTTTAATTATAGGTATTTCTAAAATGAACGTTATTTGACTTCCCTTCGAATAAGCTTTTATTTCCGAAATGTTTGTATTAAAGTTTGCATACCTTTTAATATTAAATTCCAAATCCTCATGAATCAAACTTAAATCTAAAATCTTAATAATAATCCACTTATTATAACTTACGCTAGCTTGACCTTGTTTCAGAATCAATACGCCATTGTTCATATCTATCTTTTGAAGTTGAAGGGTGTGTATCCTGGAGGTCACGATTATTTATTTTAACGGGACAAATGTTCCTAACTATTTCACCTGATACTTGTGCTTTTTGAAAACGAGGTTTGTCTTTACTTCGCCTAATGTTCACTCCTTTTATGAATACAGTGTCTCCTTCTTGTATATCGAACGATGTTTCACCACCACGTTTTCCTATGACCTTTTCCTTGTTTGCTATTATTTTATCCGTTAAGTATTGGTAGAGATACTTAGTACGCTTCATGTGATCGTTAACTAATTGTTGCGTATATTGTTTATTAAAGTTAACTGCAAAGGTGCTATTTGAATCAGTGTGTCCAAATACAACTTCGAAGGGTGTAAGACCTGTTGTCGAATGTATCGTTTGATTGTAAGACATAATCGCGTATGTCATTACGTCGGCAGCATCAGTAATTCGGTGTTCATATTTTGCGATACGATATATTTCTAAGATGGTTGAGTGGAAACGCTCTATTAAACCCATGGAATTAGGGTTATGTGCTGTACCTATGTGCAAATCGACTTTATAAAATTGGAGTGTTTCTTTAAGCAAAGTATTGTTGAATTCGGTTCCAGGATCGGCACTTATCCGGTTTGGTACACCATAAAACGAGAAAAATTTAATTAATGCACGGACTACTTCAGGAGTGGATCGGTTTGACAGTATAAAAGCCTGTCCTAATTTACTAAAAGCATCTATTATCGTCAAAAACGGTTTCCCTTCTACTGAGAAGAGGTCTATGAATATTTCAGCAAAGGGTTTTGTTTGTGTTTGTGTTAATTGTAATACTGGTTTCAAGGGTTTACGGTCGTATTTTAGTTTTTTACAGGTTTCACATGAATTAATTACCGTAGCAACAGTTACGTCCATATTTTTCCAGAAGTAGTTTCGCTTTATCTTCATGAGAGTTTCTTTGATGCCGCGATGGCTGGTTTTACCCTGATGGTAGGTAAGTACAACCGAACGTTGTTCATCTTCGTCCTCTACGTATATAATTATTTTCGTGCATTCGTAAATTTTAACCGTATCCTTTTTAAATAGCTTAATAACAGCGTCTGTAACTGGTTACGGTGTAGTTGATCTTCAAAATAAAAGAAATATTTTGTTTTAGGTTGTTGTGGTTGTTGTAAGGAATTGTTTTACTAAGTGTGGATTATCTACAGGTAAGTGTATCTCAATATTTTTTTGTTTATCACGTGATAACTCTTTTACTGATTGATTTCTGTTCCAGGTAAAAACAAGAACTTGATGGGGCTTCGTGTCTACAGCTTCATCTAGGATAGGGATGCCGTTTGTATCGATATCTTGTGCAGAGTGTATTGTTTCAGGTAATGAATCTGCTGTGAGGGTGCTAGAGGAAGATGCTCGAACTGGATAAGATGACATAATGTCTGAAGGTGACGGGGCAGTCAATGTTTCTGAAGAGTCCGATATTGATATTGGACTATCAGGTCTTTCAGTATCACCTACGTTACCCTGTAAGGATGTGTTATTATCTTGATTGGTAAGTACATTTAATTTCATCCGAGACAGGGCGTCAGCGTTGCTGTTTTGGCTACCTTTCTTGTATATTATATCGAAATCAAATTCGGCTAACCTTAGTTTCCACCTAGTTAGTTTACTGTTCGGCTCTTTGATTGAATTAAGCCATGCTAACGGTCGGTGATCGGTGTATATTGTAAATTTGCGTCCGTACAAGTATGGACGAAAGTGTTTTGCTGCCCACACTATGGCTAGCAATTCCTTTTCTATAGTACTATACCGTGTTTCCGCATCATTTAATGTCCTGCTGGCGTATGCAATAGGTTTTTCATTTCCAATAACACCTTGTGAAAGGACAGCACCTACAGCGTAATTTGACGCGTCTGTAGTTAGGATAAAAGGCTTTGAAAAATCAGGGAATTGTAGTATAGGGGCGTTGACTAATAGTTCTTTGCATCTTTGGAAAGCATCGACATATGATTGAGTAATTTCTATTTTATTTTTCTTTTTCAGGCACGAAGTAAGAGGTTGTGTGATTTTAGAAAAATCTTTTATAAATTTTCGATAGTAGCCGACCAGTCCGAGGAAACTTTTGATTTCGGTGGATGTGCGGGGAAGTGGGAAGTTAAGTACTGCTCTGATTTTGTCATCATTAGGTTCTAGGCCATGTTTAGTAATCTTGTGTCCCAAGTAAAGTACCTCCTTTCTCAGAAACTCACATTTGTCTAGTGTCACTTTAAGGTTGTTTCGTCTAAGGCGATCAAAGATTTTTCGTAACTTTTCAATATGTTCTTGTAAACTATTCGAATATATTATTATATCGTCCAAGTAAACGAGGCAATGGGTACCTTGCAAACCTCTCAGCACGTTATCCATCGCGCGTTGAAAAGTTGCAGGTGCGGTTTTAAGCCCAAATGGCATGCGAGTAAACTCAAAGTGACCTGATGGGGTTGTAAACGCGGTTTTGGGTCTGTCTTGTTTGTCTATCTCAATCTGGTGATATCCACTAGCGAGGTCGAGGGTACTAAAGTAAGATGACTTTCCTAATTTATCAAATAAGTCATTAATATTTGGTAAGGGGTACTTGTCGTCGGTCGTTATTTCATTTAAACGTCGATAGTCTATAACCATCCTGAATTTATGCTCACCTGAGGCATCTGCCTTTTTTGGGACTAGGTGCACGGGGGCACTCCATGGCGAAAACGATTCTTGAATTACATTATCATGTAATAATTTATCAATTTGTTTTTGTATTTCAGTGTTTTGTAACGGTGGATGTCGGTAAGGCCTAATAAAAATAGGCTCTTCGTTTTTAGTCCGGATTTGGTGCTTTACTTGGTTTGTGAATGTTAAGGGCAGATGTTCGCAGTAAAATATATCTCTATATTCAAAACAAAGATTTTTTATAGCTTCGCGTTCTTCTGAGTTAGTGTGATCTAATCGTAATTTAGCTAAATTTTGTTTCAGTAATTCGTCAATTTCATAGTTATTCCGTAACTCATCTGTTGTTACGTTTATTTCACAGACATTAATGTCGTTAAGTTTAGTTGTAGTCAACGGCTTAGTAAATGTAATAGTTACACTATTTTGTGAAGCATTTTGAATAACAGTTGTCGCAAAATAATCTATGCACGTAACTATAGCGCTAGGCATACGTACGTCATTACCGAAATTTTTAAAGTCAATGATTGCATCACCGTTATTTAGGTCGGTCGGTACTTTTACTATTGTTTCAGTACGGGGGTCTAAAGTGATTTCACATGTGGGGCTGTATACTATAGGTATTTCTGTATCTCGCGTTCTTAAAATTTGCGTCTTCATGTCTATTGTTGCATCTAACATTTTTAATAGATCCGAACCTATTAATCCGTCATATCGGCTATCGACATCGTAAACATAGAACTTGTGTTTGAGGAAACTTTTGAAGGTTTTCAGTAAGGGTATGTATATAACTTGGTCGTGTGAGCTACGTGCATGTGTGCTAATAACTTCAAATGGTTCGTTATATTTGTAAGCAGAAAAGTATTGATCGACTTTTCCTGGGCTAATAAAACTTCTTGTACTTCCGGTGTCTATCATTAGGCGGGCATCAATTTCCGGAATATAAATGTGTGGTAATCGATTTATACTATTGCAATTTAAATTGATTACTTCGGGTGATTGAGGTCTAAATCCTTGTTGAGGTTGTTGCACACCCGATTTGGAATTAATTTGGTTCGGTACGCCAAATCTATAGTTGTTATTGAAACCAGATCTAAAATTATTTTGGGGCGAATGCGGAATTATAAACTTTGAGTTTTGGTTGACCGGATAACCAAAATTATTTGAGGCTGGAACATTAAAACCTTGAAGGTTAGTAGTCGAAGGAGGCTGGGCTGATTTTATATTACTTTTATTTCTTGCGTTATATTGAAATTGAAAATTGACCTCTTCCATGACGACACTGAGCGCACTTTCTAAACTTGTACAATTTCTGAGTCTTACAATTCTAATTAAATCCTCTGGTAGATTATATAAAAACACGTTAAGAGACAAGTTATTGTAAATCACCATTTTTGCTGCTTTCATTTCCTCACTAGCGAGTAAATTGACCTTGGAGAACAGAGTGCTGCGTATTTGCTGAATTCGGTTACAAAAGTCCAGATAAGTTTCATTTGATTTAATTTTTAAATTTTCTAGCTCAATAGCCACGCAGTCTTCTGATCTGGGGTCGCCAAAATGTTGAATAAAAATAGATTTTATTTGGTCCCATGTACTTATATCATCTCTTTCACTTAATAGAGCCGCTGCTCTACCACACAATCTACTAGTGATAGCATGGAAATTATATGTTGTCTGAGCAGCATTACTAGGGCCATTAAAGTGACTTAAAATATATTCACTTTTCTTTATAAACAAATTTAATATACATTTGTTACCATCAAACTTAGGAATTAAACTTAAAACATCTTTAGGGATTATTTGAACAGATTCTCCGACTTCTTCCGGCATTTTAATCAACAATTTAATCTATTTTTTTTACTTTAACACTTAAATTATAAAATTTCACTTAAAAATAGGCCTGCCAATTTTGTGCAGAAGTCAAATAACTTTCAACGATTTTAGTTTAAAAGTTACGCAATAAGTCCCACAGAGCAACACAGGAAATAACAAGGACGAGACAGGATAGTAAAAAGGTCTACTTACAGTCTGCTCGATCCCATGCCTCCCCGTAGAGCTGCTCGTGCCGTGGACAGGAACCTTCGGCGCCAGGCGTAGAAAACTTATTTATTTGGTTCGAGGATACCCGAAGCCGCGCGCGAGACCGATTTTTGTGTACTCGAACACAGCGTTAAGACAGCGGATATCCTACCGGCTGCGCCAGTTAACTCCCGGAGGCACTGCCGAAGGTTTTTAAAAAGAAACGACAGGAGTCTGGTCGCGAAGACGTTTAATTCCAGACTAACTGGTTTTAAAATTAATTCTAATACAAAGACAATACAACAATGCTTTGTTCTAAAATATAACAATGCCTTATTCTTAAATCCTTAACTCTACGAAACGCGTCACCGGGTGCCAGACTAAACATCCCGGCGCTACTATGAATGCCGCGTCTGTTCTGGTCGCGCAAGGCGAGTATCAACTAGCACGATGTTACAATGTTAGGTGCTGACACAGCATACATAACATCCTATTAAGTCGAATAATGCGTCGTCATCGTCGCCGGCCGGAGCAAAACACCACTCAACACCTACAAACAATGTATCGTCGCCCGCAAGCGAGCAGCCTATCTCTATTCAATGCGAGCAATCGAAAGGGATGGAGATAAACGCTAGCGGTGTGAGCGAGAACAGCAATGGTTCGAGTCCTAGACGCGGCGGCGAGAGCGAGACAACGATAGGCGCTGAGGCCCAGCCGCGAGGTGCCGCGAGTGCGAGTGTACTGAATAGTGAAATTATGTGCGCGCGCGCTTCGGTCAACAAATCGGTTATACTGCCCAGCGTAATTTTAAATACAGCTGTTACTACTGTGTCGCCTTCTGCGTTACTAAATAAGAATGTCCGTCAGGTTGCTAAGGACTGCTCACAGGTAACTAAGGAGAATTCTGAATGGCAAGTTGTTCAGTCAAAAACTGCCAGAAGGTATAAACTTATCGGTCAAAAAGGCCGGGCGTCTACAGCGCCGGACGGCAAGTTTAAAGCTGCTGACATAAAGGTACCTTTGTTTATTTCGAACGTCTCTAAAGATACTTGTGAGCAGGATATTGTTAGCTACATAAAAGATAAGACCGGCGAGGTTGTGTCATTGAAACTGATAAAAATGAAACCAAATCGAAAATATAACGCCTACAAGTTATTTGTTTCAAAGAGTAATTTGCATTTATTTTTGAATGACGACTTTTGGCCTGATGGCATTACGTTTCGGCGTTTCGTGCATTTCATGTACGGGCCGAAACAAGGAAATTGTAATGTTAAAGTTTAAGTTAGGTACAGAATGGATAGTCGCAAAATAATATGTGATACTGATAATTGTAAGTTCATTAGTTTTAATTGTAAAAACTTTAAAACTTTCATAGAAGATGTGGGAAAATTATGTAAGTCGGTGAATGTAGTCTGTCTTCAGGAGACGTGGTTACTCAATCACGATCTTCCGCTGTTGGGTACTGTGTCACCTGACTTTGAGTACATAGGTAAGAGTTCAGTAGATTGCGGTGAATTACTGGTCGGTAGACCATATGGTGGTGTGGCCATATTATGGCAAAAGGGCATTTTTGATAGTGTTTCTGTTGTAAATTGTCTCAGTGACAGACTGCTAGCTATCAAGGCTACTATAAATGGTCGCTCCATATTAATTTTTTGTGTGTACATGCCAGTGAAAGCGAGAGAGAATTTACCTATTTTCACGGATATTCTGAGTGAAATCAGCTCAATTGAAGAAGGTAATGATGCGCAAACTGTGATTATTTTAGGGGATTTAAATGCGCAACCTGGCCAATTATTCTTTACTGAGCTTAGTAGTTTTTGCACGGATAGATCTTGGGTGTGCGCTGACATAGATTTTTTAGGTATTGATTCTAACACGTGTACTTATTATGACACGTTTCATCGTAAGGGCAGTTGGTTGGACCATTGTATTGTCTCACAAGCTGCCTGGCAATCGACAGTTAACGTCGGAATAATAGAAGATATTTTTGTTTCTGACCATCTGCCTATATTTATAGAGTGCAATTTGGGGTCAATTAGTCCGATCGCCGCAATTCAAAGTACATCGCGCAGTGCTGTAATCTGGGGGGAGAGAGATGAGGCTCAGGTTAGAGAATATCGAGATTTACGTAATAAGGGTTTGCGAGACATTGACTTCCCCGCTGAATTTGAGGCGTGTAGTTTCGGGCTTTGTACTTTGTCTGATCACAGGCTAGTCTTAGATAAAATGTATAGGGCATTTGTGGATATATTGAGTGATGCGGCTGTAAAATCAAAAACCAGTGTCAGACATAAACGGCATAATAAACGGGTGTGCGGCTGGAACGAAAATGTGAGGATAGCGCATCGGGAGGCTAGGCTACGCTACCAAGGTTGGGTGGTTCTGGGTAGACCAAGTACTGGTTCCGCTTACGACTTGATGGTCGAGTCGAGAAAAGTTTTTAAAGGACGACTAAAATGGTGCCAGAAGCACCAGGATCAACTTAGAATGGACGTAATAGCTAAGCAAAGAGCCGAAAAAGATTTCACCAAATTTTGGAAGTCCACAAGTAGGCTTGATGTTAAGCCTGGCCTCCCTGCGAATGTGGATGGGCGAAGTGACCCGGAGGATATAGCTAATTTGTTCATGGAGCACTTTAAAGTGCGCTCTCCTCTGGGTCCCTCGACTATTAAGCAAGATGGTGAGCTCATCGTGGCGGGCGAGGAACCTTTACTTAAATTTACAGTGAAGCAACTTAAACAAGTTATAGATAGTATGCGTAGAGGTAAATCTCCTGGCCACGATGGGCTCAGTATTGAGCATCTAAAATATGCTGGTGTACACGTGCCGAGGGTCCTGTCCATGTTCTTCAATATGTGCATTACTCATACATACTTACCGGATGACTTGATGAAAACTACTGTGGTGCCCATAGTGAAGAATAGGACAGGGGACATATCGGACCACGGTGGAGCACACTGTGGAGGCGTGCCCTGCTTGGGCGGAGCCCCGCCGTGTTCTCGTGGCGGCGATCGGCGGCGGCGACCTCTCGCGCCCGGCCCTGGTGCAAGCCATGGTCCGGGGCGAGGAGGAATGGGACGCCGTCGCCTCCTTCTGCGAAGCAGTGATGCTAGCGAAGGAGGTGGCGGAACGAGAGAGGGAGAGAACCTCTCAACGTCCCAGCCGCCGCGGAAGGCGCTCCGGGCGTCGGGGGTCACGCGATGACCTCCGGCCACCGTAGACGCGGGCCTGTGGACGGTGAGTAACGGGCTAGCTCGCCGTCCGGCCGTCGTCATGACGGCAACAGACCGTGTCGGCGGCGCGTACGTGTTCCACGCGCGCCTCAAAGAGATGTCAGCAACGAGGGGCCCGCAAGGGCCGACGCCCGTCGGGGCTGTGGATATCGAAAGGTTACCGCGGCTCCGACACAAGGGCGAAGAAGAAGGAACATGGGTTTGGTTTTTAGTCAGTAGAAGTCTGACACTCCCCTTCGCTCTGCCCAAGAGCGGGGGGGGTTATTCGATGATTTTCCACCCACCAAAAAAAAAAAAAAAAAAAAGGGGACATATCGGACAAAGAGAATTATCGCCCGATCTCTCTTGCGACAACTGTAGCCAAGGTATTGGATAGTGTGCTTGAGTCTTGTCTGGATAAGTACATACACATACACGACGCTCAGTTCGGGTTTAGACCTGGACTGTCAACTGAAAGCGCGATTCTGGCTCTCAAGCACACTGTCCAGTACTACACAGAACGGAGGACTCCGGTGTACGCCTGTTTTTTGGATCTCTCCAAGGCCTTCGATCTCGTTTCGTATGAAGTGCTTTGGAGAAAGATGGAAGACAGGGGTATACCGGCAGAGATTCTGAAAATATTTCAGTACTGGTACTCGAATCAGGCTAATTGTGTTAGGTGGTCAAACTGCCTTTCTAAGTCATACAAGTTGGAATGCGGGGTGAGACAGGGGGGGTTGTCCTCGCCAAAATTATTCAATTTGTATGTGAATGACCTCTTGGTCGAGCTCAGCGGCATGCGTGTCGGTTGCCGAGTGGGGGGTGTTTGTGTGAACAACATCAGCTACGCGGACGATATGGTGGTGCTGGGCCCGACTGCGAGGTCAATCAGGGAAATGCTGAAGGTGTGTGAGAAATTCGCCGCATCACATGGTCTGATGTATAATGTGAGGAAAACCGAGTTCATGGTCTTCAGGGCCGCCGGCAGGTGCACAGACACCATGACTTCAATTACTTTGAACGGCGCTAATATTAAGCAGGTAACTAAGTTCAAGTATCTGGGTCATATACTTGTCGACGACCTTAAAGACGATGATGACGTGGAGAGGGAGCGCAGGGCGTTGGCGGTCCGCGGGAACATGTTGGCGCGCAGATTTTTTCGTTGTACCGATCAGGTCAAAATAACATTATTTAAAGCGTACTGTCAAGGCCTGTACACGGGAAGTCTGTGGTTCAATTGTTCTCGGGGGACGCTAAATGCCTTGCGCGTCCAATATAACAATGTTTTCAGGATGATGTTGAAACTCCCTCGTTTCTGTAGTGCCTCGGGGATGTTTGCCCAATCGGGTACAGATGGTTTTCACGCTATTATAAGGAAAAAGGTGGCATCGCTTGTGAGGAGGATTCGGGGGAGTGACAACAGCATCCTGAAAGTCGTGGCTGAGGACCCGAGAGCTCCTGTGCTGAGGCATCTCATGCGGAATCATTGTCCTCATGAAATGCCTCGTAAGTATATGACTCATTAGTTAGTTAATTAAACGGTATTCTATTCCAATTTGTTACTAATCCTAGTGTTTAAGTTGTTTACTAACAAAAATGGTTCCTATGTTGTTCCAAATAAAGAAAATTATTATTATTATTATTATTATAACGGGTAAAGGTAAAAGTGTGTAAAAACATTTTTATAAGGCAAAACCACAGATTACTGTAGCAGGACGATAATCTACTTAAGTACATACATGCGTAACAAACATGTTATGTATGTACCTACACAAGTAGTTACTATGCGCCGCTGCGTCGGCGCACATCGAACGTTTAATAAAGACGTCAGTGTGCAACTAGCAACCGACTAGTCATTATGTGTGCCCCGTCCTTACGTCTCCTAACCGAATACAACACGTGGCGACGACGAACTAATGCGAATAATGTCTGCGGCCGTATCTTTCGGACTTTTTTCGGGTTTTGACCACTCAACGCAAGAGTGGAATAGTTATAAATCCCGTTTGAACCAGTGGTTCATCGCAAATGACGTGGACGACGCTAAGGACAAGAGCAAGGTCAAGCGGAGGGCAATATTGCTAAGCGCGTTTTCGGAAGCGACGTATAAATTAGCTAGTAACCTGGTATTACCAAAGGAATTAGAAGAAGTGGAATTCGACGAGGTCATCCAAATATTGGATGAGCATTTCACTCCTAAGAAGTGCGGGTTTGCGGAGAGATTCCATTTTTATTCAGCGGTACAAAGGCCAGGTGAGAGTCACTCAATGTGGGCGGCCAGAGTCAAAGGATTGGCAGCACACTGCAGTTTTAAAAGTCTCGAGGAGGCCGTACTGGACAGATTCGTCATGGGTATGGTAGCGGGCCTCGAGAAGGACAAGCTTTTCGCACAAAGCCTGAAGGATTTAACCCTCAGCGGCGCAGTGGAGCTGGCGGAGAGCGTGCGGTGCGCGCGCGAGGCGGCGGCAGCGGCCACGCTGGGCAGCGCCCGCCCCGCGCCATCGGCGGCGGCCGGCGCAGACGGCGCGCCGGTATTCAGCATCACCAACGGCCAAAAGTGCAGTGTATGTGGTTATAACAACCATAAAGCCGACAAGTGTCGTTTTAAAAGTTACAAGTGTAAAAAGTGCGGCAAAAAGGGTCATTTGCGTCGTATGTGCACGTCAAATAAAGTACAGTACGTAGATGAGAAGTCTGTGGATGAAGGAGATGATGGTGAGTCGTTTTCCAACATTCGTTGTGCGAGGGGTAGGCCGATGACGGCGCGGGTATTGGTTAACGGTCAGGTTTTGGAATTCGAAATAGATAGCGGCGCGGCTGTTAGTGTGATTTCGAGCAAAACTTACGACGCGTATTTCAGTAATGTACCATTATCAGCGACGAACAGGCAGCTACGTAATTATACGGGTGGCAAAATAGCCAGCCGCGGGCTGGCCCGACTGAGTGTGACGTACGAGGGTCGCGCGCGCGAGCTGGACGTATTCGTAGTGGCGGGCGGCGGGCCACCGCTGCTGGGCCGCGACTTCATTCACGAGTTCAGCCTCGAGCTCGCGCCTGCTATTCAGTACCTTTCCACCGAGACAGACGACTCATTTAGAAAAAGTTTGTTTAACAAATTTCCTAAGTTGTTTTCTGGCAAATTAGGCTGTTTCAATAAATACGCGATTAAACTTCATCTCAAACCTGGTTCAAAGCCAGTATTTTTCAAGCCCCGCCCGGTTGCTTTTGCCCTGAAAGATAAGGTACATAAAGAGATTGATCGTCTGTTAGACCTGGGAGTGCTAAAACCGGAGGAACACTCGGAATACGCTTCACCTGTGGTTCCAGTGCTAAAAAAAGATGGCGGAGTTAGGCTTTGTGCCGATTATAATAATAATAATAATAAAGCCTTTTATTCCGAAACACACAATAATAATAATAGTTAAAACAAAAAAGTTACAAAATGTCACGCATTTCGGTGTGCCTCGTGGCATAGGCCTCCTCTAACAGTTTCCATTGACGTCTGTCGCGAGGTATCCTTCTCCAATTTGGGCCTGCTGTAAGTTTTATTTCATCCTCCCAGCGAGTAGGCTGCCTTCCCCGATTTCTTTTGCCGTCCCTTGGATACCACTCTGTCACTGCCTTGCTCCACTTGCCTTTAGAGTCCCGCATCATGTGGCCTGTCCACCTCCACTTTTGTTGGTCTATCCTTGTTAGGACATCGGTCAGTTTTGTTTTGGACCGGATATCTATATTCCTAATTCTATCTTGTCTTTTTGAGCCTACCATACTTCTCTCCATTGCTCTTTGACACTTGGCAAGTTTTTCTCTATGCAATTTGGTAAGTGCCCATGTCTCACATCCGTAGGTTAGACATGGGAGTATACATGCGTTGAAGGTCTTTCTTTTCAAAGTCATGCCTAGGTCTTTTGACTTCATGATCTCCTTGAGGGCCCAGTATTTCTTCCAACTAATTGCAATCCTCATATTAATTTCCTGGCTAGTTTGGTCTTTGGTGGAGATGACTTGACCAAGGTATATGTAATCGTCTACATAGGCCAGAGCTTCTTCTTTTATTTTGATATCTACCTTTTTAGAATTAGTCATTAGCTTGGTCTTGCTGTAATTCATTTTCAGACCAATTTTTTCGCTTTCTTCGCTCAGTCTTTGTATCATAATTTCCAAATTCTCTGGGATTTCTTCAAATAATACTAAGTCGTCAGCAAATCTGAGGTGGTTCATTTTCGACCCATTTATATTCAGACCAAACTTTTCCCAGTTCAGGTTGCGAAAGATGTTTTCTAGCACGGCAGAAAACAATTTTGGAGATAGTGGGTCACCTTGCCTCACCCCTCTTTCTACGTGGAATTCGGTTCCCAGAGATTCCAATTGTATTCTAGCCGTACTGTTGGAGTAAATGGTTTGGACAATGTTGATGTATGCTGCTGGTATTCCTTGTTGTTTTAGAGTTTCCCATATGTAGTCATGGCTCAAGCTGTCGAAAGCCTTTGCGTAGTCAATGAAGGCAATGTATATAATTTTATTATATTCCTTATATTTTTCCATTACCTGTTTGACTGTGTAGATATGGTCAATTGTCGAAAACCCTTTTCTGAAGCCTGCCTGTTCTACTGGCTGTTGTTCGTCCAATATTGGGCTTATTCTATCCAATACGACCTTTGCAAATATCTTATATACATTCGACATCAGGCTTATTGGTCTGTAATTTTCGATGTCTTCTTTGGTGCCTTTTTTATGTATTAAGATAATGTGAGACTTTGCCCATTTCTCAGGGATATCCCCGCTACTCAGAATCTCGTTGAATATTTGAGTTAGAACGGGTATTAGTTCTTCCATTGAGCCCTGCAGCAGCTCATTTGTAATTTTGTCTGGTCCTGGAGATTTTCCCGCTTTTTGGCTCCTGATTGCTTTTTCTACTTCTTCTGGAAGGATTAAAGGGACGGGTTCCAGAATGGCGTCGAGCATTGGTTCGGTATGGTTTTTCTTTACGTCGTTTGGTGTTTGTTTTGCGTATAGACTACGGTAGAAGTCTGTTGCCAGTTCCTTGATGTTCTTCCTCTTTGTAGTGGTATTTGACCTTCTTTTAAGTTTCGGTATCCATTCTTTACCTGCTTCCCGTAGTTCCTTTAGAGCTTTTTTGACACCTCCAGTTCTTTGAATATGAAATTCTAGGGTTTGCAGTCTTTTGGTTTTGCAATCCCTTCTGATGCTCGCTTTTAGTTTCTTGCTTGTTTCAGTTATCCTTTTCATGTTTTCTTTTTTAATTTGGTTCTTTATCAGTTCTTTTCTTTCGTTAATCAGTTGCAAGGTTTGGTCGCTAAGTTGGTATTTGTTGCATTTGTCTTTCCTGCTTACGATCGAATTGTTCACAATTTGTTTCTCCAGTATATCATATTTCTGTGCCACAGTTGAGTCCTTTGTTGTAATATTATTTGTTTCGTTTGTTTTATTATGCTTTGTGCCATTTGTATTTCGTAGATTTCTAGGTTGATCGGGTCGGTTGATGTTAATGTGAGTTCGAGAAGTTTTAGTGGGGCGCTTTCTTATGGAGCTGCGTATCATGCGATGGTTTGTGTTGAAGTTGAGCTTGCATATAACGGCAGTGTCTGTGAATGCTCTAGGGTGGTTGCTTATAATGTAGTCGATTTCATTTTTGTATGACCCATCAGGAGAAATCCATGTCCATTTTGTTTTGTTGTTTTTCTTGAAAATCGAGTTAAGTATAGTTAAATTATGTTCCATAAGAAATTCAACAAGTTTCTGGCCGTTGCAGCTTCTCTTACCGTACCCAAATTTTCCAAGAACATATTCCTCAGGATTTTTTCTACTTCCTACTTGTGCATTAAAATCTCCCATTAAAATAATAAATTTATCTGAGTTGGTATTTATCGCTTGTGACATGTCTTCATAGAACGACTCTAATACTGACAGTTCGGCTTGCTCTGTTGGAGCATAAACTTGCATAATTGACCATTGTTTCTTATAGCCTGGCAGTTTAATGTTAAGTACAGCTAATCTGTCTGAGATTCCAATAAATTCTTGTATATGATGTTTTAGGTACGTTTTAATCAAAAATCCTACTCCTCTCTGCCCGGCTGTTTCACCTTTTTACCCGACTACGGCAAAGCCAAAGGAGGGTTATGATTTTGACTGGCTATGTATGTATGTATGTATGTATGTATGTATGTATGTATGTTTGTATGTATGTATGTGTGTATCTTCATCTGTTCCCTCATAGCTTCTAATCTACTTATCGGAACTCGACATATAAGGTATCGTTAGAACCGTCTTAATTTTCCGCTGAACATAGGCTAGGTGACATGTCACAAAAAGCGATTTGGCGCCCTCTAGCGGACAAAAAGTAAGGCTTAAAAAATAAAAATGGAGATAAATACGCCGTGTTTGGTATCATTTGAAAGGGCCTGACTTGTACATTTCCAAAATATTGCTCACTTTTAAAATCACGCCCTCTAGCGGACAAAAAGTCAAAAGTAAAAAAAATATTTAACACCAAAATTGTTTAAAAAAAAAAGTAAAAAACTAAAACCCGACTACGACAAAAAAACGACGCTGAAAAAGTATGAAACAAGATTTTCAGGATAGAACAAAAAGAAAAGCCGTAGTCACACGTTATAGGTACCAACCTAAACACTTTAATACCGTGTGACTACGGCTTTTCTTTTTGTTCTATCCTGAAAATCTTGTTTCATACTTTTTCAGCGTCGTTTTTTTGTCGTAGTCGGGTTTTAGTTTTTTACTTTTTTTTGGTATAAGATATAATCTGGATATTCCTCGATTTTTTCGCCTAGTCTTCTCATTTCGCTTATGCCTAGTATGTCGTAGTTTATATCTTCTAGGGCCTTGTTTAGTTCCATCAAGCTTTCAGGTGTCCTTAGAGTTCTTGTGTTTAGTGTTGCAATGTTGAAAACTTCACATCTTTTAGTTAGAGGGTGGTGGTCTAGTTCTCCCGCGGGGACCAGCCGTGTTGGGAGACATTTCATTGTTAGCTGTTTCTCATGTTGTTGTGATTGTCCGGTTCGTGTTGCTGGTTCTCTAGTTTCTGTTTGTGTGCTTGTCCGAGAATGAGATTGATCTCCCACGTAAGTACTGAAAGGCATCTAGCTTCTGCATTTTGGGGTCGTTTTTTGTGCCACTATTTCCATTCTTGGGGCTCGGAGTTTCTGACCTTTTCCTTTTTTCATTCTCACTGCTCTCCCTGTTTCTTTTTTCTTTATTCTTTAGATAGGTGTCTTTGGGCAAATCATGCGTAATATAAGTGTTGGGTTTCATTTCCTTTTTATTTTTCAGAATCTGGATCTTTTTGCCTAGGGTCGTGGTAGCAAGGAGAATTGGTCTTGTCTTACGGTCTTCGTTCCCTTTTTTTCCCAGTCTCTGGACTCGATCTATTTCACCTTCCATAAGTTGGACCTCTATATCTGTCAATGTAGAAGTTACCAAGGCTATCAAATCCTCGTGCTTTTCGTCCTTCGGTTCTGGAACCCCGTGGATTATTACGTTGTTCCTCCTACCATTCATCTCGAGGAAATCAATTTTTCTATTTAATATCTCAACCTCGTTTTTCAGTTTCGCATTTTCTTCAATAATAGGTTTAATTTTTTCATCAACCTTTTGAAGTATAGTTCTCGTGATATTTTCTGTTATTGTGTTTGTTTGGACGTTAAGTTGTTCTGTCATTTTTGCCAACAGCAGCGACATCTCAGGCGACAGCTGTGTACCCATCTTGCAATAACAAAACGCAGGGATGTTAATTTTTATATTTCCGAACGTAGTCTTTTGTTGTTAGGTTGGCAACAACGTATCTCCAATATTGTCTCTGGTTTGCTGTTTTGACAGATAACCTCAACTTAACTTTGGCGTTAAATGTGTTTATGTACACTTTATTGGTGTATTTTTGTTGTTCTTCTGTTGTGTTTCAGTGCACAATCTCACACACAACCTTCCGAACGGCACTTTTGTAAGTAGATCTTAAGAAAACTGTACACTTTTTCGATAAAACTGAGGAGCGATTTGTAAAACAACTGACGTAAGTAAACACCGGAACCGGATTTTTTTGCCGATTACTCGGTATCAATAAACAAACAGCTGATTGTTGATAAGTACCCCTTGCCAACAGTACAGGAGTTGTTCGCCAAGCTGCACGGGGGGGAGCAGTTCACTAAGCTCGATCTCTCGATGGCTTACGGACAATTTGTTTTATCTGAGGACGCGCAAGACCTAACTTGCATAAATACGCACCGCGGCTTATTTAAATATACCAGATTAGTGTTCGGGTTAGCCAGCGCACCAGCTATCTTTCAGCGGGCCATGGAATGCATCTTGGCAGGCATAGAGGGCACAGTCTGTTTCCTGGACGATATTCTGATAGGGGGTACCAGGGCTCAGCATAGAGAAAGATTAATTGCTGTATTAGACAGGTTAGAATCAGCTGGGTTGACAGTGCAAGCTAGTAAGTGCGATTTTTTTAAAGATGAGATTCAATACCTAGGGCATGTAATAGACAAAAATGAAATAAGGAAATGCCCTGAAAAAGTCAAAGCCATATTAGAAGCTCCAATACCGACGAATGTATTGCAATTACAATCATTTCTGGGTCTTATTAACTATTATCGTAACTTTGTTCCCGACGCTTCTTCCATTTTAAGTCCATTATACGTATTATTACAGAAAAAATGCAAATGGGTATGGACATCGGAACATCAACAAGCTTTTACTAAAATAAAAAATATTTTAGCCACTGATCAGGTACTCACACACTTCGACCCAGATGCAAGAATAATTTTAACCGTAGACGCGTCCCCCACGGGCTTGGGGGCAGTACTATCTCAGATTTGTGATGACGGTGTGGAGAGGCCTATATCGTACGCATCAAGAACGTTAACTTCAGCAGAAAAAAACTATTCTCAGATCCAGAAGGAGGCTACTGCTATTATTTTTGGCGTGAGGCGTTTCCACCAATACTTATACGGCAGAGCCGAGCCATTTATTTTGAAAACAGATCACAAACCCTTGTTGGCAATATTTAATCCTAGCCGTGGCATTCCAGAGGTATCAGCGAACCGTTTACAGCGGTACGCAATGCTTTTGTCAGCTTATAATTACAACATCGAGTATGTGCGTAGTGCTGACAATATCGCTGATTATTTTTCGCGCGCATCGTTAGGCGAAATCGATACCAGCGCGGGCACGGGAGAATGCGATTACGATGACTATTACGATGACCGAGCGGCATACGTGAACTTCGTGGTGGAGGGCAGCCTACCCGTCACTCTTCCACAGCTGCGCGACGAGACTGCGAAGGATCCGCTCTTAAGTAAAGTGACCCATTACGTAATGACGGGCTGGCCGCGGAGCGTTAAAGATAGACTTGTCAGTCGAAAATGGGTGTTTAATGCGTAGACATAAGGTAGTAATTCCATCGTCAATACGAGAACAAGTTTGTAATGATTTACATAGCTCACACTTCGGGATAGTCAAAATGAAAGCGGAGGCTCGTCAACGTATATGGTTCCCAGGTATTGATAGGTACTTAGAGCGGCTCGCGGCAGACTGCGTTGCCTGCGCACAGCTGCGGCCCTCCCCGCCGCACGCCCCGCTCGCGCCGTGGCCTTACCCGCCACATCCTTTCTATAGGATTCATATGGATTTTTTGGGACCTTTTAGTAATCAAATGTACTTAATTATTGTTGATGCGTATTCCAAATGGGTAGAATGTTACAATGTGAGTTCGTCTTACGGGTCTAAAACGGTTATTGAAAAACTGATAGATGTAATGTCTAGGTTTGGGGTCCCGCATACTGTGGTTACTGATAATGGTACTTCGTTTACATCCCAAGAATTCTCGACTTTTTGTAAATTAAATGGCATTACGCAAGCGTTTTCACCAGTCTACCACCCTTCTAGTAATGGCCAGGCTGAAAGTTTCGTTAAAATCGTTAAAAAAGGGTTGCGAGCAATATTAATAAGCACTACAGTTAGCAAAATAGGGCAAGAAAAGATTTCAAAATTTTTGTTCGATTACCGTAATTCTAAAAACAGCACGACAGGTAAATCACCTGCTCAGCTGTTATTCGGTCGATCCCTACGCACTAGATTAGACCTGTTCAATCCCGCTCGAGTCACTCCGCCATCCACAGACCTCATTGACCATGTGGCGCGCAATCAGTGTTCACAGGCTAAACATTACCGTGGGAAGTCTAGACCTAGTTTTGAACCACAAGATCGTGTGTGGATAAAGAAGTATTTAACGAACCTGAAATTTATTTGGACTCAAGGCGTTATTGTGAAAAAGAATGGAGCCGTTATGTATACAGTACACCTACCGGAGTATAATTTAGAGGTGAATAGGCACATAGACCAACTATGGCCTCGCAGCGGAAATGAGGTACCTTCAGAATCCCAAGGACATAGTTGGGAAACAAATATAGTGCCAGATATAGACAGCGTTTCATCAACTCAGCCGTCACCACCGGTCTCCGCAGGCGTTGCTGCGGAGCCAGCAGACGACATGACGTCATCAAATGATTGCGTTGACATCGGAGAGGGGACGAGTGGGTTTGAGAACCCTTTGGAGACACCTACTGACGCTGGTGCACATTCACAGATGAACGACGCTTCTGAGCAGAGTGGATGCAATCACACGACGATCCATCAGAACACCAGGTCTAGGCGTGAATGCGTCAGAGTTAATTATAAGCCTTACTTTTAATCAATCTTTTTATTGTTATCATAAATATATGGGGGAGGGATTGTTATGTATGTACCTACACAAGTAGTTACTATGCGCCGCTGCGTCGGCGCACATCGAACGTTTAATAAAGACGTCAGTGTGCAACAGTGGCGTGCGCTCTATTAAGGCTCTTAGGCTTAGCCTACCTTACCAACTGAGCATTTTTTATAACTAATTAACCATGTAATAAAATAACACCATGTACAAAATAATAATAAAAAAGTTCAAACTCCTGTTAAAATACTTAGAGCAATTTTTCGCGTACGAATCTTATATTTACAGGCTTGCTTAGGCTAGCATTCGAGTAGCCTAAAACCCATTCATAATTTTACGCACACAGCGTCACATCGGTGAATGATCGGTGCATATTTTCGTGTATATGAACCGCACACATGCATGTCAACTCCTGCCAGTGGAGCTGGCCTGTGATTGGCTGCAACAACACAAGGCTACGATTGGATGCGTCATGCGTGCCATCTTCAGCCCGCGAACTCCGGCGCGAAGTTTAAATTTGTTTTTTTTTTTAACGTTTTTTGCAATTTGCAGGCCAGTGCTAGCTTGAATACTGACTACATACGTCTTACAGCCGCGAATCATATTTTATTAATCAACATACAACCTAGCACTGGCCTGCAAATTGCAAAAATGTAAGGAAATTAAGAAATTTGAATTTCGCGCGTTTGCGGTCTTCGCTCTTCGTCCACAGATAAAGTGCAGCACTGACAACACATTTCATTGATTAATTTCGTACCTATAATCCTGCAAAATTTTGTTGACCGCTGTTGTGAACAAACTCGATTTGAAAATGATGCAATTTTATTTGGTAGTAGTATTTTTCTATCGGCAAATTAGAAATTATATTTTACGTCTATGGAAGCCATTATTGTTTCATTGTTGTGACAAGCAATTTATAGCGCGATTTGTTTTGAAACCGAAAACGTACAGATAGTGTCAGTTATTAGATACCATTATTAACAGTAGTGTAAATATTAGCTTTGTTGTGTATTATTTGTTTATAACTACAAATAATAACAATGGTAGGTGAAGTTTGTGCTAATAATGTGTGTTTGCTAGATGTTAAAGGTAATAAGTTTTCTCAATTATCGTATAAGTAATGATAAGGTGCAAGTTGTATCTAAAGGTAGATGTGTGAAGGCCGCTTCGGATATTATCTTGCAAGTGACGTGTTTTGTACTTTTGTAACTATCACCCACTCACTTGGATGAGTTTTTTGAGGTGGCCGAATCTTTCTTCTGTTTGCATCGATAAAAAATCATGAGTTGAACCTTGAATAATGTGGTGAGTTTTTGAATTGTATTTAGGTATAACTTCTAAAAGCTTATTTTCAAATGTTATAAATGTGACAATTTTTTTTTGCTGTCAATATTTCGTGGCCTACCCACCGTGGCAGACCACTGCACGCCACTGGTGTGCAACTAGCTACCGACTAGTCATTACGTGTGCCCCGTCCTTACGTCTCCTAACCGAATACAACAAAACAATAAGACTATTCATTCTGTTTACATTGGGCAATTTTAGTAATATCACTTTGGCAGCGTACAGCAAATGTTTTAGATGTATCAGTAGCTTTAACAAGAATAGTGGCGTTTTTAATCCACACATATTTGAAATTACACTTGCTAGCCATCTCACGACATTCACGAAATAAGTTTTTGTTATATAAAGTGAGATGCTCATTAACATATATTTTATGGGATGTACCTGATATGCCAATTTGGTTAGACGACACAATTTTTGTCAAACGAAAA